>CM022475.1:14523786-14546620 GCA_011952105.1 Coreoperca whiteheadi
TCCTCTTTTTTTTTTTTTTTCTCCCCTAGCTCTTTCTCACTGTCTGTTGTACTCCATTCACGCTGGTATACCCTCTCTGGCCTGCCGTAACCTTGATTTTTTTTTTTTTTGTTCTTCTTCTTCTTTTTCTCAGGATTGGAAACAATCCTCTGTGGCAGGCTTAAACCTAATCTCTTCCAAAAATACTTAACGTTCCCATCTCTCACATCTCCCTCCTCTCCGGTCTTGAGCAGGCTCCTGTCAGAGGTTTTAAAGAAAATCCGCCCCTCTCTTTCTCTCTTTATGCACTTCTTATTCCAGCCCCCCCCCCCCGCACTTCTCTTCCTTGCATGATTATTTTTAGGGGCTCAGGAGGATTTTGCCGCATGTATTGTCACGGCATCTCGACTGTGACCCTTAACTCCTCCTGGTGATTCAGGAAATTGGAGCTTATTCTCTTTTTGATCTCTTATTGAATACCTGTGGATAAAAGTGTCAGCCACTGTGTGCGCTTACAGAAATAACAATGGTGAGACTTCAGGGTTGGGAAGAGAACACCTTACGTGCTTCGGACTAACAATACCAAATTGGATGATTGTGTTTTCGTGTTATGATGGCTCGTTGGACTGAGATTGTTTGTTTTCTGTTGTAGTTACCAGTATCCCTCCATGGAGACCATAGCAGAGATGATCCCTGCCGTCCTGCAGTTTTTCAAGTGAGTTAACAGTATTTATTTTGAGCGAATTTCATTTGACACACGCACAGTTAATGTCCCACTTTTCATTGTCGTGGCTGAACTGCTGCTGGGACTCAGGTTGTTAAAAAAGATGCAGGGTGGGGAAATTTCATCCATTGTGCGCAACCATCACACATTTCAAAATGACTTAATTATGTTGCGAGGAGAGCACAAAGATTCGAGAGAAGCGGGGTCACTCGTACCTTTATTTT
The DNA here is from genome assembly GCA_011952105.1 of Coreoperca whiteheadi. Classification (NCBI taxonomy): domain Eukaryota; kingdom Metazoa; phylum Chordata; class Actinopteri; order Centrarchiformes; family Sinipercidae; genus Coreoperca; species Coreoperca whiteheadi. The sequence goes on from CM022475.1 coordinate 14,524,714, forward strand.
TTAATGACGCAGTTGGGTCATGTTAATCTCATGAATGTTTCACCTCTCTGCCTGACAAATCCCATCTAATCCAAGAGTCTGTTACGTCCATTGGCTATAACACAGAAGACGTCAGTTTCCAGCCCATTAAAATTTGTTGCAGGAGCTAGAATATACCTCGGACAGTGATGTGCACTTCAAGGCTTGATGGTTCCTTGGGACTCAACCAAAGCTGACTTAATCCTAATTTTATGTCTTGTACAGAGGTTTCTACCTTTTTTCTACTGAACCAGAATAACACTGTTTCTAATTGTTTGGGCTGATTCAACCAGATGACTTTCACACCCATCAAGCCCAGGTTTTCAGTAACACCTAAAGTGATATTTAGGGAAAATGAATGCTTTTAGAAATGTTTAAAATAGCCCTGCACTCCTCTGCAATGCAGCTCCATACTCTTAGTTTAAACTCAGTGAAAGTTTTTCTGCACCCAAAGCAGCCTCAGAAGAAAGTGGGGGGGGGGGTTTGGAAAATGTTGTTTCACTTGTATAAGAGCGGTTTAAGTTTTGAGTGTGTATGTTTGAATACATATTTATATCCTGTATGTGTTATCAACTTATTCTGTCCTTCTGTCAGCTTCCGCACTGTAATCGGAGTGGGTGTGGGAGCGGGAGCGTACATCCTCTCCAAGTTCTCAGTGAGTGTCATCTTTTTGTTGAAGCTCTCGTGTTCTGACCGTAGCTAATGATACTACGCGTTGTTTTGTTGGTCGCGCAGCGGTCTAACGTGGCCGTTGCACTCGCTGTAATTTTTAGTTTTGTGACATTTTAAAATAATAAATCTGAAATCTCTCGTTGAAACAGAGACAGTGCCGTATAATTGACACAAACAATAACCTACTAAATGTACAAAAAATGTAAAGATTATTAATTAAAAGTGACCGAAAACTTACAGTGAAGAGGTTGCAAAATAATGTGATAATAGTACTGCTTTAATAATTTACTAATAAGGGGGGGGACTTACTGGCCCTTACGTGTTGTGTACTGATTTGACCTAATCTTAACTTTCTACACAGTGTTATTCATGTCTATAACTACAAAACTTTCCGTCTTGTAATGTTTGTCTTGTCATCTCACCTCATCTGTCTCTCTGCTGCTTCCTTTCTCTTCAGCTTGCAAACCCTGATTCAGTGGAAGGTCTGGTTCTGGTCAACATCGACATTAACGCCCGAGGATGGATAGACTGGGCTGCTCAGAAGGTACGGCTCGTTTTCTTCATTCCTTTCGTCCGTCTTCCCGAGTCAGGGCTGCATTGTCTTGTACACAGAAACGTGTGCTATTTTAATCTAGTTAGCCCTGATGCGAATTCTCCATCAATTTAAGTTTTAGCTTAGGATATGAAATGATGATGTGCCTGTATGCGCAGTCTGTGTCCCAGATTAGTATTGATTATGTCATTCTTTATCTCATTAAACTTACTAAATGATGAACGGTCCTGCTGATGTCTCGCTCTTCCTCTTCCTCTCTAGCTCATCTCTGTGACATCCTCCCTCACAGAGCAGATCCTGTCCCACCTTTTCAGTCAGGTACAGCGCCAATGTCAACAAAGTATTTATTTTTTTTTTTTTAAGTCTATAAGAAAAATGGGTTTCAAAATTATACCTTTGGTTAGTAGCAAAAAAAAAGTCCTGCCTGGTCACTTACTTTGCATCATTTCGTGAGTGTTTTGGGTTGCAGTTGAAAAATCCATTTCCTTGTAGGAGGAGCTGTCATCAAACACAGATCTAGTGCAGTCCCACAGAGAGCGCATCTCCAAAGCGTCTAATCTGGTCAACATAGAGCTCTTCTGGAAGACGTACAACAGGTAAACACACCCACACATCATTGCATAAACACAACTATAATCCACATCAAACAAGGACCAACATGATCTTCTCTTTTCATTTCCGTCCAGTCGCAGAGACTTGAACATTGACCGCAACAGCACCTTCAAGTAAATACCCTCTAAACTTTAATCTTAATAGTTTATTTCTTGTTTATATATATATATATATATATATATATGCATGCTACCCTTCTAATCTCTACTTCTGTTGACCTCAGGTGTCCAGTCATGTTGGTGGTGGGTGATCAGGCTCCATATGAGGACGCTGCCGTAAGTTTCAGCTGCTCTCTTCAAGTCTACATGTCTCTTAATGGGAATTTGAATGACTCTGCCTGTTTCACGTGTTCTTATATTTTCTCATTCTTATCAACGCATTAAGAGTTGTTTGCCGCTTCCATTTGAAAGTAAGTCTGAGTGTCTTGTTGTGATGGCAGTGGTTTAGTGTTTTTCCTCCTGTGACCACTAGGTGGAGTGCAACAGCAAAATGGACCCAACTACAACCTCATTTCTAAAGGTAACTAACCCCGGTCTGTTTTTAATCGGTCTCTGATGTCACTTACACTTTATCTTGTCATTCATTCTCACACACTTCCTCTCTTCCTCGTCCACAGATGGCTGATGCTGGCGGTCTCCCTCAGCTGACCCAGGTAACAACAAATTAACAGCCTCTTTCTGCTACTTAAAGCGTTGGATGTTAAACCTGCAAAAGTGTTTAAAACATACCTCCTTAAATCATCCATCACCAGGTGGGCCTTCAACAGAGAAAAACATACCATCACTATAACCCATGCACTCCGTTTCCCAAAATGTATGAATTCTTCTTCATGCACATGATTTGATGCATTGAAACAAAAGACAGAAATAAAAAACACCAAGAATGAAATCTTAAAGCATTATAATTTAGGTTGAAATAACACATTTTGACCTTTGCATGTCACTAACAATATTTAATTGAAGGGTTCTTTTCAAAAATGTGTGTCAATCTGTGCTGCGGGAGTGTTAGGGCTGAAGAGCGACGGGGAGGTTGGCCTATTACTGCTTGACAACCAACGGTAGCACTACAACAAGTTCTGACGTTCAAGCCCAGCAAAATGCGCATGCATTTTTGGATGCGTCATTTGGTCTAGCGGAGTGATACGGGGCAGCAGAGAGACAGGCGGGACACTGCGTATGCTCAAATTGCCGACTGCAGCGTTAACCTGCTATTGAAGTAATATTTTCAGTGCCCTATCTCCAAACTCCACAAAAAAGGCAACACACCACTTTGAAAAGGGCACATTCGCCTGATTAGCAGGCACCCTGGGGCCTTTAAATTAAAACAGTCACCCTTTGCTGCCACATGGGGTCGCCAAATCACAGTATTACGTAGTTAGTGATTGTACTGCCTGAATGTAAAACGCCACTTCTTGACTTTGTGTTTGCAGCCTGCTAAACTGACTGAGGCTTTCAAGTACTTCATCCAGGGAATGGGCTACAGTAAGTTCACTTCACTCAATAAAAATATTTGTGTGTATGATACAGTAAGGTAATAATTGCCATGGTGCCTCTTTTTTTAGATATTATTGTTAACCATGTATTTGTATATCTTGCCTGTTGTGTGCAGTTTTGCTCAAAACATGCAATTTGTGTATCACTAACCTTATTAACAAATCCCATGAAAAGAACAAAACCAACAATTAATTGATTCTACTAACGAAAGCCTGATATACAGTGGCTTAATCCTTCTGTGCCATAGAGCACCATTGTTGTCAGAAAATGATATAAAACGCATCAGTGAGCCACATCGCTGCACTGTGTGACATGTTCCATCAACACTATGAAAATGGGTGCGGTACTTTATTTTGTCAATCCCACATACACCGTCCTGCTGCTGTAAATACTCACTAGAGCACCAAATGTGTATTAATCCGCAGCGGAAAATAGTCTCCAACAAATGCATCATTTGCTGCCGTTGAGTAATTTTTACTAAAAACTACAGTGCCCAGCTGTTTCAGGTAATGATATATTTAAAACCGGATTTCAAAGAACAGCTTGGAGCTGAGCGCCACAAACAGGGTAGGTAGGGAGGTCCGAGAGTGTTGCGAGACGGACTAACACATTGTTGGTTTTTGTCTTTCCATAGGATTTGTCAACAATAAGAAAAATACAGAATGACGTCTTTTAGATGTGCATTGATTTCTAATTAGTGAAGCTAATTTTTCTGCCCATTTCTTCCTCTCCGTTGCTCCACAGTGGCTTCATCCTGCATGACCCGCCTGTCCCGTTCCCGCACCACCTCCCTCTCCTCCTCATACTCCATGGATGGGTCCCGCTCTCGCTCCCGCACCCTGTCCCAGGGCTCGCAGGGCGGCCAGATGCCGCCCAGCCCCTCCCAAACGATGGAGGTGTCTTGCTGAAGGAAAGAAATTAGAGCGAGAGAGTGAGTGAGAGTGCGGACGAGGGGCAGAAGGAAGGGGGAAATCAAGCATGACAATAATGCAGGAACAAGACGAATGGGTTACTTATTTGTCATTAAACAACTCCCATCATTCCCCACAAGAGCAGAATAGGAATAGAGGAGGAGGGAGGGAGGGAGGGAGGAAGAGGAAGATAGAAACCGCCACATTTTGCACCACATACAAGTCCAGTCGTTCTCCTCGCATCCCCCTTCCAGCTGACAACAAAGTGGATTGGGCTGTTCTACATGAATATTAGAAGTATAGGTGAGAAGAGATTAATTAAAAATGGGGGAGGTGGGGAAAGAATGAAAACCAGTCCTCTCTCCCTCCCTCTATTGGAGCCTCTGTCAGCCAATAGAGCCCTTTAATTTAGATAAGGAGGCCTATATAGACCACACACCTTGCGTTAACCAATAGTAATAATTCTGAAAACGGTATTGTTGTTGATGCTGATGATTATGTTGTTGATGATCATAATGAAGCTAATGATGATGACGATGATGTAATAGAAAAAAAACTGTAACACTTTTCTCTTTATTACACAATGAGTTTAAAACGACATAGATTTAAAAAAAAAAACATACTATAGCAGAGATACTTATAACAGTGTGTGTCTACTACTTTTCGAGCTAGTTTTTACTGTGTTGATTTTGTTTCTTTAATTGGATTTCATTATCTTATTTGTAACCTGCCTCAGCAAGGAACTGAAGCTACTGATTGGTTGACCCATCGTGTGGTAACAGCCAATGAGAGCCATTATAGTGACTACTTCCTCTTTGATGTTGCCAGGTTGTTTATGTCTTCCATTTGCCCCGTCTCTAAGTGGCTGTTTTGTTTTCCCATTGGATTGGAGGAGGTCGGCAGGAAACCTCTTCTTCTTTTTTTTTCTTCTTCTTCTTCGGGACTGTTTGAAAGTTGCATGCCTGGTATCAGCCCATGTGAATACTGACTGGATAATATTATTCTTTTTATATTCTGCTAATGAGTTGTGTGGATTTGGGGGTGTGTGCTGTTTTGTTTGCTTGGCGGTGTTTAGCGAACGTGGCGGTCTGAGGGTGAACATAGGTGAGACTGAGAGGGTGTTTGTGCGCTTTAGCTGGCCAGCACCCAATCGTTGACACTAGTCGCACACTGAATAGTGCTTCCAATGTTGCTGGCAGTCTCGCACTGTGTGTCCCAATATCCACGCTTGTGTGCTACTCAACCGGGAGCACTACATCACGGAGTAGCAGGCAAGCATGGATATTGCATTTGAGTGTTAGGCGTGACCAGAAGGGGTCACTTCGCCTTGCCCGTGCATCGATACCTCCCAACAAACCCAGCTAACATGTTTGTCCAAGGAAGTACATGTGAGGTGTATGGAAGCACTTGTATCCTGTAAGCACAATTAATGCAGCAAGGAGGGCCAGGGTCCTAGGGAAGAGTTTAGTAGCCTAGTCAGTTTTTGAGACCAACGAAAAACCCCTGTGACTTATCAATGACAATGAACCAGCCCCTTCACTGCCAACACACGGACACAAAGAAAGGCACACAAATGTTGCCACCGGGGCTGCACCTTTCGGTACAGCCTCAGTCATAAGAGGCAAAGGATTTAGTCTTAATATCTGTACCTTGAAACACCCAAACTGGCATTGCAGCCAATAAGCATTCTTACTGCCCCAAAATACAAGGGTATTCTTTTGTCCAAATATCTGCCCTATGACGTGTAGCCATTGGAGTGACCGTACTTTTAAAGGACCCGTATTCGGACCCAATCCAATAACCTCGGAGCGCATGCGCATTTGTAAGCGTGCCACCTGTGTGCACGCATTTATGCAGCATTGCATCAGCAGTTTTCTTTCTTCAATAAGCAGTATAATTTCTATGAGTCAGTTGGAGGTTGCCTATTTCTTTCACATGTTGTCTTGTGCTCCTTTCCCAAACCTGTTTTGAAGTAGAGATGGAGCGAGCGATGATTTTGTCGACAGCGACAGGAAAGTCAGTGGAGGGCCTCAGATTTGAGCTTTAAATAGATTGCAACTTGGGAGATGTTAATGATGGTAGTGATGATGACGCCAATAATCCGTCGTGAGTCACTTCCCCTCTGGCCCATCACGTAGTGCAATTCACAACCAGCCTTTGAACCGCTAACAACTGTTGCATTTAATAAGGCCAAACACAAATCTTGACGTTTAGATGATTTGTGCTATAGGCTGTAAGTGCAAAATGTGACGTCCAACCAGGAGGCCGCCATGTTGTAGGCACTTGGGTTGCTGTCCAGAGGGATGAAGTGTGGAATGTAAATGTTTGGCTCCTCCCAGACTTAAATTTATACCAAGTAATTGGGCCTGGGAGCATGTACCAAATAAGGGATAACAGGTGGAGCCCAGAAAATAGAAAATAAATTGCCAAATGAGGAAACGTCTTTGTGGAGGGTTGAGCAGGGCTGTGTGATTGTAAATGCCTGTCCTTTTTGTCTTTTGTTTGTCTCCTTAAATATTACTTTTTATCATATATTTCTTTCCCTTCTATGTTTTGGAATTGTATTTTTTGTTTTGTTTTATCTCTGTGAAGTGTTAGTTTACCGTCCCGATGTGCTCACAAGTTAGTTAACCGTGTGATAGTTCTTGTGTAGCTTTTTTTTAGCATTAGCGCTGATAAGGGAGAATAATATAATTAACAGTAATAAAAAAAGATTAAAGGTAAAGAGAATCCAATCAAATTTAATTGTGTGGCGAATTTCTCTGTGTAAAACAATGGACATCCTAAAAAAAAAAAGCAAACTTAAATATTAATAAAAGCTTAAGAGGAATATTCTGTCTCCTGTGTTGGATTTTCAAGAGGTGTTGAGAAAACATGATGTATACATTTTGCATTGCAATATTTCTGTTGATTTGCTCACTTTGTTGCTAATAAATAGGCTGCATCCACATTCCCACACTGTATTTAAAGGAAAGACACAGAATCTGGTCAAATATGGGGAACAAAAGCCCTTTTCGTAATGATCACAGACAGTTGCAATATAGCTTCTGGCCTTTAGCAGCCGCGCTAAGTTCAACGCTATTGAGCGTGAGAAAAAAAAGATGCGCCATCTTGGATTTTAGTGGATTGTAATCAAGTGAAATTTACACCTGGTAAGTTTGTATTTTTTCAACAGTATGCCATCAGTACACACTGTGAGGGCCACTTCACTTGGTAAGTAAAACAGGACTTTGATAAGGCTTGTATTAAACCTTGGTGTAGGCTACAGTAGCTACTCTCCAACAGTTAGAATTTTATAAATTCCCTGGTGGCTCACAACTGGCTGTAGCGTCCTTAAGTCTAGCCTGGACAATAATGTTTCTCTGTGGTGATAATAACTTGCTTTTTATTATAATGAATCAAAATGCCTTGTATGTATGTAATAAAATATAAGTAATTTGAAGTGAAAATATAAGTTTTCAGTGAATAAATATCATGTCACTCAATTATTTAGTAAAAAAGACACATTTTAGCAATCATTTTCATGGTTACGCCAAACCACAACATAAGTTTAGTATCAGTATCACAACATTACTTTATTTTCATTTGAATGCATAGAATAAAAGATCAAGTAACTATCTTGTAAAGCTCAAACCAATCATAACCAAGATATAATATATATAAACAATGACAAAAACTTTAAAATTACACACTATACTTATGTGGCCAAAATACAAGAAATACTTACATTCAAAAAATGAAATAAAATACATCATATATTAAGACTTATTTCTCAAGCAATTGTTCATTTGAACTGACAGCAATTAATGAAACAATATATCATACGTACTGTGACAATGGACAAAGAACTTCCACTGATTAGTGTCATATCCAAGTGCCTTAACCACTGAAACTTTTTCTTTAATGTACACTTAAATTTTAGTTTTTTTGTTAGTTTTTTTCCCCAGTTAGGATCACATGGTTTTCTAAAGGGTGAGGAATTTCCTCAAAACTTGCAGTGATGAAAGAACTTAAAAAGCCACAGCAAGCAGGATCTAGGCTGTGTTTCTTCTTGTGTTCCTGAAAGTGTGTGGCTGACTAGATTTCCAACGCCATTGTTTACTGTATTGCTTGCTCGACTGTTTTACTCAAGCGCTAAATGCCTGCCATCTAATCAAGAGCTTTACATATGGTCCTATGTATCTTTGAGAAAAAGCCACCCAGAGAGAACAGTGTGTCTAAGGTATAGACATGAGTCAGGCCCAGAGATTCAAAACACATAAGTTCATTGAGAATGTCAAAGGAGGGATGACTGATGAGCTGTTGGGTCTTCAGAGGGTCTCTGGAGCGGATTATAGTCAGTGATTCGGTTGAAAGGACAGCCAAGGGCAGAAAATGCACTACTGGAACCAGGAAGTAGACTAGACTCTCCTCCACTTTTACATTACCACCAATGTCTCGGGCCCTATCTAGCTTCTTTATGGCCTCATTAATGTTGGCCTTGAAAAACAACAACACTTTGTATCTGGCTATCATGTGACTGTCAAATCTGGTGAGTGAATCGCTGCAGAGGCCCTTGGCTTGTAAGGAGTATTTATGAGTGACCTCAATTTGTTCACAGTAGGGCTCAACAGACTTGAGTGCGTTTTGCAAATCTTCCAGAGCTTGATCGATGCAGTTTGGATCCTGGTTCCTGTTTTTATTGGTTAAAGATGCAAAAGCACGGTTGTAATATGCAATGGCTGCCCAATAGTGGTCCTCCTGTATGGCTTTAGTGTACATCTTGATACTCTCTGCAAGATGGCCATTTTCCCGCAGCTCATTGCCAAATGTAGTGTAGTGGTGCAGGTTTGATAAGGGTGATTCTCTCTGTCTGAGTTTTTGTCTGGCTGTCTTCAGGTCTTCAGTTAGTTTTTTTTTTAAGTCCATGATGGAATCATTCACATTGAAGTTGATGAGTAGCCACATAGCCCAGAATTCATTCAGTGCAGACAAATATGACTCTGCTGGCTTGTTATTACTGCTTTTGTACACTTCGTCGAGTATGTTCAGATACTGACTGAAGAGCTCTTCCTTCTTCTTTATCTCTGGGATGACACACTCCAAGTAGCTAGCTAGTCCTTCAGCTACTGAGTCATCTCTGATCTTTTTAACTGTCTTTATTCCTGTATTGGAGTTTTCAGTCAAAATATGTGACAGCGTTGAAGACATGTATTTAGCTTGTTCATCGCTGTGCCTTTTTTGGTACAACCTCAAATGCGTCACAAACCAATCTTGATAAAGTGGAGTGACATCTGTAATATTTCCCAGTAAAGACAGAAGTTTCTTTGTCAAAACTAGCCGTCGTAGTGGTTCTGACAGATGGCTGGAGCAGACAATGAGCTGAGCAGACCCATGAGATCCTTGTCTAGCAGTGCGGCCAAATGCTTGTGCCTCCACACGAGCATTTTTCGGCAGGAAGGTCTGTACAACAAACAAACCTCCAGCTGTGTTTACGTCGTCTGAAACCTGAATGTCTGTTCCACGACCTGCAAGGTTTGTTGCTATAATGACCTCCCCTGCTTCAAGCTTCTTGGCAAAGATTGCAGTATTGTCCATGTTGTTGCTTATGTACAGCTTTATTTTCGGGACTTCATCTCTTAGAACTTGGTGGAGGACCTTTGCTCGATTGATGGTCTCACAGATTACCAACACTGCTCTTTGAGTCCTATATGGAGTAGGGTTGGTTTGTGCAGTAACAACATGGCAGATTTTCTCAATCCATTCTTTTTCATCATCTGTGATCACTCCTTCAACCTCAAACAGCTTTCTGCGCTTGAATGAAGGTATCTGACAGGTCGTGATACCTTCATAGATCTTCTGCAAGGTCTCAGTCTCTGCTTGATGGCCAAGAGTCCCAGAGATTCCAAAGATCTGATCTCCATACTTTTGAAGCAAGCCAACATTGGACATATAGTTTGTGATGGCGGTCATGTCACTCAGCTTGGACTCATGTTTCATTTCAAGAAACTGCTGTAGCCCATCTGTCCATTTCATGTTGTTTTCAACAACACCTGTGCAGCTGTAGTCAACAGGCACTACCCCATGTCTCTCCATGATGTATTCATGATCCATATTCAAGGTTTGTGCGTAGAACGCATTTTCAATCCAAACCTTTAGTTTAGATTTGACCAGATCTGAGAGGAAGCCAGGGATGTAGCAGCTACATTTATCTTGGCTCAGTTCACATGGTGTAAAATGCAGAGCACGGTTTATTTCTGCTTCTGCAGCTCTCTGTACACTGTTTTTATCAGAGTACATGTACTGACAGAAGCCTCCATCGATTAAAAGCAGCGGCACTCTCTGTCTTTCAGCTGTTTCTTTTTGTAGTCCTTTGTTTAGTTCCTCTATTGCCCCATCATTATTCATGCAGTGCAGAGCAAACTGGCAAGAGGGGAATCTCCTCTCTACTGTCTTTAAGAACTCTGCCAGCTGGTTAGCAGTGACACTTGCAGTCTTTTCAGTTAAAAGGCACAGGTTCGTTCCAAGATCCCTGACTGAACCTTTTGCCAGCATACCTGCGTCCTCAGCCATTTGAAGAATGGTGAACTGATTGATATCTTTGTCCTTTGTTATGTTTTCAAGCACAACTTGATGAAAGGGGTATTTTCGCCCCACTGTTGTCTCTGTGCCAATCTGACTGTACTGATTAGCAGTTGCCCATATGAATGCCAAGAGTGGGTTAAGATGTTGCAAAGCAGGCATATCACTACTTATATAGACTATGTGGTGACCCTTATCTAGCATCAGGGAATCCACTTCATCCACAATTGCACACTGGAATGTTCTTTGCCCAAATATGTCCATCCTGTGAAAGTGGTGCTTGAGCCAGTCTCCCGCAAACTGTTCCACAGTACCATAAACAACCTGACACTTATAGCACCTTTTTAAGTTGTCTTTGCCTTGTTTGTTGGTGTTGCAATCTACACTGATTTTCAAAACTTTATAAAAGTTCTGCCATTCATCCAAATCTCTTTCTGCAAGAACTGATGAGCTGGACATGATGTCTACCTTATCTCCTCTCATAGCTCGAAAAGCTGCAAACATTGCGACGATACACGACTTCCCCTCTCCAGTGCCAACCTGAATTAACCGCCCTGTATTGGAAAGAGCCATTATACACCAGCTCACCATCTGTGTCAGTCGTGGTCTGAAGTGAGTTTTTACTGCTGCCTGACAGAGCTTCAGCAAGTCTTTTTTCAAGCCACTCCGCTGTGATCCATCATTGCACAACCTAAGATCTTTATCAACTGATGATACAATGTCTTTCACGTCACCTAAAAGCTTTTCATCAATTTGGTTTAACTTTTGTTGCCGGATCTCCTCAAGAATTTCATCCAGTTGCTTTTCTGCATCATCAGTTAAACATTTCTTTAGCTCTTCATCTGTTACATTCTTGTCTCGAACCAGCTCGATGAGTGTCTTTTTGGTTTTATATCTCCAGCTGGGAGTAATGTAATTAATCTCTATACGGTGCAACATTTTCAACAGCCATGGCAGGAGATGTGATCTGTCATTTGTTGTTGACTCAAATCGCTTCAGAAGAGTGTCGAACAAATCATTGGCATCCGTCGGGCTCCATTTGATGTTTGTAACCAGTCCTTGTAGCTTTTTGAGAAGATGCTCTTCATTTTTGCTTTCAGCCAACAAACTGTGAGCAATGAGTAAAGTTCTGAATCTGTTAACCACTTCTTTGCCAGTGGTATCCATGTCAGATTCGTCCATTTTGTGTAAAAACTGTCAAATCTGGTCAAAACAGAAATGAAAAGAATTAGATTTTTGCCATTCTTTTATATAATGTGATAAAAAAATATTGTTGCGTATAAAAACATTCAAATATTGTCTGCAGCACACATTTGTTTGTAGTAATTTATATTCAACAGGTTTCAGTCACAATATATATTTAACAGTTTTTATTCTCTACGCTGCAAAATATTATTACTCCAACAAGCAAATATTAACAAATATGCATTGAAACACAGTATTATAACTACATTTACATTTACATTTAGTCATTTAGCAGACGCTTTTATCCAAAGCGACTTACATTTGAGGAAGACAATGGAAGCAATATAACAACACAAGGTAACAAAAAGCATAAGTGCATCAAAAAACGAGTCTGATTAAAGCCTAGCACAGTATACAAAGCTAAGGATAGGAAGGGTTTTTTTTTTCTTCTTTTTTTGAGCAGAGGTAGAAAGGAAGAAGAAGTTAGTGATTAACTATTAACTACTCACTGTATGATTTAACTTAACTGTTTTTGGTATTAATGCATTTAATGTATTGTGATAGCAGCCTGAATCTTACCTGTTAACAAGATGAAGAAGATGAGAATCAGTGTGTTTGATTCTTTCTTTTAAATCTTTTGTTTTTGTTTCTTTTTCGCTAACCTTGCGCAGGCTCCACCCTGAGGGAATTTCCTTCCATCCATTCAGTTCATGTTGGACTTATCGTAAACTATTTTACTTACTGTATACTTGCAGGTGGAAATAAAATATTAACCTCAAGAGCAGCTCCACAGCACTTGTTCCACCCGTTTTTGCACAGCTGCAACCAAAAGTTTATTTCTGATCTTTATGTAAAACGCTGTCCATTAGGGGTATCAATGCATAAAACCCTAGAGATGACTGAGCAAAGGAAAACAAACCATATCACCTTGTATTTACCTGTGACAGCAACACCTAGCTTTGCACACGGACTAGTGGAATTTATCCAATTTGGTGCAGTTAAGCTACCCTCAAATCACATATTTAAATGTTTTAAATTGAAGATACATTTATTTTATTAATAGTAGATTGACACATACTAAAAAGAGAGAGATTTAATCAGCATGACCTTAAAATATTCAAAATAAAGTTTATTTCCTTAAAACTAACTAGTTTGAGATGACTAAAACTCATGTGTTTGTAGATACAGCATTATGCCTTAGTATTACCTGAAGATAGTCCGATGCAGAGTGCAGTATCTGCCTTTAAAATATGCTGATATGTTTTGGGGTTAAAATAATGAGTCTAAAAAGGATCAAACCTTTACAACCTATCTACCAGTTATAATTTTCTGTGCCAGTCTAAAACCTTTTAACTTTTTGTAGTTCCTGTTACCCTTTTGTAGGGTGGGACCGGTAGACATGACTGATTGTTTGGTAAAAGTTGCAACATGTCTTGGCTAACTTCTTTGTTGTCCGCAGACAGAATTCCCGTACACCAGTGGTTTGAACATGGTTTTTCTTTCACTTTCTTGACAATCACATGACTTCTTGGTCACATAACAAGGTGTACTCAACTGATGGTGACCTGTAACACCTACATATTTTTATAACAACAGATGATCATACATTTGATATTCTCATATAAAAAAGTTTTAAATAGCCTTGTTTTACTAAAACATACAGTAGTATAGGGCACACATCATGACAACATTCCTCTGTATTTTAATTCAAGAGGTTTTCTTTATTCTTTTAGTGTTGAAATTGATAAAAAAAATATATAACTATACATTTATTTAAACAGTCTCTAACTGAGGTATAAGTGCTCTCAGTCAAATGTCCCTGGTGTTTTTGGAAAATCTAACAGTATCATTGCTCTACTTATCTTAGTGAGTTTGAGCCTTGAATTATATTGCTGGTAGCAGCTTTGTTGAAGAGAATACATTTTGAAAGTGACTACCAAACCTGCTACTGATCCAGAAACTAAAGACGATTCTCATAATGGTCAAGATTTACAGTCTGCCATCTGCTGGACAAATAATGTTACAACACTGCCTATATACAAAAGTTAGCAGCTTTCAAAAACATTTAAAGATTAAGAACCTAATATTAACGCCACACTTCTGGTCTGACCAGGAAAACCCTGAAATTGGGATGAAAACGTTTCTACTTTGTTGTTCCTGCAATGTTTACTCTTTTGTTTGTTGCCTGATTAAAATCCCCACTGGAAAAATCATCATTTTGTTTAAACTAATTCTTTTTTTTTTATTCCTGCAGGGTTTACTTGAAGAACATTTAGACGTTAAACTGTTGCTGGTCTTCAAACTCGCCCAGGCTGATAATATATCAGTTTAAGTGTATTTAAATTTTCAGAAGTCACACTAATACAATGACCACACTGATTTCCAGTAAAGGCCAATTGGGAAAACATAATTCTAGAGACAAAGTGGAAGTGTTTGCTGTAGTGAAGATGTGGTCTGTTAAATGGAGGCTTGATTTCTTCAGCATGAAGAAAAACACTGTATTGCTGGAATAAAATATTAATTTTAGGTCCTGTCTATGTTTGCTTTCATGTTATTTGTTACACTTTAAGAGTTTCCTCATCTGTCTTTCAGAGCTTTCAGCACTTCAACGCACCTGGACGGGTTGCTGGACCACACCGCCCAGTTGAGCTGGGCAAGGACAACCGGTTGGGTTGCATTGAGATGAAGAGTCAGTGGAAAGGAAACAACCTTTGACATGTTACCATAGTCAGAAAGAAGTAACAAAATAATAGTGCAAAATGTAAAATAATGGAATCTCCTCAGCTCCAGTTCCCAAATTTGGGCCCATGGCTGAAACTCTTCTTTGCCAAACACTAACCAAAAAACCTTCTTAAAAACAGTAATGACTGCAAATCATTCCCTGGTTTCACAAGATTCTGGGAAATGACCCCTTTAAACTGTCTGGAACATGGAATTTATGTTCTACTGCTGGTTTGTGGTGCAGTTTTCAGAGAGCATAGGCCTACGAGATTGACTGCCACATCCTGGTTTTGGGAATATTGTTGATTCTGAAGTTCTTTGTAAATCCTTGCTTCCTGTAGATCACTTCGGGTATCAAATCAACTTGAAAAATGCAATGAGTGCTGATCGTTTCCAGTGATTCCCTTATGGGTAAGTGAAGGTTCTGGTTAGGAAAATGACTTAAATACGCAAAGCAACATGAAAACTCCACCCGGGCCTTTTATTTTGAAAACTGAAGTTCCGGAAGCAGTGGCGTTCCTCGCGGCCGACTTGACACAGGTGTATCGCGCTGGGAGATAATTACCGCCAGACTCCTGTTGATCCCGTGGACGCACTGACGCGTTTTAAGGCAAAAGAAACGTTACCATCCACGAACCTCACCGGTCTGGAAAAATAATCAGCCTTTTACTTCATGAGCAAATATTAAAATCGACTTCACTGGCCATGACTGGCGATGCCACTACGGTAAGTCTCGACTTGTTCAAGGTACATCTCAATTGAACCGTGTGCCACTGTTGCAAGCCAATTTTACTGTTACGGGAGAAGAAGGTTTGGAAGAGTTTTGGTTATTTTTTTTCTACTATGTTTCTAATATGAATGTTTTTTTTAGCGGAATGAGGTGGAGGCGGGCGATCACGGAGAGGGTGCAGCAGCAACAGAGACCGCATCTGGGGAGAGACGAGCTGTGAGTAGCTATGCCTACTTTGAAAGTGGGTCTGCAGGGGGGAGAGATGTTCTGTTTGCGTTGAGTGTTTTATTCTCAAATATGCCGGTGCCTAAATTCCATCCTCTCCATCCATGTGTTCCAGATTTTTAACCTTTTTATCCTCAAACAGGTAAACCAGCTATCGGCACAGGGCGTTTGAGACCGTGTGTTTCCCTGTACTGCTGGCACACTGTTTGCTGCATGGCATCTATGGCTGGCATGTATTGTTGTGTCAACGCAAACAAACTGCCAAACCCAGAGTATCATGATGTCAGCTTTTCTGGATGTCTTTTGCACAGTCATGTCTGTGACTGGCAGTTTTTTGCACAACAGAAGGCATCTGCTATGGTCCCAATGTGGTTTGAATTCATCATGTGGCTTTTCTGTGCTTTCTTACTAAACCACAGGTAGTGCACAACTTTACACCTATAGTCTTGTTACAAATTAAATCATTTAACACTTTATTTAATTGGAAAGCATCAAAAGTATGGCCAACTCATTCTGGCCAACTGTGTTTTTCAGTGTTCATGATGCCTTATCTAACTACTTTTGTGTAATGTTGTAGTTTAAACATCCTTAACTTGCTTTAAAAAAAAAATGTTAACCACGGCCTTTCGGAGAAATACAGTGGACTAAACAATATCTCAAAATGATGTACAGGGAAAGTTTTATGTTCCACGTCTGGAGATGGGAACAATCAAAGAAACAATAGTTTAGTGGTGATTTCCTGCAGGATTAGGCAATAAGTGAAATAGTTATTTAGATTCAATTTTATATAGCCCAATATCACAATTTGTGAAGGAAGCTGGAAGAAACCTCAGGAAGAGCAAGAGAGGAGGGATCCCTCTCCCAGGACGGACAGACATGTAATAGATGTCGTGTGTACAGAATAGATTCACAACAGAGGATCATAGGACATACAATTATGATAAAACTGATCAAATCGTTGTGCATATATAATTAGGATGAAAATGTAGACTGTAAAAGATAAGTTAAGAGGGTGGATCCAGGCGATGCCCACCGAGCAGGACCCGAGCCACACCGCCTCCCTTCCACCATAGATACAGCGGCGCGGTTCCAGCTGGTGGACACAGCTGGAGTTAGTATTATGCGTTTATGGGATGAGATTGGAACCTGGGAGGTCCCCTGGCAGTCTAGGCCTATAGCAGCATTACTAAGGGTTGGTTCAGGACCTAGCTGAGCCAGCCCTAACTATAAGCTTAATCAAAGGGGAATATCTTATTCTAGTCTTAAATTGATTGGGTAACTGCTCTGGAAGCGCAGAGAAGTGTGTAGGACTGCAGCTCTGCCTCCTGGTCTCAACTCTGCGTTGTCATGGTTTAGGTCCACTAATAAACTCGGCCAGCTTTCTAGAAATGAGCTCTGCTCCATCCAAAGTGGATGAATGCCGTCTCTCCTAATCAGACCAGGGCTTCCCCAGAAAGTCCGCCAATTATCTACGAAGTAGGTCTAATTTCACTTATTATAATACAATAGAAAAGTACCTGCACACCCACTGGAAGAGCTCCGTGCAGCCATTTAACATATGGGTCGAGCAGAATATATGACGTGTCATCAGAAATAAAAGCAGCTTAAATTTTCAGTTTTGTTCGGGTTTGACATTAGTTTTGAGTGACTGAATTTAACCCACAAAGAAGTAGTCAACATCATTTTACTGCAATCCAAAAAATACGTTTCATTAAGATACGACCAGAACAATGTGGATTTTTTTGCTTTTGTCATCAAGCTTATTGATGACAAAAGTTGATGATTTTCTGTGTGTCTTTTCTTCAGAGTATTGTGACGCTACAAAATATGCTAAAGAAAGTTTCCCAAAGCCCTTTCCATAATCAATACAAGGTGAGTGGATACAAACGCGCACACACACTCTTGCAGTACAAAATTATAACCTGTCACATACATGCACGCGTTTTACATCCGAAAGAGGGATTTACATTAGCTTCTTCCCTTCCTACAATCCTGACCCTCATTTCCAGTTTTTGGATGAATTTTAAAAAAAAGTAACTGGCTAAATAAATTAGCTTCCTCAGGATGATGTTTTTTTCCTCATCTCCCTCCTCTCAGACTCTTGCTTTATCAACCTCTGTCTCCAGTGAATCATTAGTGAATGAGTCTCGAAACAAACAGGTTAGAGACCAGCTTTCAGCTCTGCATATACACAAAAGTGCCGGTTGGGGATCCTTGTTGAAAAGCAATACTTTACCTGTGTATTTGCAAGTGTAATTTTTAAGACACTCTGTTATATTGTCTTTTGTTTTAAACACAAAGGTAACCGAAAAATCATACATTCTTGGTCATTGGGAAAACGAGCAGCAAGTGTAGACGTGCCTGCTGTATCGTTTAAACAGCTGGAGGTGTTGTCAAATTTGTGTTTACATCTCTGACAAGTGACACATGACTTTCGTATCACAGGGATTCACAATGCGTGAAAAGCACAACGTGTGACTTCTCACACTTTCTTCTCACAGTTTGGTGGTAGTTTGCGAGGGTGTGTTAGTTCAGCATTCATAAAGCCATGGTTGAAACTGCTGTCTTTTTGTTTGTTGTTTTTAAAATGTTTTAACACATCTTCCTTGTCCTCAGAACGGTTTGAAGACGGAGGATAATCATCTTCACTCAGATATAGCACAGGTTAAATCCACACCCTTTCTCTTGTTCTTTGAAGTACAATCAGTCTACCTGCTAGAGTGAGATCTTCGCAATGTGTAGGCGTGTTTGTGTATAAGCAGTCTGACTAGACTCTTCTATTAATAGGCTAGTTAAATGTCAGCCAAATAAATCAAAATGCAAAGTAATATTTAGTATCCAAACCTCTGCTAATGTTACCATATTATGAAAAATCCTTACATGAATTATTTTGGAAGATACATTTTGTCAAACGTTAATTTCATATATCCCAACAATCATTTAACATGTAACATTTCTGCTATGTCACTGTCCAGTCCTTTCAGTATGGAGAGCAGGAACAGCTCCATTTAAGTCCTCAGGTATGTTTTTAGATGCCAGCAGTTAGCACTCCATCAACAGTCCAAGTGAAATCTCTAACAGCTCATCTCATTTCCCTTTCCTTGTTTTTTAGAATGGAGTCAATGGGGGTTTGGCCAGAAAGAACCCTTCTTCTGCATTTTCTCTGGTACGTACAGAGAAACCAGCTCACAACATTACCTTAAGTACCATCCTTTTCATTAAACACGTCGCTAATGACCTTGTGTTCTGTCATCAGGAATCGGGCAGCAAAAGTCATGTAATGGAAGACGTAGGCATAAAAACCTCAGAAGTTAACTGTGATACCATCTTTTCCCCTCCCCCTGAATTTCAGAGTTCCTCTCTGGATCCTCAAGCTGATATCAAGACTGTGGAAAATGGAGCCCAATTTTCTGAACCTCAAACTGAGCTATTCCACGCCCTTGTCCCCGACTGTACACAAGGCCTCTTCCAGACATCGACACTGGCTCCAAACGCATCTCCCAACGGCCATTTACATGATGCAACCCTGAACTCACCAGACTTATTTAAGAATGTTCCTGCTAACGCAGAGGACCTCTCCAAAGCCTTGCAGTCCAAAAGCTCTGACCTGTTTAAAGATGAAGGCATCAATCTTTTCCAGGCTGCTAAACGAGGGGATGCACTCCCTGCTGAACGCACCAGGGAGGTGAACCTCTTTGATAAATCTCCCAGTATTTTTGAAGACCCATTCAAATCTCCTTCAAACAAGGAGGGTGATCTGTTCTGGTCTCCACAGCCTATGATGGCGAACCCATTTCATACTGCCAGACCCAACGAAGGGGATTTGATTCAAGGAGTTCCAACTAAAAGGGAAAACAAACAAGATCCCTTTACGAAAGACAACCTTTTTGGCATGTCTTTTAAGGAAAACCTGGATGTATTTTCATCTTCATCCACAAATATGGTCGACCCATTCCCAAGCCCAATTACAAGGGATTTATTCCAAAGCATTTCCAGTTTGGATGACCCATTTGGCAATACTCCCTCAAAACAATATGACCCTTTCCAAGATGTTTCAAATGGAAATCCATTTGACATCTTCCAGCCACTTCCCTCAAAGACTAACAGCAATATATTTGAGAGAAACCCCAACAATACTGCCTATAAGGCCACATACTCTCCACCCTCACTCAACAGTCCGTCAGAAATGAAGATGAATGATGTGACGCTATCGTCACCAGATCTCTTCAAGGCAACGGCATCAGAATCTCATCCAGCCATCCAACCGAACTCTTCCGACAGGCCACATGCTGTTGTCTTGACAACTCCTCAGGGAACTAAACATGATATTCTTCAGCGGAGTCCCTTCACTCGGACCAGGAATCTGCCTGTGTCACCAAGGCAATCTCCAGAAATTACTCATGTATGTAAACAAGTGTCATTTGATATTTGGACCACCATAAAATCAATGTTTAATTGTACATTATGCTGTGCTTGGTTGAGCATCCAAGACACATTCTGACATGAATTTTATACCTTCTTTCATAATCAAACTTGCAGGTGCAGACCTTCAAACGTCCGCCAAAGCCACTTCCTCGAATTAGATCACCAAGGAGGGAAAAGCCACCCAGGCCAGAAGAGCCACCCACACCAGCAAACCCTGTATGCAACGAACACAGTTTAGCATAATGCTATTTCTTTGCTTGTTTAACTCCCTAATTTCTCCGCTACTGTAACTGCTGTGTTGTGATTTAACTTCTTGGTCTTTTTTGGACTGTGTTTAGGTTGAACCTGAACCAACTGCCTTCAGACCGCTCCCAAAACCAGTTCTTCACCAGCAACCAAAAACTCCGGTAGGCATGCTGTTAAAATCTAACCTAAATAGCTGCCCTAATTAGCTAGGGCAACAATGTTCTAGGATATTGCTCCAAATATCTAATGAGGAATAATGTAGCAGGTCATGTGTGGGTAGTTTCTGTAGCTGTTAAACTGTGGATAGAACATAATCTTATGTTTCAAATATTTCTTTTTTACAGGAAAGTAAAACGATGTACCCTGAGAACTATGATGTCTTTGAGGACATCCTGCTTGTTGGACAGGTGTGTTAAATGAAAGTGATATTCAACTTGAATTACAAAATCTATAAATTAAATCTATAGGAGGTGGGGAGTCACTGGTAAAAGCAGAGAGAAACCTCATTAAAGGGTTAAAAGTCTGCTAGTGACCCTGAAGCCTGCAATGTTCATTCTAACCAAAAATATTAACATGTTGGATGGTAAACATTTTATTAGTTGTAGGGCTACACATTTTGGCTAATTTAGCTAAAGGTGAGAGAAAGGCAATGGAGTCATTCAAATCAAATGGGTTTATCCCATTGGGTGTGTGAAGCTCCTCAGCAAATGTGACGGCAATCTGCCTGTTTGATAATGAGAGATTGTGTACGCTTAATTGACATATTGGCCTGAAAATGGAAGTTTTTTTTCCAAAATGGAAATGAGTAATCCTCAGGGGAGCATTAATGTGCTCAGTAAATTCAATGGCAATCTGATTTCGACATGTGTCATACAAGAGGGAATTTTGGCTTGATGGTGGCAAAAGGAAAAATCTAGATGGAAAATGAAAATCAAGCAAACAGACAATCGTAATCCGCTTTATTGTAGCTTTACACATACAAGGAATTTGCTTTTGGTATTTAGGTGCAAAAACAACGAACAGTACAAATATAAGGAAAGAAAGCAAGTACTGCAGGTCAAGAATCATAAATATACAATTGTCAAGATATTAAATATAATAAATACTATGGAGTAAGGTCACCACGAGCCTTTTTTTTCCCCTTATTTTTGATGGATGGAGATACTGAAAATTACTAGCATCACCACCCTTAGATACTGCTGCTATTGAACAGAAATTATGCATATTGTATGTTGGATTATTATGAAAACATTTTAGAAGTAGAACTGTCTATATAAATGTTTGCTTTATTAAAATCCAAAAATAGGAAAAGTGTGTTGAAGACTGGCCTGAAGACAGCCCTGAGCTTAGCCCCGACTTCAAACCAGTAAATTCTTTCATCACATTCTCTCTAAATATGTTGGCATACTACCTCAAGCTCTCCAAAATGCAAAATTAATGTTCTGCTGTCAAAGACACTTCAGCTAATGAATCATGCACCCCCCACCCCCCCCCCCCCCACCCCTCCCCCCCCCCCACATAAGCACATACTAAGACAAACAAAAAAAAGGAAGCG
>CM022475.1:14546645-14627616 GCA_011952105.1 Coreoperca whiteheadi
CCCCCCCCCCATCTTTCTTCTACAAGTCTGGAAAATTGAGACTACGGCGAGAATCCATGAAAGTAAGAGACAAGTTATTTATCTAGTTAGCATTGTTTGTAAGGCGAAAGAAGACTCTAAAAAAGCTAACCTTTCTCTTAGTTGAAGGTGGACTCTGATGGTGGAAGTGGCGAGGATCAGGATAGCCCTGAGAGTCATGGCAAGGTACTATCCGACAGTCTCAGTCATCAGTCACTTAGACTTTCTGTGGCTATCAATACAGCTATAGTTTAAAATCCTTATTTCTTTTTCTTTTTTTTTACAGAAAAAGGACAAAAAATTCAGAATGTCCCTACTTTCCAGAAGAGGGTCAAAGGTAAGGCAAAATAACGGTTTCACAGATTTGATTGTATTTGCACGTTTGTCTTTACAATGCTAATGATTTCCACTTTTTGTAGGAAAAGTTTGCTGATGACACAAAGGAGGGGAGGAGCAGGACACTACCCACCCCTCGTAAATCATCAAAGGTAACAATCAGGGTGTCAAATTTTAAATTGTGTAAGAATGTGACCGTAAGCCTAGCCTTAACATTTCCCTAAGTATGTTTATCTGTGATTAGATATTAGTATTAAAACTATAGTGTTATTGCATCTAAAGGGCTAGGATGATCTCTTACAAGCTTTTTAATGGTGAGTTCAGATGAAAGATTGTGAGGTAGTACAAATATTTTCAAATAGAGGAAAAGACAACTTTAACTTGTGTTAAATATAATTCAATCCTAAATGAGAAACTCTGGTTTGGGTTTCATCCCCACCTGTTTGGGATTTCTTTCAAACATGGAAGATGAACTCCGTCATGTTTTTCTTGAATTGTTTTGAGTGATGGCAGAAATCCTTCTGTTTTTCAGGAGTATATTTCAGATACGCACGTGACTGCAGGAGAGAATGAAGATGGGGAGCAGAATGGGATGGACTACAAAGTATGTCTTTTTACACTCTCTTGGTTCTGTTTTTATGAACAGTATTAATAAACCAGTAGTGGTTTAATAATGTGGTGTTTTGTCAACAGAAGAAACCTCTGAAGACCAGAGTCAATCAGCTGCTAAGGCGAGCATCCACCGCTTCCTCAATGCCGGCGGGGAAGCACATGAACGGACATTTACTTCAAGAATCAAAGGTGCGTTATCTGAAGTACAAGTGTGTGGTTTTGCGGAAGGACACTGATTTAGGTTTTCCCCAGTCTGCCATGGGAGTTTCATGTAAGCAAACTGACCCATCCCATCCATCCTATAGTGTGTGAAAAGCTTACACGCACACGCACACGTGACTTCTTACATCAGTATCGCCGTTGACCTTTTCTCTGTCATTCCACACCAGGATGATGACCTCAAGAAGAAAAGCGTTAGCAAGAAAGACTCCATCATACGCCGATGGTCAGAGGTAAAGTACCTGCAGTTTAGTCAAACTAGTTGGATTCTGAATTGTCTACTGCAGACAAGGTGCAAGAGGGTGAGAGAGCTATCAAATTCAAATAGGCTTTATTGGCATGTGGAACAGACATTTACTTTGCTAAAGCAAGTGTGAAATAATAATAGCAACACATGTACATAAACAGAAGATGTGAGTTTTCTGTTAGAAATATAAGTATATAGACAGAGAAGTAAAACATAACTTAAAATAAAACAGAAAAAAAGTAGAAAAATGTCAAATCCTTCTTTGAACCTTCATTTCAAGTCCCAAACATTATCTTGAGCATTAGCGAGTGAAATTCTCCCCAAAATGCTTTTTATTTTTATTTCAGTTACATTTCTAAGTGCTTTACCTCCTTAAAGGCAAATGTTATTCTTCCTTAATGTTTTTTTATGCAGTGTTTCAATGTCAACAGGGGGCCGTTTTGGATGGCAGCGCTGGTGAGGAGGAAGAGGGATGGGAACCCCAGCACAAAGAGGTTGACAGCCATGGAGTTGCATAGCAATACACACATTAATGCCTGGATGTTATTGTGGATGAAAGCATGGTGAAATTCATGACCATTCAGCCTAAAGAAGTTGTAGTATGTAGATGCTAATTTTGAATAAACTTTCTTGGAGAGAGTCTTCAGACACTTTTGAGCATTGAGAGGGAGAACTGTGAATATTCTGCCGTGCATTGATTTGGGCAATCTAATCTTGTCTCTCTCCAGAAGAAGAAAAAGGTGAAAATCAGGTTTGTGCCACAAAGAGGATTTGCCATCAGTGTAGAAAAGGTAGCTCTATTGTACTTTCTCTTTCACCATTTCACAGCATATTTGTTTACACCTTAATGGATGTGCGTGTCATGTTGTAACGTTTTCTCTCCAGAAGGATGATGAACCGAAGGGAGCACACGGATACACACCTCGCAAAGGCTCAAAGGTATGACTGAATACATGTAAATATAGTGGGTTTGTACAGTGCTTTGCTTTTACATTGCATTTGCAGTACGAGGATGGTCTAGGCGGTGTAACATGTTTGGAATTTTCGTTTTTCCCTCAGGAGAAATCACAAGACGAAGTTTTGGGCGCACATGGCTACACACCTCGTAAGAAGTCCCAGGTAACGGTCACCCACACTTCAGTTCGCTCAAGATGTAAACAACAACGCACTATACCGCATGGCAGAGTGGCCACTTCATTCCCTCATTGTTTAATGAGGGTGAATGGTCTGATTGTTTTCGGGTTATCCGTCCCATTCTCGTGAACGCGATATCTCAGGAACGCCTCGAGGGAACTTCTTCAAATTTGGCACCAACGTCCACTCGAGGATGAACTTATTAGAATTTGGTGGTCAAAGGTCACTGTGACCGCCATAAAACATGTTTGTTTTTTTTTTTGGCCATAACTCAAGAATTGATGTGGTAATTATGACAAAGCTTCAAGCAGATGTTTAATGGGATACTACGATGTAGTGAAGTGATGACCTTTTTGTTACCTCAAAGGTCAACTTCACTCTGACATGTCCTGGAAAAACACTTTTTTGTCCACTATTCAACACCATAACTCGGGGAGATTGTGACCACATTTCACAGTTGGTCCAACACTAAATAAGTGACACTTTTGACTCAAAGGTCACTGTGACTTCTAAATAGGTTTTTAGCCATAATTTGAGAATGAATTTGGCGATCCAGATTTCACACACATGTTGACTGGGACGACACAATGAGTAAACAATAACCAGCACAGTACGGCATTTCCTCCATTCTACCTTCGACTTCCTGCCTCATTCTGAATTTCGAGCGTCATCAGAATCACAGGACTTCATACAACGTATTGTAGCGCGCCTTGCTAATCGTGACCCTGTAAGTGAGTTTCACTTACAGCTCAGAGAGGCTTCGCATCAAAATTGCCAGGAGAAAACAAAAGTACCACATTTTGTGTAGCTATAGAAGAGTCCATCTTTAATGAGTACATGTATACCGGTTTAGCCAATACATCTATGATAATCCTTCGTTAATGAGTTCAACAATGTATATTCACTGGAATCATATATGTATCATCCATATGGTGATAACTTCCATTTTTTTAATTAATTTTTTTTTATTCAATTCCTTCCAAGTATTGATAACACATGAGTCTGGACAGACCTGGATGTAAACTGTAACTTGACTGGTTGGCGGAGGCAAACAACCGTGGGGCAGTAATTCTAGTTGGAGATGGAGATTTAGCTTTTGCTTTTTTCTTCTTCAGTTAGCGTAGCAAATCCACTTCCATAACATCACATGACTTAATCACTTGTTTTGGTCTGAAACAACTTTTTATTTAGTTTTTTCTACATCTAAGTTATAATACTGTTTTCACTCTTAGGATGACACCTTTGAGGATGTAGAGAAGATGGAAAGCTACAATCTTAAATCAACTAGCAAGGTACACTTTTCCTTATGGTTACCATTATATGATATCATGATGTTTGACATTGCAAAAATGTACATTTATTTATTTTTTTTATTGTGAATATACTGTAGGTATCTTCTGATTTGACTCATGCTTGAAAATAACTAATATATTCCATACTTTTTTTTTTGCCTGAAGATGTGGTTGGGTGTCTTGAAACAGAGGACATAATCATTTTGCAGTAACTCCTCTATGCAGCATGTTGCCTGCCTAGACTGAAGGTTGTTTTGAATATGTTACTTAGGCTGCTTTCATGGATGATGAGCTCTTAGAGAGAACCCTTCATGTGTCTGCTGGATTGAGTGGAGATGAAGATCCATATGGAATGGAAGACTGGAAACCTGTAACTTTCTTTTCTTTTAATATTTTTTTCCTTTTTAACATTTTGATACCTGTCTTCACTAAATGGGCTTTTTTTACCCCTTCGTCAATAGAAGAAAACAGCCAAGATGAAAGGGCTGCACGTGGGTCGTCGAAGCTCTAAGGTAAATATATTTCTGTGAAATGTTCGGTTGCAAGGCAGTGGGCGATGAAAGACATCGTTTTACTTAATCTGGGTTTTTCATTAATGTGTCTGAATGTTTTTTTTTCTTTATTGTTAGGAGGACATGCTGGATGAGAACAGTCCTCAGAAAAAGAAGAGCAGCTTCTCAGCAGAGGAGTTAGATGATGAAGACCTAAACGGGGTTGAGGACTGCAAACCGGTATTTATATATCTGAAACCAGTATTGTTGTGGCACCAGTAGGAGGCTTGCAGCAGTAGAAGTAGAAGCACCATATGATGCAATGAAATGGGGAATCAGGGGCACCGATCATTGTGACAGGATAGATTATCAACAACAGAGAAAATAATCACGAGCTCATGCCGTCAAATGCACTGTGCTAAATGTCTAATTTCAGAGCAGATGTAAACCCTCCGCTAAACGCTTTTATGCCAAAGAGAGGAAGATTCTTCCAACTAGATGTCGTTAGCTTTTGATTTTATTCCACTTGACAGCATTTGGGGTCCTAAGCTTTACAAAAAAATATGTTTTTGTTTCTTCTGTCAGAAAAAATCCAAATATAAAGTCCCAATGCTCGTCCCACGCAAATCTAAGACCGCCAACGGACAGAGGAAACCGATGGGATTCAGCCAGCGCATACCTCAGCAAGCATCCAATGTATGTTTAATGTTGGTTAATATAATATTTCAGTTTAATTGTTTTCTGCGGTATTGACTTTATTTCTGATATATTTTAGCAGGATGCCTTTGCTGAGGGCGACATCACTCATACAGGAAAAGATTTCATGAGTTCTGGTGAGATGTATGACAGCGAACAAGATGAACTGGAAACCTGCAAACCGGTATTTTTGTCCCTCTCATGTTCACTTTTACTGCTTTACTTTGGGGTTATTTAATATATGATCCTCCAACATTTTTTTTTTTTTCAGAAGAAGCCATCTAAACTTAAAGGCCTCAAACACAAGGCTAAGGTGAATCATTGCAGTCTAACTTATTTCTAATCAGATGAGGGCAGAGCGATTTTTGCCCTTATTTCTATTAGATCTTTAAAAAGAAGAGAATGGCATGCTCACTTTTCATTATCTCTTTGGCATGCCAGAGCAAAGCCATGCATCTAGAGAGTGAAGATCCACCAGGAGCTACGTCTAGTGACTACCTGTCAGAGGCCGCTAAGGTAAGATGGAAAATACTGCAAGATATTTAAATAGAGTCAACGCATTTCTTTTCTTTTTTTTTTTTGTTCACACTGTGTCCCAAAGCATTTTCATGTGTCTGACAGAACCAAATGAATACCTGTTTTACTATTGTACAATGTTTTGTTCTGACAAAGCCACACTCATTAAGCGGAGTCAGTTTTCAAACAGGAGTAAGTAGAAAACTCTTTTGTCTGAACAATTCCTGTGCACAAAAGACTGTCTGGCATTATTTATACAAGGTGCACTTTGTTGACTTCAACTGACCATTGAGAAACGTTTGTGATGTTATTTTCCTCGGCTTAGTTATC
Source organism: Coreoperca whiteheadi (assembly GCA_011952105.1). NCBI lineage: Eukaryota > Metazoa > Chordata > Actinopteri > Centrarchiformes > Sinipercidae > Coreoperca > Coreoperca whiteheadi. The sequence continues at coordinate 14,552,537 of CM022475.1, forward strand.
TCCATTTCTCTGTTCCTGTTGGGACACATTCCTTTGACATGTGAATAGGCCAGTTGACCAACATATCATACATACTAGCCGGCACACTGACAAGTGCGTAGCAAGGTTATAATATGTACAAAGGCCTTTGTTAAATAAAGCCAGGTTTTGATGATTAATGCGTGTGAATAGTTGTCAAGTATGTAGCGAAGCCCTATTTACGTATTCACTGGCTTGTTTTTGTCACCTCCCTCACCCCCTCATTCAGGCGGAGTGGCTGGCTGCTCAGCAGGATGAGCGCACTATAGCAGGTCTGGAGGACGAGGACGTGGACGGGGTCAGTTTCTCTTAAAACTGGCTAAACAGGAATATTCCGCTTTTGCTGTGTATGCAAGTCAATAAGGTTAACCCTTTTCTAGTAGTGTAATGCTCAGGTGTGAACCATCTTGCTTTTGTCACAGGACACTGACAGTTTGATGGAGTGGTGGAACACTGTGGAACGTGAGTCCCAACAGATTGAGACAACTGAAACTGAGCAACACAAAACACTTGACTGTCTTTTTTTTTTTTTTTTAATTAAATTTTTTTAAACTTTCATTAACGTGTTTGTTTCAGAATGGGATGAGGTGCCATCAGACGACGAGGACAAAGTCTTAAAAGAGGATGAGTCCAAGTGCGTCTGTTTTAATATGGATTTGGTAAAAGTGTACTGATCTGGCCAAGCTGATACTTTCAAAAGTGTGCTGGAGGCATTTGCTATACCAGGAGTTTTGGGTGTTGTTAATCAGATCACTGATTGCTTTGTGATAAATGTAGAGCTGAAACAATTCATTAGTCAATCTATTGGTGGAATCATAATCTGTAAATATTTTGATAATCAGTTAATCTTTTTGTCATTTTTCATGCAACATTTGTTGTTTTGTAGCTTCTCAAATGTGTGTGAATTGATGCTTTTCTTTGTTATATATGATAATTAGCTGAATATGTTTTGGTTTTGGACCATTGGTGGGATAAAACAAGCAATTTGACCTTGGGCTCTGGGAAATTGTAGTTTAACTGGTTTAACTAATACAGAACAGCACTGGTAAACTGCATAATTAACATCAGAAATGATGCACCGCTCCGTAGCTCTCTTGACCCTGTCGTTCCGAGTGTCGTCAGTGAATAGAGTATTGTTTGGCCTTTTGTATCATGAACCACTTTTTTAAGGTGCTGCTTCCTTCCTCCGTACTCTACTTACCAAGAATAACATTGCTTTGTCTATCCAATAAATCCCAGGTCGTTCACAGTCTTGGCAGACAAGGTTCATCGCGGCCTGCGTGTCTTCAACAAGGTCTTCACAGAGCGCGCGGAGGTCCTCTGGCAGTCCGTCATCACGCTCCACGCCATCGCCGACGACATCAACACTTTCCACCAAAAGGCCAAGATCGCCGGCATCACTGGGGGCACCACCACAGCCGTGGGTGGTGTAACAGCCATCGCCGGTTTGGCTTTGGCACCCTTTACTCTTGGTGCCTCTCTCATAGTTACTGCTGTTGGCGTGGGCGTGGCAACGGCTGGCGGAATCGCTTCAGCCTCTGCGGCCATCTCGGATAACGTTAACAACATGCACGACCGGAAGAAGGTAATGCATGCAAAGTTTCATATAGAGACTTCTCTTATAGGCAACATTTAGTATTTAAAAAAAGTGAGAAAGCGGCACACTCATAACTACTTATTTCAACTAATAAAGATCAACAGTTCAGCAAACTTCATTCTTCGGTTTGCCGAAATCTCCTTCTTTATTCTTATTCTCTAATCTTTATTAGTTTAAATAAATGCATCTATTATTTTATTTATGTATTTTGTATGTTTGCGTGCAAGCCAGCACCTCACCAGAACAGGTGTGCATTTCCCTCAGTTATTTTTTTTAAATTAACTTTTCATTTCAATGCAGAAAGTAGTGTGACATTCTTCTAACGCTGCAAACCGTTAAAAGCGCGTGACTGACCAAGGTTGACACCCTGTCCCATCTCATGCTTTAAGTTTACCAATTAACCTTCTCAGCATTTAACTGAAGACTGTGGTCTTTCCCTTTCCTTCCCCAGGTGGAGACAGTACTGGAGAGCTATGAGGCTCAGCTGCTGGACGTTGGGAAGATCCTCCACTTTGTCAATCAGGGCCTGTACAAACTCCGCGGCCATCCTTTCCTCAGGTCTGGCACCCAACACTACTCCGAGGACTGGGAGATCCGCAGGGCAGTCCAGATGATCAGCTTAGTCGACGAGCCGGTGATGCGAGCGACAGAGATAACGGACGCGGCAGTGGCCTCGGTCCAAGGACTCTTCAGAGGCATGGACAAGTACTTCATCAAGGACTCCCGGGAGCTGAAGAAAGGCTGCAAGAAAGAGGTAGTGGGTCAAATAAAGGAGCTGGCACATGTACTTAATGAGGGGATAGTGGAGCTCAATGCCATCAGAGAGGAGCTACAGGATGCTACTGGTAACATGTGATGCCACTTTGACCATCAAAGAGCACCAGCGCCCTCTCCTGGCTAAATGAGGTAACTGTTGGTTTAAAGGAATTCACTGGCCCAGTAGCTTACAATAAAATGCAATCCAACACAGCATGGTTGTTCTCACAGTTTCCACAAAAAATTTATAGAACATTACAAACTTTTTTTTTTTTTGTAGTGCTATTCTGTTTAATGGGATAGTGTCAGCAGTTCCTGTTATTTTGTCCAATCCCTGTATCCGTTTAATTAAACAAATATTAGCTGTTGAGAAGCTAAAATGAGACTCAGAGGAAACTGCAGACAAAACAAATAGTTGAATTAAAGTTACTGTATTTAGTTTGCCGTCAGGACTGTGTTTGTAAATAGTAACTTTCTGCTCACAGCATAAAGATATCCATTTTTTAAGTGTTTCTTCTTTAAAGAGAAAATGTGACAATGCCACATATTGACAATAAAATTAATGTTGTGTATAGGGTATTTATTTTTAATATAGCACTGTATGGCGTTGCTTTGAAACCCCAAATCACAAAAAATCAGAGTTTTGTTTTATCTTAAATCTTGGTTGAAGCTGCTGGCTGTGGTTTGCTGGTGCATCCGTTACAAAAGCTTCAACAATTAGCATTGCATCTTTCTTTTGCAGGTCTATTGGCAAAGTATTTCTGCACTTATGATCTGCCTACCTGAATGATTTTAACCTTTTTTTTTTTTATGTGTCTCTATAATAATATATTAAACTGTCAAAGCGAACTATTCCTATGTTAAGTTGTGTGTACAGAAGCATTTCTATTACAGTTTCTACTTTGTCTGCATTATTTTAACCTGAACAAAATGTCCCTCTAAACGTCTCTTTTAGTATGTTCGAATATAACACTAAATCTGTGAATAAACATTGAATGATGCTCCCAGCCTTCCTGCATGCATGCATGTGTGTTTTGTGTACTGGAAGGAGGTAGAAGAGACAGTTTGTCACGTTAAACCGAGCCCTTAACGTATTCAGAGACCTGAATACATAAAGGAATTTTGAAGGCGCTTCTATGAAAACATACGCTAATACTGTAAGACTGTTTAGAATTATATAAGCAACTGGATATTTAAATACCACTGAATTTATAGCTCTCTTATTATTTTACTTTGAAAACAGTCAGTCTGTATCTGGTTATGTAGTTTGAATTCCCCTCTTTTAATTTTCCAATGGTCTTAAAACTTAAATTCCCTGGGTAAGTATTCAGTAGTAATTTCACAAATAGGTATTCGGTGGTTTTTAAGACTTATAAAGCTTCCATACTGTTTTAGCACCTTTGTTAAACATACTTATAAAAGTTTAATATAGAAATCACACAGGACTAAATGAGGTGCAAAGACTGAAACAGCGTAGCCTAAATATTTGTTTTAATAAAAACTGTGCTGCATTTTGTTTTGCATGAAAAGTGCTTTACAAAACATGTCTGGTTGAGCGACCGAGAACGTGTAGGACCAGATCCCCCGGCCCGGCCCCGAAGGCCCCCAGGTAACACAGGTGATCTCAACTTCTTTATGAGAACATTCTTCTCTCAAACCGTGCACAGCTTTGAGGGTGTGTGTGTCCCACTGATACTCGGTTCATTGTTCGCCTTTTAAACTAAACCCTTTCCCTGAAATCAGAGTAGGCAATAAATGAGTCATAGTCAGTAGGTTAATGTGACGCCCGCCTCGGTTTGACGTCTCGACGTAACGAAGGGGAAGGGAAGGTCTGTGTTGAACAACTTTTCCAACTCGCTCGCCCTCCTGCTTTGTAAAAACCCGGCGGTGTTGTTTCTGTCCCAACGCTGAGGTAGGCGCCCTGCTCGTGTCATTGTGCTCATTGCTGGCGTTTCGTGTTGCCAAACATTCCTCTGTGGTGGCAGACACAGTCTGCGGCGTTGTTTGAAACGGTTACGTGACGGTCTTTTGTGTGAGAACGACACGAGCCAAACTGTGTTCAAAGTTCTGCCAATTTAAAGGTTTGTTGCCATTTTTGCTAACGGAACCGTTGCCGGAAGCGAATTCAATACTTAGTACCACTCAGTTGGACACATTAGTCAATTCGGCGAAATCCTGTTTACCAAAGCAAACGTACTAAGACATCGAAACTTATATAGTTAGTTTGCTCAGATTTCACTCAGGCTTTTTCAACGTATGGGTGGGCCCTTGCTAGGTAATGTCACCTAAATAAAGTGGAAATATTACTGAAAATGCGATGTATCATGGGTCTGATTTTCAACCGAGTTTTATAAGTTAATGTAACATAAGTTTTCACAAAAGCACCCAACTCTTACTTGACGACTTTTGCAAGGTTACCGGTTATTCCGCACCTTAAATTGTCAAATATTTGAATGGAATTTGGTGTGTGGAACTATCCCTGAGAAAAGCGCAGCTGTCACAGATTGTATTTATTTGGAGCCATGTTTTCTTGCCGCATCACATCTTGACATTTAAAACACCATGTATTTCAGCATGAATATGTTCAGAAGAGACAAAGGCTCTACAGCCCCAACTCTAGAGGTCCCAACTAGACCCAGCAAGGAGGTATGGAGAGTGTGAGAGTTGTCCAGGCCAGTGGGGTATTTTGTCTACATGCACCCCCCCAATCCCATCCTATCCCATCATTAACTGAAGCCTTCATTCATCACCAGGATCTAGAAAACCCCATCACACACAGCCTGACCAGACAAGACGCAGGAACAACCTCCACCTTGCAGGTGAATGTTCAAACCCACACGCACACACACACAATTATTTGGACTCTTAATTATTTCTTGTAGGAAACCAACACTGAGGTCACAAGTGAGCTTAACGCAAAGACCAAGGTGACGACGAGAAGTTACGACATTGGCAACATCTTTTCTACCATTCTGACACACTTACCTGACCTTATTCATCTTGTTTGCTGGTGCGTGTCTGTACAAACAATGTTATTCTTACAGAATCTTATGAATGACCGTTAAACGTGGGTCGTTAATGCTGTTTGTCGGCAAAAGTGGTCAGAACGTTTTCAATGAATCAGGTGCGTCTCCGACACTAGCTGATAGTTTGTCATAGTTAATCTGTGTTTCGTATAACCAACAGATGACCGGCGTGATGGGACTTATGCAGAAATTCAACCCCTTCAGGTCTATATTGCAGGTGAAACATGACAGCATGAAACAGTAATCGTTATAATTTTGACTACTTCATGTAAAATGATGTGACTCAAGCTTTTGTTCTTTATTCAGACGCCATCCATAGTCAGCAAAGCTCCGTCCTCGGAATCACTAGAACAGGGAACAGACGTGGCGTCTGTTCCATGAATGGAAAAATGTCACTACTGCTAAAGAAAGAGCGTCTCTGTTTACAAGGAGAAGGGAACAGAAAATTCTGCCATTCAGATGCTGCAAGATTTTTTTTTTTTCCATTTTTTATTAAAGGACATATTAAATTCAAACTTGGAAAAGGAAAATATGGAAAGGATATGTGGAGTTGTTAGGTGAAATGTGATACATTCGATCCCAGAGAAATAGCAAGAGAAAGCGGCGTTCAGGCTTGCAAAACAAGCACTACAGGCACTATGGCAAAAATCTCCTCCATTACCTCCATAGATCTAACTAAAAATGCCTGGTCTTCTTTGGAAAATGGTCAAGGTCATTTAAAATATACGCAATTTGTATTTTCTAGGCTGAACACTTGCAAAACCACCGATATAGTACTTTAATGTCAGCATGACAGCATCACCTGCCTAATGAATGGAGGTGATACCCAAACATGCGTGTCAAACATTAAAAGTCCACTATTAAGTCCAGACAGGCCAGTGTTGGACAGCACTGTGCAGGTGAGAAGAACTCAAAATATTACTTATGTGCCATTGCTGTGCAGAGCAGGTGTCTGGGGAAAATGACTTTTACAGTAAAAGTATTTTTTTGTTTATTAAAAGCAGCTCTGTAGACAACACAGCTAAAGTCTGGTTTTAAAGAGTAAGCCTGACTCATTTGTATTAAACGCCAAGTGTCAAGATTGTGTGTTTAATTACTTACTGTCTGAAAGAGATCCTGAACAAGATTTTCACTTTTTCTCATTTATTCTGACAAAAACGTGAGACCTATAGGATATATAGGAGCATTGTAATGTAAAACGTTACTATTGACTGCATACAATAATTGAATAACGTCAGTAGTCCCTGCAAAAAGCGCAAAAGTAAATATGCCATGCCTTTCTTATGCCAGATACAGTGTTGTCTTCCCAAACATCTCTACCTCAGTCTCAGCTGTCCAAAAAACATTCTCCCACTAGTGTTGTGGAGTGTCGAGATGCTCTTTGCAATCGTCAGGCGTGCAGCAATGGGGTTATTTATTTATTTACTTTTTTTCTTTTTTTTTGGAGAGCAATGACTGTGGTGTCCTGCCATGGTCACCATGTCTGCTCAAAGTTTTCCGTGTGATGGACTCATGAACAGAGATGTTAACCTGTTCCAATGACTCCTTGAGGCCTTTGGCTGTGACTCGAGGGTTCTTTTTTCTTTTTATTTAACCACGCAGCCTATAGCATTCTTCATTGTGCCCTTGCAGTCATCTTGACTGGGCGGCCACTTCTCAGTCGCCTCCACCTGTAGACAACTTGTCTGACTGTAGATGGATGAATATCTAAAGTGTTGGAGACGCTGTAACCCTTTCCACTTTTATATAAATCAATTGATGTTGATCTAAGGTCAAGGGAGAGTGACGCCGCACACTGAGCTTCTCTGTTCTTTGTTTTGGTAGCTGTTGAGGCCGGTGACGCATGTGAGTCCCTCCCTGTGAAACTGTTGGCTTTGGGGAGAGTGATATAACGGCTGTTTCGTTTCTCCTCTAAGGACTTTGTTTTTCCGACCAAACCAGACTTGGTGATTGTTGAACAGTGGAAAGACTAACAAAGACGGTGTTGGTGTGGTTTCTTTTTCTGTTTCTGTCCACTCTGAGAGACGCGTGTCTTACGGTGTTCTGCGAGGTAAAACTCCTGTTTCTATCAATGGAGACTGGTGGGCCGGCGTGCCCACTTGTTTTGGTCTGAAGTGCTGGTTCTCTAGTGCGACGTTTAGTGGCATTGAAGGTTGCATACAGCTCTTTTTTTTTTTTATGATGTATTCAATCTGGACAAGTACAACACAATAATTTGTGTGTTATTAGTAAAAATAGATTGTGGCTGTTCATTGTTGTAACTTAGGTGAAGACCAGGCCATATTTTGAGACAAATCCATAAAGAATTGCAGTTAATTCCAAACGGTTCACTCTCCTTTTTCTTGGCACTGTATCTGGCTATGTGTGAGTAAAGGTGTCTTAAATGTCATCTGGATTTTATTTGGATACGAGACACTTGAAATGACAAGTGTAAACAGGTCCTTAGTCGTTTCAAATGACCCATAGTATGTTTGTTGTTGTTGCTGCGTGATGCCAGGTGATTAACTGCCATCGGCCAACAGATCTAGAGGACCTGAATTGGGAATTGTAAGTTGTATTTCAGAATCGTGGAATGCAGAAAGGGGTAATGCAGACAATCGGCCCATTCAATAATTCCAGTAAATTCCAGTGAAATCTGTTATCCAGTATTCATGTTAAGTGTATCCAAATAATAAGCCCTGGGTTACAAAGCCACTCAAGGCCCTCATGCATGAGAGAAACAAGGCATTTCAGGAATTTAGTTGAGAAGCACAGACTGCAGTGTGAAATCAAATGCGAAATAAGGAGGGCAAAACAAGACTATAAGAAAAAGTTAGAGAGAGAGATTTGAGTAGAAACTGTGGGGTATGCTTGGGCTGGAATGCACACAAGCATTGGAGCTAAAGCGAAAAACAATAGGAGGGTTGATATCGACGGGCCGAAATCTGATAAGCTGCTGCCACAGGGATCTCATGAATTCTATGTCAGGTTTGCTGTTCTTGGATTTTGCCAAATTAAATTGAAACTCTGAGGTTGGGAACTGGTGACCTAATTTAACTGCGTGTTTATTTTTTGAGGTTGTAGTTTGCAGTGGTGGTTGATGTGATGTTTTGTTTTATAATGTTTTTTTTTAAAGGAGCAACAATGCACTGTGCCCAAGACAAATTTTCCTTTGGGGACAATGAAGTTAACCTAATCTGAACTAGACTGCATTATATTGAGAGGGGTTCCTAATATTTTGGTCTCCCCATTTACATACATGAGTGGGCCGGAATATTGAAAACCCCTGTCAGTGTAGTGCACTCCACGCCACCACCCACTACGACCTTTCTGACAATTATTACCTTTCTGACAGTGTCAACAAGAACTGATAGTTTGAACAAGTTGCCTGGGATTGATTACCTGCAATACCCCCCAGGTAACTTGTTCAAACGATCAGTTCTTGTTGACACTGTCAGAAAGGTAATAATTCTACTTTATGCTTAATATTGTGGTGGTGGTGAGGTATCCCAGGCAGCCACAGCGTTGTCTGCATGTTATGATGGTAATAAAGGATCTGTGTCATTCAATAAGGCGTCCACTCGGCTGGTTTTCTCACGCAGGTCTCTAAAGCTCCACCTTCAGAGTCACTGGAACGGAGAAGGGCTTCAGACTCCAGTCAGGTGCGTGAAAGAGGATTTCCTGCATCCGGAGTCCAAAAGCTTTGAAACTTGACACCGGTATACATGGCCAATTAATCAGGCTTCTGTAGGTTATCAATCTCTTAATTTGAAACACAAACTTGTTAGATATTGATTCTGAAATAGGGCACAATTGGAGATAATTCAAAAACACCACAGCAGTGACTTTGTTAGTGCCAGGGGGGAAAAAAGTCAGAGGAACTCCTCTACATACTGTAAATGTAAATGACTTGTGTCCCCAGTAAGAGGCTCTCTTTTCAGTTTTAACCCTGTATATGCCAATGTAGTTTACTTGATGGAGCACAGGAGGACCTTGTGTGGTTTTGTTTCAGAACCCTGGTATGTTGAAAGGGGTGATGCAGAAAGTCAACCCGTTCAAGTCGTCCACACAGGTACCTTCTCTGTACATTTGACATGAGATGATCAGTGACCCACAAATTGTTTTTAGAAGTATCAGGAACAACTGAATAAAAGATGCAGCTGTAGAGCTCAGAATCAGGTTTATTGGCCAGGTACGTGTACACATACACAGTATTTGACTCCGGTTTTACGTTGTTCTCTATGTACATACACAGAAGTAGACATAGGTGTGGCTGATTTTGACTAATTGACATAAACGTATTGAGACAGTGTTTAAGTGAAGCTTGGTATTTGGACTTAAGATGATGTCTAGATGACATATATCACTTCGCAACTACCTTAATATTCTGAAATTGGCCTTAATCTGAAAGGTTAAAAAAACTGAATTTTTAGAATAACAAAAGCCTTCTTCCTTTTCATTGGTTTCAGTAAAACTGTAAAGACCAGTCAGTGAGGTAGCTTTATATTAAGGAATTCAAGTTCACACGGTAGTGCAAAATATTAGCTCGTTTTTGAGCAGCTCATGGGTTCCCCCCCCCCACCCCGCCCCCCCGACTGTCGTCTCTCGGCTGCAGTTGCCAAAGAGCGACCCTCCGAATGATTCTGCAGACCCACCAGAGATGGGAAGAGAACTTCAAGGCGAACAGGTAATTATGGTCTGCTCTACTGTGTATTTAAAGTCGTGCTGACTTGCAAATTGAATTTGAATGAAATTGTTCTGCTAAGGCTTCGATTGTCCGATCAGTGTATTTATTATTTAGAATCCGGGGATGATTGCAGGAATCCTGCAGAAAGTCAACCCATTCAAATCCTCACAGCCAAAGGTACCAGTTGTAACACTGATGTTTGGGAAAGAAAAAGTTGATTGACTGTACTTTTCTCGACATTATTAACATACAAAGGAGCCCCCTTCTTCACATCCTCAGTGTGTTTGTCTCTGCCTCGCATCTCGTCCCTCCAGGATAGCCGGCCTCTGCGCAGTGACCTCTCCTCCAGCAATGGGAGCTTGCCAGAAAAGCAGGTAGATCTGTGCAATTAAGCACTTTGTCAAAAAGCAGACCCCAAAAGGCCTTTTTTTTTTTTTAAACGTATTTTACTGATCATGTAGCTAATGGGCAAAATAAACGTAACACGTTAACATTTTATGCACGTGAACTGCCCAGTATGGAGTAGGGCAACCCTCGGCCTTTAGATTGGCTTCATGCAGTCATGTTTGGACCAGTTGAATTGGGAGCATTGAGTAAATGAACCAGTCCTGATTCGGTTAGCGTGCATTATCATCTTAAAGCTCCATGACGCTTTGCTCCATGTGGTTCTCTAAATATCCTCTAAATAATCCTCCACGATGTAGAAAGGGGACGGGTGCATTGCAGTCTGCCAGTGTTATTCTTGCTACCAAAGAAAAGAATTTGAGTCTTTAATTTACGGTCCACCTCCTGAATGTTGCCTATACGTTGAGGTTAGTTTGCCTAAAGTTTGAGCGGTTTCATAAATAACGGAATGGGATGATTATTCACTTCGTTGCCTTTTTTCTGTATTTGTGTGATGTTTATATTTGTTTTAGAACCCTGGGATGTTCAGAGGGATGTTGCAGAAAGTAAACCCCTTTAGGTCGTACACACAGGTACTGTGCAGAAGATTGACCTCTTAACCATGGCAGCTTGAGATTTTGTAATGGCACATTAGGTTTGCTTAGAGAAACATGACTGAAGAGGGAGACAGTTGATTACCACAGTTTTTTTCATGTGTTGCCAGCGTTAATTGTATAAAGCCATGATAGCGATGTCGTCTATTTTGGACTTGCATGGTTTTCTAAAGACAAACACCAGCTGGATGGTCACACAGTTACTGTTTTGTTGCGATACAGATGCCAGGCGAGGAATGTCAGACAGACTCCGCGGTTCCCAATACAGCTTCCTCATTCAAGACGCAGGTGTTGACGGATAAAAGAACCGGTTGGGAGAATCTGTTTAGGCAGACCCGACAGCAGGTATGGGTTGGGGTTACGGTAAATGGAGAGGTTTGCTCTCAGATGCATGGTGTTTTTGCATTAGTTCTAGACCAGGTTGAAGATTCTTGAATCCAATTTTGTTGTCTGTCACTAGCTGAACTCCTCGTCTAGTGTTTGTAACTTAAGCTTCTAAGTGTACTTTCTAGCAGAAAAATTATTTGTCATTTTCTCTTTGGATGTTAAGTGAAAACTGAGTATGTTAAGCCTGAAATAAGGGGAACTCTGGGTTTTCTGTTTCAGAAATGGAGGTATGTTAAACCCGAGAAAGTAGGGTAAGTCACGGCCGTTTCTGAAAGAGAGGTAACTTATACTCCGAGTCTGGTAACTGACCCTGTGAACCTAACCTGGTCGGGAGCAGGTTTTCTTCAGTAAACCCAGAGAATCTCTCGGTCTCCTCCCCTTTTTTAAAGAGGAAGCGGCGTTTAAATACATCTATGTGTGACCATCAAAGTGATGAAATGGCATGTCCTTTTATGGACGATCCTGTAGATGAAGAGGCTGCATTAATTCGTCGGGAGTTACATTTACGTCGGGGGAGGATTTTGAGGCCGCGAGTGGTATTTTTTGTCATATCCCTATGCATTTTTATTTGAGAGGAATCGTTTTTTCTTTAGTCAATTAGATATAGCCATAATCTCATCCACCCTTACCATAGTAACATGAGCCATCGTGGCCGTGAACATATTAGTAAAGCTGCTGTATGCAGAGCGGTGAGAAAAGTGTGCCTCGCTCTTAAGCGCTTTCTGAGAATTTGTGTTGTTCCCTGGCCAAAATACTAGCTACAAATCACATCTTCAACAGTGTTATTAGATTAATGTAATAATTAAGCAACCTCCCTGTCCTTCGCCGCTGCAGCCGTGTTACTTTAAAAAACAAAACAAAAAAAAAAACGTGCTCATATTCTCCGTAATCTTGCAGAAGCACATCCAATTCTGCTGGGGAGAAATATGCAGACCCTTTTTTTGTCTGGCGCTGTTTCCATGGTGACTCATATTATCTGCGCTCCATTGATGATGGCTTTTTACAGTTGTGGTGCACGCGCTGAACTCAGAGTCAGTCTACTTAGAGTTGATTAAACTAACTTATTTCAGCTGTTCTGCAAACGAAAACTCAGAGTTTCCAATCTCAGAGTACGTCAACTCAGAGTTCAAGTTCAAACTCAGAGTTGGTTGAACCTCCTTATTGAAACTGGCCCCTGCTGCTCTTAACTTTTGTTTTCCTCCCTATCAGGAAAACAAAGCTGATAACAATGAGCACTCCACCAGCTCTGAAAGCATGATTGACAGCACCCCAGAGGGACATGTAAGACAATAAGTACATTATCTTATCTCCTTCTTGTTTGTTTTTTCCCAACTTCTAAAATGAATCTAGATGAAAGTTTTTTTGTCTTAAATCTAATAAACCAAGTGTGATCTGTAGCTGGTACAGAGAGCAGTTAACAGTAGCTGACTCTTTATCCATTGTTTTCAATGAAAATATGCCGTCTAGCCAGAAAATTGCACAGTATGTCATGAGAGACGTGCATGACGTGGCAACTTACCACAAGAAAACAATGATGGTTCATTTTTCAGGAAAGTTGTTTATTGGTTACTGACACGAGACAGACAGACAGACAAACGGTTGTAGAAAAAGACGCATCTAATTCCAGAATTGATTAAACATGTCATTTGTAAAAACAGCTCAACAGTGAATCAAACATGAAATAAATCTTATACCCCACGCAGCTAACTGTCACACTGCACATGGTTTGCAGCCACATAAACGCACAATTGTGACCTTGCCTCACATAAAGTGAGTCAGATGTGTTTGAAGCCACCATGTGTTTAGAAACCCCTGACTCAAACCGTACTGAGAGCACTAATACCCTCAACCTCTCCACAGTCGGTTTGGTACGCTGCTGATGCTGACAGCAGCTGTGAGGCAGAAAGCCAGCCCACAGAGACACCGAAGAAAAGAACTATGGTATCTAAAACAGTGGTTTAGTTCAAATTAAGCCAATTTAACATGAAGTGAAACTGCTACTAAAGGCTATTTACAGTACTCTTTGTCTACTAACTTGTGTCTGGAACAAAGGTACAGTAAACATGTAATTATACTGCTAAATGAAGGAGTCCGCTCCAAAATGCTATGCCCCCCCCCCACTACCTTGTGGTATTGCTTTTTTTGTTTAAAAACACTAGACATCGAAAGTCAAATATTCCACTGAACAATTTCGCTTTGTTTCATTTTTTTGTTTCCGTTTCTAGTTTCTCTTATGTATTTTTGTGCTCCACAGGACTCTGACACTCGAGCACTCCCCCAGGTGAGTAGGCAAGGCAGCTTTATGTGTAACACGCAATTTGGTGCTTTACATATCGTATAAAAGTGATTTAAAACTATTAGGAACAATTTTAATAGCCTAAAATGAGATAAAAACCAAGGGAAAAATAGTAGACCCAGTATACAGTTTCAGAGCAGCGTTGTGAAACTATACACTGCTCAACATGGGCAAATAAAGGCTATCCTCTATCACACACCCATTATAAAAAATATTGCCCTGCCTGGTTTATTGAAGTAGCCATGAAATATCTGTTCAAATAGCAGTCCCTTTGTTGGGATATGTTTTATGTCTTATCTTCCCCATAACAGAGCAGCCTTTGTGTTCAGTGGTTTTTCAGGTTTTCCCACGGCACAGGTCAGATTTCCTGTTGGCAAGTGCATCTCTTTGTCACATGTCAAACTCTGAGCTTAAATAATGGCCGATTTACTTTAAATGCCGTAATCTATTTTAAAGAACAGCAACGACGCACACCTGGTATAAGTCCTGTAATGCAGGCTTACTTTAGCCTTACTTACTTTAGCATTCCAGCTGTAGCTATTGTAGCCTAAATTTAAATTATTGTACTTGATGTGTGGGTACACTGGGCAATTTCTTTTCTTTTGCACTGAAATTGGCTACAAAACCAGTGACTCATATACAATAATGGTTATATGGATGAGCCACAAATTTGTACTGAGTGGGAACAGGGGTTTCAGTTGTGCCCTGCCCCCCACAGGGCTCTTGGAAATTTAAAAAAAGGGGGACTTTTAAGAGAGACGGAAATATGTCTACAAGCAAAAAAAGTGGGTGATTAAGAATTACTTAAATATTGGCCCAATACATTGTAAAACTACAAAAACAAACATCGGCACACTTCGCTACCTCAGGCTGTCATGACACAAGCTCATACTATTAAATAGTCTAAATTGCATTTAAAGGTAATTACACACGTATGAAGGAACCGCATGTACTATCTGCTCTTACTGGTGAGGCCTAATTCCTCACTCAGGCTTGAAATGCTTGGTGGCTTGAAGCTGCACTTCCAGCTTGCGGCGTTTTAGACACACTGATAGACGTACCTGTGGCCTCTGTGGCAGTAACCTCCAATGTGGAGTCACTCCTTTTCACTGGAACTAGATTTTGTATGCCGCCCATGATGTAGAACAGTTTTTCCTGTTTCATTATTACTACCAACATGATTAGAGTAAGACAAAAATAATTTGGAACCTGTTGTGGACCGAAGATATTGCATTTTGGGAAATTTTTTGTTGCAGAAGATGAAAAAAGCAGGGTGCTATGTAGAAAGTAATTCAAATGGTTAAATACTATTTAGTTTTTCATCACTAGTTAATATTGTATGATCACTTGGCCAAGATAATCAAACTGAAACTTTTATAGTGGCACATGCCTAATGCTAGCCTCAGCAGTCCTTGCTAATGTTTAACAGCAGAATAGCATTGCTGCGTTAAACCTCATTCTTGTAATGGGAACATGAGTGTCAACCATGGTGTGGCAGCCGAACAGGATTTTACGATTGTGTGTAATTAGCGTCCAAAGCTTTGTGTACACGGCTGTGTTTTTCTATTACAGGAAGCAGTGGAAGTTCAGACGCTAGCAATGGCTGAAGTTCAGGTGCCCAGTGAGGGAACCGTCCTGGACCCTCTACACGTAAGTTTATTTTTATATTACATCCCACGATGCTTGTTTATTGTGTAACTTAGTTTCCCTGTATATACAGAATTATTCCAGTGACTTTAAAATTGTTCACTTCCAGGATGAGGAGGGCCTTTTAGCGTGGTGGAGAACAGTAGAGGGTATGCTTGATATTAAAACAGTTCTGTTGGTTTATTGTTGATCTTTTTCATTGCAGTCGAAACTCATAGTTGTAATCGTTTCGTTTGTGTTAGGCTGGGATGAGTGGATTGAGGCAAACCAGCATGATGAGGCTGAAGAGTAAGTAGCGCATTTACTGAAATTATTTCGAATGTAGACTTAATTTTTTTCTAAGGCTTTAGAGTAGCACTGGTCAATATTAACAGAAAATAAATCTAATGCCTTTAAAAACACAACTCCTAATCTGTATCACAGTACTATGCTTAAAATCTCAGACAATGAAGTTTGATAACCACAATATCTCTAACTTAATTGTAAAGGAAAAGCAGGAAAAAATATTTAAGGTTGACATCTTGTCCAAAGAACTAACTAACTTTTACCAAAGGTTTTGCTACATAATGGTGCGCCACCATCGATTAATCTTCTGAAATTCACTTATGCAGCTCCCTTTTTAAAATAAACTCCTTTTGAACTGAAAGTTGCGTAAAAATCCAATCTTTTTATCCAAACGTTTTCCTTGTTGCCTTGTTTCAGAGTGGTGGAACAAGTAGCTGATCGTGTCTTCATGGCGGCTCGTCTTTTTGTTCGATTTTTCAACCAGCGTGGCGCCTCACTCCAGCAGCGTATCCTGGAGCTGCTGGAGTTGGCTGATTCAGCCGACAATTTCCATAAGAGAACGGTCACGGCCAGTGTCGGCGGCGGGTTGGCCAGTGTTGCAGGGTCTATAACTACTATCACCGGCCTCATTCTGGCGCCCTTCACAGCCGGAACGTCGCTCATCGTCACAGCTGTAGGCATTGGCGTAGCTACGGCAGGTGGGGTGGCATCGGCTTCAGCCAACATCACAGACACAGTCCATTCGAAGACGGACCGCAACAAGGTGGAGAAGATGATCCAAGGCTACCAGGAGGAGATCAACGACATCAAGGAGTGTCTGGAGTTTTTACAGGTGAGAAGACGGAGGTTTCAGTCAGTTGCATGCAAAGCTTGAAAACATACTGCTAACACATAACCTCGTGTTCTTTTAGCTTTGAGTGTAAGAAATCTTATTTCCCTCAGCTTTAAAATGAGTGCATAGATAATAACCTCCCCTTTTTTTAAAACATCACAGAGCTGCAATATTGTTCCAGTAACATCTCTAAACAGAAGTTTTAAATTAAGGGCCGTTTCACACCTGAAAGTTTAAATCCAGGTTTTCGTTTTTCTTACATTGTATACATTTAGTTTGGGTTTCACTTTGCAATTATGCAATCACACCAAAGAACTAGACACAACATAGCTGCGTCTGCAGTTGCTGTGTTGTCAATTCAGCACGTAGCCTATCTATCGTAGGTTGATGACTGGATCGGGGGGGGGGGTGAATGAACAGATTAAGTTTGTTGCTGCTATAATTAATAATTTGGTCTCCTCCACTCCCCATGTGTTAGTGCAGCTCATTTTGTTGTTTTTCTATTGTCCGGCTCCAACAATAGCCTGCCAGAACTTCCTGTAAATGGTCTGAAAGTCCAACCCATACAAAATGTTTTCACACTAGAAACAAACCGAAGGACAAAAAAGAGGTGGACTCAGTCGGGACCAGTTGAGGCCACCTCTTTTCGTCGGACCAAGGTTTCGCGGTTTGCTCCGAACGGTGTTCCCAGTGGAGATTTCACACGTAATTTTGGTGCAGCTCAAACTGTCTGCAGTTGACTCATTTTATTTTGTACACTAGAATCTTGGTTTTCCAGTACCACGCGAATGATTAATATGCAGGTTTTCATGCCAACCAAAATCTAGAGCAGCAATTTGAAACAACGCCGCAAACATTAAGGCGTCAACGCTAAAGAACTGACAAGCTCAGAAATGTTTTGATTGGTTAACAAATGTTTTGGGTTTTTTTTAAATAAAAACTGCCAAGCTGCAGTTTTAATGAGTATTTGATTTCAAAAACCTATGGGGTTTAACCATAGTGTAAAATCTCTTATCTACTTGACAGGAAGGAATGGCGACGCTTGAGGAGTGGAACTTTGAGAAATACGCTGAGAGCATCTCACAGAAGCACCTCAACCAGAATGTCAAACATGTAATGAAGGAGGGCGGCCGGGCCGGCAAGGCTTTAATGATCAACACTGAGAGCCTGATTAGCACCATTCAGGGCCTCAGTGTTGCAGGGGGAGCTGCTAAAGCCGCCCAGGTGATGAGTGTTACCTCTGGAGTGATGTCAGGTCTCTTCCTGGCTCTCGATGTCTTTTTCCTGGCGAAGGATTCCATGGAGCTCAAAAATGGCGCAAAGACAGAATTTGCCAGTAAGATCCGAGAAGTTTGTAAGGACCTGCAGGACGGGCTGCTGGAGCTGAACCGCATCAAGGAGCAGCTGCAGAAAACCATGGATGGGACAGAGGTGGAATTGGAGGATGAAGAGCTGCTGAAGTCGGAGCTGAAGAAACTTATCAAGCTTGAAGAATAAAGGACAGTGGTTAGCGAACCAAACCAAAGCCTCGCTGTCTTTTTGCATCAATACAAAATGTAGTTTCAGCAGAAATGACATTGTAGTACATTTTTTCTTTCAATAGATGTTTTGTAGTAAATTTGAAATATTTATTAAAGTCCATCCATCCATCTTCTCCCTCTTATCCGGGGCCGGGTCGCGGGGGCAGCAGTCTGAGCAGAGACGCCCAGACTTCCCTCTCCCCCGACACTTCCTCCAGCTCTTCCGGGGGAATACCGAGGCGTTCCCAGGCCAGCCGAGAGACATAGTCCCTCCAGCGTGTCCTAGGTCTTCCTCCCGCTTGGACATGCCCGGGACACCTCCCCAGGGAGGCGTCCAGGAGGCATCCGGCACAGATGCCCGAGCCACCTCAGCTGACTCCTCTCGATGTGGAGGAGCAGCGGCTCTACCCTGAGCTCCTCCCGAGTGCCCCGAGCTCCTCACCCTGTCTCTAAGGGAGCGCCCAGCCACCCTGCGGAGGAAACTCATTTCGGCCGCCTGTATCCGGGATCTTGTCCTTTCGGTCATGACCCAAAGCTCACGACCATAGGTGAGAGTAGGAACGTAGATCGACTGGTAAATAGAGAGCTTCGCCTTGCAGCTCAGCTCCTTCTTCACCACGACGGACCGGTACATCGACCGCATCACTGCGGAGGATGCACCGATCCGCCTGTCGATCTCGCGCTCCGTCCTTCCCTCACTCGTGAACAAGACCCCAAGATACTTAAACTCTCCACCAATTTATTTATTATTTAAATAACTGTTTATTAAAGTATTAATTTTAATTGTGTTGAATTAATATCTTAAAAATAAAAGTGTTTTCCTATTTGTCTCAGCTGTGAAACGTAGGGACTCGACACTCGGCAGACCAGTAGAGCCAGGAAGACATTTTTTCTTATTAAGCAGAGGACTCAGGGGTGGGTGAGGCGTGATCAGAGAGTGATGCACTGAAACCTGCATTAAGGACATAAAAATGTTGAAAGACAAGTCTGCCTGTTAGGGTTCTCGTGATTTCCTCTGTGCTAATCATATAATCTACCATTTCAGAGGTTATTTACGCAATTCATATGCTATACTGCATGAAACCTGTGGCAGGGAATGGAAAAAAAACAATCAAAACACTGCTCTTAAGCAGACTGTCAATTATTGGCTTCTTCTCAATGAGGAAGTATGATGTAAGTAAGCACTCAATGAGACAATGCCACTGAGGTGCAGTCTAATCCACTTAAAGCTTACTTGCGCCTTTCAATGAATAAAAAAAAATAAAGGTTGAGCAACTCCAACTAAAGGTGGGTCTGACGTATGAGCTGGTGATTGTTTCAGCACAGCCTCTAACCAGTCGAGCTCGCACAGTTTCTTACTTTACATGAACCCAACACCCTGAAAAAGGAAAAGTGTGTCGACAGAACAAATGAATTAAGTTTGTGGAAGGATTCACATTCCTTCAAGTCTATCTTAGAATAATACTCACATGCCCCTTTACATTGAACCGCTTTGTGCTTTTGGCCGTAAAGAACAGCCTCACATAAAATTTGGAAGATGGGATATTCATTTTTGCACATTTTGGGTCACTTTAGTAAAAGTCATCAAACTTCAGGCTAAAAGGAGGGCATGTAGGTTGTGCTTACTGCTGTCACATTTGACCCGAACAGTATTTAAAGGTTAAGCATGTGTGTCACCACAGTTGTAGGAGGGGCCAGTCTATGGGTCTCATGTCAAAGCATTTCTGGGAACACCATGGCCTACGTCCTATGCATGTCTAATTGTTAGATTGATGATTATATGTTTATGGCTACTTGCTACAACACGATTTGCCCCTGAGGGACAATGGCGACTTTTCTCTGACCTCCAAATCCTCACTCTCCGCTGGGCTAGTGCCGTGTGAAAGGACACCGCGTATTTCTGCTCTCTCTTTC
This sequence comes from Coreoperca whiteheadi, assembly GCA_011952105.1. Taxonomy (NCBI): domain Eukaryota; kingdom Metazoa; phylum Chordata; class Actinopteri; order Centrarchiformes; family Sinipercidae; genus Coreoperca; species Coreoperca whiteheadi. The sequence continues at coordinate 14,572,479 of CM022475.1, forward strand.
ACAATAATCCTTTACTAGCTTCAATTAAAAAAAAAAATCACTGAATTTGGTCATATTTTGGCCGCTGTGTCATGCTTGTCCTCACTTGTCAGTGAGATTATTAAGACTTTCGAAGATCAGACACAATCTGTCCACCACAGTTTTACACCTAGCCATTTGTGAAGCTGTTGCCACAGCTTAGATTCATAGAACAATGTGTGTTTATTGCCTTCATGCTTCTTTAACCATGTCGCACTATGACAGGGGAACCATTTTGTTCAGCAATAAGAACAGGCTTGTTGGGCATTAACCTTGTGAAAGTGGCTGTATAATTTGTACTGAGCGCTACATGGACCCTATCAGAGAGCACAGTGGAAAGGTGGAGTTTAACTCTTTAAAAAGACTATTACTGTTACATTCCAGCGGCTCTACAGTAGGAATACGTATATAGTAAGTATATTGTTTCTGAAAATAAAGTACAGGAATATCCCATCTTGCAAATATGTCATTAATAATGTGTTACCTTCAATAGCTGGAGTAAAGTATATTTTCCATATTATGTACACATCCACATCCAGCAGAAGCACAGCAGCTTGGGCACATTGAAGTTGTATCTCTGGCCATCTAAAGAATGATAAGAGTGGTGAGACTTGGTCACACAGTGCATATGCAGGCTGGAAAAATGAAAAACAGATAATTTCACATTATGCAAACTCATTTGATTCAGTCTAATATAATTAAAATATAATAATGCATTTGTAACATCACACAAACACCAAATTATTCATTACAAACTGTAAACGATTACATTATTACATATGTAATCCGCCAGTGACAACTTTTAGTTTAAAACTTTGCTTCCTGATTCAGCACAAGCACCAGCCACAGTGAAACAACGAATGTACTGAACTGAAGGTACTGAAACATAAAAATTCATCCCAAAACTGAATTTTCAGCGACTTTTTAAAAGACTATTATTACACTAGTAATTAAGATTCTTTTAAGATTTGTCTGAGTAAAACACTCAAATTAATATAAAATACATAAAAAGAAAGAACAGCAGCACAATATAAATACTAGAACTGTAAAGGGCTTGAATCTTTAAATAAAACAATGTGCCCATATGATGAATGACCATGGGTTGATGTCATAGTGGCTCCATTATTTGGACTTTTCTGCTTAATGAGAAACTTTTTTAGAATTCACAACTTAATCTGTTACTGCACTAAAATAGGTCTTACACCACGTACCTGTGCAGGCTTTCAGCCCATAACCTAATCTGCACAACCTCAAATGGTGCTAATCGTGCTTCCTTGGGTTCCACAACCCGGCAACACCAGTATTTATGGAGATTTCCTCTAATGTGACGCAGCATATGCTGCAACTTACTGAAACAAAGCCACATCTGCCTTTTTCCTCATAATAAAAACATTTCCTTGATTCTTATAGAGTGCTGCAGGGATGATGTATTTTTGGAGGCCAACCTAGAAGTTCGGAAGTTGCGGAAAGTTGGAAACTTCGGGTTAGAATACTTTCCAAGAGCACAAGTAGAAACACAACGAGGCTGTAAAGGCAGACTCGTAGTAGATGAGTTTCCATGTTTGGCGCGATGAAGCTTAATGTCCCTGAAACTCTTAAGCCTGTGTTAACCACAGACCTTATTTCAGGCATCTAACTAAAAACAGATAAAAAAAAAACCATTGACTTTGATAAGAGGGAACCAGAAGTGCAAAAAGGCTTCGTCATTTACAGGTTTTACGACTCATTCCTGCAGCACTCTATTGTGTAACGCAGAAAGAATCTGCACCAGCTTGTTTATCGCGCTGCCAAAACAGTGCTTTACCAAATGCCCGACTATTTCCTGTATTTCAATAGCCTTTGTTCATCATGTAAAAAGGGGTGTCTTCTTAAAAAGAAAGCACACTTAAGAAAGCATATCTAGCTATTTATTTCAATGGATATAATTCTCTCTTTTGTTCATTGGAATTTCTTTTTACCTAATTTGCCCCAAGTGTTTCTGTTAGTGGATTTCCATATGTTTTTTTTATGTGTTGCATTTTGTAACTTTGTCAAAAGTGTTCAACAAATAAACATTAGATTTATTTGTTGAACACGGTGCAGTATATCAGTGATGGTGGTGGCATCCTCAGTCCTTAGCATTGATTACTGTTTTTTGGTAGCAACATTTTTACACACAGCATCTGCAGTGTTACCAGTTATAGTAGCAGCCATATTCATCACAGTAGCATTAGCAGTTTTGCCAAAAGAGCAGTAGCGTTTCAACAAAAGCAGAGAGTGGAAGACCAGAAAGGAGGACAACAGAACACATCAAGAAATTCACGAGCACTTCTAAAGGTGACACAAAATGACTGGACAAACAGCGGTAACATTTGCATCCAAAACCATAGAGTGGATAGAAGAAAAAAAACAGGATCAGCCTACAGACTCTTTTACCCATTTCATACAGCAGCGAAACAAACTGTATAAATGACTAAATGTTACCTACGTATACTGAAAAGACAAGAACGTATGATGTAAGAAATCGACAAAAAGATTGCAAAAAATGTCCTATTTAAGTCTTTAACTTAATCGGCGAAATCAAGAATTAAAACGCCTTCAGTCTACCTGTAAATCATCTACTTTTAGTAATAAATTGTGTACTTTGTAATTACAATTAGTTTCCAGTCATAAACAGCTGAGTAAAACATTGTGCACGAAGATAAAGCAGCTTGCAATTCAGAAGGAAAAAAAACATTAAGTTCACTCGTGTTCTGGCTTCTCATGGGGGGTCAAAATCTTATAATGAACAGGGTTAACCGAATGGTCCTATTCTTTAAGTATTATGTTTGGATACAATAAAATAAAAACTTGAAATACATTCAAAGGCTAAGTAAATGTATTTTTAATTAATTATGTTGACTAAGACGACTACAATACAGCTGTAGTCTGATCTTTGTTTCATTTACTATCATCCAAATGTGATGGTCAGAGCTCCAAAACCGTTGTTGAGCCTCGCTGTGCATAAGTAAAACACCTCTCTTGTCCATGACAACACGGATGTGTCGAAATAATTTATTTACTTTACACAAAAGTCAACAAATGCTGAACGACGTGGGCTGTATGCATTATCTGTCTCCAATGTGTGCACTCATATGGAGATTTACGGATGTGTGAGCTCGTCTGCATGGATGAACTAATGATCAACACTATACTCTCATTAGAAACACAGACTTTTTGGGGGGTTTTGCATTTGTTTGCGTCAATACAGGAATTCCATTCCAACATGTCGGTCTGGTTTTGTTAACACCAGATTAGCCTGTCAAGATGACTAGATGTTGAAAGGTGGCCAAGGCAGGTACTCAATCACACGTGGGAGGGCGACTGAGATGCAGAGTGAGACAGGAGAAGAGAAACAAGATGCCTGAAGTATTTGCTATTGGCCAATTACTGTAACTCTAAAGGGGAAAATCAACACAATGTGGCAGTGATGCCGATGAACAAGCGGAGCTGGATTTTTGTGCCTTCATTCTTGAAACCAGCCTTGAGCAAACAAGACTGACCTCAGATCTCACATTTCGCAGCGCTCTGTTGCAGATCACAAATCCTTGGAGTATTACCCTACATTTACACTGTGGTGCACAAATCCAACAGGCCCTAATACAATTTCATTAATACACGATCTGTTTTGAAAAAGACAAATATGACTTGATACAATTGAAATCTTTGCAGTGTGTATCCATATTTGACATTAGTGCAAGAGAATAATGAAAAGCATCAGTCAAACTTGGCAGCACACACTCATCAGGTAAACCTGTTACAATACATCATGCCCAGCCCATATATGGCATGGAGATGATGGGAATGGCAAAAGAGGGAGATTTGGATATCTGAGTGATACAACCAGGTGACAAGTCATGCACAAGTTTTACTCTGCTGGTCAGATGATTTGCGCGTGCTTCTTATATACTTGTACAGATTGAGGGTACAACGTGTCCACTAGGCTAGGGAACAGAGTCATGTTTAGCAAACCACGAGCGTAAAGAAAAAGTATAAATCAGAAAACGGTGGTCAATTTCACCCCTGTGACAGCGTAAACAAACCACTACATCGGTGGTGAAAAACATTTGGATTTATTACCGCAAATGAATGGGACGATTAAGCTCCTTGAAGAGGAATGTAGTTTCCTATGCTCTGCCAGCAGATCATGGGCAGTACAATGCTGAAATGTAAACCTGAAAGGAGAAAAAGAGAAAACGGCCCCACAGAATACTGGATTAACCAATCAGCTTGCTTTACGCACAGGTCCGCACTACGTGATGTTGACATTTGCGGGGTGTGTGGAGTTTAACAAATTTAAATGTATCCACAAGCCAGTGTTTGGTTTGTCCGGTCTGGGCTACTGTAGAAACATGGCGGTGCAACATGGCAGCCTCCGTGGAAGGAAACCCGCTCCCTCTGTAGATTATCCTAAAAAAAAGGAATGAAAACGAGTCTTATTTTCAGGCGATCGTACACTAATGAAAACATACTTGTGATTTTTATATTTCATTTCTGCCAGCAAACACTGTCACTTTTTGAATTCATACAGCACGAAAACAACAACTTTTGGGTGTGTTGGGACATAAAATCAGTAAACTGATCTACTCCCTTTAAAAAATCTAGGTATTTTGTATTGAAAACTGGCAAAAACAAAAGCAACGAGCCTTACAGATATTCCACTGGAAATAAATGTAGATGTCAAAAATAAGTCTAACTTTTTTTAAATCAACCTAAATCACCTGATTAAGAAATCATAATAAATGTGAAAACAAGTTTATACTGTACTAAAGACTACTCAGTTATTACCTTGTTGCAATACAACCCTTTAATGGCAATGTATTTGTGGTGCAACATGCTGCTTTGTTAGTTAAATCCATTTGTTGTGTAATTCAATTCTTTGTGTGTGTGCTAACGAACTTGTGTCTCATTCATCACATGAATATGTGCTGAAACAGATCACAAGATCAGTTTCATTTGAACAGAGATCCCTCTCTACCAATCCAACCAAACAGGTTTAACACATTTGTCACAATATGACTCAGTTTTTTCTCCCTATTGTTTGTCCGGAACATTCTTATGTTTAACTAAACATTTACTACATATTCATGACCATTAAGCCATGTAATTACAATAGAATCAGTTGATCGTTCTATTTTTCGCCATTTGCAGGCTCTGTACTTTCACAATCTCCTCCTACAGATTTTATCAGGTCGACTTAAAATTTTAGCAGAGCAATCTTAAGACCATGGCAATGAAAATGTTTCAAAAGTTTGAGTTTTTGTTGAATCTGCGACGTGGCGTCAAATTTCATGGTTATGCTGGTCTGCACATGGTCAAATCTGCCCCAAACTACAGTTCTTTGTTGGCAATGACAGAAAACCTGGGCCATTATCATAAGCGCTGAATCTGTTACAATAAAATAGAGCACCGATGTCAGAAAACTGCAGAGTGCTTAGCACAAAAAACTAAAACTAAATTAATTCAAATTAAATGTCCCCTTTTACAGGGAATGCCTATACAAATAACAGCATAATGTCTTTTGCTGGGGGTTTTACAAGTCACTTGCTACATGCTATACAGTTTGTGGATACATGTATGTGTATTTGAAGTGAATGCTTTCAGGGAAAAGAAAATCATTCACCTTTAGATCATTCCTGCATTGTATTAGAGTACCAGAACATACTGCAATTATTTGACTAGCATAACAATACATACTACTACATACAGCTACTTGAGCTACTAAAGATTAATCTATGTGTAGAGCAGATCATTTCCTAATACGTTACACTTTAGGGCATGCACAGTAATCCTTTACTGCATTCTTGTTAGGCCTGCACGATTCTGGGAAAAATATGAATCACGGTTGTTTTTTTTAGCTTAGAATTGATATCAAGATTCTCTGCAACGATTTTTTTCTCATGAAGCGTGATGTTTATTACACACATGAACCACGACCAAACAAACTGGCAGGACCAAAAATATTTGTTTTGGCACAGAGAAAATTGCACATCGCCACAAGCCTACAAGTTTTTTAATTTGTAAGCGGATTAATTGCGCGGTTTTTTTTTTTTTAACTAGCGGATTATTCTAAATTGTTTAGCGATCGCAGAGTGAAAGAGAGTTTTTCTGGTGATATTGCTTTTTAAGTATTATTGCGTTATTTTAAACTCGATGCTGAGTTTCAGTAAAACTCCAGACAACGGTCATGTGGTCACGTGAACAGGGCGTGTTAATGAGTCAAAGATGGCTCGCGGCGGAGCGGAAGAGCTTGAAAAGCCTCCCGCATCATTTAAATCGCAGTAAGGGAGCATTTGGGCTTCCCCGTAAAATATAATGACGACGGAAGAGGGGCGGTGGACAAAACTGTAACGGTATGGTACGGTAAAGTTCCTGGCTGTAAGTTTCCATGTAATAAATGGAAATGCAAATGGAAAAAATTGTATCCTCCCCCTTTTTTTTCTGATCCAAAAAATGTTCCGAGACTCGTGATCCGTAATGTGATCCGAACCCTGAGTTTTGTGATCCGTTACACCACTAATATCCATTTATTTTATTTCCGAACTACAGCTCGCTCGAAACACGTGACTAAGAGGTGCTTTGTCATTGGCTGAGGGTGAAGCCCTCAACTTTGTGAGACCTGTCCTTTCAAAATAAAGGCCAATTTTTTTATTATTATTAATTTTTTTTTAAATCGAAGTCATTTGAAATTGTCGCGATTTTATAACGATTTATCTTGCAGGCCTAATTCTTATCATGTCCATTTGCAGGGAGAAATGCAAAAAACAACAAAAAGTAAATGTCTGTTTGGCATGTATATTTCTTCCATAGTTCTTTGATAAGATATCACATTTCAAAGGTCCTCTCCTGTGATCACACTCCCATACAAAGTGAAGACCTAACTGAATAATTACCGCTGTCCATTATTATAGTCCAGAATTGCCTGCTCCATAATCATGGAGGGTAAATGGTTATAACACACTGCAGAACACAATGGTGATACGGACACAAACGGGAGAGCTTGCACGACCACTGACAAACCAGTTGTTGGTATTGTGTCACCGGGCGCATGTGACTGGTTTAATATATTAACCTGCGGCTCTTTAAACATGCGCACACTCGCATACAATCTTATGTTGTCTGGGTTTTTTGCATGTTGTTACCTCTTCCGGCAAAAAGACATTTTTATAAGATATTTGCACTGGTGGAGGTTTGTGTGAAGGGCTCATTAAAAGGGGCGTAAATGGCAAGTTGTAGGCACAAATGCAGGTCAAATTTCCAAAGGTGGCAATCTTTTAACATGGGAGGGACCATCTGGGACAGTGGAATTTATTACTTCAATAACTAGAAGGCACTTGTAATACTGAACAATTCTTTAACATTAATTGAAGTTCAATCGCTGCCTAATGACAAGATTCCCACATCTGGATTACCATCAAGATCTAATGACTTAGTCAAACTAGATCAGCCATATCTGTCCACTCGCATTTCTGATGTATTCATGACGTGTATCTGAAGCTTAAAATCCTTAGAATTATGAGTCATATTTTTACATTTTAAAAAAGTATGACGTTGTTTTACATGACACTACTGTGGTACTGCTATGTCAGCAAAGGAAACTATACAGGAAGACATACAAGAAGTGTTTGCTTCCTTGTCTTTATCATGTCAATCAGGTAAGGTTACGAGAACTGTGAGACCTCAAGGAAGTAATACACTTAGAAACTAAACTCTAGCACACACAGGAGACTAAAGTATGTGCAGCGACATGGCAAAATTCATGCGTGGTTTCCATCACACACACACCCTTAAAAAGGGACAGTTGTGGTGAATGTTATAATGATAATTAACACTGTACTACTACTTTTCCCCTGCCACACATGCCTTACTCTACAAACTAACCTGTCCAGGATCATTAAACAATGATAGGCAGTGTCTATCATACATACATCAAAACATGCACACACACTACCAACACAGAGCCAATTTAATCTAACCTAATCTCTATTTATTCCCTCTTATCATACGATCACATGATCTATTATATTTATGGAAATGTTTTTCCACACTATTTCACCAATATAAAGAAAATAATTTTTTAAAAAAAACGTTCACCCCAAAATTAAAAATACATATTTTTCCTCTTACCTGTAATGCTATTTATCCATCTTGATTGTTTTGGTGTTAGTTGCTGAGTTTGGCAGATATCTGCCATCGAGATGTCTTCCTTTTTTTAATATACTGAATAACGGGACTATATGGCACGCAGCTTGTGGTGCTCAAAGTGCATGCAGGCATCTCTCCAGCTGATAGCTCCAAAACTCAGCAACTCACACCAAAACAATCGAGAAAGATAAATAGCACTACAGGTAAGATATCTATTTTAGGTTTTGTGGTGACCTATCCCTTTAAATCTATATTCTCCACCCACCACCAATCATCGATGATGTCAGAGAAGGTGGTGTTTGGCTCTGACACCTGGACTCTTCCCTTTAGTTTAAATAGTGACACAGAGAGAACAAGTGTCACATCTTTACCTGGGATCCTGTTAAGAACATCAGAAGTAGCAGCGGTCCATCTGTAAGCCACTCCTGAGAATAAAACCACACAGGATCTTCATTTCAAAAACCTGCACATCTTTTTGCTTCTTAACACAATTTGACCCATTATTGGATCGAGGACAAGAACATCTACAGGTAGGCTAAAACAATGCTTAATGCAAGACATTCATATCTATTCATAAATTACTTCTGGAGGAATACCATTTGCTGTAAGTTTCTCCATTTAGGTTTACTATTCAATGTTTTGTACATATTTGTTATTAAAAAGGTTTTCTTTTGCAGTTTCTAAAAAAATATGTTAGTGACAATTCCAGTTATTTGAATGATTAAAAATGTAATTAACATAATAATTAATAATATAAGTAACTGATACAGTATTTTAGCAATATATTACGATAAATATAATCTTATATGTATATTTTATAATCTAAATTATAATTTCAATTTTGTCCAGTTAACGGCATTCACAAAAACCACAGCAAGCTAAATTACATGTTGGACATGTGCTTTCCTGTTTTAATAGAAATACATTCATGTATTCAATTAGGGCTGCACCTGACTATAATGTTTTTAATCCATTAATCCAATGATTATTTCTTCGATTATTCTAGAGATACTTTTTTATTACTTGATTAATATATCAATTTACCCAAAATAAATAACAAAAACATGTCTCATTAATGTCTCAATATTGTATTGAGTCATTTCCCCGCGCGCACACACACCGGCCTCTCCCTGGTTCTCGCTCCCCACATGTGTCAGCACTAGGTTTGGTAAAGCCCGTTCTGATTGGCTTTTTCAGGCTTTTTTGTGAATGGCGTAGCCTATCTAATCGGTCAAAACCAACGTGGCACCGAACGACACTGGCACCAACCAGGTGCACTTACTAGCTTTTACAAGTCTCCCGATTATGTCGATCAACCGTCCCAGCCTCATATTCAATATAGCAAAACTATTTTACATAATAGCATTTGAATTACAATAAATCTTCGCCTCACTGATATTTTAGTGGTTCATAATTTTATAAAATTGGCTTTTGGCTTTGAAATGGTAAATTTAGCTAAAAGGTGCTATGATTAAATATGGTTCTTGTTGGGTAACATCTAACGTGTCCCTTTGTATTCAAATTCAATTCAAAATTCGACCGTGGGGGAAAAGTTAATACTCAAACCGTAATGACTTGTTCGACATCGGCATGCGCAGTCTGTAGGCGCACCGGAGCACGCGAAGTGGATAGTTTTGTGAACCAGCAGAGGGCGCTCTAAAACTTCCCTATCAGATTGATCGCAGGCCCTACTAACGTCGGTGCACCAAGCTGGTAATGTTACGTCGTTCGCTACGAAAATGGAGGACAGTAGCGAGCGGAGCCATCCTAAGCGGACAGTCACGATACCAAAGCACCTGAAAAGCAGTGGGTGGAAGTGTTTTGGCTTCTACACCGTAGATGGCAGGCTAACTAACAAATATAAGGCTGTTTGCTGTCGACTTTGCACTTAGCTTAGCCGCTGTCTTGCTCCACAACAACGAGCACATCGGCGGACTCGCCTGTTAGCGAGGACCCCACGCTCAGCTTTAGCTGGCCCCTTGCCAGAAGCAACAGTCAGATAGCAAGAGCTGTGGCCCATTGGTATGGTAACGCTCATTACTATGCTCTCTATGCTGTGTGTTCTATGTTATTAATACTGTAGCACTTTGAGACTTGACTATGAATGATTGCATTCAAAGGCATTTGAACGAATTGCGCATCATTTCAGATTTGTTAAAACTTGATTTTTGTAAAAAAGTGACAAGCCCTTCTGTATGTTCTCCTCCACAAGCACTCAACGAAAATAGCTTACCACTGGATATTTGTAAATTGTTTGCAAATGCAGTGCAGTGACAAACTGTCACTTATAGAATATGTTCAGTGGGTATAATGTTTAGTAAAATATTTTGCCTTTGAATATTTTCTCTGAGCTCACCTGATACTATCTCTGTTACCACACAACTAACTGTAGATGATGTGCCCCATTATAATATTTAACTGAATAATCTGACCCTACCCACTCTAGGTATGGACAACAGACTGATCCTCACCGTCCTGTTTGTGACGCTGTCCTGGATGTCTGTGGGCACCTATGCTCAAAGCGCTACGGCAGCGCAAGTCAACGTGACAAGTACACCAAATGTGACAACAGTAGCGGGAAACAACACAAATGTGACAACAGTAGCGGGAAACAACACAAGTGTGCCAACAGTAGCGGGAAACATCACCGGTGCACCAGCAGTAGCGGGAAACATCACCGGTGCACCAGCAGGAAACATCACCGGTGCACCAGCAGGAAACATCACCGGTGCACCAGCAGTAGCGGGAAACAACACAAGTGTGCCAACAGTAGCGGGAAACATCACCGGTGCACCAGCAGTAGTGGGAAACACCACAACAGCCGTAACAGCAGCCCCCCCACTGACGCCCAACACCACTGTGGAAGCTCTTCAGGTGAGTGATGCCAAAAAAAAAATTTTTTTTAAAAAAGATCATAGTGGAATAAAATAGAACAGAATAGGATCACTTTTACTAATGGTGTTGAACTCATCCAAGTGCACATTTCCAACCCACTTAAATGTTTCTTATCTCCCTCGCAGACACCTCTTTCGAGGGCTGAATGTGGGACCCAACAGCTCTGTGCGGCCGAGCCCTCTAACTGCAACCCCTCCAGTGGATCATGTTTCTTTCTTGCTGTCAAGCGGCAGAGCGGCCAAAACTTTGAGTTTGGGCTCTCAGGAGAGTCACAAGGTTACATCGCTGCCACCCTGTCACCTGACAGCACACTGGTATGTAAAGTTCTGTCACTCTCTCACAGATCAAAGTACCATGACGTCTGAGCCAGAGCCAATCATACAGTTTGTTTGAAGTCATCTGCGTAACCAGCTTCTATTTACCCTTTCTGGTTTTGCACCACAGGGAGGAAATGACACAACATACGTCTGTGCAAGAAATAACGGTGTTGTTAAGTTCTTTAGCACTGTCCTCAACAATGGCCAGCTGATTCAGCAGGAGGTGAGTTCTACTTGCCTCAGAGTAGTGGCGGGGGTAGAGGTGGGTGAGGAGGATATATTTATGAGTCTGTTGGATCGACCTTCCCTGCAGTTGCGCATGCTTTTTAATCTTTTGTTGGATTGTTCCCACCCCCTCAAAAAAGTAAACTCAGAGTATGAATGAGACTTCATAGCAGCTGCATATGACGTTGTACTATAATGCACAAATTTGTGTAAAGAAATTATATGAACAGTAGCAGATACAGCTGATTTAGTCTGGTTATAAGCCTTATTTCTATGTCTATACTTCCATTTAGTTTTCTTTTTGTTCTACACGTCAAATACTGAACAGATATTAAACATTCAGTGGTTCAAACAGCATGCACAAAATACCACGCAAAGCCTTTTTGAATCTGCTGCTCAGGCACTAATAGCAAGGCAAACATTCATTCAAATCATCATTAATATTAATACACCACTGAAAACTCTTCGTCTTCTGTTCAACTGCCTCTGCTCTCTAGCTGAACGTGAACTCTGTGAAGGGCAGGGTCAATGGAACCACAATTCAGTGTACATTTGCTGCCACCGTGCCAATCCCAGCTACTAAAGCAGACCCCTTCGTGCTCGCAATCTCCACTGGATCTTTCAACAGCAGTAAGCTAACATATTAGAGATGCACATTTACTCACATCATATGCACTTTTGTCAGTCAACTAGGACCCACTGTCACATAGACTAGCGCAGATAATATATTAATATTTTCCCCATGTGCTAAACACATCACCAATCCTTTTTTTTTATGCTCTCAGCTTCTGGGACTCTGGGACCCCCCGGCACCCAATTAAAGAGCAATCTCGTAGACCTGGGAAATCCTAACGCCACTGTCACCAATCAGATTACCCCCAACACGACCACTTCCCCCTCTACTACGACCCCTAACCATGCCATTACACTCCAGCAATCACTGATGCAAGGTAAGCACAAAAGATAGGGTTGTTTTCCTAAGAGAGCAAAGTTATCCAAAAATTGCCAGGAATTACATGTGATTGTACAATGCCTAATAAAAAAAAATGTCCGTTCTCCCGTCCTCCCCTATAGCTCTGCTGATTACTGTGGGTGTGCTGGGTCTGGCCATGCTATGAGGAAGCTGAACCGCCCCCCCATGAGTCAAGACAAGAAAACCATAACTTCTGGATTCATATACATGTGACGCTGAATATAAACTGTTAAACATCTCACAGGACGTTCACTACACACAATGCATCCCAGGTCATTGGGATCATGCTTTATTTTGTATCAACTCACTTGTAGGTAAAAGTAGGCGTGGTGGAGGGTGGGGATCTCTTCTATAGCCTTCCAACTGCTTTCACATCCGTTATATGCTCTGAAACAAACAAGTAAATTCATGTTTTGTTTAAAATGTAACACTATGTAATCCATTTTTGTTTGTTTTGTAACCATGGGACTGCTGGATTTCTGTCCTACGAGCTACTTTTCGCAGGCAAATGCATCGACTCTCTGCCCGGGGTGTAAATCAATCTTAGAATGGGCTACAAATGAGGAGCACTATTACAGTTGGAACCATTTAGAGTAATCAAAGAACATATCGCTTTCACCAGTATATGCCCATGCTTGGGTTTGGGATCTGGTTGCCTTTTAAGGCCACATTACTGCTTTCAGGAAAAAACCTCAACCTCAACATGGTAACCCCTAGAGCCATCATGTTATTGTGACGCCAGGAAAATATCTGTTGACAAATTTCAACCGTGCATAAATGTTGAAACCTTTTGTCCAAAAGTTTAGGAACTAATTAATAACTTTTTGCTAACCATGATATTCTTTTACCCTCAGAGTAGGTAGATGTTGCCTTATGAAGGACCATAATTATTTTGCTTTGTGTGTGTGTAACTATACATTTACATTCATGTGTTATGTTTCTTGTGACACACACAAGACCACGAAAGAAACAATGTTTTTCTCCTCTCCTGTCACTCAAAATGATGCCAGCTAATGGCAGACGTGATTTTGCTATTATTATTAATTATTATTATTATGATATTGTCAAGGGTGTGAATATATGTATTGTTGACGATTCAACAATGATTTTACAATGAAGCCTTCATAGGCTGATATTTTCAGGTGTGCACGTGTGTGTATGTGCAAGTACACATGAAAAGAATGCTATATACTGTATATGATACCAAATATTGGTGAAGCTGATATTGCACATTGTATTATGTAACAATTGTTTTTATTACATCTTTTCAAATAAATGTTTTAGGCAAACTGATGATCTTAGTAGCATTAATAAATTGTCCGATATTGTTGAAAGAGGGTAAACACCGAACTGTATCACCAACGAGAAGATCTGAATCTGAGCCTTTAGCAGTATCGTAATTTTTGGTGTTCTGCAACTTTGTTGATTTAAGTTCCCCTGAAATGAATTTTCAGCATTATCACAGTTCATTGTACTATGCTAACAGGAAGCCAATGTACAATCAACAATCATACAGGGAGAATTTGGACTATTTAAAAAGGCCGAGATACAGATATCGTACAAGATGTACGAGTATAATAAAAGCATTAATAGTAGTAGTAACGAAAATAGCCTCAATGTCGCAGTGTGAAAGATACATTAATGAAAAGACTTTATCTAAAATCCATGTACTTATAAATACAGATGTGCAATGACCTTATACATGGAGATATATCATTTTTTTAGGGGGGGGGGGGGATATGTGAAGGTGAATTTAATTAATCCTACATCTACAAAAAATAACCTAAAGATAATTTTTGTCTTCACCAATCGCATAACCAGACTTTAACTTAAGACGTTCTGGACGTTCTGGTGAATGCACATATTTATTTGTTGTAAAGAGTTTTCCGCATCGACATAATACAAGTGGGTTACAGAAAAGGCAGATGTAACTTTAACATTAATGCATGAAATTGCAGTGGATAGTTGTAGTAGTAGAAAATAGCAGCTGATTTAGTATTAAAGAAACTTGTCAGTGTCACTTTGGCCTCCATTTTCTAATAAGACCATGTTGTTAGATGTTTCAGAGATAAAGCCAGAGAGGTGGTTTGGACATGTTCAGAGGAGAGACTGTGAATATATTGGTAGAAGGATGCTGAGGTTGGAGCTGCCAGGCAGGAGGTCCAGAGGAAGACCAAAGAGGAGATTTATGGATGTAGTGAGAGAGGACATGAAGTTAATTGGTGTGAGTGAAGAGGACGCAGAGGACAGGGTTAACGTTAGATGGAGGCGCATGATTCGCTGTGGGGACCCCTGAAAGGGAACAGCCGAAAGGAAAAGAAGAATTATAATTGGTAAATATATTGTTGTTTTAGTTTGATAGCTGGGCCGGTGTCAAAATTAACGTTAAGCAAAACAGTTACCGTTAGCCTAGCCAACGCTGGCCAATTTAAACAAATAACGTTAGCTAGCTAACAATTAATTACTTTAGCCAACTTAGTTACCCAGACAGCTAACACTTAAGTTAGGCTATGTCAACAAAACCAAGTAAGCACGGTTTTGGTCATTTATGCAGACGAAAAGACATCTAAGATAAAGTAAAAGTGGGCTAAATTTGTTTGAAAAATAAAAACGTGTTTGCATGTCAAGGGTACACGTTTCAGCTAGCTAGCGAGCTAATGTTAACGGTTGTAGCCAGGAGCTATCGCTCCCAACGGTTACCGTTAACTAACGTTAACTTAGATAAGTTAGTTAGCTAACGTTAAGTTAACGTTAGTTTAACGGTACCGTTGACATTAGCCCAACCTCGTGCCCGTTTTTACATGCGAGACCTCTGTCACGAGGCTTTGTTTCTGATAGATAAATTAAAGCAAACATGTCATCTGGTCACACTTTCCGCTGTTTTTAAGATATTTTAGGGACAGCTCAATGACTAATGTTGTCCAACTAAAGACAACTATTTTAAGTGGGGTGCCCAATGCAGATGTTGTTTGACCGTTTCCCATTTTGCAACTTTTTCCTTTCCCGAGTAACGTTAGGCCCTTCTCACTTTTTCAGCCAAACAAAGATGGTGGCCGGAAGTGACATATCATCTTGCCAGCATCAGGTTCATCTTCATATCAATCCTTTTTCTATTAATTATCTAATTTCACATATTGTATTGGTCAAATAAAGTGAGTGAGTAGGTTAGCAAATCACCCAGTGGTTTTAGGTGGTTTTGGTGGAGTGGGTTCTGCCCTGGACAGATGTGAATTGATGTTTGTGTTTGTGTTTTATTAGTTATTTCAGGATGATCTCTTAAGGTGTCAGCGATTTTGGAGGCCACAGTCGATCCTAATTGTCAAAAATGTGTGTGTTTTTTAAATTACTCTTGGGCAAAAATATACAGTGAACATTATGGCATCAATCAAACCACTGTATTTTAATAAAACTGCATGTTAGATTCTTAATTCCAAATAGAAGGTTTGGGTGGTTCACTAAGGTAAACAGAGTAAAACCTGTTAAGCTGGCAATTATACTAGTTCTTAGTTTGTCATCAACTACAATGTTCTTGGCAAAACAAACAAGTGGATTTACAGTCCTAATGAGCAGTACGTGCTTTCAGGGCAGAACAGTGTTTGCAAAGGCAGATTTTTACAACCAGTGCCACAAAAGAAAGGAAAATTCATCAATTTAAACAGCCTAACTAATGCAGTTTTAAATGTGACAACTACCAAAGTGGATATCTTACCATATTTGTTTCTTTACACAGATCAATATGGGAGTTGACATTTGTTGTGTCATAACTTCAGACCTACACGGATTAAGTTTTTGAAAACTGAAATGTTCAGCCTTCATACCCAAAGCATATTTTTATAGCAACTTAAAATTATGGGAGGTTACTTAACAAACATTATGTTTTTAACTTTAAGAAGGCAACACTCAATTTTAAATCCTTTTTCAGGCAGGATTTGTTTGCAATACCCAAATGTCCATCTGGGTGCGGTGTCCTTTATGCAAACGTCTCTGACAGCAAATTTACATGTTCTCATGTACCAGAACAAATTATCCAGTTCATGTGATTAGTTACTCCCAGAGGAAAACTAAAAAGGCAGTAGGTAAGTCCACCAACTAGTTGCTGTGTGTCAGTCTTAATTGTATTTTCATTAAAATTGTCACAACCTTGATTCTTGGATTGTCTCCAAAGCCATGAATGGGAGTCAATACATGTGGATCCTCAATGGTAAGTCGCAGTACCTTAAACAATATTCTTTATTTATAATTATTATTATAATTATTTAAAATGTTCTATTTATTGTTTTGTATTTTATATCTTTTAAAATTAAATTTAATCTAAATACTTTACAAAGATAGTTTCCAAGACCAGATGACTTAAAGCTGAATTATATGTGTGTGTGTGTGTGTGTGTGTGTGTGTGTGTGTGGGTGGGGGGGCTGTCAAAAGGGGCTAGAAAAACATCAAAGATACTAGTTCAAGATACAGCTTACATGTACTGTATATTAAATTGTACACGTGATTATTGACTGTATCATTTTAAAATGGAAATAAAATCAAGACTTTTCTAACATCTCTTACTATGTTGTCTAAACACATAGGCATTTCCCTCATGCTGACATCTGTAGCACTGGCAGGTAAGCTGTTTTTTCCCCCTTAATACATTCTGTGGTTTTCTTGTCTTGTAATTTTTTTGTTTGCCAATAAGGTAAGCTTCTCCAAAATGTGGCACTGAATCAAAACGCTGTCCAGTCTTCACAAAACGGCTCAGCTGCCGCCGGCAAGGCAGTTGATGGAAACAGAGACCCGAGTTTTAAACACGGATCCTGTTCACTCACCAACGAAGAGTCCGATCCCTGGTGGAGGGTAGACCTGGAGAATTTGCACATAATTACTGCTATAATGATAACCAACAGAGATGAACAGGAAAACAGGCTGAATGGTGCCGAAATCTGGATTGGAAACTCAATAGAGACGAATGACACACAAAACGTCAGGTGAAACAGCTTGATACAGACCTGTATAATACAGCTATAATAGATCTAATATCGTGATATGAAAAACCTTTTTGGTTCTCCTCACTTTCTTTTTTCTTCTCCGCTTTGTTTTCTCTCACGCAGATGTGCAGTCATCGCTCACATTCCGAGCGGACGCACATTATACTTTTCATGTGGCGATACAGAGGGACGCTACGTCACTGTGCTTCTGCGAGGAAACCAGCAGGTTCTATGTCTCTGCGAAGTCGAGGTGTTCCCTGTAAGCTATGGTAATGATACATGTCATTTGATGTAGATAAGTCTAGTAGTTCAAGGACTCTTCAGTCTGCGGCCCAAAATGCTAAAATCAATGTTCCTTTGTGAACAGGGGTACGTCTAGACATCTTGGGCCACATGCAACAGCAATGTCTTCTCTGACATGGTCCAGCCAGGGGCCCTGTCCAGTAGCCTGATAATCAGATTGAATTTCCATGCACTTGATGCATCGTTGAAATGATGACGTGACAGACGAACCGCAAGAAATGATGAATCTAACCATGTGCCTATTTTTGTTTCAAGCATATCCTTTAGCCAATGTGGCACTGAAAGGAGTTGCCACCCAGTCATCGATGCTTTCTTTCGCTGCTGCCTCCAAAGCCATCGATGGGAGACGCAACTCTTACTACAGCTATGGCTCCTGTAGTCACACTGCCGAGGATGAGACCAACCCATGGTGGAGGGTGGACCTGCAACGGACATATATAGTCACATCTGTCAAGATCACCAATAGGGGAGACTGCTGTGCTGAGAGGCTGGATGGAGCTGAGATCCGAATTGGGAACTCACAAGAGAACAACGGAAACAACAACCCCAGGTACTGACAGGAGTTCCGAACATGTGGCATTTAATGTACATTTTATTTTCTAATGTTTGGAACAGTAATATTTCAGTGTTTACATGATACAACTTATCTTTCCTAACTAGCTTTCATCACACAGCAGTTGCAGGAAAAAAGATGATAGCTGCCCATAGGGCCATCAGCCAACCTAGGAGCTTGTTAGCTGACGCTAGAGAATTCAAAAAAACCTCCTGAGATCTTGTTAACACTTTTTCACCGGAAAACCCGTGAAAATTGATAAATGTTGGTACAGATTGAAATCGGTGTCCATTTTGGTTTAACAGTACAAGTACATAGCTAAACTAAGTTTTCCACCCTAACAATTGGTATTTAAAATGCTACACTGGCAATAGTCTATTAAATGTTGTAGTCTAGTTAGACACACTCTCGGGGGCTCGAGGGATGGCCATTGTCAGTCGTTTGATCCACCACTTTGGTCCAGGCTGAAATATTACTGTAATTGTTGGGTAGATAGCCATTTTTGTACAGACATTCAGGGTCCCCAGATAATTTTTTTTTTCGGAGTCAAATGTTTCCACAACTATTCATGGACTGCCAGTGCTAGGCTGCAGCAAACCGACGTCACTTCACCACCAATCATCAATTCTCCTGGCATAATTATTCAGATATTTTTGTAGTTTCGGCGTAGCAATTTGGCAATTCACTCAATGTCAGAAATAAATGTAAATCACTCTTAGGCTTCTGTTGACCTCGTGTATTTTAATTGAAAGCCCTATAGGGGAAGAAAAGGATTTAAAAATCTGAGAGTGAGAGAAGGCTTAAAAATGTGGACTCATTTCCAGTTTTCAGGACTTGTTTCTCTTTAACGAGAAGTCCACAAGATAACCATATAACTATTCCCCCCACTCTCCCCACTGTCAGGTGTGCTTCCATCTTCCACATCAGTGCGGGTAAAACCTACACATTCCACTGTGATGGCGGCAGCATGGAGGGTCGCTTTGTGAACGTGATCATCCCTGGAAAAAGAAAGACTCTCACCCTGTGCGAAGTCGAGGTGTATGCTGCCCCAGCAGGTACAACTGTAACTGGCTGGCTTTGATTCACTAGCGAGCACCACGCCACAACAGTGTGGTTTTAAGGTTGATTTTTAATTGCAATAAGGTAGTATAGGATGTTGAGGATGGGTGAATGGGTGTGAGCAAGGGGATGAACGTGGGGGAGGAAGTTGTCCATTTAGGCCGGTTTGGGATGGATGTATTGGAGGCCAGGGGGCAGGAGGAGACTCCGTGTGGGGGCCGAGCCGCCGAGTCGCCGAGCCGATTACAGGCCCCAGACAGTACCTGGAAAAGGAGAGATGGGAGAGGTGTGCACGGGATCAAATGAGAGAGAATCAACGACGGGAAGAGAGGGTCGATGGATGTGAATAGGAATGGGCAGAGGGAGGGAAGGAGTCAGGACGAAATAGATGAGGACGGAGGGAAAGGGAGGGTGGGTCAAGAAAACTGAAGCCAACTGGACATGATGGGATGACCAGGTGATTAGAGGTGTTGTAGAGGCGTGGCCCTGCTCCTGAACCTAAGTGAACTAGTTAACTTAATTTCATTTAAACACAGCAGCCTGATATTGACTCATGCCTGTTTTTTCCCCCCAACTTTAGTGGAACCTCTACCAAACGTGGCCTTAAACAGACAAGCAGCACAGTCATCGATTTGGCTGTTTTCTGATCGGTGGGCCTCTAATGCTGTCAGTGGCTGTAGAAGTGGATTATTTGCTTGCTGTTCTGAAACTGCCACACAGATTGATCCCTGGTGGAGAGTAGACTTGTTAGCCGTGCACAAGGTTCGGGCTGTCACCATCGTCAACAGAAAGGACTGTTGTGCTGAAAATCTACTGGGGGCACAGATCCTGATTGGGAACTCACAGGACACAGGAAACCCCAGGTGAGGCACACTATCTACAGCTGGAATATTTGTCATTAAATAATTACAAAATATGTGTTTCTTCTAAATTACAGTGCAGGAGCACAACAACAAAATGTATCTAAAATGACACCATTGGTAAATGAAATTAGAGCAAATTCTTATTTGTTAAATAAAACATTTCTCTATGATGTTTCTCTCCCTCCATCAGATGTGGTATCATCTCATCGGTAGAGGGTACATCAATACACACCTTCCAATGTGCAGACATGGAAGGCCGCTATGTCACTGTGACCATTCCAGGAATTTTGAAGAGTTTGACACTGTGTGAAGTAGAAGTGTACGCTTCTCTGACAGGTATGGTCCTTGACCCTTATGTCCAATAGATGAAACTCAACCAGAAACAGCTAACACTGTATTATGCCTTAAGTGCTTCATTCTGTTACTAATACTGTTGGCTTCTGAAGCTAACTGTTTTACATGCATATGTTATTGCTGTTGCTACAAGGTCTAAAGTCAGACACAGCTGATGAGCGACAAATACAGTTTTTACCATTGCTTTGACCATTTTTTCTTTTACTTAAAGCGTACCACATCAGGCAAACTAATAACATAATATCTTGATAAGATGTGCAAGATTCCAGTGACTCTGGCTACACAGCCAGGCGCTGACTTTCTGGCTTTCAATGTTCACTTTGCATTTTGGAGCCAAAACTCCCCCGGCAACTTAAGTTTCGAGACAAGCCTGTTTTTAAAAAAGACAGAAATAAAGATAAAACATGTATTAAGTCAACAGAAACCTAACAACATTCTTTCTCTCCAGTGCCAAACGTTGTCCCTTCTCCTCTTCCGACTGCCCCTCCCCTCACCGTGAGCACGCTGCTGAGTGGCAGGAATGTGACAGTGGTGGGAGAGAGGCTTTGCTGGTCCGACGCTCTGTTCTACTGCAGACGTCACCACTGGGACCTGCTCAGCATTCGCAGCCAAGAAGAGCAGAGCGAGGTGGAGCAGCTGCTGAGCCACAGTCCTTTCCCCCTCACAGACTATGTCTGGCTGGGATTGCGCAGGTACGCCACACTGACATCGACAGTTCAGAGATTTAGTTGATGCTCTGATTCTGGGGAGCTGCATGAGCACGCAGGAGCTCAGTGTCTCCCTCAAGCACAACTCAACATGAAATAATATAAATTAGCTGGTGTGGATTTTCATTTACGTGAAAGTAACAGTATAACATACTGTTCTAAAGCTCAGATTGTAAAAGGTTTTTAATGTATAACCTCCCATAAAAGCCCTGTGTTGCCCCGTTCATGTTTTGTTCAATACTTTTTTAACCAACCTCCTGCATTAACAAAACATAACAAAAAAGCTGACTATTTGCACTGAAATGATCTTTTAAACACAGAAGTGCAACCTCACTGAGTGTGGAAAATGCCTTGGCAAAATCATGGAATTTGTTCTAGTTTAAAAGATGTGAGAAGGTGGAATCCTGATGCAGGTCCAAGCTCCTGAGCAGGCAGGTGCTCTAATCTCTTCTCTTTCCATACAGCAAAAAGAATTTTTAAGGATTTGAATTTTGCTAGTTTACATATACTCAAAAGACACAGGTCTTTGAGTCAAATGTTGCGTGTCCTTATATTTGCTCATTTGTATTTCTGCCATTCCAAGACAGACATTCACGGATGCATTTGCTTACAGCACTCACTGGAGCCACACACTATGACAGACCATACTGTAACATTAGAGCTGCAACAAGGAGTCAGTTAACTTGTCGATTGACAGAAAACAATTTTGTCAATAAAATTTGTTTCAGTTGTTCAATCGGGCAAAAACATTTGCTGCTTCCATCTTTATTCAAATCTGAGGATTTGCCGCTTTTCTGTGTCTTAAATCATTTTAAATTGAATATCTTTGGTTTTTAGACTGTTGGTCGGGCAAAATAAAGCTTTTGGAGCTTTCACCTAGAGCTTTCAGAACTTTTTTCACTATGGTTTATTCATTGCATTGACTAAATGATTAATCTAAAAAAATTTATGAATAATTCAAATAATTATTAGCTGTAGAATCATAAAGATAAGGCTGGCTTTATGTGTACTGGGCTCATGTGAAACTCAATAAACAGCTTTTCGAAATGTTCGAATAATTCTGCTTTAGAGCCTGATACCTGTTGTAATGGGGTGATTACAAAGTGCAGCCAGAAACCACTGTACAGTCCATTAGTAGCAGTGTAAATCCGTTAATAAATCTATTTGGCAGAGACGTCACGTGCAGGTGGTTCTGGATGTCTGGCGATTCCATGGAATTCACTAAATGGCCACGAAATGTGGCCCCATACTGTTGCTCCAACCCCTGTGGAGGCGTGGCCAGTGGAGAGCGCTTCCTGTGGGAGCACCAACCTTGTGCGACGCTCCTCAACTTCATCTGCCTATCAGGTAGGGGTTACGCGGCGCATCCTGCATGTGTGCACATATTGTAGTTCACCGCGATACCTTCACCAGCTCTTTCTGTCCCTTAGGTGCTGAGGACGGAGCCCAGAGAGTGTATTTCTACAGCTCCCGCGAAGACCTTAGTGAGGGTTAACAATATTGGAGCCCCTATTTTTAAGTAAGAAATAGCAATTTCCCGCACTCCTTGTCCCTGTGTTTGAATGGCACTTCAAGATATTGTGTTTCTGCACAATCACAGCCAATGCCATTCATGCATTCACTTTCATGCTCTTCATATGTGGGTGTCACCGTAATCTCATGTAACCAGGCATCTGTCTGATGGAGGTTGGAGGTCTCAATCTCACCAGAGCCCTCCGAGTTAGCTGAGACCAAGATTGTAAGATCATCTGATCTCAGCTAAGAGCCTGTCTTTTTTCTAATTGTTTTTTGTTTGCATTTCTGCTGTGGTGCACCGTGTGTTTTGCTGTTAACAATACTCCTATATTTTAGACTATTATTAATTCATACATTATACTCTCAACATAAGTAGTGGCTAATACAAAAGTGTGAACTTATATCCCTTAGTGTATTTTATATATGATGTGTTTCATCAGTAGATGTACAGTAAATGTAGCTGTATAGTTCCTTCCCTAAATATTTTGTTATATCACTTCAGCTGGTTTTGTAATGTGGGAAAGACCTTGGGGATGTGAAATGCGAAAATGAACTATCAATAGCAATGTTCACTACATCAAAAGTAGTTACATTTGCATTAAAACACCAGAAAATGTGATACTGCAGCATATTTATTCTATATTTATAAAATACCTTGGGGTTGGAAAGAATTAATCAATTTCCATATTGTGCAAGTGTATCATAATATGCTAAAATATGCAAGTAGCGTCTTTGTAGGCAGTGCAAATAAAGCTGAATTGTTAAATTGAGTAGAGTTAATCTTTAATAATCAAACAGAAAAAAAAATAATAAATATGGAATTAAACATTTGTCTATCAGTTATGGCCTCAGGAATGTTGGAAGTTTAGGATCAACCTGCTCTGGTTGTACACTTGCATCACTGGCCCTTTGCAGTGTATGCTTTAACCCTACCATTTATACCCAGTAACATACTGTGACACATTTTTAAAAGGCCGCCATAACACAGAGGAACACAACAGGCAGGATGCACGTCTTTAAATTATATGGTGCCTTGCATTAGGTGTGGCACAATCCTGTGGGAGGAATAGGAGTTATGTGTATTTACAACAGCATTATTGAATGTGTAATACAAACTGAGCTAGAGATGCAGGAGGGACGAACACACCCAAAGGTAGGGTCGAGGGATTTGTCCTTCTTGCCAGTTGTCTTTGTAGGTGTGTGCGTGTGCTGAGTCACAAAATTCACCCAGCACTGACATTGTTCAACGTTTTCTGAGAATTTCTACGCTTCTATTCATTTTGATCAAATGCTTTCGGGAATATTTTCGAAAATATGTCACATAGTTCAACAACAAATTTTGTCACCCGTGTTGGATGTGACTGAGCCAGAAACAAATGTGTATTTTATGAAACAATATCCAAGCGAATCAAGGTAGTAATATTTATTTATTCACTTCATATGATTTACAAAATGAATGAATAACTTGATGAAGAGGTCCCCTGATAGAAGATCACCTCTGTTCACAGCAAGCTCCATTTCTGGCTGCTACTTTTCCATTATTGCAACATCATTCAATGAACACAGGGGGGCGCTGTTGAACTATTGTAGTGGCTGTTCAAAAAACTGACTCCATTCCCCCTCCCATAGCGGTCTAAGCATAAACCAAAGAGGTTAAATTTAGCAGCCAATGTGGCACTATTATGGGGCAATAAAGCCGTAGAGGACATGAGAAACTGTGTGTGAGTCATGGCAACGCAAACCTAAAAAACTATGTATACTGTATATTCAGGAAGGCAAGCCTCCATCACCATGGTGTAAACATGTTTTTCCGCAGTAGGTGTAGTGGATTGCATTAACACATGGCATACAGGCAAAGTGCAGTAGAACATAATAAAACGTGAAAATAATAAAACATTTGCAACTGAAAAACTGCATAAATAATCACGTTATTTCCTGAAAAATCTGCGTAATGAGAGTCAACCTGAAAAGCCACTTAAACTGCAACCCATCAAGGCTTTCTATAATCGGCCTTTAATTTTAAGGGCCACGCCACTGATTTTAAACATAAAGTTCAGTCTACTCGGGATGGGGAGTACTCTACCCTGTAACAGCAGAGGATTCGTTTCTTATGCAGCCCTGGAAAGAGCTGTCTAAAGTCTGACAAAATGGCGCCTGATGATGTCATCAGGGTAATCTCGGCTTTGGCTCGGAGACCACACATTTTTAAAGGGGCTACATGTAGTTTTTTAATGAAAGGAATCACTTTTTTATTGCCTATGTGTGACGGGGTTTTAACCTCACATCAAAATGAGCCATTCGCCGGCTTTCTTGGGCGACTCCTACGGCCAATAGTCCGCTAACACCAAAAAACGACGGGGCCCAGCACAACACAGACTCAAAAACGAACTCCAGGCAAGGACAAAAAAAAAAAAAGCAAAGTTTTATCTGCTGAACCCCGTCAGGCCAAACAAGAATCAGATCGATGGCGCGGTACGGCTAGCTCATGAGTTCGAGCCCATGCTTGGAAAGGTAGTGGTTGCAATCTGAAACCTCACCACTAGAGGCCGCTGAAAACTACACACGGCCCCTTTAATGGCGCATGGCGTGTGAAAGAGGCATGCTTTTACTAGGTAGGGGAAGTCTAACTGAAAGATGGAGTTGGCTTTTAACCTTCCTTTAATGGCAGATGTGTGGCAAAAGGACAATTTCAATGACCCAGAAAAGAAATGTACTTCACTGAGACGACTTACAACCTTCACAATGTTCTGGTGGTGTAAAATCCGTTCCGCTAAAAAACACCGATTTCTAAATGTGTTTGTTCCCTATCATGTGAAAATGGTAAAGCATTCTCTTCAATTATAAGACATTTGGGAGCATAATGTATTATATACACAAAGCACATGCAGAAACACACATTTTAGCTTTAGATTGCCACAAACCTTTACATTGAATTAAGCTTAATTACAAATAGATTTAATTACTGAGAATAAAGAACGTGCAATTTCACCAATAGCCGAGCAATCAAACAACAATAAAAAGAGGGGTTTTTTTTGTTAGTAATTACGCCTGGGTGGGGTAACGACTTTTTATTGTCTATTCATTTACGTTACTCTAGGGGGGGGGGAAATGGAAAGTTTGAGAGCAGAGAGGGACTGTAGTGCTCTTGTTAGGTGAGAGGAGGGAGGGTGGGAGTGCGTGGGACAGCCTGGCAGACAGAGAAGGGAGGGAAAAAATGCAGCTTGGACATTCACAGGCTGGGAAATATCGCGTAGAGAGAGAGAGAGAGAGAGAGAGGGGGGAAGAGAGGAGGACCGTTTTCCACGCGCTGAAAACTTTCATAAAGAAAGATTTTGAAGGCAAAACTATTTGGTGCTGTTTGATAATAACTGTTTGAGGAGAAAGGTTTGTGTGTGTGTGTGTGTGTCCTGAGAATGCAGAGAGGAAGCCAATGCAGGAAAGGAGCTGAGGACTATGTAGGAATTCCTGACTGAAGTCATGGTAAGTCCCCCTTTTTTAAGCTATGGAGAACTCCAGTTTGTCTACAAAATGCTAAAAATTAGTAAATAAATAAATAATGAACTTTTCTAATAAGGAAGACACAGTGTTACAGTTCAGGCTGTATCCTGCATGTATCACAAAACATTTACAAACTCCTTCAGGGACTCAAAGTGCTTGTGTCCTCAACCTTATTTACATTTCTTAAGTCCTATGAATGGCTGCTATGACAGGGTTTTCTGTTTTGACCTATGGCAATGTGACGTTTTAAGTGTTGTCTGCCTTTAACTATACTTTACAGTGTATTTTTAAGATTTGAATATACGTGATACAGATTCCCACATGTGCCTCAAAACCTCAAAACGGCATCGTAAATACATGTTTAACATCAGCTTCTCATAAAGGCATGCATTTGATTTGCGAAGAAGTTAAGTCAGCAGTTATAACTCGCAGTTTATAGCTTGCAAAGTTGTCAGATCCTCGTGGCAGTTAATTATAGTGACGTGATTTGAGTTGTGTGACTTTGGTGATTTTTTTATTTTTTTTTGTGGTCGACTTGCTGAGGGAGTCAGGGGCTTCACAAAAGCAAAAGAGCTCTCTGTTGCATCTCTCAGGATTTAGTTTAACATCCCCACCCACTCATGGTCTGATCAGTGACATACGGAGGCAGAGACAGAGCGATGAGTCAGGCAGACACATGCACACACATGAGAAGATAAATTACATTAAGAAAGACAGAAATCAGCAAAGAAAGATTTTGGTCATTATCGCGCTCCTGTGCATTGGGACGGGTGGAGCAGTTTGGCAGGGAGAGGAAGAGAGAAAGCAGAGAGAAAGGGAGAGCTGGGGTGGGAAAGAGCGGAATAAAAGAGGAGGCTAGGGTTACTTTTTTATTTCGAGAGACTTGGACGGCAGCAGTGGTGGTTTCGGTGATGCCGCATTTTCCACATTGGACCTGGGAGAAAAAAAAGGGGGGGAGTGAGAGAGCAAAAGAAAAAAAGAGAGAGAAAGGGGGAACAAGGGATGGCATGGACTTCAGGGAAGGAAGAACATGTGCAGTACAGTTTCATCTTCCTCAATAACCAGTTGGGAAAGTTCAGGATGGAAAACAGTAACAGATGTACACAAAGGAACTCATGTAGTCACAGCAAAGTGTATAGAAATCGAACTTTTCCTATCTGGCTCAAACGAGCGGGTTTAACACTCTAACGGAGCTGTGGAAGCCGTGGGAGGGAGCAAACAACCCTCCAAACAGCATGCGACCAAACGCACAGCACATGAGGAATGAGTGCGTGCACGCTCAGGGACAAACATTGCTGCTGTCACACGCACATATAGGTGTTAAAATGCATCAGTCAGCAAACCGTTATGCACACCGTCGTGCAGTACGGTAGCAGTGCTCCTTTGCAAAGAATATGTGGCAGAGGGTATTTCCATTCCAGCTGTCGGGTGAGCTCGGCTTTTGTAACACTAAAGGGACCAGTCCTCGAGTCTGGCCAAACAAAAAAAAAACCAACAACAAAAAAAAGTTGTAAGTTGAAGTTACAGAAAGCGATTCTCTGTGTTTGTTCTGACTTGCTTGGCGTACCAGACGGGGTGAGGATATGAGCACCAGCACAATCTGGACCGGGCCAGCGAATCCTTCTTGAGCTAGTTTTCCTGTGATTGCCAAGCCTCTCTGACGTGTACAGTGCATGCAGACCAAGGGTGGCGACTTTTCAACGCAGCGACTTGCTGCTCATGGCCGTTTCATTGCCATCTTCATTGGGCACGCGTGCCGTTCCTGTGTTCACCAGCAAAGCTTGAACTAGGTTACCTCAGGAAATTTCACATACTAGGGAGACCAGTAACACACCAGTAACACCACGAAATGGGCCAAAACGCCATGCTCAATTGTCACGTGTTTAGAAACTACCTTGCACACTATTCAAATAACGGACAATGAATGGAGGCCAAGTGTAGTGTGAAACCTCATCTGCTGTGAAAATTGCCTTTACTCTCTTCTGCAGCAGACTGTAGCACTTAAGTAGTCGAGGCGGCTGTGGCTTGGTGGCAGGATGGTTGCCTGCCATTCGGAAGGTTGGCGGTTCGATCCCCCAGCCACGTGTCGACGTATCCTTGAGCAAGATACTGAACCCCAAAAATGCTCCTGAAGCTGCGCCTTCGGTTTGTGAATGTTCTGATATGTAAGTCGCTTTGGATAAAAGCGTCTGCTAAATGTAAATGTAGTCCAAAACAATCCCTGGCTAGCTGTCTGACCTACTGTAGGTCAGGTGAGATTATACAGGAAGATTTAGGAAAGGAAATCAGTCTCAGGCCTCTCCACTTTCTTCCTCTTCATCCTCCTTTCCCTTTGTCTCTCTGCCTCTTTCTTTTCCCCGTCTGCTCTCTTCACCTCCCCTCGTCTTTCCTGTTCCCTCTTTCTCTGTCGGCGTCTTTCTCATTTTTTCTCCTAATCATGTCCTCTTCTATCGCCCCCCCACCTTCTCCGAGCTCCTTTCCGCCCTTTCTCCGTCCCTTCATGTACTGTATGGGTCTACATCTGGTTTCTATCATGGTGGCTGCTGCTCTTGTTTCCCATCGATCTCTCCCACCGGTCGGCCTCCTCCCCTTTCTTTTCTCTTTTCCGTCTTCTGTCTGATCCCTCAGCCTCTGCACGGCTGTCTGGTTTTCTCAATGTCTCACTGTCACTCTTTCTCAATCTGTTTCTCAATTCACTCACGCTTTAATAAGCTGAACTGGCATAGCGGACAGTTCAAGTGCTGTATATATCTTCCAAAAACACTTGAGGTCCCATTTTATTGCTTCATCCTTGTCTTCTCAATGCCATTACCGTTCTCATCTTCTTTTTCCAGAGATTTCCCTTTCTGTCTCTGTTTTTGTTTGGGCCTAGCATCTGTTTTGGAGACTACTGCCGCCTCTCCGTTTCAGTCTACGCACACGAGAGAAAGACAGGAAGTCTGACGCAAGAATGTCCTACCCCGATTCTGTACTGTCTGTCCATATTTGACACAAACAGGAGGATGCACACTCATGCACACCGTGCTGATTGTCCAACACTGACACTCCACATGCCGCATGAACACACACACACACATTTTTTGGCGACTTAATGACCACTGACTGTAAATAACAGTGGACCAAGTGAGTAAGATGTCACCCGCGACGTTGTGACTGGTAGTTTTGAAGAAAGGACGTTTGTGTTTGCAGCTGCGGCCCATGCTGTAATTGTACGTAGCGAGAACAGTCAGCAGGTGAAAGCTTCGGTGAGCCTGACACATAGGCGATCTGATCCGTCAGTTAGCGGGCAAAAACAACAAGAAACAACCCTGTGTGGGCAGGCCAGCATGGGATCAGTTGTAAAATTCTTTTTACAGTTTGACAAACAATGGCTTGATTCAAGGTCCACTTTTTCCAGAGGTTTTAACCGCATGTCACTTCCCCAGTGGATGGAGTTTGCTCAGTTGTCATGGAGATGGCTCACTTGTAATCACACGACCATAGTAATGTAATAACGTCTCTAAGTATTTGTATATTATATCTATAAATATCATCTGCAATTATCCCATGAAAACCAAGTATCTCCAAAACGTCATCTTCCCATGAGCTTAGAAAAAACTGTCTTGTTTTCAGAGTTGTGACAATGCACTTAGAAGGATAGAAGGATTTTCTCGATCCTTAAAGGTATAACGTTAGGTATAATATGTAGCATTTCCACACTAAAATGTCTAAAAGCGACTCGACCAAGGTTATGTATTTTGTTGAGTTGTGCACTTCTATATCATTAATGTTTCCAACAATGGTCAAACCCAGGGAAAATCCGTAATGTAATTCAAGGTGCGGCGAGCGTTTCATCTGGTAGCGTCCGAGACTGAGTGAGGAAGGACGTCGGCGAACTAGCTAGCTAGCCACAACAACCTTTACTATTGTTTGTGTTGCTCACTCGCAACGGAGCACGATTACTCGTTGCCGTTTGCCGTGCGTTCCGTCCCCGTAAAACATCCGTGACGATGTGATTCCTGCCTGAGTCACGTCAGATACATTTTCATCGGCAATGGTGGTGGTTTACCAATCAAGACAACAACGTGCGCGAGCCGACGCGACTTCACAACGTCATCAAACTACATGCTACAACTTTTGCTAACGTGTTGATGTGAGCGACCCCGAGAAATGAGACACTCTGCGTTTAATCTGAATCATTCAAAACTTTCACCAAACTTTTCTTTGGATCGTCTTCCCTGTGTGCAAATATTTAAAGATACATCATGGACTGTGCATTTGTTAAATCACTGGGGGGTTTTTTTTAAGAAAAAGTGCAATGTTACACGTTACTCTGCATGTAGGTTCAGCTGTAATACTTCAAGTATTTAACCTCCAATTTTGCATTAGAACTCTTTTAGACGCTCGTAGTTCTTTGGTAAAAACCAACGACTAAGACTCTGTATACTTTCTCCCAGAGTACCGACATTTGTTTTGTAAGACATGCACCAGTTTGAGTAAGATATCACTTAATAACAAGTCATTAACTTGTTTAACAAATCAGAATACTCATGCACGTCTCTGGGGAAAGCTATTCCGATCATGGCTTAAATTAACTGTCATGTTCCTCGTAAAGCTCCTAACTGAGATCTGTTCTTTTTTTTCTTCCTTCTAGTTTGGTTTTATTTGGTGATAACTGTGTACACTTAGTTCTCCAAAGGACAGTGGAGATTGGGCTAGTAGCATTTGCTGGGAAATCTCCGCTATGTAAAACAAAGCCTCTATTCCAGATTCACTGCGTTACATTATATTGCATACGTGCAGCTTTGTCCCAAGTGATTTACGATGACACCTGAGTGCAATAGCATTACGTATCCGAGTGAAGAGTAACTGAATTACACCTACAGTCCCTTAAAGAAGAGGCTCTAAGTTTTACATGAGTTTCTCCTCCCGTCCTGGAGTCTGAAAGGAAATCTAATTTACAAATTTCATCAGGGCTGCTTTGTTTTCAAGCGCACGAATGGGTCTGTGTCGGAAAAGAGGAGTGACTAATTGCATTAGATGCACTGGTACTGCAAGCTACAGGTTAGACAGGAGTGAGGTATACGTACATCAGCTTGACCCTTTACCTCGACCAAACACACGGCATGTTGCTAAAAACATAACCATGATTTTACCGGAAAATAAGCAATATTCACATTTTTGCCAGGGTTTTGTGGAAAAGCGGCATGACTCTTTTCCTCCCTCTATTAGACATCATTCCCAGTGTATTTGAGTGACTGTGCATCCTGAAATCCCATCCTTTGGATTTTAGCTGTGGTATGTCCTTTTAAAGGTTGTGTGTACAGGCATGCAAACGCAGAGTCAGTGCTGAGTGGCATACAATTGCACACCCAGCATCCAAACCAAATATTGTTGCAGGCTAGCTAGCTTGTCGCTAAGTAAACCACATTGAGCTTAGCTGTCTGCCAGTCTCAATGTGAACAAAAATGTTTTGTATTAATTGTAGAAATAAATACCGTGATGCTACTACAGTATGGTTTTAGGGCAGCTCTCCAAACATGACTGGCCCATTTGTACAAGCACTTAAGTAATGAAGCTCAATGAGTGGTGCATTGAGTTGTGTTCGCTGGCACACACCATGTATTTTATCCTGAGGGGCTCTATTGAGCTAGACGGGCTCAAATTGCAGAGGTGTTCCCATTCAACTTGCGTCTGTGAGACAGAGTTGGAAGTACAGAAGCTCTGCACACAATTCATACTGGCATTGGCAGTCAGACCGATGATACAGAAAGAGTTGTGTCTTTGCGAAAACAGATCAAAAGGCATTAAAAGGGTTTCAGAGAGTGTCCACTGTCATGTTTTAGGTCTTGCTTTAATTTAGTGTTGTGTTGAATTAACTCAAGTCTTGTGGGATCCTTTAAAAATGGCTTTAGTCTAAGAGGAAGTTCCTGCTGGCTTGCCTTGCAATCCCCTGAACCCCCTGCTGTGCTTTTACTAGACTCAATATGTTCTGTCAGTGAGCCAGAAGGCTGTTTGAGCCTCTTTTACAACCACTACACCTATTACAACATGCTCTCTGACTGACTGTTGTTTACTATAGTGCACTGAGACACCTCCTCCTGTATACGTGATTTATACGTCTGTACACAAACTACTTAGAATCCTCCTCTTTAAATAATGCAAGATGTATGTTCTGTCATAGTAAATAAGAGAATATCTTTCAATGTAGTGATATGAATGTAACTCGTTTCAAATGTGGAATGGACTGCATTTCCATAGTGCTTTTCTACCTAATTGGACAAAGTGCTTCACAATATTGCCTCTCATTCACCCACCGATGGGCAGGCAAGGTGCCGGAGGAACTCAGGGTTCAGTACCTAACTCAAGGGCACTTCGATTAATGGATGACCCGCTCTACCTCCTGAGCCACAGCCGCCCCAGTGGTGCTGTGAGGTGCTTTTTTCCATCTTGTTTCAACATAATGACTCTTAGAAAAGTTAACCAATTGAAAACTCGTATGACATGCCAACCATCTGGCAAGAGTTTCACTGGTTTTAAAGGCAAATAAGAATGATTTAGACACTTAGCCTTATGTCCTTTTAAGAAGAAGGCTTAGAAAAAAAAAGGAAAACCATTAAATCACATTGGCGATTGCTTACTAACAAGCCAACGGGCTAACATGGCCTTAGAGCTGCATCTGGAAAACTGAGCTGTGTTCAGCAACATTTATGTAAGTTCTGTCATTTGTTTTTGTCCCCCAAGGCTGCTGCATAGCTCCCATCAAAAATCCTCGGTCACTATGGAAAAATAAAGCTGCGTGAATTTGAGCCCGGCAGTGCCACTCTGTTGTTGGTGCCATAAGGGCTGAAGTCACAGTTGAAAATTTTGCTTTGCAGCCAAGAGAATAGGAAACAGAACCTAACATCTCCTTTGAGTGACCCTGAGCAACCCCAGCAGAGCAGGTCTCCAAACACAGTGATACCGTACATCTGATGTGACTTTTTTCTGTTCAAGTTCAAGCAAGTGTTCTGCTTTGTTTATAAGTCTCAGATTTTCTCGTCCTTAGTTTTCAGTCCCCCAGTGGCTTTTTTATTTTTCTTGTTCTACCCAACAACTGCTTGCTCTCTTCTGGGCCTAAATTTCCATTTTTCCCTCTGTCTCCTCCAGAGTTCAAAAGATTCAAAGAACAAATTGCAAATAAGTCTTGACAGTTGTTTCAACCTCAGTTTGAGTACCTGATTTGTTGAAATTATTTTGTAAGGGCATAAGTTGCGTAAGTTGTATGTTCTTCTCAAATACTTTCTTGTTTGTAATACTCATTCTGTCCTCCTCTGTGGCTAACCCCAAACCCCTTCTCTACACAAAAACAAACCCAGAAAATAATTTTCAAATACTGTTGAACTTAGGTCCTCTTCCATAAACCCCCGCACCACCACCAGCTCATTCCCTCCTGGCCCGTCTCTCGCTCGCTGCTCTTTTCTTTTTCCGTACACTCTGTTCTCCCATTCTGGGTTTTCTCCCATGGCTTTCTATCCATCCCCTCGGTTCGTTGTAGCTATTCAGCACAATATGCCGTCTGTTGAAGAGAATCCCTATGTAATTGTTGTCAGATGACATGCAGAGAGAGTCGGATGGAGGTGAAACAAAGAAAGCTGGATTTAAAAAAAAAAAAAAGAGGAGGAGGAGATGAGAAAAAAGAGGACAGGGAGGGGGGATGAAACAGAGGAAAAGAGAGAGAGAAGCAGATGGGAGGTTTCAGAGGAAACGTGAAGGGAGGGAAAGCGAAAGAGAGAAGTTGGAAAAGAGAGAGAAAAAAGTCGCAGGTTGCCATGCCAATGGTAGAAAAATAAACACTGTATGTGTTGCGTGCACTGCTCTGTCACCCTCCACCTCAGAGGCCTGCCCAGTGTTATGATGTGTGTGTGAATGTGTATGCAACTGTGCATACATGCATGGTGTGTGTCTGTGCATGTGTGCGTGTGCATGTGTGCGCGTGTGTGTATTAGGGAGTTAACATGTTGCAGTGGTGGTGCTCTCTTTTGTTCTGGGGGTTCTTGCATTTACTGGGCCTTGGAGGAAATGTACGACACTCCCCAGACCACACAACAGGAAGTTGAAAGTAGAATATGTGTGTATATTTGTCTGTGTGTATGTCAGCAAAAAGTGAGACAACCCAGCTGTTAGACACACACAGAGTTGACTCGGTGTCCGGTTAAGGATTAACCCTTTCTTACCGTCTGCGTCTGTCTCAGGGTTCGGAGGCAATGGAGGATTGTGTGCAGGGGGCGCTCTCATCGCTTTATCCTCCTTTTGAGAGCACGGCACCACCCCTCCTCTCCCAGGTAGATCCCACAAGCATGCACACACACCTTTATTCCAGTCCACACTTTACAGCAACAAACAGAGGAATATAAATGATCCAGATTCAATTAAATGATAAGGCGATGTTATATGCAGATAACATGGCTTTCCCCAGATATAAACTGCTGCTAGAAGCCAACACAAACAAAATCCAGCCAGCTGGTCAATTATAGCCAAACGCTCTTCCTCCAACCAGGATCTTGACATGACTTGTTGTACCAAAAACTGCACACTATTTAAATTCAGACTATTTATTTTAAGAAAGAGCAGTCAGCTGGGCAAAACTGTTAATTCACAAGTGGAATGTGGACATTTTTGTAGGCTCTAATATCTCCAATTTAACATTACAGGGTGCCAAAGTCACATTTGTTTTTAGTGATTTTAGCTTTGTTTCCCTAAAAGCCAGAGGACTAAGGGCCCTTTGCACTAAGGCTTTTGGGCCATGCTCCGTTAGCTCTTATGGGAATTTGGTAATTGGTTTGTTCCAATTTGCCATGTAGCTTCCAATCAAATTTCTTTGTTGCTATGGAAAAAGCTGCTTGGTAAAATAATATGGATAAAATGAAGCAGGCTTAGTGATTGCCTTGTTCTAATTTCTGATTACATGCTGTCTGGGTTGAGGAAATTCTTCCACTCTTGAGCAAATGAAACCCTTTCAAAATCCATTGGATACACTCAAAAAGGCATGGAGGTCTAGCTGAAACAAGGGCTGCTCTTAGTTCATGAGAAGCTGATTTTCTGAAGATGAAAGGTTTTCCCCAGACGGCAATGACATGTTAAGTCTTCGACATTTTGTTTTGTGCATCTACTCATGTAACGCACTGTGCACAACCGCATTCACTCAAGTGGTTTTGCCCCTTTTTGCATATTTGTCCAGGTCTTTTCAGTCCTGGAGTCGACCTATCAACACGACAGTCTTCGCTACCTCCTGGACTACTTCGTTCCTGCCAAGCATCTCCTGCACAAACTCCAACAGCACGCCTGTGTGAGTCCCAAATTGCATACACAGTGGATGAGAACACACAAATAGCTGTATAATCAGAATCAGAATCAGCTGTCAAATGCAAACAGTATAGTATGAAAAATCGGATTTCAAAGAGCTAAATGACCTCTCAAAATTAAAAAAATACTCCTAGGAGAAAGAGACAGGGCTTGCTGCCCAATATGTATCAACATGCTACACAACCTGAGGGCCCTCGAAGCTCCACTGAATCCACAGAAATTAATGAAATCCGGTGAACTGACGGAGAAATCAAAAAGTTCTGGTTGGAATTTTTCCCACATACACAAAGCCAATGCATGGGAATAACACGATATAGGACGCATTATGAAAACATTGTGCAAACATGCAACTTCCACTTTGTGCCCTCACATCACTCTCTTGCACTTTCTGCCTCACACACACACAACAAGACAAACTCAAAGCTCTGAGGTTTATACTGAGCAGCATTCCTTTATTTTTTGATTTCCAACACACACACACAAAGATAAACACACACACTGTTTAGCACAAACTGGGAGGCTAAGAACTGTCTCATATTTCCCTTTACAGTTTCCCTAGAATTACGCACAAACATGCACAGGCATTGTGAACAAACTGTGTTTTCATTGTAGCTGAGTGGAGCTGCCTGGGACGGGAGTTAGACTGTGAGTCATGACAATAATTCCTTCCATATGTGAGTGTGTTACTGCTGTAAAAGAAAGAGAGAGTGAGTAACAGAGAAGTGGTGGGAGTCGAAGGAGAGAATGAACGTGGCTTTCATTCACCATGCTTGCACGCGCACGTGCACGTGTGTCTGAAAAAAGAGAAGATGCTGGAGGTTGCAGACTATAGTAGACTGATTGAGGAATATTTGAGAAATGGTAGGTGTAGAAGAGGGAGCAAACACTGGGGGACATTGAGGGAGAAGGAGGAGAGGAAGGAGGAGGGCCAGAGGACACAGAGAGTTACAGAATGTGGACTGACTCGAAACAGACAAACTTTTTAAGAGAGGGAAAGTCACACATGCCTATATAATGCTAATATCCTCACTGATAGATATCAGACTTTTGCTTCCCCCAAAACTTTGCTACAGCAAGAGAACAGACCGAGATAGGCTTAAAGTAAAGAAATTAAATAAGGGACAGAGAGGTGGAAAAGGGAAGGTGGAGAAGAGGAAGGAATATATTTAGATCACGTCTCGTGAGCGTGGAGAGCACGGAGTGGGGAGGGAGCAGCCCTGTGTCAGTCGATTAGACTGGGAACAGCAGAGAGAGGTTCTGGATGAGTGTTATACCTCAGATTGCGAGAGAGAGGATATAGATCTGACACAGGACTGATTAAGGTGGGAATAGCGTTTGGAATAAGGTTTTTTTCAAAACACCTAAATTCAGAGTTCCTGAGTAAATGCTTCATTGTGGGATTTTCTATATTTAGACCCATGTTGTTAAATGTACTTGATTTAGATTGATTGTCTCAGTCTTAGCTACTTGATGTGTTTTCCGCTTATGGAACAGTGGACTGTTTTAACATCATCTGCATGTTTCTGTCTGACTCACACTGACTCTCTGCAGCTATCCAGAGTCTTCTCACTGGGTCATGCCAGCTAAGCGGTTTTACACTTTAGAAAAACACTGTGAGTCACATGTCTGACATTTGTATGTGGCACTGGCTTCTGGCCAGTTGAGCTAGTGAATACTGTGGACTGGTGTGGCATCAGTTCTAGAAATTCAACTCACTGAATGACCAATCCAAACACAATCATGCAGGCAGGCTCCAATTGGCTCATGTGGGCTGTGGTTTATGAATAGGAGTGCAAGATTGCGCGTGAGCATAATATAGGATAGTTTTTGGCAAGAGGGGACTCTAAAGGCCAGATTTCTAAAGGGAAGTGAGTGCACTACATGACCTAAAGAGGTACAGAGAGAAGACTTGGCACACAAGATTTAATTTCATGCAGATGAAGGTTTATTTGTTTTATTCAACGCACTCTCTTCTCCCTTTCTTCTTCTTGTCATCCCAGTCTCAGTACCTGGGCTGCTTGTTCCTTCACTCCGGCTGGCCTCTGTGTCTAGGAGAGAAGGTGGTCGTACAGCTCTCCACCCTGGACTGGCGGCTCCTGAGCAGTAATGACTTCTATCTGCAGGTGGTGCCCTTCTCTACGCGGTGCCCCCGGCTGGCCCTAAAATGTCTGGCCCCTGGGGGGCGCACCGTTCAGGAAATCTTGGTACCTGAGTCACAGCACCCCCTTGTTTTCACCACTGAGTGGCTGCACTGCGTCAACAAAGAACGGGGCCACAAGAGAGAAGGTAAGGAAAGGATCCCCTATACTTATGTTGACATTTTGTCCTTTTAAACATGAGAAAGCATGTATGATGATTACTAGCCAAGCCACCAGGATAAAAGTTATTTCTAATCAATTTCTGATTATGAAATTTTTATTTGCTGTTTCAGGTTAAGAGGAGAATTATGTTCGAAATCATGTTTTTTAGGTGAACATTATTAACACTTTTTAGCTTTGCCAATGATTGTGATGAAAGCTACAGGGAAAAACAGGGGAAGTGAGACAGATGTGTGGCCTGAAGAGGCAAGTTTATGACGAAGAGATGGCATATGGAAGGGCAACAAGAGAAGGGAGAGATATATAGGTATCAGCAGGTGGTGTGTGGTGAGAAGAGCCTAACAACAGCGCTAAAGAAAAGCAGCAAAAGTTTAAACATTTGCTTTCCACGTTTGTTAAGTAGGAGACCTTTTTTGCCTAATGTCTACCTCCAAATACACATAATGTACTTGACATAAACTTTTCATACAAGTCATAACATAAATATTCTCTCATATTTCCACAGTTGGAGGAGGACTTGATACCTGCCTGGTCAGCACATGTGATGGTGTGGTTCGACTTCCGTGGAAGGAGGTTGTCTACCCAAAATTCATCCATGTCCCGTCTGAGGAGCTGGGCCTGATGTCCAACCAAGAGGGGCCCACATCCAACCGCCTGCCCAGTGAGGGGGGCAGTAGCCTCGGTGGCTGGGGTGGCTCATCCTCTGGAGAGCTGGACTCCTGGTCCTGGGATGAGGAGGAAGATGATGTTATACCACCAGACGGCGTGGACTCTGAGCCTGCCCTTCCCCGGCGAAGGCGCAGTGAAGATGGGCTCGGGAGAACAGCGAGGCACCCTCAGCTGGACGGGGACTATGTGGAGCTGTTGGAGCCCAGACTGGGTCCTGATGGAGGGGTGGACACAAGGCAGAGGTACCTGGAGATGCATGGGATTTGTAAGACCAAGACGTTGCCTCTGTGCAGGAGAGGTAAAGCCATCAAACTCCGGAAGGGGAAAGCTTGGGGATATGGGAGACTGGAAGGGTCAGGAAGCTTTCGAGCTCTCCTTGGTGCCAAAAGAGACGTAGTAACCCCAAAAGGTGACATTTTACCACCTCGGCCTCCACCAGGAGTCACTGAACCTGGCAGAGGGAGACGGTCTTACGCCTCTTCCGTCCACGACTCAGATGAAGGAGATAAAACAAGCAGAGACCCTGAGGGCCTGGAAAGCCACCGGCTTTATTTTGATGGCCCGTTCAAAGAGAGGAGGCCTGGCGTGGGCAAGGAGAGAGATAGCCTCTCGCAGCCGTGCAGAGACGAGCACCGAGGTAAAGACTCAGAGAGTGGCGACAGTTTGGTCACAAATGAAATCCATGACATGACGAACCACAAGATGGGGCATGGCATAGAGGGCCACTCAGATCACGGGTCTCATTCAGACTCTGTTTTCGAGGATACAGATAAACCACTGAGCGGAGACAGTGATGCTACCACCCCAACATCCGACGCACCAGAGAGACCATTCACTGGAGTCTTAGAAAGTGGAGAGATTACCAATAGTGGGTCTAAAATAAAGAGTTTGTCTGACCCAAAGGTGACAGGAGAAAGGGATGAAGGAAAGACAGACGACAGAGTGTGTCCCAGAGGAAAGGAAGTTAAAACCGCAGGATTCAGAGCACCAAGGTACGGATTTATTTCTAATGGGACACCCCACTCCTTCTTCTTATTTGTTTTCATTTTTACACTTCCATATGAACGTACAGATCAGTAACACTTTGGTGCAAACTTTGCCCACGTGTAGGCATGTGACCAGTGGTACTAAAGGACATTATGTTCAAACAACATCATTTCTAAAGTGATACCAATTATTAACTTTCTGTACCTCATTTGTACCTTCCTGTGCTTTGTCTTTAGGAGGAAAAGGAAGGGAAAGGGGGCCAAAGGGAGGGCTAGGTCTGGTGGTCGTGTACACCAGAAGGGATCAAAACAGCAAGTTAAAGCTGCTCAACCAAGTCCCACCACCTGCTCAGCTTTGACAAAGCTGCCAATCACAGAGGAGAACCAATTGGAGCAAAGCGAACAGGCAGACAAACCCGATGGAGTGCCACCTTCAACTAATGACGAAGCAGAGGAAACAAGGAAAAGCAGCGCAGGTCTGAAGAAAATTGAATGTTAATGGATATACATTCAATTCCAATACTCATAAAATACCCCATAGAATATTTTCCATAACCTTGTATCTCTCAACAGAGACAGAAACCGAATCTTTGCCTGTCTGCAATGGACAATCAGGCGCACCCTTATTTAACCACTCTAATGAGGAGGCAGGGTCAGGAGAGACATGTCCTGACCAACTAAATGGTGTTGCATCCAAAGAACCTCCCCTGCTGAGGGAACTGGACACAGAGCTTCTCCAGTCAGGAAAGCTAAAGTTGACAGGCAAGTTTCTTTCATGCCTACTATATTTTTTTTTGCAGCCAGCTCGAAACGTTTCTACCAGAACAGCGTTTGCAGTTAGTCTTGTAGATGTGTGACTTTGGTATTTTTTGTTGTTGTTGTTGTTCTTTGTTGGGCTGTCTTTACCCATTAGCGTCCGATTAACACAGTTTTGCATCAAAAATAGCACCTCCGCAGAGTCGTGGGTCAGCCAAATCTGAACACACATACAGGATACACATACTGTTAGATTCAGGGGATATCAGTAGCCATTCCGGATACATCCACAAATCCACTTAGAAATCCTAGAAAAGACCTTACAACTTCAGATCTTGCCTCATAATCACCATGTCATGACGTTTTCTTCAGTATTAAAAGTAATCCAGTAGTTTTTATCTGTACATCCATGGTTACAATAGAGGTTTCATGGTGTACATTAGTCATACTGTAAACAAATATACGTTAAAAAAACAGCTCACGGTGTAGCCCACAGCTTACTCACTAACTTTATGGCAACATTTTACTTCCTGCTCGCATTCCCCAAAGCATTTTGGGTAATATAGCTACAAATCTTTGTACATGATTATCTCAAATAGAAGTTGATGACACCGGCACGTTTACAGTATACATGAAAAACAAAAAGAGCAATGTAGCAGACTGATTGCAGTCTCAGCATGTTAGAACCTTTTCTTGGCCTTCCCCACTCAATGCTTAACCTAATGTTTACCGACCACAGGTACAGTGGACAGGCTGGGACGTGCTCTGGTTGTCACAGAGACAGATGCATCAGAGGAGAGCTTCTGCGAGGAGGAGATGGCCCGGGTCCTGGCCTGCTACCACAGAATCACTCGGTACTCCACTCAGAAAATGAATCCATAGATACATTTCAGTGGTTTTAATAGTTTCTTTCAGACATGCCCTTACAATAGGTTTCTAGATATCGCCAGGGAATTAAGGTTTGTAAATTTAGCAGACCTTACATGGCTCAAAATCCCCTTTCATACCATAAGATGTTGTCCTGTTGTGTCTGATTAACCCTCTGCTCACGCTCTGCTTTCACACTCCAAAAACCTATGTCCGTACTTAAATACCTTTAAAATCTATGATCAGCTTGTTCTCTGATGTTTATTTCTGGGCTTGTGTCATTTGTTACTTGTCACGCTGCTCATTAACAAACCTGTTCACCCAAGAGTGCTCCATAGTTATATTTGACTTGACTTGCTTTTTGCTGACTTTGCCAAATACAACAAAAGGTGGGGCTTAGGAAACGCAGCATGTGCCAGAAAGCTGAGAAAATGATTGAAAGTCAATGTAACATACTTGAGCTTGCCAGTTTACAATCCCCACTCGTCTGTTGCTCACAGCAAATCTGAACAAAAGGTTTCAGAAGGAATTATATAAAGTTTAATGTTAGTAAAATATATGATGACCCCCTAACTGTCCTTAAAGTATCTTTATTATCATCTTTATTTTTTAAATTCCAGGTGTCATTTTGGAATAAAACCCCTCTTTTTCTTTTATTAAACATGTTATTGTCAATTTTATGATTCTTCACCTGCAGCACTTAATTATGTTTCTTCTTTATATTCCTATTATGATTATTGTTTTGCCCCTAAAAACACCAAAGCAAATTCCTCGTATGTGTAATTCTACTTGGCAATAAAGCTGTTTCTGATTCTGATTCTTTTCTAACGACTGCTCCCGTTTTAACCTCACATTCACTTCTCTCCGTCCATCCTCATCAGGCCCACAGCCAAAGAAAAAGGTCTCACGGTGTTAATGGACAGCAGACGCTCTCCACCCTCCACTCTCAGCCTCTCTGCACTTAAATTGTTCCAGGTGAGGAAGAAACAAAACAAAACTGTCGTTCAGCCAAATGAGCTAAATGTTTGCTTGTGTGTTCTCATTGGCCTGCAGATGTGATGAAGTAGCTCAAACACATGTGTTTTCTTTTTTGTGTGTTCCAGGTGTCGGTTCCTGGCGGTCTTGGATCTGTTCTGGTTTTGGTGGAAGAGCAGCAGGAGTCCCTTTCGCACAACCTGGAAGGAGTAGAGGTGACCTCATACAAAACACGTTTACAGTTTTTAATCCAGCACACACACACACACACACACACACACACACACACAGCATAGCGTTGTTCATTTCTTTTTAGTCCAGTTTATTTCTTTCATTTGCAAGTCTAAATGTTAAAACACAGGTATAGCACCCACATGGAACTTATAAAAACATGCCAAAACCAAAATGACAAAGTGTGTTGGAAAACGTTAGCAAAATGAAAGTTTCTGAACCTCCATTGCCCCTTATCATAACAACAAGGATAACTGCTCATATATGAAATGCAACATTTTCAAGAGGAAATAACATTTCATAAACCACGCTTTGTTTATGGTCCTTGCTAAAATTTGATGAAAGTCAGATGCTCTTAGCTGGAGCGCACATTCACACTGGACTTGAATCTAAATTGACCTTATTTCCATACATTTGGCACATCTAGAGTTTGCACATTACTCCCATTTCACCGGTAATTCAGCTTATTGCTTTGCATTGATCAACAGAGATCTTTCTTTCACACACGCGTGGGAACATTTTTCTTGCCATGTGGTTGGTATTTCAACCTGGCGGTATTAAAACACTGCATGTTAAAGGGAAGTCCCCGCCCAAAAGATGTTAACACTGTTAGAAAAAACTGCTGTTGGAGCTGCAACGCATATTCCTCGCCCCATTTTGGTGTTTGGTAGTAATTGTTTTTATTCCTGCTGATAAAATAACAAATGGTGACGATGCAAGTGTAATAGGAGAACATGCTTTTGCCTTCTCAGCTCTTTCTATTTAAGCAAGCTGGAAAAAAGGGTTAGTCCCTCAGAATAAAAATGGAAGAGTATTTAGAGTGAAGTATTATCAGCTTTAAGTCTATATTAAACAAGAGGCATTTGCTAACACTAAAGCCCTTAGATAAGAGTTTATATGTTCAAGTCTACAGCACGAGCTCCTCATATCCTATTTTTTTCGCCTAATTTTCTAAAATCTCATCATTTTTTAAACATTCCCTTTCTTATCCTTTCCTGTTCTGCCCAGATCCACACGGTGCGAGGAACAGGGGTCCTTCAGCAATATGTAGACAAGCAACAGCTGCCCAAAGAGATGGACGGAGACTTCACCCACTGTCACACAGACTGGCTGGTCTTCAGACTAGTGAGAATCTGCTAGTCTGTCCTTTACCTTAGCATGCGTTAGAGTGGTGTCGAGGAAATTGAACAGGAAATGATCACTTCAGGCATTTAAGACTGACTGATATGTATACTGTATGTAAGCAAAATTATTCACATTTATTTTATTTCTATGAATTACATTGAGGCCATTCCCTCACAGAACGGCTGTTGCAGCCTTGCAGTCTGAGTCTTATATAGACACATAGAGCTGGAGACTTCATACCAGTGTCAATTTAAGTTTGAAAATCTGTCATCTG
The DNA here is from genome assembly GCA_011952105.1 of Coreoperca whiteheadi. Taxonomy (NCBI): domain Eukaryota; kingdom Metazoa; phylum Chordata; class Actinopteri; order Centrarchiformes; family Sinipercidae; genus Coreoperca; species Coreoperca whiteheadi. The sequence continues at coordinate 14,616,417 of CM022475.1, forward strand.
TTTAATTTTTCAGTTCTAGTAGAGTACTTGTAGTTCTGGTATTGACTGACAGAAGTCTACGTTAAGGTACAGAAAGTCCCGATTGTGTTCTAACAGGTAGGTTCTGAGTTTAGTATGTTTTTAGTAATGCTTGTTGGTGACTACTGAGTTTTTCTTTTGTGTACCTCAAGTTTAAAATATTACCACGAAAAGTGAGGGGGTAGAGTGGGAGAAAGCAAAGCGTGGAGAGGAGGCAGGACAGATAAGAGGATGTTGTTGCTGGAAGGAGCGGGTGAGATTTGTGATGAACTGGGTGTGGAGGATAAATCAAGGAAAGAAGGTCTAAGAAGAATCTTAAGGACTCTTAATGGCTTTCTCCCCAGACAGTTTATGTTGCTTTATCCAAACAGACGAAAACATTTTCCTGTCCTCTGCACTTTCTCTGACCTCTCTCGTGGTCTTTGGAACAAATGGGACAAAAAAGAAGGGATTTCATGGAATTTCAAATTCATAACATTTCATAACCTGTGTCTGCTTTACTTATCCTTTGTGTTTTGAGTTAAGTTGATGGAGTAATTAAAATGCTAATCTGAAAATCACTTACTTTTTTCCCCCTTCAGAGTCTGGAGAGTCTGACAGAGCGTTGTGAGAGCGCCCTCTCACTCCTAGGAGAAGCACTGCAGTCTATGGACACTGAGCCAATGCCGGACAACATCAAGGTACAGAAGTCAAAGATGGCATTCTTTTTACTCTTTCTGTATCAGTGTACCAGTCATCTGTGCCTGTCAGACAGAAGCAAAGTACAAGTTTCACTGTGTGAAGTTTGGTGATTGTCCACAGAAACATTAATGAGCACATTGTTCTTCAGACGGTTCCTCTGAGCATCGACAAACACAGACAGCTCATGGTGAGCGTGCTGGCCGACCAACGGTTAACTGAACTACAGCAAAGGGGCGGGGCCTGGCTTGCAGGACTGACCAATAGTGCATCTGGACTGGCACAGAAGTCACCAGACTGCAGGTACCCGAAGCCTAATTTTTATACTATATTTGAATTTTGGTGCTTTTGTGATCCCCCCACCCCCTTCTTGCTTTTGATACAAAGCCTGCGGCTTGTTGTTGGAAATCTACTTACTAAAATTCACAAAAAGGACCAAACATAAGAGTAATATTGTCGCTAACATCACATAAAACTTTGGTTACATGCAGCCTAACCGAAAATGACCACAGACATGAATGTATCTCCAAACAAGGAAGTGATCAATATTATGAAAAGATGTGAAAGAAATTGTATAATAATATTCAGTATAGGGACTAATATATTCAAAGACAGTTTTAGAAGTCTCATTATTTACAGTAGCAATGTGTGCATCTGCATGCAATTGGATGATAGGCGTCTTCTTGGGATGATGCTAATGAGACTGCATACTGCTGGAATATACATTAGCCACAGGCCTATTGAAGTAGGGCTATTTTAAATATAAAGGGACCATGATAAGCACAGCAATTCTAATTGGGCAAATACTCAGACATGCAGAAACCACGTTGCACAAGCAGCTTGGTCCCGAGGGGGCAGAAAAGGGATCTGCTTGTCCTTTTTACTTCCCGTTTCTTGTGTTTGATTGAGGGATTTATTTATTTATTTATTTATTTTTTGCCAAGATGAGTTATAGGTTAAAAATACTCCTTATCGTGAAAACAAAGTTGTTTGCTTTTAGCCAAAAAAATGAAAACCAGCTGGAGGAATAAAAGGATTGTGAACTTAACATCAAATGGGGGACGGAGCGATGTGGCTTGTTAGACTGTTGTATTTGTAGCTGTTCTTCCTATCCAGTAATGAGTTTTGGCTCAATCTGTACAAGAATGAGGCCAAATGCAAGTACAGGCTGATTACTGATTTGATCCTTTTTTTTCCCTGAAAGTTGGTCTGCGAGGCTTTTTGTGTTTCGTAATTACATCATTTCGACCAGCCAAAATGTGGGATATTTTGATTGCCTGGTCATTTGTGACTTTTGTCCCCTCAGGGCTGCTCTTGCTGCGACTTCTAAACTCTATGACAGCGTGGACGACGCCCTTCATCGCCTGGTCCGCGTGTCCAACCAGAGAGGTCGCGACCTGGAAGCTCTTGGACGGCTAGCGGGGCTGGTGGACAAACTGGAAAAGGTGTGTGAGGGAGGAAGGAGATGAGTGTGGTTTCATTCTCGTTTTCACAAACCTGGCAGCCTGTTGCCCGTGGCATCCTGCCTGTCCTGAATCTCATGAACATGGATGGAAACTCTCTGATTTGCTGGTGTTTAGTGATTGTTATAAGTTTTCTCTAAAATATGCTTCCTCTCACGCCACTCCCTTGGCTTGCACAAGTTTCCAAAGAAATACAGTTTACTAAATAAAAAAAACCCCTTTCTCTTTCCACTTCATGTAAAGTTCTCCACTCCTCTGCAGGGGTTTCACTTCCCTCATCTCTCTCTTTGTCCCCCATGTGCAGCGAACATCTTGTGTCCTCCTCTCACCCCTCTCTCCCTCTCTGCCTTATACCCCAGTGTGATAAGGAGATTGAGCAAGTCCAGTCACAGCTGGAAGACTACAAGGACCCTCCCTTGTCTCTCAGCAGGCTCTCGCTCAAACAGCAGAAATTCAAGACATTCAAAGAAACAGCCAATGTGAGTGTTCGATTGTTGTTACTCTTCACTTTTTGGTGCAGTATTTGTTAAAACGTTTGTACAGAATAGAATTGTCTGCATATGTGTGAGTGCGTGTTAGTATACAAATGTATACTCAAGTAGCAGTAGTGTATACAAAAATGTATAATCAAAATATGCATCATTTTCATGTTAGAATATGCTATTTCAATGTACTTGGCCCACAATCACAGCATGAATCTTACAATTAAAGCCTTCATGTGCAGGATTTAAAAAAAAACCTTGCTTTGGCGCCATTCAGTGGTTGTATCAAGACTGACATGTAGACGCATAGACTTCACCAGGATTATTTCCAGGGACGTCGTTAGGCCTATTTTAGGGGGGCTGAAGCTACCCCAAAATGTCCCTAAGCCCCCCTAAATGATAAGAAGAACAACAATAACAACTGGATTTATAAATAACCTTATCCTCATTCATATTTAGACGCATCAAATGATATATATCCTACTACAAACAATAGCCGAAAAGTCGGAAGTTGGAAAGAAGTACAAAGAGTCGTTGTGCTATCAAGATGATGCACCGTCTCGTTGCATTGGTGTGAACTGTTGCAGCTTTCAGAGCGTTGCAGACCTGAGCGCTGCTGCAAGTAACTGGAGGATTCATCTCGTCTCGTCGTTACTCTAGTTTGGTCTGAACTCGCTACGCGCCCTCCCGCCCACACACACCGATACACACGATAATGGTGAAAGGATCGTTTGGCAGAATAAATCATCTTTAATTGAGAGCCGCTCCAACCTGTGTTGTCAAATTTCACTATGACCTTAAAATTCTGGTTCTTGGGTTAAACTGTATGCAATCCAAACTACACAGCGAAATTACACTCTGATTGAACCAATCCACAGCGCAGTTACAGTAATTAGTGTAATTAAATAGCATTCTGTGGACAACTTATCTTATATAGAGATGAATTAGTTATAGTATGCTATTACTTGCTCATACATTTACATGAGCAGACAGATAGCATTTAAGTCATTGCTTATAGTAACTCATCAATACAATTGTATTCAACAATTGCATTGTATTGCATCAATAAGCAGTACAATGCACTGTTTTGCTGCTAAAGCCTTGCTTGGTCTGGTATGACCATTAGCTTATCGTGGCTAAAGTTAGCTAATACAAACACATTTTGGATAGATAGATGTTGGTGTATAATGGGTACTAGTGAGTCACTTTGCTGACTTCTTGACTCTTCTCTACTTGCGCTGTTGTTACACGTTTTAGCATTATCCCCTAAATTGCCTCTTGTGTTTAGCTGTCGTTAGCTGACTGTTTAGCAGATTTTACATATGGTGGCTTTAAAAATGTTTTTTGGCAACCGATCATTGCTTCCCAACCTTTTAACTGTAGTCTCCCTATATGGGGGCGCTCCGATGTCCTCCACTAAAACAATATGACTGTTATCCTAACTCAAGGATTGTGAATCCTATTAGCCCTGCAAACCCTTAAGCTGCAGATGTTACTCTGAATTCCTCGCTGAAAGACTTGAGGACTCAATAGCTAAAAAAATGAAATGTAAACAGATGTGCTTTGAGGGCACTTTGCGGTTCAGTGGTATATTTGTGTCATTCTTGTGCATACAGGCTAATGTAGAAGTTTTGTCAGCTTATTCCCGGCAGAGGCAGTTACCATTATTCCATTCAAGTGTATCTTGTCGAGCCTCTACAGTAAACACTTCAGGGTTTTTCCAGGCAAAGACTTCACAGTGGATTTTCCTGAACCCTTTAGGAGCTGCACAGTGAGACTCTGTCAGTGCTCAGTGCTTTGGAGGGCTGGTGCGAGCTGGACTGGGCAGGCCTGAGCAACGTCCAGATCCGACTTCCTCCAGTCAGGGAGAAGCTGAGAGACATGTCCCACTGTCTGTCTGACTGCTGGACCACCCTGGACAACACACAGAGGCTGCTGTCCACACTGACCGAGGTAACACAGCGCAGGAAGCCATTTGTTGCACACACAGGAAGTTATGATCGCACGTTAATGGTTTCAAATCTTCCTAAGGGCAAATAGCAGTCATCTTTTCTTTCCCGTCTTCTGTGCAGGCCACCCAGTGGTGCGATGCAATCTGCTCCACCTCCTCCTCCCCTTCTTCCTCCTCTTCCACCTGCCCTCTCACCTCCCTCCCCCCGATCCCCCCGTCCCGTTTCCAGGATGCTCGTTCCTTAGCCATAGAGCTGGGCGGCGGTGCGCTCCTGGATCTCTGGACCCAGACAGTAGAGCGCTACCAGCGGACCGTTGCGCATGTTAAACCCCGGTTCCTCCAGTCTGACAGGGCCCAGAATCAGGGCCAGGGGAAGACAAAGACACCTTCCGCCAACAGCCTATGGGACCTGATGGGTCCTGAGGGAGAGGGGGACTGGGGACTGGGAGCCGGAGGATGCGAGGGGGGGCTGCAGTCCTGGGGATCCCTGGCATCGTTGTTCAGACCACAGACCTGCTCCACACTGAAGATAGGAGAGGAGAAAGGTAACAAGAAAGAAGGCGCGGGGGGAGGAAGTGGAGGAGGAGCCGGCGGAGCTGGAGGAGGAAAGTTCCTGCAGAACCTTCTGAATCCTGCAAAGAAGAGTGTGAGTCTGTGCTTCGTTTTCTATTTAATATTTCATATCCGTCTTATTTGCTACAATTTTCATACTACAACTCTTCTTTTCTATTCTATTCTGCAGCTGCTTTTATGTTCCTTTTTGAATGAGAAAATATGCCCCTCAGCAAAATAAATAATCCCATTTGCAATAGGGTCCATATAACAGTTCTTTTGAACCATAGCTGCCAGTCATCAGCATTTCATGTTGTTATTGAGTGGTTTCGAGTTCGACTAGTCTAACTTAAAAACCCTCATGTTTGCAGACTTTTTTTTTCGTTGGTGAAAAATCTTGTGAATATTTAGGATCTAGATTTAAACCCCCATGGCACTACTAAAGACGTTCTCTCAAGGGGTTTACAGAAGACTATTTAGACTTTTTTTGGACATTGGCTTACAGGCCAACTTGTCTTTTGATAGGAGGAACAGCTAAATCATCTCTTGTGGGTCTGGAAGACATCACAAATGTTAATTTTCCGTTCTCCCGCAGCCCACTCTCAAATGTCCTTGTTCATACCTGCATTACCACATAATTACCACATACAGAAACAAAGATGACAAAATGCTTATTATTATGGTGGCATATTTATCTCAAACACATTTCTGCAAGTCAATTTTCTTAATGTACTACTGAAATAAAATGAAACCACTGGCTGTCTTGAAGAAATTAGGCCTGGGCAATATAATGATCTCTATCATTTGTCAACCGCTTTTCAATGAGCTGAAATGCTTTACGGTAATAAATCTTCTCATCCTCTTGTCATGTAAAGGGCCAAACATACAAGAAATGATTGTAGTCATTTAAGAAATTAATTAAAGCTGCTGTTATCTATATTTTTATATTAACATTAGATCAAATGGTCAAAATAGTTTTATGTGAGCGGGGTTGCGCTTGGTGAGTGACCCGCAGAGAATAATCACCTGACTCTGCAGTTCCCCTCGACTTTGAGGAGCCTTTTAGTGTCTTTCTGCTCGTGTTTTGATTATCCGGCCCTTAACTGTTTTGGTTCCGACGTGTTGCTTTGAGCCAACAGCTCGAAAATACAGTATTGATCTTACTTAACCTGTCTATTGCTAATGTCGTGTTTGTAACCATGTTTCTCACCCTACAGCCCACAGACGCCCCGCTCCCTCCCAAGCCCCCCAGGAAGCGCCACCCAAGCTTTGACCTCCAGGCTCTTCTGGCTCCCCGCAGAGGCACAGCCACCCCCAAACCCGAGTCCCCGGTGGGCGGGCCGAGCCGTAACTCCCCCATGTCCTGGCTGGGGAGACGGGCTTTGGCCGACCCAGTTATTACCACTAGCATGGCTGCAGCCATCCCTGGGTGGGGTGGAGGAGGAGGGGTGTTAATTCGAGGGGTGGAGGTCAGCAGCAAGGAGGTGGTGGACCACACGGGGTCGCCACGGCAACACGTGCTGCTTGGGAGGACTGAGAGGGAGACGGGGACAGATAGGGCCGGTTCAACTGCACAAAGGTGCGTTTGTTTGTATCATTTCCGCTTCTCCCCCCCCGTTTTTATTTTTATAACATGTTCTTCTTGTGAGTATTTTTCTGTGTGGGAACTTGTGTGTGAGACAATAGTGGGAAGCATGAGTTAGCTGAGAGCTCCGAAACAAGACCAACATTATAAATAACATTAAGAACAGACCAGGCTGAGATGAAAGGGTGAAGTGATTCATCCTTTTGGGGATAATTGAAGTACAAGTGAAGTCTGTTTCAGAATGATTTTATCAGTCAGCATGCAATCTCAGATAATTTTATCATTACTAACTGTTTGATCTCTGTCCAATGCTTACTGCTATCTTCACTCCCACTTCCTCCTCTCTCCCACTTCTCTTCTTTCTCCCACGTTTGTTTCTCCATTGCAAATGTACTCATCCATGTTCTTGCTCTCCTTATCATCTCCTTGTTTCTCCCCTTCCCCCTTCTCCTGCAGTAAGCTGTACCTGCTCTGGTGTAGGATGCTGAGTTCAGAGAGGCAGTATGTGGCTGTCCTGAAAGGGGTAGAAGAGACATACCTCCCCTTACTTGAGCTCTCAGACACCCCGGCCTCCATCAGGGGGAAGGCTGACACCCTCTTCCCCAACTGGGCCAGCCTCAGCACCTTCCACTCACAGAACCTACTCCCTTCCATGGAGGGCGCTCTTGTGCAGAGCTTGTTGCAACAGGACTGCTTCAGCAAATATGTAAGTTCAGCCATGTAGGGTGAACAGTAATAGAAAAATACATTGTTTTTACCATCTGGGCCTTATTTATGTTGTTTAAGACATCATTTTTGGCCACTAGGACCACAGAATAGTTTACACTTTTTAAACCCTAGCGTTTGTCGCTTGTGACCCGTTGAAAAAGCAATTACTTGCAACCCTTAATCACAGGTTCCAGATGTCTATGACGTATGAGCAGTCCATCACAGATTGATTTTCCCATCTCAGATTATTTCATATGAAGAATATTTAGAGGCCCGATGGGATAAATCTATCCAGTATTTGACAAGAATTGAAGGAAACAATAAAGACAAGTGTAAAAAATACATGCCATTTTGTGTAGAAAATTAACTTTTTCTCATTCCCTATACCATTAAGCCTCTCAGATTTATCCTTAGGCCCCTTGGGTGGTCCGACCCCCAGGTTGGATGCCACTGATGTCCACCAATTATTCAGGCATGGAACTGTGCATTGCAGAGCCTCCTTAACGTTTCACTGAACTACTATGTTGTTAAAAAATGTCACTTTTCCTTTTAAAGAGTAAGCTGTAGTGGAAATCCTCGTTAAGGACTTCACTGTACTTTATTGAAGACATCTTTGGTGAAATCTAAGTGTCAGACATTTTGAGGCATTTTCCATTTGTTTCTGGAAAATGGGCAGGAAAAGATTTGTTCGCATTTGTTTGGAAACCCTGAGATAAATACGTGTTTTGAATAAAAAATGAAACGTAATTTACCAGAATTTATCCAAATAAAAGCTCAGATAAGTAAATCAGCTTTATTCACGTAGCACTTTTCAAAACAGTGGTAATAATCTGCTTTAAATGACCCGTTTTCACTTTTTCATTGTGTGATTGATCACATTAAAAGGCAATAAAACACGTAGAACTTTGTCTAAACAAAACATCAGTTTCCCCAACGTTCTCTCTCTTATGTTTCTTTTTTTCCCCACGTCTCTTTTTCACGCACACAGCGGGACCAGTTTCTGCAGTATTCCCACTACATCAGGACTAAACCAGAACTGGACTCTCCGCTGGTAACTCAGGCCGCCGACTTCTTTAAGGTAAGATTCATCAGGTTGCTGCCGTCTAATTAAACCCTTGAATCTCTATAATATCGACTAGTTGTGTGCACCGAGATTTCAATAGAAGGCTTTCAATCAGAGGAGTTTAACCAGTTTTTCAGAATGTGTCTCCCTGCTTTTCTACTACCAACTCATTTCAGTAAACATACTTTAGGGCCCAGTTTTCTCACTGATGATCACACATTCCTGAGTCTATACACATAATAAGTGTTCCAGGGTCATAGAATTCTTATTTCGTTATTTTCTTTTGAGAAAATCTGTTAAATCACAATGTGAGGACGTCATTATGAGTACTTTTGGAGCACATCACAAGCACAAACCAATTAAAGTTTGTTTTATTCAACAGTGGCTGCAATTAAAAATGAGCTGTATATAGTAAAGCTAATTACATGTTTAATGTACACTAGAAAAGCCAATTAAAGGCGGATTATAGAGAAAGTAATTTGAGTTTGTAAGCTACAATTAACTAAATCTAATACATCAACAGCATCGTGAGATTACTAAGGGACTTTACAAGGAGAGATCACAGTGCTTAAGATCCATGAGGCTACATTCAAGCTGTGAAGTGTCTCATAAAGGAGCATTTCTAAGAAACCACCACCAGGAGGCGGTGTGAGCTCATGTCCCATCCTGCAGCAGCTTTAAAGCAGCTTGAACACATTGTGGATTATGGCTGCATGAGGGTTTTATGGTTATCGTGATGGTGATGGACGGGAAAGTGGTGTTCAGGCTGAGTGATGATGGTGATCATTTTGGGGATGGCGGTGATGATTGTTATGGCGATGAAGACGGGAACAGCACGTGTGGCCACTTTCACATGGTTTCTGTGATCATCGGAAACCGAGAAGGAGAATGTGATTTCACAGAAAAAGAAACAGATGAACATGTCATTATGTTTGTACTACATTTGTATTTTTCGACCAACAATGACTGTGAAATCAAGCGTGGCCCCTTGTAACTTCAAGATATAATGACCAAAACAATAATTATCCTGATTAAACATGTCTCAAGTGGTAATTGTAGCAGATCAGAAGAGCTCTTCACCACACATAGATTTAAAAAATATGTAAATCAGCTTAACCCAAAAAAGTGTATTTAGTCATTTTCAATCTTCACAAAGTACCTATATTTCAGTTTATGTATTGTGATGTGTAGTTGTTGTTATTTATGTTGTGAAAGAACAAGCCATACATTCTTAACTAGTGTTCTTTTGTAAATAGTGTAATTTTCTCATAGATCTTTGAAAAAACCTAATTTTTAATTGTTTCAAGTATACGTCTTTCCCCGAAACATTGGAAATCTGTAAATGTGTCTTTCAGTCTCACAGATTTTCACTTTCACCACTACACAATATAACGTGTTTCACATGAGAAAACCTATTTCCAAATGCCAAGAGGCATTCATCTCCTGGCATCTGCGTCAATGAACCTTCTTTTCTCTGTCTGTGCAATGCATTATGGTAAATAAATCTTGCTTAGTGACCATAGATTGTACACTAGTTTCTAGGTTGCACCGTGGGATATTTCTTTTGTGATGTATAAGGTATAATAATATTTACTAAGCATTACGCTACTAACTGGTGAACACACTCTTCGGTGTACTACATAATAAATATGTCAACTGGATTCATCTGGAGGTTTTGCTTTGAATTTAAGTCTGAATGTGACGTCAAGACGCCATAAGAGACAACCAGGTCTAACATTTCCAACTTCCCCCTTCTCCCCTCTCCCCGCAGTCCAAACTCCCTCCAGCCTCCCCCCTCTCCCCTCTGTCCTTCCCTCACTGTCTTCAGGCTCCCCCTCAGAGACTGGAGCAGTACTGCGAGGCCCTGGAGGAGCTGGGAGGGATAAACCCCGCCTCCGACTCCGCCCTCTCCATCCTGAGACACGCCCAGCAGCACGGCGAGGACCTCAGGGCCAGTGACCTCATCGTCGGATGTCCGGTGAGAATGCCTGTCCCAGTTTATGACTGTGCAACTGTGAATCAAGTCCCACTTTCTTTTTTTAGAGGGAAAGACACAAAGTCATCTTGATGAGCTGAGGCAGCCGAGAGAGATGCAATTGTTTTATTGCTTTCGTATCTTTAATCACGAGTTCATTATTTACAGTTTTGTGTTTTTAAAAAAAGGGAATTTATTACTATTAATTTGGAATATAACAAAGTACAAATACTCTTTAGGTTAACCATGTTTAAAATACACTCCAAAGGAATCTTTTGGACTCCAAGTGCATAACCAAATGCTCACTCGCATTTTCTCCAATTTTTTAAAGTTTATTGTGAACTACAATGTTCAACATCTTCTTGCATCAGCAAAGACGACAACGTCTGAGTGTGTGCATGAAATGAAAATCGGAAATTAAAACATTGAAATTGTAGTGGTAGCAAATAAAATAAAGGAAGGTGGGGGAAAAGATGACGTTTTCTTAGACAGACCACTAGGAAAACGTTTCTCTTGTAGTTAGTATCAATGTCAAATAACAGCTTTAACCCCCCCCCCCCCAACCCACACACACAACCACCCTCTCCTCCTTTCAAGTGATGGGAGAGATTACAGCGGGCCTAACACTCCCATTGAGCTACTTCAAATTGTGCCGCAAAAGCTCTCTAAGCAAAAAGCGAGAACGTGCAGGTGTGTGTGTGTGTGTGTGTGTGTATGGGTGGGTG
>CM022475.1:14627641-14638393 GCA_011952105.1 Coreoperca whiteheadi
TATGGGTGGGTGGGTGGGTGGGTGTGGATGTGGGTGTTCATAAAGTGTGTGAAGCATCACTTACATCATGACCCGCACATCATCACAGGTTTAAAAATAAAAAACTCTGTGTGTGACTGGCTGCTGGTAAATGATCAGTCTTTTTCATTTCATTGGCAGAGCAGTTGCGGTTGAGAAATGTTTATGTACGTTCATGTTGCCCCACTTGCTGTTTTTTTGTGTGTCTTTGCAAGTCTAGTTTTGAGTCCTCAAGGAGCATTATATAAGATCTGACTTTTATCAACCTCTATCTGCCTCTGGTAGGAGTTGCAACTACATCACAAAGTCTTTTAACCATTTAATTGTCATGAACAATAAAGCCACATTTTTTACAAAAGACATGAGTCAGCTGGCCAATTAGAGCAAAGATCCAACAGAAAGAAAGCATCCTTTTGAAGAGGGAATTCAATATGTCACCATGCAAGGCACTGTAATAATAACACTGCTTTGTCCTTTTTGTCATCGACTTGAGAATAAGGCTTTTCTGTCTTTGTAGCTAAAATATCTTGTACCCTCCAAATCGAAAATTGGAGTAGGTGAAGGAGGGAAGGGTTGAGATTCCTCCAAAACAGAGAACAGACCAGAAAGTAAGTGTTTAAAGCCCAAAAAAAAAGAGCTTCCGGTGTTGTAATAAAGGTGTCAATAACCTCGTGAAGACTTTGATATTCAACATGTTACTTTTATTTTTGTGCTACGAGGCAGCAAGATTTGTATTTACTGGCCCTTTAAAATGTTCCCATGAGTCTGAGATTATTTCACTAGTTTCCAAATACATTTGTTTTACAAATCCACTATAGTAATCTGCCTTTGTACATTTTTTTGTTACCATTTTCAAGACAATTAAATGAAACTGGATGGGACAAACTGAAATATTTTAACCCACTGGCAAAGAAGATATGATTTTAAAATTTACTTCAAGGCTAAATGGCCTCTTAAGATAAAAATTAAGATGGTATCTTTTGCAGATAAGGCCCTGGGCCTGGGCCTCAGGCCAAGATAAGTGAATCCTAACGTGACTGTGTGTGTGTGTGTGTGATATGTGTTATTTCAGATCCCGTTGGCGGAGCGCGGCGAGTTGATGCGGCAGGGCGAGCTGACGGTGTGCGGTGGAGCTCGGAGGAAGCGTGCGGGCGTGAGAAACGTGTTCCTCTACCAGCACGTCGTCATCTTCACCAAACAGAAGAGCCCCGGCCCGGGACGCATCGCCTACAGCTACAAACACAGCATCAAGGTACAGAGCCCACACACACACACACACACACACACACACACACACACACACACAGAGTCTCTATTTGGCACTCACACAATCTTTTTCTTCAATTTTCATTATCTTCCTCGCTCCTGAGCGCTCTGTGTTTGAAGAGTTTTGAGGAAAAGCCACTTTTGGTGTTGACTGAAGCAAACTAAGACAAGCTGAGGCGCTTACATTTCTCGGCTGATTATTTGGGAAGAAGACACTGATGACAGGACAGGACTTTCATCATTCGTTTTTATTTCCTTCCATTCTTTCTACTCCATTCCAGTCCATCACTTGACTTTAAAATTTCCGCCCTTTGCTCCCGGCAGACGGGCGAGATGGGACTGACTCAGAGCGTGGGTGAGGAGGGAGTGAAGTTTGAAGTTTGGGTCCGGCAGGCTCCTCGAACCAGAGACTGCGTCACGCTGCAGGCGAAGGACAGGGAAGACAGGGTGGCCTGGACTCATGACATTGCCCATCTTCTGTGGACACACGCTATCAACAACACAGGTACAGTCTGACCTTTGACCCCAGAGGCCTCAACTTTAGACTTTATCCCTCATCAACTTGAAATGCACGCAAAACTTGCATGGAGCTCCAGGTGAAATGAAGGTAATAAAGGGAAAGTGATTTTACACAACTCTGGGAGTACTTCTGCAGGAATGAAAGAAGTTGTGTAAAGCCTTTTGTGGCTCCAAAGTTTAAAGTCTGAGAAACTGCCTCTGCTCAAGGCTAGCGGCTCGAGGCTCCGTGTGCCGCTACTAGCGTACCACACCTGAATCTTTCGAGTTGCATTGTGGATAATGGAGGCGCCAGGTTTTGAATGCGTGGACTACAAAAAAAGAGACGATATGATATCTCTGGTTCTGCTGCAATGATTTTGATCCTATGGTGGTTTAGTTGTGGAAGATTTTAGTTTTTTGAAATTAGTTTGAAAGGAAAAAAGGGGGGACTGGACAAAAGTCACATGGACTCACTAGGTTAAAGGCAAATCTGATTCCTCTCTGTGTAACTTTATCTGGGATGATAATGGCCTTTCCTATGAGTGGAGAACACATAAAAATAAAACCTTGCGTCTCGGGATCTCTTCCTGTAGGCGGTTCAGATTACGGTATCACGCTGGATGAGATTCCCGGCAGCTGGCACATTTTCAGGCACTGTTACCTGGTGCTCGGACAGCGTTGTTCCCGTGTACCCAAACAATAAACAAACAGTATTTTCCAGTACCCCGTTACACCTGTCTTATTCCCTTGAAAGAATAAAAGAATATTCAGTCATTATACTGCAATGTGCTTTATATAGGAACATCTTGCAGAAGCAGTTGTGTACATTATGTGGTTTCTGAACAGAATTGTATGTATTTATTTATTTTTATTTGTTGGTTTCTCCTGTCCCCTCTCCCAGAGTTGTGTCTGAAGGAGTCACTCTGCATGGGCATTTCTAGTAAGCTGCTGCTGGATGCGACAGGAACTCCAGGCTCAGAGCTGGACTCCATATACAGTCTTAATGACAGAGGTAGGCTCAAAAGGGAATACATCTGTAACGCGTGCTGCAGGTACTAGAAGCCCTGTGCACAGATGAAAATGCGTAGGATGTATTGGATTTGCATCAAATGTTTGTTTTTGTTTGTTTTATGGGAAAAGGGTTTTCCTATTTGAATTCTTTAAGGAAAACTCCACTGTGTGTCCTTTGACCTGAAACTGAGGTGACATCTAAAATCTGAACACTTCATCTTACAGAGAATGTGATCGTGTTTGAGTAATAAACATCAGATAACAGTTCGGTGGCGAGATTTAATTCGAAACCCTGCAGTTCCTCTTCTCACCTTACAAACAGAGAAAGTCTAAACCGTTTTTTCACTTCAAACTGTGGCTTCGGGAAGTCGGTCGGTTTCATGTGACCAGATTGGATTAATAGAAATTTCCTTTCTGAGCTGAAAATGATGTGGCCCTGAGAGATTACAGACAGGAAACAAAACGGGTCCTGGGTGTATCTCCCCATGTGACAAGGTAATAACGTGGTACATGGTTTTTTTTTTTCAATCTCGTGCCCCCGGGCTAGTCTATGAATTTTTGATATTTGTCTCACACTGAGACATTTTGAGGAGCTGTGATGTGCCTGCAGAGAATATGTAGCGCAGTGAAAGAGTTTGACTATGGAAACAGATTTTACTTCTGCTATGATCAAATCCCATCACAACCATCTTGTCTTGTGTCTCCTTTAATCTGCAGCTTTGTCATCCTATACTGCATCCATAAACGACAAATATTAAAGGAAACATCCATCCTAGAATACCGGTCGCACTGTTTAGAGGCAGCATTTTCAGCTTTATCTTGCGTTTCCTGTACCATTTGTTTTCTGTAGGGCTGGGTGATAATTGAAACACAATTGTTTATTGACTTTCAGCAAGATCATATCATGATAATATTTCCTTATCATGTTTGCACCCCATAAATTCCTGTTTAACAACTCTGATCAAGCTGTAAATAAAGTAGCAAAATTGGTTACTGCGTTTGGGCTCATTAAATGCATAACATGGTGGAACATGGTTCATGCAGTTTGATTGCAGAAATCCTTTGAGCAATCTTAAATTTCAGTGTAAATATCTGTTCAATGTTCGCTGTATGAATGACGACAAATCTGCCAATTCTATAAAAGCCCAAGAAAAAATGGCCAAAAAATAAGCAAGAGATAACGCACTCTCCGCCTATTATATCACCAGCAACAGGTTCATAACAGTTCCCTGCTGAATACACTCAATATAATCAGAATTCCACCTGGAAAAAATTAAGGAAATGAACAACTAACCACGAGAGGCAGGTTGAAGGGAAGTTACAGTGTGATCTTTAACTCCTGGAACACACATGACAAATTGATGCTGTATGACCAAATGACAGCATCTGAAAGTGGTGTTTCCCTTTAAGAAAGGAGGCCCATCAGCAGCGTTAAAACATAAAACATTCAAATAAAAACACACAATCTGAAATGTAATTCTTCAGATTCCAGACCCGCCAACCAGTCTCCAAAGGCCGCTGTTGCCCTAGAGCCAAAGTGATTTCCCATTCATAGCTCGGTGTAATGCACATACTGCTCACCAGGTGTCTCATTGAGTGCAGCGGCTCAGGATTTCAATGCATGAATTGTCCTCCGGGACAGAACACAGTGTTAGAAATTCATTGAACAGGATGAGAAAAATGCTTTCTCTCGCTGACTCCTCTCTCTTTGTCTCAACCATACCCAGTCTCTCCCCATTTTTCATTTCAAGAAAACATTATGATACAATGATTTATTACATTACAGAAGTGCATACACACAATGCTAATGTAAATGGCAAACCATCCACGCATGCAAATCATGCCTGAATCCAGGACGGTATCATTATTTAAACTCCACTACCTGGAGCAAAAAGATAGAAAAATATAGATTTTATGGGTGTCCAACACCTTGTGGATTTACTGTATTTTATGCTTTCTGTTAACATATAACCACCTCTCTCACACACTCCCTCTCTCAGTCAACAGTAGCTGCTCAGACTCCTCCTCTGTCGGCAGTCAGAAGGAGGGGGGATCCCCGGCGTCTGGGAGGGACCCCAGGAGAAGCTCCGGATCAACAAGTTACTCACAGGTGGGCTCACATTCGTACCCACATAAAACACAATCCAGTGATTTAAAAAAACAAACAAAAAAAACCACTTCACCATTGTGAAGTCATTGTGAGAGAAGGTTAGGGGTTTTTTTTCATTCACACTTTCACACCACAGGCTCTTTTCCAGTAGCAGAAGGTTCTCCAGGAATATTTTTTAGGAGCTCTCGCGCATTTTCCAAAACAGGAACTATCAGGGTGGAGTTTGCAATGCTGCACCATGTTTTAAAGACGAGCCCTGAGACTGCTAATGGGTACAACATTCTTTCAAACCATGCACTGGTTGTCACTAGTGTCAGTTCAGTCAGCCATCTCGCGTAGAATGGATTATTATGTCAATGTAGAATAATGTACAGCGTTGACGTTTGGCGTCAAGGCTCGGATTTTGTCACTCCCCGGGGAGTGGGGCGAGATGATACTAACTTCCCTTGTAGCGGAACGTAGATTCCGAGCCTAGAGGTGGATGACGGGGTGGAGCGGGACTTCTGAAATGCTGAATGAACAGCAGCCACAGTGTCAGGCCAACAGCAGGCGGTAAATGACAGCATAGCTTTGAGGTGAGCAGTGAGGCAGCAGGCAAGGCGGCAAAAGAGTAAGCAGAGAACTGTTGGCCTAAGTACATATGGCATGTTGCAGTAAGAGAAGTGTAATATGTGAGTGTGAACAAGCTTCCAGGCTGTGTTTCATTATTAGAACCGGGGAGGGGAATTGTTTTGTGCTGTTATTGATGTTTAAACACAGTCATGTGTAGCTGGCTTCCCGACCACTCTAAAAACAAGTGCGCTTAGAAAGCCTGAGCTAATGAGACAGCGAGTAAGTGAGAGAAATTAAACTTTGTGGTTACATGCATAAGCATAAAAAATGACTTTCACTTTCTACTTTACTCAACTTAAACTTCCAGTCAGTAATGCAGCAAAGGCACGGCAGTCTGTGTTGTTGTCATGGTTTGGGGCAGGCCAGGCCACTTTGGAAATAAGTCATTTTAACTTTCAGTGATTTCATCCTGTGTCACACTTCAGTTTTATGCATAGCACTGAATCTGTTTTGCATGCTGTTTACAGTTTGTTTGATGTTTCTGCATGTCCATGATTTACGCTGTTTTGAATCTGTGTGCTTTTGTTTGTGTTTTACTAGTGAATATGTGAAAAAGTGTGTTATCGGTAGGTTGTTCTATGACAGAATCAAACCAAATCAAAGCCCTAAAATGCTTAGCAGGGGCCGTCGCTGTGGGTTAGGGGTTAAGACGCCGACCATGAACTGCAACATCCCTGTTTGATTTCCATCTCTCTCGCTCTCTCTCTCTCTCTCTCGCTCTCTCTCTCTCTCTCTCCCCCCCCTATTGCTGTCTAATGAAAGCATAGAAATGCAAGAGCGCTTAGTAGATCGTCCACCTCTGCAAGTATTTTTTCAAGAATGTTTGCCTCCATTGGATAGCAGATAGCGAGGTGACAAGGAATGAGGGGAGACAAAATGGGGATGGCATGCAACAAATGTTCACGGCTGGACTCAAACCGGAGACGTTGCAGTCACATGGTCAGTGTCTTAGAGCTCAGATGCCTGAAATGTGTTATTTTCTTATCTGTTAGCAGTAATGAGCCTTCATGCATGGTTCTTTTTCTTTTGCGTAAGTGCATTTGGGTGTTTACAAATTTTCCAGCATTTTTTCTCTTTTCTCATGCACTATATAGTATACAACAAACAAACATTGTTATTTATGCCAACTGGAAATCTAATCTTAAATGTCCCTCAGCTGCTGTGAAATTGCAGCAATTTGTATGTAACCTGTGTCTGAGATCCTCCAAACAGCAAAAGCATTTCTATAGTCAAGTGAAGATAGTATGCATCTTCTTAGCTGTGAGGAAACAGCAATACCTGCCTGCCATCTCCATGGTTTAAATGAATTTGCTCTGCACGCACACACACACACACACACACACACATTCTCTCAATCTCCTTATCTAGCAAACAGAATATGACAGATTGGCAAACAGACTGCGCTAGGAACAGATTGACAGACAGACGGACACACGCAGCCCAAACAGATAGGGCAAACACACAGACAGCGATATGCACATATTCAACAACAGAGGGAGGACTGCCGCTTGTGCCCACGTGCGCACAAGCTTTGGCACGCACGCACACTTTAGCGCAGAATAAAATATGTGACTGTTTCTGTTTTGTTTTCTTTCCTCCTCAGAGTCAGTCTCCCTCTACAGCTGTGTAATTGTCATCTCAATAAGAGTAAGTTATTGCGTTTATTACATGTTTCCCATTACATCTTTACACCTCGCTTTCGGATTGTCCACATTTTACTGACTCCTCACTCCTTCTTCTACTGTATCCTGAAGAATGCTTAAGGTTTATGTAAGAAGAAATCACACATTTTAAAATGTAATATTTCATTTCATTTCGTCTCTCCTCTTCCTGTAACGCTTTGCAATCAGAAACTGGACCCTGGACTTTTCGAAGATTTAAACATCTCTATTCCACCTCTGGGCAAGCAAAACTGGACTTTGAGGAGAAAGAAGAGAAAAGATCTGAAAATCTGAACTTCATGCTCGCTCTCCTTCCCTTTCCCCCCCTTTTCCCCCGTCACCTCTTTAAAACAAATAAAATGCCAGCAGATTAGCCGGAGCAGCACTGCACTGTTTTAAACCTCCCAGCTCTGATAGGAACCCCCGAAGAAAAACTGCCTCCACAAAGGATCAAAACTGCCCTGTTTAAACCATGACAAGCACCAGTAGGGCTCTCTCTTTCTCTCTCTCTCTGCTCCGCCATTTTGGATCTGCCAGTCTCAGTTGCTGGCAGAGTCATTGACACCAAAGGCACTTCAGCCACACAGTGCGGCCATTGTCTGCCCCGCGGCTCCCCACTAGGCCAAACCACTTGGTCTGAACCACTGACTGGCTGGCTGGCTGACTGTACGCATCACATGGTCCAGCATCTGATAATAAACAGGAAGTGATATACAGAGCGTAACTCCACCGTAGGATTGCACATTTAGAATGTATTATGTACTTTGTCATTATTATAACGCTGAATGGAGTACTGTAGGATTTTTTCCTCCTGCCTGTGTAAAAATGCGTGGCATAGGCTAGGTGTGATTGCATCTATGTAAATGAGGCAGGGGTGGTGTGAGCACACACACACTCACAGTGTCCCTCAACACATGCAGTCATTCTTATTGTTATAAGACAGTGGAGCACTATTCGCATGCTCACACACTCACTGAGGCCATTTTAGAGCCTGGTACAGTGGCTAAATCAATGCCAGGCAAGGTTACATCTGGACACACACAGTAAGCTTTGCCGTGATGACGAACGGGAACGTCTTACAGTATCATATCCGACTGCAATACGTTCTCTTTCTTTGTTTGTTCAAGCTAATGGTGTTGTATTAACAGTGGTTTAAGGGTGAAATGGTATTTAGTCTTCTTTAAAGTATAGCCTAACTTATGTCAGCAACATGAGCTTCTTGGTGCCTTAAAAATGTTCTTCAGTGTGCTGATAAGTGCTAATAATACATTTAATACTATACTTTTTGTTATAAGATGCCGTTTTCCATTTGCCAAAGGTATAAAATGGGTGTCTGTGCAATTTTTGATTTGTGTACAAAGAGGTATTATTTGTTACACATAGTCTGAGCTATCCTGATTAGAATGCTTTCTCCGTAAAATGGAGACAGGTGGATCTGTTAAGTGGGCTATTTTCTGGTTTTACTGTTTTTGTGCTTGAAGTTTCAAGATCACAGTTTGAAGAAGTCTTAGTAATATCTTCAAAGCCTGTCGCCTAAAATGTTTGAGACGGTGAAGTTGTGATGTCAGGGGATTGCTTTATCTTAACTTTTATAGGAATATTTGACATTTTGGGAAATTTGCCCATTTGCCCAATATGAAGTTACCGCCAGCAGCTGGTTAGCTTAGCTTAGCATAAAGATTTGAAACAGGGGTAAACAGCTAGCCTGGCTCTGTCCAAAGGTGACAGCGTACCAGCACATCTAAAGCTCATTAATTAACACGAGACGTTGCTTAATCCATAAACAAAACCCGAAGAGCAAGTTGTTGGGGCTAAGACTATTTCCTGGCCGGGCACAGCATCTTCCTGGCGTCCAGTTATGTGCACCCTGTAAAGATTTTACACTTCATTTTTTTGTATGGATTAAACAAATGAGGAATAAGGTGTTATTTAATAAGCTTAAGAGGTGCTTGTAGGCGGATTTTGTCACCTTCAGACAGAGCTAAGCTAACTGTTTCCCTCTGCGTCAAGTCTTTGTGCTAAGCTAAGCTAACCGACTGCAGGCGGTAGCTTCATATTGATCACAGTGGTATCAATCTTCTCCTCTAACTCTTGGCAAGAAAGCGAATGCGTGTATTTCCCAAAATGTGGAACTATTCCTTTAAGATAACTTTTTTTTTTTTCAAAGCTAATGGAACATGCGATGAAAATAACTTCCACTTGCAGAATAGCAACTTAACCTCTGCTACTCTGCCAGACACACTAGTGAGTCTAATAATAGACATACTGTAAATGTTACACTGCTGGGTTTTATCCAAACTAGCAGAGCTAAAACATTCTATGAGGAAATTAAATTAGTACCGAATAGGTACAAAATGATGCACAACTAATCTTGAACTTCTCATTTTATGTTATGATGCAGCCAAAAAGGTTTCAATATTTGATGCAGTTCATATTTTGTCAGCGCAAGCATACGGTCAGTAAAACCAATCATCATCCCCTCACCGGTTTGATTAGATAGCATGTGTATGGCTATCAAACAATATCATGCTTAAGGTACAATATGAAACCATAAGGTAGCAAAAGCCAGCAGCAGCGGGAGGTTAAGCTCGTGTCTGCAGACAGCAGCAGTTTGTCGCTGTTATCAGATTTAGCACGTTTCATAGCTTCATTCAAATTCTAAAATTGCAAATGGCTATTGAGCTGTTTCTGAATCAATATGTAATTTGTTGGCTTGGAGAAGCCTTGTACACTTCATAGCCTTTAGCTGTTTGGTACATTGCGTTATATTGGAAGCAATGTAATGAACACCATCTTTCATTCTTACTGCAGTATAGACTGTCATATGCAGAATTCCTCAGTTTTGTATGCCACGGCAGGGCAGTATTAATGTACAGAAACGTCTCTCTTGCTCTTTTGCTATGACACACTCTGCCTGATGTTTACATTTTTTGGAAGGAATGTGGAATGTTGGAGACGCATGTTATGCTTACTTGATAATTGTACGTTGACTGTTTTATACTTTTCTGTGTTGAATTAAAACTGGATGAAAAACCTCTCAGAGGGGATTTAACGTGGGGGGGGGGGGGGAGGTAGAGGTTGTGCTTGACCCTTTTAGCAGGTCTAACCTCAAAATGAGGCTTGTAACCTCATAACCTCAAACTTGCTGTAATGAGTGGGGTCTCTTCTCTGAAAGCCAGCTGTGCTGCCGCTTCCACCAGGCCTCACGAAAACCAGAATGATTAGATAACTACAGTGCAGCGCCATATCAAATAGTTCCAGGGATCAAATTCTCTAAAGGAGAGAGGGCAGCTTGAGAGCATGGGTGTGTGTGTCAATCTATGCATGTGAGGGACATAGCGAGAGGAATGAGAGATAAAGGGTTGGCGAAGAGGGGGAGGGGGACAGGAAGGGGCAGAACTGAGGGAGAAAGAAAGGGAGCGACAGAGGAGAATGACAGGAGACAGAAGGGGGAATGATGGGAAATGAGTGAGGGCGAAGGGGCAGACAGACAGAGGAGGCACAGTCAAGGGGAGAGCAGGAGCACGAGGGGGAGAGGAGGCAGGGGGGAAAAGAGAGGAAGAATAGGTGGGGGGG
>CM022475.1:14638418-14669412 GCA_011952105.1 Coreoperca whiteheadi
AGAAAGAGGGAGACACAAAGTAGCGTTAGAACTTTTTTCTTCCAATGGAGAGAACTAAGAGAGGGCCGAGAGAGCTGCAGAATGGATGAAGGAGAGAGAGCGAGCGGGGTAAAAGGGGGGATGTTGACAAAGCAGCGAGACTGTGGCGAACAAAGAGAACGTGAAGAGAATGAGTCGGGGGAAACATCAAAGGGATTTTTCAGGCCCGGTTACCGGGACAACAGACATTTGCATGCGATTAGCTTTTTACATCATATTAAGAAGGGTTAGGGTGAGGGAGGGAGGAGGGGAGGGGTTGAAGGAGGGAGAAGGGGAGGCAGGGAACTATAGATCATACACACACACTGTATGAGATAGTGAGAGGGAAAAAAAGAGAAGGGGGGGGGGGGGACGTTGGTCATCTCACGCGGATAAACTGACTTATAGGCAGCCAGCCAAGCGTTTCTTTTGTAAACGAGAGTGCATGTTGAGGGGAGATACAGTAATATGCCGGCACAGACATTTTGGCGAAGGGAGGTCAAAGCAGGCAGTGTGTGTTCTTTTATTTTAGTTGATTTTTATTTTATTTTTTCTGCTTTGATTACAAGTTTAACACCACTGGTTTAAAGCACTGAGGACCAATCTGCCACCTCTTAAACAAACCGATGCACACTGATTTCAGATTTACAGCATGATTTGTGTGTATTTTTCTGTCACAGTATTGCATCAAATTCATCAATGTTTTTTCCACTTCATTTAACCAGAAATATTTTTCAGGAGCAGAACATGTAGTATAAGCCAGACTTACACTATAATAAAAGAGATCGAATATAAAGAGAGCGATAAAGGATAAACCAAGCCGATGTGATGTAAAATTGATAAAGTACCATTGAAATGAATATAAAAGCATATCGCTGCTGTCCAAAGGAAACCACGTATCTCCAAATGTTTCAGACAAACTGAAGGATGATGTGCTACGTCAGGGGTTGAGGACATTCTCTTACTTAAGTTAGGCAAACCATTTAAAACCCCATTGGATAAGCAGAAAAATGTGTGGTCACAAAGCTGCAAACAGGTCTGACATTTTGGAGAGACAATGTTTTTCACAGGACAGCGACGATATGCAACAAATATATTAACATTCTTGAAAATAACTACTTAAAATGGATTAAAGATGTTGAACACAGCACTGATTATGAACAATATATCTCTGAAAATTCCAACAGAATAATCGTACAAACCCTACACGGGCATGCTTGCACATGCGTGCATATTCATACACAACAGGAATGTCTAAAAGTATCCAGCACTGATCACCCCATAAACACCTTGTTGTTTGCGCACATGCAGTGCATACATCACTCTGTCCAAAAAACGCACCTCACACAACCTTCCCTGCAATCATAAAAGCCATTAAACATGTTTCTATGGGCACACACCCTCCGGCATTTTACACATGTAATATTATCCCGCCATATCTCTCCTCCACCTCCCTCCCTCCCTCCCTCCCTCCTTCCTTCCTTCCTTCCTTCCTTCCTTCCCTCGCTCCTGTCTCTCCATCAATCCACGTCCCCTACCCTTCCCCTCCCGCTCTCCTCTCCATCACCATCTCCATCCTTTTCTCTCTCCCCTTTCTATCCATCCATCTTCCTCCCTCCCCTCTTAATCTCCACCTCTCCCTCCTTATATTTCTCCTCCCCTTTCTTTTTTTTCCTTTCTTCCTCTCTGGCCTGCTCTGCACTCTCTGTCTCTCTCTCTCTCTGTGTGTGTGTGTGTGTGTATGATGCTTCAGTGCCCTCTGTATTGTGGCTGCATTGTGCCAGTAGGCGTCGCCGCGACAGCCGTTGTCACGGCAGCGTTGTGATGGGGGGGTGATGGTGTGTCTGTGTGGGGTGGGGGGTGGTAGTGTATTACAGTATCAATACCCTGACACTGCGACAAAAAGGACAGCAGCCGTAGCCACATATCACTCCACCTCTGCACTCCTCCTCCTCCTCCATCGTCTCCTTCCTCCCTCCCTGCGACCCCCCACCTCCTACTCTCCTCCCCCCGAATCGATTCCTCCTCCCCTCCTTTCAATTGATTTCCCACCATATCTCACTGAATATGTACATATTGATCCCCTCCTCCCCGGCCTCATCCCTCGCTCCTTTCTTTCTCTCCTTCTCTTGTTTTACTCAAAAATCTATCAGATTTCATCCCCTCTATCTACGCCCCTCCACCCTCGCCCCTTATCTCACTCCATCTCTCTCTCCCTCTTACACACACACTTTCCTCATCTTTCATTTCATCTCTCCAATTCTTTTCCTCTCTCTGTGCCATCTCTTTTGCCCCCCCTCACTCCTCTCTCCATCACACCTCCCTCTCCGTCTCCCTCCCTAACGGCTGTTTTTTTTTGTGTTTTGTTTTTTTGTGTTTTGTGTGTGTGTGTGTGTGTGTGTGTGTGTGTCTGTCTCACTCACTCTCTGAATATTAATTGGTGCATTTCTGCTGCGGCGGAGAAAACAATCAAAGCGTCAGGGGCGGGTGATGATGCCATTGTGGCAGCCGCAAACACGTACACATATGTACCGTGAGCATACACACACACACATACACACACACACACAAACAACACACACAGTACAGTTGTAGGGACACATCAGCAGACAGAGAATGCATACATATGTGCACTAGTATACCCATATATATGCTGCTGACATGCAAAATGTGCTCTCACACACACACACACACACACACACGCACACACGCACTCATAGACACACATTGATTTACTATGTACACACACTGAGACAAGCATGCACTGCACATATGCCACAGACTTAGTCAGTCACTCTCAGATACACAATAGCAGGCTTACAATGGCTGATCCAGGAGATATGTTCTGCGTCAGCAAAGACATTTGAATTTCCCAGCCAACATTTACCTTCACACAGTGCTTGAGCACATCTCATTTAAATGTTAAAACCAAGGCCTTTAGCTGAGAAACATTCATGATATTTCCTCCATATGCCGGGGATAAAAGCAAACGCACAAAGGCGGCGGTTACATCTGAATACTGTTTAGACTGAAGCCCTATTATCGAAAAAGAGTTCAATCAAAGCATTCAAAAGTGAGAGAGTGAAGTAGACTAAAAGTAAAGGTGAACATTTCTGTAATCATTACTTAACAGGCTATTCAACTGGCTTTTTTGTTGTTCAATATGTTCTGTATCTCACTCTGTAACTCTCTTCGATAAAGGCTGAGAGGTGGTGGAAGAGGCGTGTGGGCTTCACCACTCCACGCACATCCTGGCCCACGTACTCTAGAGTCGACGGTCTGCTTTTCGTTGTTGTCGTTTGCCCTTCGACAGTGCAGTACTCATGCAGGCCACTTACATGGAAAATGTAATGCAAGAATGAGTCGGAGGAAAAACAAAGTCTCTGTTGAAGTCAGCACTTGAGACTTTAAAATGCTGTAGTAGATGGAGCAGATAAAACCGACGGTCTAATGACAATATTTAGTCAAATCGGCAACAAGACTGTGGATCCTGAAAGCTGTGGTGCAAACCGACATTCACCCTATCTGAGAGGTGGAAAGTAACCAAGAACTTTTTACTCAAAGTCCAGTGTTGCACAACGCCCTTCCTACCCCAGTTTTCACATCATAGGTCCATTATTTACAGTTGAGCTTGTTCCCACCACCACATGGGCTGGAATCTGGAAGTGTGACTGTTGAGGAAAGGTGCTGAACACCGGTTTCAGATTGTGCCTTTATGTTAAAAGCTGCTTCAGTCAGTATGTTCTATAACAACATTGAAGGACTACAACTTATATGATAGGAGTCGCTCACAGTGATGAGCCCAGAGAATAATCCCCTCTGACTCTTCGGTCACCCTCTTTTAGCTCATTCTTTTGGCTTTAAAGCCCCCTCCATTAGAAAAATATAGCTGTCATAAGTTTTGCTTGTTGTTACTTCACTTGGCTCTTTGACCTGTGTGCAGAGTTTGACACTAGCAGGTTTTCACATTCATCTGCTTGTCAAGGGGTAACGTTTGTCTGTGGTCACCTTAAATCTGAGTTTAAGGCGTGTGCGTACGAACACGATTTTGGGACATCACAACAAGTTTGGAGGCAGAGAGACAAAGTAAGCAACTAGCTGGTAAAGGAAGTCAAATATCAAACAGCTAAAGACTGAAATTGTTTTCTTATGAGCTGGCCAACTAAAGAGCTAAAAGGAGAGTGAATATTAGACTTAAATTCATCAGGTTGTCAGAAACATCATTGCAAAGGGATGATGCTGTTGCTCTATGTCTGCTGGATTTGTGAATGGGCATAAAATAATCAACAAACACGTTTGCCATAACAAGCTTTTGAGGTGATACTTTGCCGAGGCTCTGCGTCCGTCACTTTGTTTTGGAATTCTTCTGCCAAACGTCTATGAATATAGCTTTGTAGCTTTTGAGAAATGTTCAGGGAGGTGCATCAAACCCCGGCCCATTATTAAGAGGACAAATAGGATGACACAGCGGATCTTCGATGCAAATTTTGTTGCAGCAGGTACATGGGTTGGAGGGGACGTGCACCTGCTACAACCAACCTAACCTGTCAACTGAAGACAGTGGGCGCACCCATGTACAGTGTATTATAAGATCGGGACAATGTGACATACTGCACTGTATGGGAAACCATTATTTGGGAAGAGAACTCTTTTGTTGATTGCTTTAGTACAATTTGCAATAAAATACTTTGCTGGGCTGTATACTTTTAATGAAGTCCAATTTTGACCGCCTGCATGCTTTTATTTTGTAAGGAGTATTTTACCAAACTAATACTTTTAGTGTGCCTTTCCCACTGCTGCTATTTTTTGCTGGGGACCCCCTGGAAACCTCCTGAGGGACTCCTGGTGGAATCCCGGACCTTATGTTGGCAACCCTACATCCAAATATGTGCACTTAGTATCTTCCCATCCTGTAAGTGGCCATGTGCTTCCGGGGTGGCTCAGCACAACATTTAGGGCTGCCTCTCGATCCCTGTCATCACCGCACACTTCAGTTGGTGTGAAACTTTTTTCCTCCCCTCTCTTCTCCTTCTTCTCCTCCTTCTCCTTCCTCCTCCTCCACCCAAAATAAATAAATAAATAAATAAGGAAAAAAATGTCTCTCCAAACTGTCAGCTACCCGCCACCCCAGATGCCATATTTAGGATACAAATGTGAAGAGATGACAGCGTTGTAAAATGGTGCCCGTGCTGAGATTATAATTAACATTTCCAACCTACATCACTCTCCCTCCCACTTCTCCTCCGCTTCTCCCTATTCACCCACTCCTGTACAATAAATGGGGAAAAAACGCAAGAAGAAAGGAGAGAAAGGGAGAAGGAAAAGAAAGGGAGATGGAGGAGGACAAGGAGGAGGAGAGAGTGAGAGAGAGAGGGAGAGAAGAGGGTGACCAAACGGAGGGAGGAGGGAGGGGGAAACGGCGTATGCTTGTATACAACCCTGATTTCCATTTTTTTCCCAACTCGTAATGTATTTAATTCAAGTGAAACGTAATCATGACGTGTCGTGTCATTAATCTCCTCGCCGCCTCTCCCGTAAGTACACTGAGTCTTTACTTTCAACATACCCTATATCTTCCTTTATCTAGTTAATTTTTTAGCCACCACTATGTTTACATATAGCTATACTTTTATGCATGGTGGCATGAAACACCGGTGATGAAACGGTTCCAAAATTGTTGAATTTATTGCGACTGTTGTTGCCTTTTCTTTCCACGAGCAACACACGGGATAATGGCCAATATGTAGTTGTTGTTGTTGTGTGTTATTTCTCAGGCTACTCTGCTTTTTGTATGCAGTTTGGATTGTGTGTGTGCGCGCGCGCGCGTGTGCTTGCATGCGAATAATCGGCATGAAGCGTGTATGTATGTATGTATGTATGTATGTATGTTTGTATACGCATGTATGTACGTAGCCGTGCGCTCCGGACCACTTTACGTGTGTGTCATGTATGTAAGCCGGTGTATGTGCGCGCGTGGCCGACATGCATGTAGGCATGTAGCCTCCGAGCCCTCATATAGCCCGTGACATGACAAAAAACCGGAGAATTGCACACATAAATCAGAAAACACTGGGCGTAACATTTTAAATAAGTCGACTCGGCAAGTCAACTCGAAATTAAACGCGACTTTAAAATGGTTGCAAGTGCACGAAAAGTCACTCGGAGTGGTTAAAGATGTATTTGTTGGAAATTCGCATAACTTTAACCAAGTTCTGTTGGCTAAAGCACTTATTTCTATCCACGCGAGGGAACTAGTTTTGAAAGGAGGCAGCGTTACGAGTTCCTCTTCTTTATCCCGTTTTAACCTCTCCAAAAAAAAAAAAAAAAAAAAAAAAAAAAAAAAAAAAAAAAAAAAAGTAGCTTTCACGGAAAGAGGCACAAGTTCTCGGTGCGTAACGGAGGATTTCGATAAACCGCGGACATATTGTCCAGGCGTAAAAGTGGATTTTTGCGTGTTAGCAAGTGTTTTACAAAGCGTAATTTGTGGGGAGATGCGATTAGCATGACTAATTCTTTTGTTGGACACACATTAGGCATTGTGTAGTGCATTGTTTTCGAGATGAGCACCGCCACTTTCATCTGGGATGTGCGCAAACACGCATCCACGGGCTGTAATGGGGGTTTTTATAAAGGTTATACTTCCCCCACCTTTTACTACGATGTTTACTGGAACCCGTTTAGTTGCCCTAACATCACCTCCAAGCGTCCACAAGCTCAGAAAGTAGCATAGCAAGTGTGGCATGCAACGTTGTAGCCGTGTGTGCAAAACGCGTGTCGCCAAAATTGTGTTGGGCTGTGGGCAGAGAAGTTACCGGTTTTTCATCGCTGGTTTCAAAATGTGCGTTTTTTTTGGACACGATGTCGCTTTTTGGGACGGATGTCGGTTTTTGGGGAGATTGGCAGAGGATTCAAGATGAAATCCATGATGGCACTTTTTTCCCTCCCGTCCTCTGCCTGCTCGCTCGCTCGCTCACTCGTCTTTTCCCCTCCCTTAATCTTTTGTATAGAAAATTTAAGAACAAAATGGAGCAGGGGAGAGAGCGATAGATAGGCTGACATGACACACACACGCCACCCCCGACTTCCAAAAACTACGTCCCACTGTTTATCATTTTTAATCGCATTTTTTGGGAGCGGGATTGTGCGCTTACACCGTCTGCGGGCAGGGATAATCTGATTTTAGTGTGCGTGTGTGTGGGGGGGGGTTATTAGTGCATTGTTTGTTGATGGTTATTTATTTCATTAATGTGCCTCTAATTGAGATGGCCGCGAGAGAGAAGAGGGGAAAGAGCGACTGAAAATGGTTGCACGTTATTGACGCACATCATAGGGGCGAGGAGGAAATTCCTCATGAGATAAGGCGCAGACGTGTCATCTGGGTTGACCAAAGACACTCCTGTCGCCTTTTCCATATCCAATGGAATATGTTTAGGGATCCTGAAATGCCCTATTTTTATATCCACCCAAAATGTCACACTTTTGAGAGCGTGTGCATAGTGGAAGTAGGTTGACATTGCTGGCTTGTCCTATAAATAGGGATGTTGTGGAGGGTTCTTAAACTCTGTTTACTTCATCTTTTTATTAATGATTTTTGTTTTATTTTTTTACACATATTGACTAAATCAAACTACACCTCATCTTAACAAATCCCCTATGCGTTGAAGGCAGATAATATGGTCTATGAAAAAATATAGAGTAAATTATAGAAACTGTACATTCTTGTCTAAATTAGTGTTTTTCTTTCGCTTTTTGCCCACTCGAGTGTTGTTATCCCCGATGTTAACAGACCACTAAAATGTTATCATTGTCCGGTCTTTGCCGAAAACTCACAAGACAAGCATGTCCACATAATATTAAAACATGAAAAGAATCACCTCTCTGTTGGAAAAGTATCCCCCTCCACCCAACTTTTTGATACAAGATGATGATTTCCCATTGCCAATACTCACCAGGAACCCACTGTACTAATGAACATGAAACACTGGCCCTGCGTTAAAAAGCGCCTTAATGGTTTTGCTTCATTCAGACGCCTCTCTGCTTGTTGTGCTCAAGTAGTATCCTCCTCCTCCGCCACCATCAACGGCGCCCCCTCCTCCCCATCTTTGTACATACTGTACTGTACTTGAGGGGGCACATGCACCCCATCCAGGTGGCTCTTGGGGAAGAGATTGTATGTGAGGGAGAAAGAGACAGAGAGACAGAGGGAGAGGAGTGTAGCACCAATCAAGGCTTCTGATTGATATAATTGGGTCATTAGTGCGCTGCGGGAGAGGCACCTGCTTGCCCTCAGTTAGGGAGAATCTACTGCATTGTGACATTTTGAGACTGTTGAGAGTTCTGCTGGCTGCTCGGGATTAGCGTGTATTTAGAGCATTAGGGTCTTACTTAAATAGTACGCCACTTGTGCCACTTGTACTGAGTTTCACCAGTTTCAAACTGATTTTCACAGTAGAGGTGGACAGGTAGATGGTTCAGTTTTGCTCTCCCTCTTGTGTGTGTTTGACTGACGAAAATCATAATTTCGGTAGCAAAGCAATCTTAAGCAGGCCACAGCACCAGTAGAAGGAGCCCGCTGTGACTTCAAACAGCAGGTCAAGCTGGTGAGCAGAGGAAGTCTTTAGCGAGGTTGACGGTATTACGGAGTCAGTATCCTCCAACCAAATTGCTTGCTGGATGGTTGGAACAGTGTCTGAAACCCACACCTTTCCAGTGGCGGACAATTTCTGTAATTTGCCGAAATGGACAATCTGACAAGCGTGCCCACTTCACGCAGCCAATGGCCGGTTCTGTGGAGGTGAGGAACTAAGGCCGTTTTAAACTTCTCTCAAGCTCTTTTTTCATTCTTTATGCAACTATCTTTTGGCCCTTTTCATGTGTAAAACCCGAGTGCAACATTACAAATACCTTGTAGGTAAGTCAGTTTGAAAGTGTGCGCCGTTATCCCTATATTTAAAATATTATTGCGTCTCGCCCCTCTCCATGATGGCGGGCTTTTCACCCCACTGTTCGGAACAACTAGGAACACTTTTGCCTTCCAATGTGGTCAGACAACACAAGCTAGTTGTGTTTGATCATACTCTTACCTTTAGGCTCAAGTCCCCTGACAGAAGTTAATTTCCAACCCCATATACGTATTGTCAAGGTGCCCTTGTACAAGGAGCATCACCCCGAAATACACCAAGAGGTGTCGATTTTGAAGTATTAACACTCCCAAGTGCTTTACATATGTATATAAAAGTGAAACTGGCGTTACTAAGAAAGAGAACACATGCTCTGCAAATTTCCTCAGGGTGAATAGAGAATCAACCTCTATTTTTTTTCTATAGGTGCTCACGTGTTTGATGTATATGATACACATATTCCACAAGGAGGTCACAGTGTAGGGTCAGCGTCCCTGGGGCTTGTGGGTAATCGGAGTCTTGCTCAAGGACACTTCAGAGGAGGGGGAAGGGGAGTAATTGCTGACGAATGGGTTTGAAAATGTTTGATCCAATTTGGATCAGAATGTTCATAATTTGATTGACAGTTTTCAGTACACGTTTGGATTTTTGATTCGAAAATAAAAACGTCATGCAGGCTTTTGATTCACCTGTGGGATGCGTGATTGCCCCGTCCTTTGATTCTTTTCTCTCAACCCCTGCAGATGATCTTCAATGTGCACAGATAAGCCTTTTAGGAAGAACACATCCAGTGATTTGCTTATGACATTTGCATGCTCCAAACCAATTCTTCTTTTAAGGCCTCAGTCTTTTAATCCCGAATCAGACGAGTCAGTCAGCGCTTCCGCTCATTGGTTTAGACGCATCACGGCCTGTATGACTTGGAGCGAGGGCCCCATTTCTCTGCCGAGATACTGTGATGTTTCCAACGTTCAGATTCACTCGCTCAGATCTGGCACCGCCGCGTCGCTCCCACTTTGGCGCTCCACAAGTGTCGGCTCGTGTTCTCCGCTGGAGGAGGAATTCATTCAGAAAGAGCAGGAGCAAACAGCTTGAGAGGAGATGGAGAGAGGTAGAGGAGAAAGAATACAGCGGTAAGGTTAGACAGGAAGAAATGGAAAAAAAGCACTAGGACAGCGTTACATGTACAGAGGTAGGGCAGGAGAAAGTGGCAGATTTTGTTGTTGTTTTTCTTAAATTTTTTCACTAAATGTTGCTGGTGGTCTCCCCGGATCTAATAAAAGATACTGAGGACAGATTGAGAGTGTAGGGCTGAATGTATCATTTGCGCGTCATTATTTTTAACTTTTTCTTCATCTGGCTCTCAAAATATCCATCAAAAGCGTTAGCCACATGTCAGTCTATTGCCATTCGAAGGACACTTTTTCCCAGCGGCACCATGAGAGCCTGTAGTTTTGTTTTCGAGGCAGACGTGAGCCCTTTGATGGCAAAATTGCTTCCGTTCTCAGAGCAAAATGATACACAAAAGTTAGCATTTTCTCTACAAGGAATCCACCGGTCACATCTTTACAGTTAGTGGTGGAGGCACAACGGGAGGCTTTGCCCCTTATCACCGCTGGACCTGAAGATAAGGGGAGGGGAGCGCGCGAGCCAGACAAAGTTGGAGTGAAGCATGAAGCAGGGGGTTCAGGGAAAGGTGAAGTAAAGGAAATGAATACCGTCTGTGGGGAAGTTCGCCACGTGACCACGCGATAAAAACCACAGGGCCAAATTATACTGTACCGCACAGAGAGCAGACTCCCCTCTCTCCTCCCCCCTCAATCGCTCATCCTCTCTTTCATACACATTTTTTTTTGTGGTCAGTCTCTCATACACCCACTTATCCCCAAAGGACACCTCACCTTCCACACACTTCATCACATGAGAGTTCAAGTAATAGAGCTGGAAGAAAGATACACTTGTAAGGATTCACTGAGGTACACACACAAAGACATACACAGCCTGCAGATCCGCATTTTACTTGCGTATCTGCAAGCCCTAAGGTCCAGGCCTGAGACCTTGGAGATGCCTGTTTTTAGGTACATGAAGGAGGATGTGTGCAACAAACATACACACACAGGCACAGACAAAAACAACACAAATGTAGTTGTAGTATACACTTTTCACTCTTCAGTGTCTCTATAGGCCATGGGTTCCCAACCTATAATAAATTGTACGGGTCATGAGAGGATTGATGAGCTTGAAAAGAAGAAATTTTTTTTTGCTACATATATTTATGCTTATTTTTTCCATCTGTTCTCAAATAGTTCTTCTTTTGAAATACTGCAGGCCTCCTTAAACTATAAAAACGATGAAAATGAAACCATCTAACAAGGGCAAATCACACTGTTAAGAGCTCACAGACTTAATTATGCACACCGTGATGAGTGGTTGCAAGTAGGTATTGCTTCGCTATAAAGTCTAACAAGCCAAAAAGATTGGAAACAGTCTTACAGGCAATGGACACTCTTAATATACAGCCCGATACACACATTTACACTCATATCATTAATGTAAAGCTGAGCAGCTATAGCACTTCCTGCCCACACACACACACGCACTATTAAAAACACAAAGTGAAAGGTGTTCACACCCTCACATTTACAATTATGGTGTGTAGCGTGCTGGCATGTACAAACCTGCACTAACTGCCTTCACAATAAAACTGTACCACTCAGTGGATATTTACACAATGACATCAAAACCCCCCAAAAATAAACTTGTCTGAACATATTGTGTTCCTACTCCCTTGGTAACTATTTATCACAGATGTGATGTATGACTCAGCAACCCCCCCTCCCTCTACACACACCTTGTGACACAAGTGCAGGAGTAGTTATCAGTATTTAAACAATGCAATTTTCTTGGGGGAGCTAAAAAAAGATAGTTGGCATATTGACCTCTGTCATAAAATCTTATTTTCAGTGAAGGTAATTCCGTACTTCAAATCAGCTATCTCAGTGCCCGCAAAGTTACACTGCAATTACTGTAATGACAACATCATGGCAATGCTTAACACAACAACGATATGCTTTAAGCAGTCATTACTGTGTGATTTGCAATGTTGTTACACTGCTGCATGTTCACTGCAAATTTCAGGGTCAGAGTAAATGCATTAGGGGAAAAAAAGCACAGAAAAAGCAGGGACATCCAGTTTAACACGTTTTTTTTCTCCATCTCACGTCAAGACTGACTGTGGATTACATTTGCACTTGACATTAAACATGCATTTCCTTGATGTACTTTAAAAAATCAGATTCCTCCTACCCTTGCAAAACTATTGCACGTGTCACTTGTTCGTACAGAATTCGCATTCTTTGAAACGGACAGTTAACACGTTGTTGAGTACCCGCATGATCCATTTGTGTGCAATTTCAGAGTGCAATTGCATATGAAAGTACTTAAATTTTGCAGATTGGGAAGGAATTGCATTTGTTGATAATGCAGACAAAATGTGTCTCCGACCACGTCCAGAGGTGGTTTAGGTGGCTGGTTCTTCGATGCTTTTCTTGGTTCATTTACACCTGGCTTTTTTGTGCTTCTGCGCCACCTGATTCCAATCTGATTTCTGTCCCTCAGTCGCCCCAACCCCCTTCCCTGCATCCTTTGCTGCACCCTATCTCCTTCTCTCCATCTATCCAAATTGTCTTTATTGGCATGACAGGGTCGGTGGTTGGCGACAGCCACCGTCACGGTAGAACAATGCATTGTGATGGTGATATTCATATGATAATGCCATCAGACTTAACACTGCTGCAGATACATTTAGATAGCCAGTCTCCTTTTTCTTTCTTTCTACCTTCTGTATCTCTCTCTGTCTGCCACGATGTATATATCTTTGTGTTGACTTTTCAAATGATTTTTAAATCTGTTGTTCTCTCTTCATGTTATGCCCAAGCCTGCCACTCCACCACTCTGATTTCTCTCCTATTCTCTGTTCCAGCACGTCTGTCTCTTTACCCTATTTTTCTTCCCCCTTTTCCCCTTCAACACCATGCTGGCAATCACATTAAATCATTTTCATTCACATGGCTTCTGACAATGTTTTTTTATGCTGCCCAGTTTGTAACTGCACTGTAAGTGTCTCTCGGCCTCTCTCTTTCTTTCTCTCTGTCTCCCTCCTTTCTCATTTTTGCTCTTCGCCATGTTGGCAGGGCCCAATCTACCAGCTGATATCAGCATTCCCTGGCACTCTGCCAACTGGCAACACTGCAGGAGAGAAAGAAAGAGAGAGGGAGAGAATGAAAGAAAATTAGTGAATAATAGACGGAGGGAGGGAGCGAGAGAATGAGAGGGGGATGGGAGGAGTATGAATCAGGGAAAGAAAAAAGACAGAAGGGAAAGGAAGACAGGGAGAAAAAGAACAATAATGGTGGATTAAGAAAGGACTCTGTGTGAGTGTGTGTGTGTGAGTGTGTGTGTGTTTATGTGATTGATATGGTGTGATATCCCTGTGAGTCATAGCTGAGCTAAAATGTCAACCGGCTACATGAGAATCTCTTTGTCATCCAGGCTCAGTGACACGCACGCACACACACACACACACACACACACACACACACGTACACAAATCCAACAGATCATATAAACACATATGTGACCATACACACACAAATATGGGCGACACACCTGCTAACACAGATGTTCCATTGTTTTGCCACAATGATTGATGACCTTTTGTTTTGTTGTGGGCGCCTCTGCTGCTTCTCAACTCCACCAAATGATGGACAAAAAGAGCCGATGTGCATAAATCCAGTCTAACTGATGCAAACTGCTGTGCACTCAAAATATTTGGGTGTGTGAGGGTGCTTGCCAGAATCCTTGTGCATTCAATATGCTGTATATCACACTTTACATTATAGCTGACTGTTATCTGGGGTGACGTTTGCAGCACAGTCAACACAACAGTAGAATAAGCTTTCATTTGTATGTTACTTAAACAACCATGACTAAGCAATGTATGGGTCACCCAGGCAGTAGAACTAACAACTATTGCTGTGCATAAGTGCACGCATACTGTACGTGAGTGTGTGTGGTTGTGCGCATGTGTGTATAGAGTCCTGGTTTAAGCAAAAAGCTGCTACTGTATGAGAGTACAGGAAGGGTGTGTGGGGAAGTCAAAACATTGCGCGCCCATCCTGTTTGGGACAGTCCATGTCCTGTGGTGGTGCCCTTAACTCCTAAACACACACTGAAACGCACACAGACAGATACACACCGGTGCACATTCACACTCCGGCTAATCATCCCATATGCGCTAACAGTATGCTGGAGTGCATTGTGAACACAGGCAGGAGGCAGAACAGGTGCACACCTGTTACACATTCAAGCGCATGCATACACCCACGCAGACTGAAGAATAAATGAAGATCAAATAAAGATTTGCTTGACATGCATTTAGACACATTCAAAACGGTGCTATAATGAGTATACATTTGATTCTCTGTTGATGATGGAATACATTCAAAGAGTCTCAGTGCAAATCGGTTTTTATCCTGTTTGACAAAAATCTGCTACCTACAGTTCATCGCTCAATATTTCAAAAGCATTTACGCCTACATTGACAATGATATTGCTAATTTACCTAAAGTCTTTAGTTAGATAATAGCTTCAATAATGTGCTACAATTTGTTTTTTTTAATTGCCAACAACTTCATTTCTAGTTAGATTTTCTGAATGCAAATAACTCATATTTTAGTGAAGTTTCTCATTAATCATCAGGGTTTCTTTTGTTTGTTTTTTTCCCCAGAAAATTAAAGGAGAAGGCTGCCACAGAAGCGTGTCCACCGTCAACCGAGACGCTAAAGAATGGCATAACATCACACACACTGCTGGTAATTCTCTATTGTTCTCATACACACTCACACATATACACATGCATTCACACATACAGACATATGAACCTGTTAGGCAAACTGTACCATTTGCTTTTGGATATTGCTTTTGGCTGTTTTCCAGATGTGGTCATGGTCGTGTTATAGCTGAAGATAATTATGCATAAACATGCAAATTTAACCTTTCCTCTAGGTTTTTAAAGTTGTAACTCCTCTTAAGTCATCAGTCCCACTCACTATCTGTCCCTCTCCTTCTCTCTTTGTTTTGTACTGATAGAGGATGGATTCTCCGCCAGAGTGTGTGTTGTCTCTTTCTTGTGAGCAGCCCCAGTCTCCCCCAACACTTCCATCCCTCGACCACAGCCCCCAGGCCTCTTCTCCTCACACCCTGCTCTCTCTGCCTGACAGCCCCATTGTCCTGCCCATTCACAGCCCCGAACCTTCCCCTCAGAGCCTGGAGTCCACACCTTATTTCCCCCTCTCTCCCTTCCCTCTCCACGAGGACAATAACAACAATCACCACAATGTTGATGAAGAATATGACGAGGAAGGGCTGGATGGAGTTCCTATGTCCCCAACTCCGGCAGTGGCTCTGTTCCCAGGAGGAGGGGGACAAGAAGCTGGATGCAGCCCTTGTTTGGATTCCTCTCCACCGGCCACACCATCAGCGCCACTCCTTGGGTTTGGAGCCCTGGAGTTGGCACTCTCATCAGGGCAGAGTGGAAACTGCAATGACGAGCTAGACCTCCAGCTGTTCCAGAAGGATACAGTTACGAGGGCAATACCTGGAGCGGGAGGGGCCTCGTCAGGGCCTGCGCTCAGGTTTCCCTGTCACGTATGCGGGAAGAGATTCCGATTCCAAAGCATTTTGTCTCTTCACGCCCGAGCTCACAGTCTGGACCGAGACCGCCGAGCTTCAGCCCTATACCGGACTGGACTCCCCTCAGCACCTTTAAAGCAGCACGTCAAAATTCAACAGAACCACAAAGACTTAATCCAGAATCACAGAAGTCATTCAAACCAGTGTTTACTGCCAGGGACTCTCATCCAGCATCTCACAGAAGAGGATGTTGATGGTGAGGTCAAAGGTCTAGATAACGGCTTACAGACAGACCAGAACCCAAACTTTTTACTAGATGACAGCACACCATTGACGCCTCCGCTTACAGAGGACCCTGTGTCTGTGACCTCTCCCTATTCTTCTACTATTGTGGAGGGTGCGTCTACTCCCATAGCGCCTACGTTTCGCTGCCATGCCTGCAAAGGAAAATTCCGCACGGCTTCGGAGTTGGCGCGCCATGTCCGCATTCTCCACAACCCGTATAAATGCACTCTTTGTCCTTTCTCTGCCAGCCAAGAAGAGAGCCTGGCTTCTCACTTGCAGGAGTGCCACCCTTCCCCTGAGATACCTGCTCTGCCACCGGCCTACAATTCCAGGCCAGTCATTGCAACCCCTGACACGCCTGTGCCCACCCCGACCCATACGCCAGCCCCGACCCCAAGTACCCCACAGGTGACATCAGCCGCTGCAGGGGCTGCGTCCTCCTCACTGCCAGCATTTCGCTGTGATATTTGTGGACAGCGATTTACCCAGTCTTGGTTCCTGAAGGGACACATGCGAAAGCACAAGGATTCCTTGGATCATAAGTGCCAGGTATGCGGCCGTGGCTTCAAGGAGCCTTGGTTCCTCAAAAACCACATGAAAGTACATCTCAACAAGCTTGGGCTGAAGGCTGGGCTGGGAACCCTTGGAGGACCAGGAGGTGCTGAGCAACAGGCCAAAGGCTCTGTTAGCAATCAGTCTCTCAATGCCCTCTACTCAAGCCTCCTTCTGGCCCAGCGAGGAGGTGGCAGAGGTGGACAAGGAAGATCAGAGAGGGAAAGTGGAGGCAGAATTGGGATGGGCTCAAGCAAATCAGCCATCCTGGGCTACCTGGGGTTGCCCAGTGATGGCAGTGGGGCAAGCTGCATGGAGAGACTTCAAGCAGTGGCTCAGGTGGCAGAGATGGGAAACGGTGGGGGTGGCGGCATTGGTGGCTCAGGAGGAGGGGGAGTAACTAGAGGAGGGGCCACAGGTGAAACTACAGCATCAATTTCTGAAGGAGGGGACCAGGCAACATGGTGGCAGCTGGTGGCTCGCAGCCTTGCAGTAGCTCAGCAGCAGCAGCAGCGGCCCCACCAGCGAGGCCAGCAGCAAGGACAGCGAGGCCCAGGTCGGAGTTCGGTGATCACAGAGGCCGACCAAGTCAGAGCCTACCTTGGAGGCTTGGATCCAAGAGAAGAGTCTGGAGGAGCAGGAGGGCCATGGGAATGCCCAGACTGTGGAAAGCTTTTCCGCAGCCTGCAGCAGGTGGTGGTTCACGCTCGCGTTCACACCCAGAGGCCGCAGAAAGGAGGTGGGGGCGATGAGGAGGGGAGTGGTAGTCGTAGAGGAGCGGGGCTTGGAAGAGGAGACAGCTGTGAATTGAGACAGGAATCTCAGCTACACAGTGGTGGATCCCAACAAACGGGAGAAGTGAGACAGGAATCAAAACTGCACAGTGGTGGATCACAACAAGCAGGAGCAGCTTCGGGGTTTCACTCTGTCATTTCAAGCTTCAAAGGTACAATCAGATCTGCTATTTTCTATTTTGTCTTCTGGGTTGTGTTTGTTTGCTCACATGTAATGGTATTATTATCACGAGTATATTATTTTCATACTGCTTTTCTGTTGTAAATAGAAGCTCTCGGGGGGGCCCTTTACACCAGCTGTTATCTTTACATATTTTCCACCTATTTCTCCACTTGCAGGAGAAAATGGCTTGACAGCAGTCTCCTCCATACCTTCAGTTCCCACCAGGGAGCGAGTGCGTGGTAGAGGGATAAAAGACTGCCCCTACTGTGGTAAAGCCTTCCGTTCTTCACACCATCTCAAAGTGCACCTGAGAGTTCACACAGGTGAGAACTGCTGTGAGTTTAACAAACTACATTTACTTTTTTAACCTTTATAAATCCCCGGAAATGTTTCATTGAGGATCCTTGCTTTAATAGCGCTACCTTTTCCTTTCTTTTTTTTTTTTTACTCATTTACCCCAGAGAACTGGCCAGCGCTAATCATAGCCCTCTACTGCAGGCAACTGAGCAGCTCCAGTGGAGCAACTCCTGGTTAAGTGCCTTGCTCGAGGGTATATTAACAGCAGATTTTGACGATAAAAATCAAGCCACTTGAGACATTAAAATCTCAGTAAAAAGCTCACTTCTCTCACTAGCCTGTATCATCACACCCAAGAAAGGTAAAAAAAAAACCTGTTGTATTTCTTTCCCAGTAATTAAATAGTACCCTTTTTTCTCTAACTTGATTTGCCTTATTCTAAATTGTGCTAAATGAAAATGGCATGACATAGGTTTTTTTTTAGATAAAGTATAATGATGTAAACATCACGACATTAAGTATATGCTCACAGATTCTCCATAATACATTTCTGGCCTTTAATCTTTCTGACATTCACATTCTCTGACCTTGAAGCAAGCCAATCTGTAATTGTTCTCCTTCAATGTACCTTAAATCATTTCTAAATTATTCTGACTGGAGAGCAGAGACACAGGGCACTCCAACAGACACTTTCAACAACAAACGCTAAAAGGCATAAAAAAACAAGACAAAGATTTAAAAAACTCTTACTGAATTTCTGGTGACAAGTGAGTAGGACTTTAATCAAAATTTGGAACTCTCACAGCACTCACTCACTCTCCATATGATCCATATTCATAATCAGCATGAGTCATTGTCATTTTTTATTATTTGCCTTTGCTTGATGTATTTGATCAGAATTAAGACGCCTCTTCCATTTCTGAGATGCCACCAATCTTCAGCAACTGGTAACTGGAGCACATCCAAGTCTTTCCAGCGAGACAGTGCCCAGAATGCATTCAATGAAATCTATTTAGTATTGCCATTATGAATACTCATCTACGGCTGACAGGACCTATCACATTACAGCTATATTATTCATGATAGCGTACATCTCTTTTTCTCATGCACTATTGCTCTCTGTGCCATCAAGTGATTACCACATGGTCAGTAAGTTAAGTGAAGGGATCAAATTATAATAATACTCTCTTGATATTACTGTCCTCTTGAGATTAGTGCCTCTCGAGACTTTCATCCCATTATTATTTTTTGCTTTAGCAACAAAATCAAATTGTTCATACATATGTGCATATGCATCTGCATACATCAATAGAGCTGTGTTCTTCCTACTGTGTTCAGTTTTTTTGTTCTTGTGAGTAGGATAATTTACACTTTTCGTATGTAATACATGCCCTGCTGTTGATATGCCTCTAGCATGATGCCCCCAACGCTTCATCTTTCTCAACAGTGTAATTTTAATCAGTGATGGAATACTGCCATCTCTCTTTAAAATGTGTAACTACATCTCCCACTCACCATTGTTTAAAGGACCATATCATTTATTTTGCAATTTACTGCTGACCATTTTTAAATAAATGCTGTAGTGTTTCAGATTTTTTATGTAATTTTCTGACTTATTATATATAGATATATATATATATCTATATATGTAAATGGGCAGAAAAATGCAAAATTAGTGGTCTCTTTAAGCTTCACATAAGTCTTTTTGCACGGATACTACTTGTTGAAACTCCAATACCATTTTCCCAATCTTATTTTCTCTAGGTGAGAGACCCTACAAATGTCCCCACTGTGACTATGCAGGTACCCAGTCGGGCTCGCTGAAGTACCACCTCCAGCGTCACCACAGGGAGCAACGCAATGCATTAGCAGCCTCCTCCAATTCCTCCTCCACTGGTCACACCTCCACTATCAACAGTCTGACCTCTGGAACGTCTGGGCTGGCAAAGCAGCGCCGATCCCAGCTCAACCACTGCCCGGTCAACCGCGGCCCAACAGACACCGGCACCTCTCGGCCCAGCCAGCAGTCCTGGCTCCTGGGACTTCCAGACCAGCGGGAACATCGGAAGGCCTTGGCAGCTCTAAGGGATGTTGACTTGGAGACCCAGTACAGGTATCTGTCAGGGGTGATGGGGGCCCTTTACCAAGGTGGAATGGAAGGAGGCTGGATCAGGGAGTCTCCCCCACCGAAGGCCCCTAAAGTGTCCCGTCGTAAGCCCCTTACTACTAATAGAATGGTTCAGCCGTTGAGTGACAAGGAAGGACCTGCACCTTCAACTCAAGAGGGTGGGTTTGAACCCCTGGATCTGTCCCGTCGCCCCTCACCTAGCCTTGGTGGGATGGAGGAGGATGGAGGCATGAGCGTAAGGGAAGGAGGAGGTGTCGATGGTGGGGATGGTGGTTGCGATAGTTCATCAGGGGTCAAGCTCAGCCAGTGTTTGTTCTGCCCTTTCCGTACATCCTCAGGAGAGCTGATGGCCATGCATCTCCAGGTCAACCATACCAGTAAGTCCAGGCGCAAAAGAGGCCCTTCGACTACCTTGGATGAGGATCGAGCCCCAAAGGCCACCAAGCCCAGGACGGATAACTCTGACCTCGACCCTCTGACAATATGGAGGCATGTCAGCGAGGCAGAGTCCCTGGCACCCCTGGGGGAATGGTCCTCAACTCAGGCCAAGAGCCTGAACGGGCTCTCTGAGGACACAGCAGAACATCTGGATGACATTCTCGACCACCCAGACTCCAACATGGCCTCAGTATCCAACAATGTAAGAGAGGGCCTGGCACTCAAGGGGAAGATGGAGGGGGATGAGGATGAGCAAGAGGAGGAATTGGAAGAGAATTTGGAGAACAGCAGTCTGGAGGATTCGGAGGACCAGGACCTGAGGATGTCCCTCGCTCTTTCACCAGCCCTGAGCTCCAACCACATGGTGGGAGAGGAGGAAAGAGTCTTAACAGATTAAAATGATTTTG
The DNA here is from genome assembly GCA_011952105.1 of Coreoperca whiteheadi. Taxonomy (NCBI): domain Eukaryota; kingdom Metazoa; phylum Chordata; class Actinopteri; order Centrarchiformes; family Sinipercidae; genus Coreoperca; species Coreoperca whiteheadi. The sequence continues at coordinate 14,659,094 of CM022475.1, forward strand.
GATGACACCATTTAAATTGGAGTTAGGTTTGATGTTTTCAACTACATTTGACACAGAATTGAAGAAGGGGCATGTTTGCTAAGAGAAAAGGGGTTAATATTTGCCCTGTTATACTTTTATTTCTGGACAGAGGATTCTTGGCTCCTGAGGTGTTGAAGAGGATGGAGAGAAAAATCACTGCTGTTATGTTCCCTCCAACATCATTCGTCTACTTCAGTTCTGACAGTGTGGTCATCCACAACATAAACTTCCTGTACAAAAGAGCATAGATGCATCTTTTCAGGATTTTGTAGGCCACTTTTTCTATTTCTTTCCCCAAGCTTCCCTCCAAGATGGATGATTTTTAAGATGACCTCCTATTTCATAAATGAAAGAAACATGTATAAGAAATAGGGCAGATCCTGCATCATTCCACGTGCATTTATTCCACACTAATAATGGACTGTATATCCCAGACTACTATACTGACCAAGTTGAAGCCAGCTGGGAAGAGATGCTCTTCTGACTGACCAGTGAACCAGTTTGAAACCTCAAATTTCAGGTTCCTCCTCAGCCCACACAGATATGGAGGAAAGTTTCAAGCTGTGAACCTCAGCTAAGCTATTTGGTATTAATTTAAGGCATGAGGTAACCTGCAGGACGCGTGCTTTCCCTCAACTATATATCACTGCCTTGTTTGTCTGAAAAGTGTTTCTAGACAATTGTCCTAAAGAAAAACTGAATGAATAGTTTGTAACATTTTAATTCTTTTTCAGTTAGTGCCTGTTCTTGTATGTTGTCATGAGAGTCTCTGGTATTCCTTCACATCGAGGCTGTTAGGTCATTAATTTTATCTGAATATACAGTTTAAAACAATTTAAGTACAGTATATTTGTTAAAAGTGGTTCTAGGGTGTTGTGAATAGTTAAGTTGTAAAAGAAATGCTACATCGTAGCGTGATTTCCTTGACACAGACGGCAGCCATTTGTGGCTCAGCGTGATAAGAAAACAAAAAAAAACAAAAAACTGTTGATATAAATAATGTATAATGCGATAAAAGAGGTCAAAGGCTGAGCGATAAAAAGGGGTCACAGTTCAAACTTCAGTGTTTACAATGGTGCCGCATGCGGGTGGGGTTGCCAAGGCAGCGTAGGTTGCGTGGAAAAGAGCAAAACACAGAGCGGGAGTCTGTTTGAGGGCTGCAGGGACGTCGCTCAAGCCTCCGAATACAATCAACCAACAAACCCTTTTTAAAGAGACAGAAACTTAGCAACTGTGTCAATAAAGGAGCAATTTCATTTTTTTTCCCCCTTAGGAGAGGAGATACAAGGTAGAGAACGCAAAAGAAAGCAGTATCCCTGCCAAACAGGACTAAATCTGAGAACCAAACTGTACTCTTGGGGTATGGTGTCTTTTAGATGAGTAGATTCCCACTCTTCTGCTTTTTTATAAGAAAAGAAAAGACAATGGTAGGAGTTATTATTAAAACACTAACAAATGCATAGACATCCCAGTAGAATATGTGTAGCTTTTGTAAAGACAAGACAAAAAAGCAGACTTTTGTTTATTTTCATTTCAAGATGCTTACAGAAAAAGGTTATCAATATAGGTAATATTGATTATAATGTTTGTGAGCTAAGACTAGTTGGAATGTCTATACAGAGCACTGTGCAAGGTTTGAGTTCCCAAAGTAGTTGTTTTTATTTTGACTTTATCGATAGACCAAACGTTTTTCAATGGAAGTTTCGTTTTAAATGTGTAAAGCTGTGGTTTCAGTAGATTTACCCCATCGATTATCAAAATCGGTCAATCAGTTGATCAGTGTTTTAAATATCCAACCTTTGAACTGGTTGTTAAAGAAAGTTCAAATTCAAAGTACATCATTTTTGTGTATACATCAACACAACATCGACTGCTATTAATTGAAAACAATCTCTTATTATGGATTCTTGTGTTGTAGGAATATTTAGGAAAAAAATATAAATGTGAGACAGTAATATCCCCCTACTCTGGTTAACAACCACTATTTATCTACTTAGACTACTTTTTAAAGGGGTATTCTATGATTGCAACCACACCATAATGTGCATTAATGTGTTTAAGTTCTTTTTAGAGCACCTTATGAGTTTTGTAGTGAAAGTCCCTTAGTGGTGTCTCCTTAACAACTACTGTCAATGCCATCGTGCCTTCTGTTTCAAGCACTTCCTGGTGTATTTTGTAAAACTCACCAAAAGCACTTAGCCTAAATCTACACACTATCTTCCTCTCTGTCTCTGCCCTTCCACTTCCCACGTCCCACTTCCCTCCTTTCTCCTCTTTTCTCTTCCCCTTCTCCTTCATCTTCTCAGCCCATTTTCCTGATCTTTTTCTCTTGTCTTTACCTCCTGACCTCTCTCTCCTAGGGGAAGCTGTCTTCATACCAGATTTCTCTCCCACTGTTTAGGCCCGCTCGGCCTTAAACAAGGTCACTAGGCCTATTTACAATCTAACATGGCTAGACTCTTAAAAGAATGGACTACCTAACCTTTAGACAAGTAAAAATCTTTATAGATGTATTGGTTAGACTACTTTTGGTCTTAATACTAACCCTTGGTGAACCAAAGCCCAAGTCTAAGTCTAATGAGTATTATATTTAATCTCATACAGTGCCAAAACATGTCTGGGGTGACACTAAAGCATGTATTAACTTGAGAAAACAAAAATAATTCACCTGTCTTTTTGCTTTTTCCTCTCTCTTTTCTCACGCTTTCTTTTTGGAAACCCCTCCTCCCTCCTTTTCTCTCTCTCACGCTTGCTCTTCCTCCATGCCCCTCTCTCGTCCGTAAACTGTCTCTCTCTAGCACCACTTGAAGGTGACGTGTACTATCTGGTATTGAGGCCTTTATTAGATTTTTATTTCCGTTTGTGTGGTGTTTGTTCAATGCCGTTGAGATGGAAAAATGCTCTTCTTATAATGATAATTATTATTGTTTTGGCATTATGGTTACAAAAAAGCAAACAAAAAAAAAAACAAGAGAAATGTGTTGTTGAATGTTGTACAGATAGCACTAGAGATGTTGTGTTTTTTTAAAGAGAGCACAAACCTGAGTGATGGTCCCTTCTACTCCTCCCACCGGCAGATGGGAATAAAACAGCCTGCCAATCAATCAAGATGTCTAATGACAGAAATTTCCTGGTGATGACAGAATTCAAAATTAACCCTTTGTCTAAGCAGTGTCCTTGTCTGGATATTTGAATGTGAAAAGGCAGCCTGTGACTCAAACTCCGTTCCCAAATTTCTTGCACAGAAACAAAAAAATCATCTTTGAAAGACTGAAGCAATGCTTGAGCCAATATGTTTTACTCTTTTGAAGGTATATTTTGATTTTAGGGAAACGTAACTATTTCGCCTGCTTACTAAGAGTTAGACAAACACATGGGTGCATTTTTATGTGTCCATAAGCAGTCTGAAAGTTTGTTTAAGAGCAAGTTAAGCCCATTTTAGCGCATGTATGTCTATGGGATCAGGAGAAGCTTCTCTGAAATCTGGTGAAATACACCTTTACATGTATCCAAAGATGGACAGTTGGTCTATTTAAAGCATCTGTTACAGGAAAATGCATTGATAGAGTTGCAGACATCATCTGTTTTTGTGTGCCACCAGCCACAGTGGAGGAATATGAAAACTTGTGTTTTTGGATAAAATTGTTCCAAACTCCTCAGTGTTGAAGGCGTATTTCCCCATTTTTGAGAGGAGCTCCCACTTCCATTGACATCCATTAATTGAGCAAAGCAAGGGTGAGCACACTCTTCAAACTACCTTAAAGGTTCACAAGAAGACATAATAAAGCATCCTTGAGTTCGTCTGACTCTGAGTTCAGTTGGAAAAATGGCAAAATTCTCTACAAACCAAACTATCTCTTCACATTTGCACGTGTTTCCCCGCGGGTTTTTCTGTTGTTGTGATTTTTCAAACGTATGCGAAAATTGCACCTTATTATCGCCTGATTGTGAATCAGAGCATTTTTAAATTTCAAAAGGATAACACTATAATTTCAGTGGGTATCAAATGGGCTGATCCTACGTATACAGTATCTATAGGTGTGATCGTTTTGAAGCTGTTGTTTATTATGAAATGACAAATCTTTGCGAGGTGAGGGGGCCATGCTGGGTTTGGGCTCTTGTGTAGTTTACTGCCATTGCAGTGAGGGAAAACTGATCTAACATAGTAGTGACTAATATGACTTTGTGGACAGATAAAAAAAAATAAAATTCATTAGAAATAAATAAACATAAACAAAATAACCCTGTCTCTCTTTTTCATGTACTTAGATGCCATTTCTCTTTTCAGTTTTGAATGCTCACGCTGATATGGTAAACACACCATATGATTACATAAAAACCCAAGCCTTCTGACAGCCATCTGCCCTAAATATTTGTTTATGTCAAGACACGTTTAGGATGCTTCAGTACAATCCACAGTCTGAATCAAGCTGCTTCCAACTGCGGTGCTTGTTTCGCAGAGAGCAAATCCATTTACAACATTTAGAAAAGGGAGCCCTCTTGTGGCTTTGAGCCGCAGGACGTAGAGACATTTTGAGGAACACCCCCACTCCAACTAGATCTTTGTTTCTACACAGATTAGCTTATAGAAGTAGTTCTAAAGGTGTTAGAAGTGGTGAATAACTCAATTTGAGAGCTACTGTAATAAGGATTGATAGAAAGTCTACATATACATAATAGTTAGGGACTCGTGAGAATTGTTTGTTACATGTACTGTCTGCACAATATGGCTACATGTAATGTTAGAAATTCTGGAATTTAAGATTGTTAATCACCATTTTATTATTATTCTACAGCAGTGGCTCCCAACCCTTTTGGCGTGGCCCTTTAAAGGAAGCGACCTGATGAGTGTTTTTCCTTGGTATATTTGAAAAGCTTTTTGAGCTCTGAAGATGTGAAATCATCCAGTAATTTACAAAGAAAAAGGCAAAGGCAGTGAAGGAAGTCAGGAAAATAAATCTAATCGGCAAATCTTCCAAATGACTGTGCAGTTTAAAGGTTTTTCATGCGATGTCTCTTGTCTTTTCAACAACAATTTGGAGGTTAAAGCTAGGCTAACTCTAACTAAACCATAAGCAAGTACAGAGGCTTAGGGGCCGGACCGTTTGTATGAAGCAGCTGTTGTTAGCACAGTGAAGGTGTGGCTTAGGGGCCCCCTGACCGGTTGGGTCCAGGGGTTTGTGGCCGGTGGGCCTGTTCGGTCATCCATCCATGTACCTCAGCAATTCTTCCAAACTGCAGCCGCGGCTGTAAAGACCACTGCAACTTTGTTAGTGTCTTCACGCGTTAACTAATTCATTAATTCCTAATGATCTGTACTGGGAGAGAGTTTACAGCAGCCTTGAGATCCCCAACCAGGAGCTTTTTTGGATTTCAGTGTCTGACATTGCAACAGCGCCCTCCAGTGGCGCCCCTTATAACAGGGTTGAAATAACCAACTTCTCCTCTGAATTATAACTATTAGCGACACCAATAAGAAATAATTACATAAATTGAACAAAAGCACTACTAATTGTGTAAGTTAAGACCCATTTTTGATTTTGCGTGGTCCACCTCAGAAATGCAGTCCAACCAGAGTAAAGTCAGCAGTGAGCTTGCACTAAACCGGCCATTGATTTTCTTTCAAAATAAAACGTAAAAGCTTTTGAAATTAAAAAGCAACGGAGCTGTGAGTGTGCAACTAACAGCGCAAACAGAAGAAAACGAGAACGTTATCATCATCCAAAACCAATTTCCTCTCCAAAATGTCCTTCATTTGTGCTTGAATGAATGAGACGTATTTTGAAAGTCTTGAAAGGAAGTCGTGCGTTAAGTTGGGATGGCTTTACCAGATTGGGATGTGGGAAATTAAATCACTCTAACGGACAAACATCAGCTCTGTTGCAGAGGGTTTGGGAAAAGGTGCAAAGGCCTCCAAGCCTGTTCATTTGTGGAACTATGGAAGGCTCATTTCTTTGCAAAGCTTGTGGACTAAATAGATTCAGAGCGCGCAGCAACTCCGCTACTAGCAAAGGAAATAAATATAAAACATCAATTAACACTATTCCGCGAAAGGCCGGAGTGAAATGCTCTAGGGTTCCCCTTCTTATTATCTACCTATTAGCCTACATCCCTGTACTAGGGCAATAGTCTGCTCCCTGGTGACTGGTTGAGACTGAGTGGGCGAGACAGCCAGAGAGAGAGAGAGAGAGAGAGAGAGAGAGAGAGAGAGAGAGATCCTGTTGCCCATAAACCGCACCGTTACAGGCACTAAAGCTTCCTTCCATCATCTCTACCGGAGGAGAACTGAGCATCACTTCACTCTGTCAGCCCGCCGCTTCAGTCGGTCTCGGTGCATCCACAGGCGAACAAGACTGTTTTATCTTTTGCCACAGCTTATCCAACACACACACACACACACACACACACACAGTCTCTCACACTCACACACTGCAGCACTTTTACGGTTTGGCTTCGGTTCTGACAGCGGCTGCACACGGAGAGAAGAGAAGACTGCGAAGTCCACCTCTGCTGCAGAACTCCCTCCGCGCACGTTTCCAAGATGAGCGAGGTGAGTGCGCGCGTGTCCAAGGCACACACCATGCCTGGTGCTGGGACCTGGATCCGTTTGGGACAACTGGGTGCAGGCTACAAGTGCAGTTCTTCGAGTTATTTGGCGCGCTGCAGTCCGCGCTGCTCCTCTTCGCTCGGTCGTATCAGACCCCGCGTCAACGCCACGCACCTGTATGGCATCGACGCTGTCATTCCGCTCCGAGCCGGCGTGCGCAGGCGTTGGAAGCTATAGTGTGATTTCTCCGTCCGCCGCCTCGCCGCTCACTCCACCTCCGCCATCGTCGGCCCTCCAAAACCCGCAGCCAAGGTGCGGTTAAGAATCAGATCAAAATGTTTTAGCGCAGCGCCCTCGACTCTTGCTTGGCTTTGGTCCCAAAGTCTGGCAGAAGCACTGCAATGCGAGGCGCGCGGCGCCGGCGACACCAGCCCACATCACCAGTGGGCACTATGAACATCTGGTGGAGCATGAGGGTTTCCCCAAAGTAGGGTCCGGGTACCTCCGGGGGCCGTCGTGGAGGTTCCAGAGGGTGCACAAAATTGGGATTTTTTTAGAATGTATGCATGAAATGGCTAGATGATACTTAAGAAGGATTTGTCATGAGGGAGAAAGCTAAACCACTGTGTAGTGCATTTATGTGATGCTATGGGGTTTGTGGGTAGCCATGGAAGATTATAACATTGTAGAGGTAGGAGCCTGCTTGTCCCTGCAGATTGTATAAAAGAAAGCTTAACGTTACTGACATCATGCAGTATGTAAGGTGCTTTGCTGTATATCCTGCAGATCCACTGTGTGGATCCTGCAGATCCACTGTGTGGATCCTTCCCAAACTGGCTCCATATGCATCATTCTTTCCCTTGCATAATAAATTAGCTTTTTTATGATGGCTACAGGGCTTGCTGCTGCAGGCATCAGTGCTAATGGAGAAAGACTTTGGGGGGTTGTAGTCATGTATGATTGAATAGCACTAAACTAACAAGTTTTAATGCTGAGTTGCTTCACAATTCTTTACAGTGGAGAGCAGAGCTAGTTACATTCTCCAAAATGGTTCTGCTCAAGACGACGCTGGAAATATCAAACTGGAAATGTGTTCAAATACCAGGCTGACTTGTATTCAGTTGTCTGCTGAGGCTCTCTGTCGATGCTTTATTACTTATAATCCTTAAGCTTCAATCTGCAAGTTGACCTGGAAGTAGCTTTAGAAACAGAAAAGAAAGGGATGAAGTATTAATGTTGCAGCAGCCTTCAATGTTCACCTTTCCTTACCCCTCTTATTAACAACTTGTGTAACATCTGCGTTATATTCCTAAGGCGTCATCGTTGTGGTGTCTCTTTACGTCGGCCGTAGAGTGAAAGTGATAATCAGGCAGATGAAAGCATAGTTGTGTTATGTACTAACTCAAACATGGTCGTGTGTCTCGTCAGGAGGGGCAGCGATGGCCGCTCAATCGATAGATAAAAATAACGCCATGGAGGTCCCCGTGGAGTGATTATTTTCACTTCTCTGTCACAGAAGAAGAGCCCCAGTGGGACTGCTCATTCTGTACATGTGCCGTATTTCTACAGCCCTGGGCAGATGGGAAGTGTCAGTGTCTTTTGATACGTAGCAGATGATGCCACTGCTGCACATGCGAGATTAGAAATGTAAATGGTCAACGGACTGTACTTGTATAGCGCCTTTCTAGTCTTCTGACCACCACATGCTTTACACCACATGTCATTCCCCCCATTCACACACTGAAGGCAGGTGCCAACTGCTCACCAGTACAAAGAAACTAACTCATTCACACACACTCAGAGCAATTTGGGGTTCAGCATCTTACATTTAGTCATTTAGCAGACGCTTTTATCCAAAGCGACTTACACATGAGAACAGTCACAAACCGAAGGCGCAGCTTCCAGAGCATTTTGGGGTTCAGTATCTTGCTCAAGGATACTGAACCAACCTTATGATTGGCAGGCGACCACTCTGCCACCAAGCCACAGCTGCCCAAAATGTAAGCATGGACTGATAGATAGATAGAACATCTGCAGGTGACTTCTGCCCTCCACTGACAACAAGAAACCACTGCATTTTGGAAGCCTGCACTCTGAAGACAGATTAGGCCTTAATCGAAGCTGAGAGCCGGGCCACTTATTGCCTTCAGTTTTCCTGCACAGCCTTTTAGAAGAAGTGAATTTACTGATGGAAGTATCTGATGCAATTTGGAAATTGTCCTCCCTATTTGTAAATATCAGCTGTTTAAATTAAAGCTGAAATCTAAAAGGTAGAGAAAATCCACGTGCGTTACTTTCCAAGTTATGATGTCCTTTAATTATAATAATTCTCTAAATGTGAGCTGAAACGAACAGTCGAGTAATCGATTGCCAGTAGTCGATTGACAGACAATGAATGGGCGGCTGTTTTGATGATCATTAATCCTTATTTTAATAATTCATCGAATACATTTTAAAAGCAAAAAATCCCTAGTTCCAGCTTGTCATTTCTGGCGATTTGCTGTTTTTCTTTGTCTTAGTAAATCAATAATTTGGGGGTTCTTGGGCTGTCTATCAGAAAAAACTAACAATTTGAAGACATGAACTTTGGCTTTAGGAAGCTGTAACAGGCATTTCTCACTATTTTCGGACCATTTATAGACCAAACGATTGATGAAATTATTCAGCAGCTTCATTGAAAATAATCATTAGTTACTCTCAAAATGGTAAAAAAAACTCAAGTTTTACATCAGTCGATTGCTAAAATGTACTTACATATTAATATCTCTCATACATTTTCTGTTCCCTGAAAGTAAAAATTGACATTTCAAAAGCAAGATGAACCAAGTCCACGTCATCGTTTTTTCAAAGAATCCATGTTTGCAGCGCTGTGCTCGCAGGCAGCTGACTTGGGAGACCTACAGCGTACAAAGTGGTCCTCCTCCCCAGCCTGTAATCTCTGGCGGCCATCGGCGCCATCCTACTTTTAACGCACGGCCATTTGGACGGATACAAGTCGAACCCATGACCTCAGGCGTTTGCCTGCAGCCATGCCACGATCCCAATGGATGAGGCACTAAGTGGAGTGTAAAAAGCTTTTCTTATTTTACATTCCACTTTAAAACCATCTCCCTCTGACACCGGATGGCACGAACACACATGTGCATGTACAAATGTACGTGACGCAGACAGAAGAGCTTACGGAGACGTTAATGTCCACTTTGGGCCTATGTAGGGAGCAAACAGGATGTGATTTAAGGAATCACACGTGACAATTTGTCAAGCTTAAATGTTTAACAATCAATCAACAGCTTATTTATTACTACAAGAACATCCTAATGTAGATTATCTTAATATACACTTCCTCTTATTTTAATTTGCGGAAGATGATGAGGGTGTGTGTCATAACTCTACAGTGAATTCAGCCTATCTGCGAGCTACATACATGCTCACTGAAGTAATGGTGATGATGAGCTATCGCACTGCACCTTCCCACTGCTTTAACGGGCTGTCTCCTCCAGCTGAAACCTTGTCACCCACTGCCTCATTTCCTCCTCTTTCTTTCCACGAGCGTCTATTCATCTCCCCATCTCTCTCTTTCTCCATGCATTTTTTTTTCCCCCTCTAAGGGCTTGAGTGTATTCTCCTTAGCAACAGCGAGAGAGGACTCAGGCAGGGTATTAACTTGCATGCGCACATCCGGGAGCTAACATCTGCACAGCATGAGGCGGAGAAGAAGTCGAAAAGAGAAGGGGGAGGAAACGGGGGGGGG
>CM022475.1:14674023-14764708 GCA_011952105.1 Coreoperca whiteheadi
GGGGGGGGGTGCATGTGTTTCTTGCTTCTGTATATGTGTGTACAGAACGAGCACGTGCGCGTGTGCGTCCATCTGGACTCCATTTACGCCGGCGGAGTCTTTTCTGAATAGGCCGTGTATGTTCCAATCTTTCTCACTGAGCCAGTCTGCGAGCTTATTTATTTTTTTTATCACCCTCTTGATACAATGCATGTCTCTTTCTCTCTATCTTGCCTCCCTCGTCCTCCATATGTGTCTTTTTCTCTCTCTCTCTCTCTCTCTATCACCTTCAGCGGCTCCCCAGGGCAGACTGTTAAATGCTGCAATCTGTCTCTGTCTCCCATCCTAACCCTCCCTCCCTCCTTTCCCTTCCTCTCTCTCTCTCTCTCTCAGCCCTTCTCCGAGGCTGGCCGCTCATGAATCACAGCGCTAACTACTACATGTAAAAGAGGGAAATCCCTGAGTAAAAGCAGAGGGTGGAGGGGGGTGGGGGGGTTAATAAAGACATATCTCAAGGGGAGGTTAAAGCTAGCTCGTTCGTGATTAAGAGGGAGGAAGAGAAAAGGACAAGGGAAGGAGAAGAAAGGATGGGACAAAAGGGTGGACAGATGATATGAGGATTATTATATGAGGATGTCAGGGTTAGGAGGTCAATTTCTTACTTCATTTCAGCCAATTCAGAAAGCTCATTTGTGACACCATTAGTGGCAGCAACATCTTGGCAAGGAGAAAAGTGCTGAATCGGAAGCAAGTAAGGTTGTTCTATCTACTTCACATTAACAGTTATTTCTGACAGGAGGCTGCTCCGCACAGCAACATTACCCGTCTGTCGGTCACAGAGCAGCTTCACTGGAGCAAAAAGGGGTTAAGTGAGCTTCAAAACTAACGGTGGCTGGAGAGCAAAGTGGTTCTTGCACGCTATTTTCAAGCGGAACCTCCCAGCAGGTCCCGGGCACAGACTGACGACCTTCCCGGCGGTCACATGTCGCGGATTCTTTAGACCCACAGAGATTTAGATTGTGTTTTAAAAGGGAGGTGAACTGACTGCCACCCTCGTTTGACCACTAACTGAGAAGACAAGAGAGAAGGTGTGAGGACATTTAGGATGGCGAGGACAGAGGGGACGGCTGAGAGCGAGGGGATAATGGAAGCAGAGATAGGAAAAGAGAACAACGTCCTTTTGAGATCAGGGGTCAACCAAATCTTAATATTTAAATCAACCACACGAGTTAATCATGTAAATTTTTCCTTATTTAAATATCTCCGGTTAATAGACTGGAGAATTGTGAAATTGCAATTAATAATCTTTAGTGGTATCGAGAATTAGTGCCGAAATCGGTGTTCTTGGAAACTTGGTGACGTAGCGTCTGCTTGCGGCTCCCCCGGTAGCTTGTGGCTTGTGGCAAAATGGATACGAAGAGCAAAACTCTATCGGCCGTGTTTCCCTTTTAGCCAGCAGAGCCGCATAAAATGGGATGGTGCGACAGCCAATAATGACTAATTGGTCACTGGCAGGAACATGTGTGCACAGTTCACCGAAAGTAGAACTCTACATGAAAGCACCAGGCGAATTTGCTCTGCCTCTATGACTGAATCCACAGATTGAGGGCCTTTCATTGCGATGAACTGATTTCGATAGACCTTTCCCTGTTATAAATGCTGACCGGGCCCTATAGAGGCAAATGCATCGGCGCCTCCAGCATTTTAAAAAAAAGGAAACATGATAGGCTTGATGTGGATGCTGGCTCCAGTGCTCCAATATTGCTGTGAAAACTTTGACTACTGTACACCGTGTAGTCTCTCTTTAAAATCTCGAATAGTTACTAGCGTCATGGTTCGGCTACGTTTCAAGGTTAAAGCTTTCAAATGTTTAAAAGGCCATGAGTACGTCTTATGTCCAACTGTCATACTTTGGTATTTTGACACTGGGTTAGCAGATGCCTTAGGAGATTTGAAAATATGGTAACTTCTTGTCTGCGTCAGCTGAAATGACAAAAGCTCAAACAAACAGTTCAGTTCTGTTCAGATATTTAGTGTCCCACAAGAGGAAATTCCTTTTGCAGCAAAGAAGGATAAAGAAAATAAAAAGTAAACTCGATGAAACAGTAAGACAACTGAAGGCATTAAAAGTGCTGCTACAATACGTGCAATACAAAATATAATAACAGGTTGAAGAATTGAAGCACGTTACTGAAACATTTTCTAGAGTTACAAAGTAACACTTGCAGGGACTTCTGGTTAAGTCAAGTTCAGTTCACAGTTAGGATGTCTTTTCCTCGCCACCTTTGCTTTCAGTGTCTCTCGCTCTTTCCGTCTTTATCATCCCTCACTTTCCCATATTCAGTGTTTCTAAATTGTCCCCCTCTTACTGCATCTCAGTGTCTGTTTCTGGCACTTCCTGGTCTTAGTCTCTCTTTCACTCATGTGCCATCCAATCCCAGCTCACTGCAACTAGATGCCTGCTTACCCCTTTAGTCACCCGTCTTAACATGTCATGGTGTTTGCCAGTCACCAGCTGCAACACACGCAGATGTATCCAGTAGTCTGAACGCAAATAAAGCCTCTCACACACACTAAAAGAGAACGACTCAAGGAGGGAATTAGAGGAGATGACGATAAAAAAAATAAATAAAATATTCTGACAGCCCTGATTGGTGCATTATGTCAGGCTTTAATTCTGAGCCACATAATCAGGTTTTAACTATTTAAATTTCTGTCCCATGTCTCATGCGCTTCAAATGAGCTGTATTGACACTGTCATCTCCTGCCAAAAACTAGACATTGACAGAAAACAAAAGACACAAAAGGCACAAGAAGAGCTGGCTCAGTCACTTCAATTAAATTTTTAAAGTTTATACTCAGACAGTCGAGGGTCTCTTTGCACCCCGAATGGAAGCATCTGCATGTTCCTCCACTCATTTAAACAGATTTTTCCGTCCATTTGTCACCCGTCTGTATTTGTCTTTTTCGTACTTCCTCTCCTTTTTGTCTTGTTTTTGGTTTTTATCCTCATGTCTGTCAAGGCCAGATTCAGTCCTTTTGTCGTTCTCTCTCTCTTTCTCTCTCTCTCTCTCTCTCTCTCTCTCTCTCCCCGCTTATCAGATTTTCTGCTGAGAGGACCCTTTCCGAGTAAAAGCCTGTTTTAATGCCTCCTTTACTGCACTTCTCACTGCGTGGTGTGTGCTAATGCTGAACATACAGCCTCCCTCTCTTCTCACTCTCCCTCTCTCTCTCTGCAGTGTTTCACCCTCTTGTTGCAGACTTACTCACTCATATCCCTGCAGTCTTTCTCTCGCTCTCTCTCTACCTTGCCGTGTCCCACCAGCTCTCTTTGTCGTTTCATCCCTCTGTTCTCGCTGCTTCTCTTTCTGCTGCACCTTTGCTGCTCACGCTCTAGTTTGTAGTCCGTTGCCTTGATGGTTCAGCACGACTGCAGTGGTGCAGTAAGAACTTTTTGCTTGCGCTCTCTCAAACAGGGCTGAATAAATTAGGACAAAATTCCTGTTATTCTGACCAATATTGCAACTGCGATTTAAATCGATATTTATTTAATCTATCCATCCATCCATCCATCTTCTTAAGCTTATATTTAAATCTATATCTATTTCCAGAAAATGTTACCTTGCCCGATCAGCAGCTTTGAACTAATTGGGATTTGAATTTACTAATTTACTTTCCTTTTGCCTGGCTGGTATAACGGTCCAGGCCAACTCTGCGGTGAAGACAACCATTGTCCTGCACCCTGAGTTTATCTAGACACTTAACACTTAACCACCCTAAAGAGTATGGATGATTGGTTTAAGGGTCCTACGTATATCGGGCATGCTAACTCGCTTTCATACTCGGGCACTTAGAACAGAGCCATCGTTTACGTTATTAGTAATATCTGCTTGACGTGACAGGCCAACATTTCTGCTGTGAAATATATAGCTGGCCAAATCAACACTCAACTTTCACCTCCTTCAGCTTGTTAAGACACTAAGTTTGCAGATCTTAAGACTTAAAAATTGAACTCTTTGAAATTGCGGTTTTGAAAACAAAAAAACATTAGTTTTTTGGACACAGTCACTCTTTATATGCATTTGTTTTCTTTCCGACTTGTTCTGTAACGCCCTACCTCTGCCTCCTTGCCTCTCATTTCAATTTCTTCTCTCCCAGTTCTTCCTCTCTACCTCCTTTGCCTTACCCTCTCTCTCTTTTTCTTTGTCTCTCTCTCTCTCTCTCTATGCCTCTCTCTATGTCTCGCTCTCTTTCTCCTACCAGACACACATACTGTATACACTTGCAGTCACTGAACATTACTTTTCTTCCCTGTCTGGCTTTGAACGTGCCCCCCCCCCCCCCCCCCGGATTGGCTGTTGACCTAATGGGTTTCTTTTGCACGTGTGCACACACACATAAATCTTTTGCACGTGTGCACACACACATAAATCACACACATCATGCTCACAGACTGTATGAGCGCACAAAAAACTCCAACACAAATCAGCACATCAGCACATGCATGTACTCATGCATGGTACACACATAGCTACACACACACACACATACATACACATAGACTCTTGGTGAGTTATTGGCAGGGCAGAAGTGACAGGCCTCTACTCACCAACTCATTCACGCTCTGTTGGAGATTGTGTTATGCATGGGCCATTTGTTACGTGGATCATAAAGTGCAATAAGGGCAGAGTTAAGCAGGGATAGATGAACATACACACACTTAAACTCACACACATGAATATGCATGCAAACACACACTTGGACATGTGCAGACTCTCTTTTTTTTCTCCATCTGACACGATATTGCATAATCGCAGAATCTGTCTAACCCCCCCCCCCCCCCCCCCCCCCCCCCCCGTTTCCTTCCCCCCCCCCCCCCCCCCCCTCACCCCCCCCTCCCCCCGCCCATGTCAGTTTTCTTCACTCTCTCTCCTGTATCACTGACTCACATGTCCGCAAGACTAAAACTAATAGTGTGGTGGCAGAAAGGCAAGCAAAGCTTGAAAGGGTGGAAGGAGAAATGAAAGAGAAGGAAGAGGGAGCCCATGAAGAGAAGCTGTTAGAAGCACGACAGCTAATGGAGGTCTGAGTTCAAAATAACATTTTTAGCAAGGGTGAATGAGTGAAGTGTAGATGAAAAAGTGTTAAAGTAAAAAAACCAAACAAAGACAGCTTAGAGGAGAACGTAAACTGGGGTTCACATCTCCTACTCCAAAGAAATACAGAAATAACAGGAAGTCAATCCTTATTTCACCTCATGCCACAAGAAAAACATACAGTACAGCAACATAGCGAAAAAGCAGCACCAATAGTGAGGTGACAAGGAAAAGTTGGGAACATTAACCTTTATGTAGGCACCACAACTTAAACGAAACAATCACTGGAGCACACGCCAAAGAGTTCCACAAATATGGAAATGCGTTATTGGTTCCTAGTTAACTTTTCTGCCAAGAAAATGAATAGGACTATAAGATAGTGCTTGGTACTGTATTTTAACAGTGCTAATAGATCTTTTGGCCACTTGGGGGCAGTAGAACAGTCACCTTATAAATCGTACATGCTGACCTCTTAACAGTTGCCTATTGACAAATCCAGCGGATTCTGCTTGAATGAGAGCGGTGAGAACAAAAACAGTAAAGTTGCGGTCCAAACCAAAACAATGAGCTGAAAGATGCTAAAACACTCCGTAGAGCTGAGGGGAACTGCAGAGTTGGGTGATAATTCTCTGTGAATTCGTCACTATGGGCGTCATTTTTTCCATTGTTAATAAAAAAAAAATATTGTTAAGTACAGCTTTAAGAAGAACAGTAAGGTGAGAAATTCCCATTCAATCATGGATATGTAAATTTGGGGTTCACCATTAACATGCTAACGAGTGGCATATATACTGTGGCAGACAATGGCAGTGAACTCTTATACTGTTGTAAATGTGAACAGTGGTAAGAGAGCTTACATTTAAAAGACATTTAAACAGTGATACAATGAGAGCCAAGAAGAGAACTGACCTAAATAGAGGGATAACCAGCTAAGAGAGTGACACACAGAGATCCTGAAGAAGACGTCTGAAAAAAACAAAATTGGATTTTAGTGAGAGAGAAAAACAGCAACAGACAGAGATGAAAGAAGCTAAAATTAGATCACTTGCCGCCTGGAGATGGTGGAGATGTTAGCCATAGTTCGCCCCTGCCTTGCTCTGTTTTTCCTCTCTGACGGTTAACTCGTGGCACATTTGGCATGGGACACGTGGTAGGAGAACCTGGTTTACACTCCTTCAGCTACCTCTCGTTCAGCTCTCTCTGCACGGTGAACGTGTCACTTCGAGACGCCATGCAGTCGAGACGCCATGCAGTCTTCTGCTTCTCACCCAGTCTGCCAGGAAGCGTTTCTGAGCAAAATATGAGACCATTGGGCTGCACTGTTTGGCAGAATACACTAACAGAATAGATTCACAGATTTATCCACAGTGTGTGTGTGGGAGCTGCAATAGTTATCAATATAATCATGACACTTGGACCATTCAATTATGACTGAAAACACTTTGATTTGGCAATGAGGAAGTTGCATGATTGTGCAGTAGTTATACATAATATTGCATTACACAACATGCTTTATGTATGTGTTCGTGTACATGCGTGTGTTGAATTAACATCTCCGATGCAAACGCCTGTATACTGAAGATACTTCAAAGCAGTGCCTCTAAGGTGTAGAACAGAATTCCATAGAGTATAATGTACAGAGTTACAGTACACGCTGCTCAAAGTGTTTTTCTTTCTTCTCTACAGCTGACATCCACTAACTCTGCTAACAGCAGCCAGACGACTGCAGCTGACAACAAAGGTCTGTCTGTGTTTTGTTTACCCTCTCTATAATGATGTCCAACTTGCTTTGGTGGGGATCAATGCTCTTCTGCCGTGACAATCATTTCCATTGTCATTTGATCCTTTGCTTTGTTCTCTTAGCAGAGGAAAAATGTTGCCTAAGTTGAGCAGTGTGATCACGTATAGCCACTGTAGGCAACTTTGCAACCTTTCAGGCAACCCTTTCACAGCTTTATTCATTAAGAGCTGAGCAAGGGTTTTTTTTTTTAGCAGATATCGACGACTTTCCTGGAAAGCGTTTCCATCGAGGTTCTGAGAGTCTTCAGGCTCATTTGTACTAATTTCTTCTCTCAAACTCACATTCCGCCTGCAGTTGAGTCATTGGCATAGGCAATGGAAAAAAAGCGTTTTTAGGAAAGCCCCAAGTAGTTTTTTCAATTACCGGCTTCATAATAACTTTTATTAAATCATGCTAAAGCAGAGATAAAGGGTGCTCAGTCCTGCTTTTGATGGTTAGTACAGTCAAAGCTGTAGATAGTTACATTTGTTCCCAGTCACCCTGGAGATACAAACTCGTCAGGGGAATCAGAAACGTCATTAAGTCGCCAAGTGGCAAGTGTCTGAAAGGCATGCGTATAACTGTGTCTCTCTTTCTCAACGTTTTTTTCTGTTTATCGCCGTCTTTTTCATTCTCTGCCCTGTTCTCCCTCTTTGAGCTTCCACAATACAAGAAACTTGACATTCTGATTTACGGAGGCCGTACCACTCATTTTCCATGAGCTAAGCAACCAAGATAAGGCAGTGTTTTGGCAGGAATTGCCCGTGCGTCCGCCAGGAGAAGTTGGCCGCAGCTTAACTTTTGTGCAACGTTGCTCATCAATAACCAATTTCAGCGCTGCAGAATTTACCATCTATCAATGCACCACCTGCGGGATGAGGTTGCTTGTCATGTGAATACACAGTTTCAAAAGGCGAAGTCTGTTTCAGTTGACCCAGACTGCCTCAAATGCTTCTTTTCCTCATCCTTCTCATCTCTACCTTCCTTCTTGTCGCCTGTCCTGTCTCTGTTTCGACGTGCCTAACAGTTTGTGTGCATAAAGGTGTTCCACTTTAGCCCTGAGGCAAGGTTCGACCGCTGTAATGCCTACGGTGCCTTGCAGTGAACATATGTGTATGAAGAGAATGTGCCCTAGAAATGTAGACACCTCACGGGTAATCATAGAGTTCTGATTCACACTCTTGCCTATCAGACACATACAGGTACAGCAGACTAAGGTACCTCAAGAACTGTTATATTAAGTGGAAACATGGTTCAGTGATTTTTTATTAAAGTGTTATTATTTGTATAAGGTTAAGATACGCATACTCAATATTTATGTTACATGTTAATACATTAATCAAGTGCAATTACGCAGGTGCCTTCTGTGAGGAGAAGTTTCAACACTGACTGAATGTCATTCTTTAAAATAAATCAATTTTATAGTCCATACGGTACCTTTTCTCACGTTTTCATGTTGATGCCTGTTTCATCCCATTACCCTTTGTTATCCTTGTCAGTGCTATCTAACGTTGCATAGCTTGCTTTGCTTTTCGTTGGTAATCCTGATCATCCATATCCATACTTAAATACCTAAAATCAACCATTATAATGATTCTTTATCAGGCCGTCAGTCTCAAGCATTTTACTTCTTAGGAGACAGAAGAATGGGCATTTAATTTCAGTAGAATTGCCAAGCCGTCCAGCCCTCCTGTTCGGAGGGCAGCCGACTCTTCTGTCTGTTAGTTGACAAGTCCGTCTCAAGAGTCTGAACATTTTCTATGGTCTATTTTATGGGGAATGAGCTGTTCCTCATTACTGAAAATGAATAGTGACATCTTTGGTTTCGGAATAACCACAAATGTTCCTTTGTATTTAATAAACACACGATTTGAAGAGATCCTTCTGCATGACTGCACTCACCTTCGGGGATGTGCTGTTTGTTCATCCACACAACTCTTTGCAGACCGACAAGCAGTGTGGTTTTTAAAACACCATCAAACACTGACTTGTTACTGTCAGTTAGGTACATTTATAGTCTGTAGCTTTTCATCACCTCTATTTTCTGAGTCTTTGTTGTCATTTTCCCATCTCAAATTGGAAATGGGATGTTATGGAAAGTTTTTATCAGTTCCAAACTGCTCCAACTACCTCTTGTGCAATAACAGGCACTTTTTTTCAGGGTCTTTGCCTGAAATCGCTCCCGGATTGAATTTTTCCACTGGAACAATCCCAAGTTTGGTCAAGAACTAAATTGATTAAAATACTGCAAAAAAAGAAAAGAAAAATTGAGCGACTGATCGACTCACTTCCTGTCCACTCTGCTGTGTATTAACCTCCACCCTTTACCCTCCGCCCCTCCAGAGAAGGCATCAGCGGTGAAGCCTCAGGAACAGGAGGAGGAGGTCGACATCGACCTGGAGGCGCCAGAGACGGAGAAGGCCGCGCTCGCCATCCAGAACCAGTTCAGACGTTTCCAGAAGAAGAAGAAGTAGAGTTGAAAGAAAATGAAATGAGGAAAAAAAGAAAAACAAAAAAACAAAAACAAAAAAAAAACTTTCCGCAGATGTACAGAAATACAGTAAATGATTGAGATGAGTGGCTTGGGGGGTGACGGAGCAGGGATTTGAATTGTTCAGGATTTATTGTCACATTATGCAAAGTGTCATGAAACGCCTTTTTGCATGAGCGATCGACTGATATCGAGGGTTAGGAAGTTGGAAGAGGCAAGAAAGAGGGAAAAGATGAGAAAAAAGGTGGAGATTTGGAATTCATAATCTAGCATGACAAAATACTGTAACCTCCCGTCACCAAATGAACCTTTGCAAATGTCTCTACATATCACCCGTGTGTCCCTCGATGCTCCCAAACATGCAAACCCCCATCCCTTATCCTCGCTAGTCCTGCAGATGCAACAGAAGCCCAGCACACAGGCAGACAGAAGTTGTGCTTAAAACGCAGATGAACGCTTCTCTCTGCTGACTGACAGAACAAGCACACGTCCTTCAACGTCGATGAAACAGGAACGCACAAAAAGAAGAGAAGCACACTCTCTAGTTTCCACGGCTCTTTCCTTTCCGCCTCCTTCGCCATCACAAGCTTTCTTTCATTCTCTGCCTCTCTGTCTCTGATGAAAATAACACCGAGGAACTGTCTCAGGTGTAAAATCACCTCTGTATCGCCTCCCGTGTACGCCAGATATTGGATCTCCTCTGCCAGTGTGATCTCACAGGTGACGGAGGTGGTGGTCATGGAAACTGGCTGCTAACTCGCACAGTCAGAGGCAATTTGCTGCAGGCAAGATCAATATATGGAATGGAAAGTCGGCGCACTGCGCGCTCGCGAGTCGTTGGCACCTCTCTCACACATTACGGCCAGTGATTGACACATTAGTGATCATCAAGTGTTTGTGTCTACAGCGTCGGCATCTTTTAAACAACTATTCAAGTGGCTTTAATGTGGATTTTTGGATCTGAAGAGGTTTCACTGGTGGCTGCGGTGACACTGCAACTGCCTTTGTCACTCATAGTCCAAGGACAAGACGTAATGATAAATAATTCTCACTGTTTCAATTCCATTAAACTAACAATGGCAGGGAGAGAAGTCTGGCAATGTAATACAATGTTGTCTTTCACACATCTCGGTTGTAAATCAATGTTTCTCTGTGCCAGTGAAGTCTTGCGAGCAGGCTACTCATTTCTAGCCAGTGACCCTCCATTTTGGTGGGTGAAATGACAACCGTCACCGGCAGGTCTTTTTTTTTAGCTGCAGCTAGCTAGCTAAATAATATAAGGGTAGCCCCATGAGTTGAGTTCTGGTTGCCTTTTTGTTTCTGTCTGAATCATTGAAAAATGAAAAGCCTATTCAAGGGTTTCACATGTGCACTTGATGGCTACACATCATATGGAGTCCTACTGTTAAAAGTACATGGAGAAATGTAGAATGTATTTTGTTCTCACATAACCCTGTTTGGCCTCTATATATTCGCACAATAACGCTATGTCACATTAATTGTAAAATATAATATTTCACGAGTGAAAACTGGATTTTTTTTTGTGGAAGGACAAAATCGCCGTCAGATCCATTTGGTTTTCGGTGTTGAGTTAAAGTTAATTAATTTGGATTAGGTTTGGATTGAAGAGTTAATTGTTGACTTGAAGCTTTCCACCGCATCTCATGCTCTTCCTCAGCTGATGGAGTTTCAGTTGTCAGTGAGATAGTGATATGGCATAATATGGGAACTGAGCTATCATGATAACTGAGCAAACTCCATCCACTGAGAAAGATTGAGATGCGGTTGAAAGCTGCGGAAAAAGCTAGTAAGGGGACCTTGAGTAAAGATTTTTCTGTCAAACCATTTTATTAAGGATAAATAGTAACCGGGAAAAACAGAAAACAAAAAAGACGCTGAATACAGCGTGCATTGTTACCACGCCGCAGCTTACGACCTCAGCACCTTTCTACTATCTTTACACATCCAAGAATAGTTTTGCTCTCCAGCAGGCCAGAACACAGGCCTGACGCCACTGCCATAGAATGACGTTGGCTTGTCTATACAACTCCGCCTTAAGTCACATTTACAACACTTACACGGTATCTGTGCGTGGCCTGAGAGCTCTCAACCACGCTCGGTGTTGGGTTACTCAGGGCCCCAGCAGGTAACTCAAAACGCAGCACCCTTAAATAAACACTCGATAATGATTCGGAGCAGATGCCAGCCATGAACCTGAGCCCTGTCACCTTTAGACCAGACAGACAGAAAGAACGAGAGACACTGCAGCTGCTGGACAGAGAAGGAAAGAAAGACCCTGGATGAGAGAAAGAAAATGAACAAAACAACTCTTTTTAGTTAGTTCGTTAGACTGCAGCACTAAATAAAGAGCCCACAGTACAAATGAATTATTCCTACCATACTGTACATATTTTGGGATAGCTAACACACACACACACACACACACACACACACACACACACACACACACACACACTCCTGCTTCATCCCTCCCCTCTCCCCCTCGATGTATGTAGCACACTGAACTGCTTCTACAAAGCCAGACTTACTCTCCAACGCTTTAATAATAATCTCACTAATTACTAGATTTATTATTGGAATGTAACCTCTTTTCTATTTCGAGGACAGGAAGCGGTTGCATTAAAGCGCAACCAGCACAAGCCAGCCGTCATCGCCGCCCGCTCACTCCTCTCTGTCCGACTGTTTCCTCATTCCTTCACAGTGTAGAGATTTGTCGATGACATCACCTGAGTTTGCTATCAAACCCCTTTTTCTCCCCTAACTGGATTTGACATGGTTTCCAAATAATTACTTGACACACACTTAGTCGGATTTAGGTGGATTTGACTTGGCAGGCATTTTGAATAGACACCTCAAGTAAAAGCATAGCTTGTACATAATTCTTTAAATATTTTTCATGTGTGTGGCCTGTCCAGTGCAGATACGTTTGTGCCTGAGCTGGTGGGATTAACAAGTCAGAAAACAGCTCAGATAAGCTTACTGGACACCACTGAGATTTAACCTTCTTTATGTACCTGCACCTGCCTTCATCCTATCCAGCTGTTCAACATCACCCACACTGCACACTTAAGCAGTGTTTGAATGTCGTACGCCTGCCTGCAAATAGTGTAAATTCAGAATCTGGATAACATATATTTTGTATAGTATAAAGTGTTAGACTGAAAACGTATTTTCTCACCAAGCTTCTTACTATGAGTGATGTGTTCCTACACGAACACGCTTTTTTCACCCAAAGTTTCGAAGTCTTAATTCATTCAAATGAGCGATTTCGGGAGACTCAATGGACTACTATGAGCCGCAGTGTAGGGGTCACAGCCGTACTCCGAACCAAGGTAAACAAGGAAGAAGCATACAACAAAACTGCCCATTAAAAGTCAGGAAAATGCTTTTAAATGTGTTAATCAACCTGCATATATGTTTGAGTTTGGAAAAACTGTGATTCGATCAGTGCAAAAACAATATCGATTGAAAGAGCAACCCTTACGACACAAGCAATCGAATTTTGAATATCACAGCAAAACTTGGGTCTGTCACCCAGCAAAAGAGCTTCCCCCAGACTTCAAAGTGTCTGTCTGTCCTTTAAATTTTTGTGGGGAAATTTGAAACCTGATTGGCCAAAAAAAACAAAAAGGTTCAAAACTTGTTGCATATTTGCATTATTGTAATGATTTTAGAAAGCAGTTGATGCGAGGAACAAGCAAAGACCAAGTAAATCTGTAATGCTATTACTTGAGTTTATTTGAAACTGCGTGAAAACACGTGAATTTTTGACCAATGTGTAACTTTTTTCATAATATACAATATGTACTGCATATAAAGAGGGAAGATTTTGAAATGTCATTGTAGGACCCTGTTCAGGAGCCAGGGTCTCTCTGTCTGGAGGCTGTAAATAGCTACCTGTCAGAATCTAAAGAAGCTGAATGTTGCTGGGCAACAGACACAACTCAAAAAAGTAACGGCAAGCTGGTCATTTCAATGTGAAATGTCACTTGTGATGTGTGCCCCGTGGATTTGAGGCCGTGAGATCATTCGGGAGGTTGGATAAATGTAACCTGCAACTGTAAAGGTCACAGGTTTGATCATCGCAGGGGTCACTGTCTGCAGCCATGTTCCTTATGGCATCGAACAACCTCAGTGGATTAGTGTAAGCTAAATGCCTCAACTCTAAATGTCACTTTTGCCCAATTCAGAGGGCACACTGTTAAAGGGGAGAAAGGAGTTTGATACCAATTCAGCCTAAAATGGAAAATTGATAAAGCCATCAGAGTTCCCTGTGGTCAGTGGTGAGTTTGCATGTAGTCAAATCATTAAAACAGTTTAAATCTCATAATTCTGTCCATGTTTGACTTTTCACTACTATCAAGCAGGGATATCACTCTTTTCTTTGCAGTATCACAGCAGCCCACACCTTTACGAATCCAACAATTGCTTCTCTTAGCTAATAAACTGTTAATAAGCTATTTGTGTGGATGCACTTTGCTAACATAGCTATAGCTGTTATCACATGACAGATGCTGCTACTTCAGCATGTTGTTCGAGATGTGCAAGATGTTTCAGGTTAGACTTGTCAAGGCCTCATATTACTCCCTAATTTATATGTTTTCCAATATCTGATGCAGAGTTATAGCTAATTTTACGCATTTAGCTCCCCCTAGTAATATACTGCACCAGATTATAGCATATAGGGATGCTGGTCTCTCTTTATTTCCTTCGTTCTTTCTTTCTTTGTAAATGCTGTGTTTTCGCTTTGCTTTGTTAGCCTGACCTCGTTTCACTTTCCCCCGAAGGCAACCAAATTAGAGGTTCGGCGAGCACAGCATGGTCGCTGTGAATGAGAGGAAAGGAATGGGTGGAATAAAAAGCTTGTCTCGCTGCTGTGATCATGAATGGAGCAAAGCCGCATATAGTTTGTCCAAGATGGCTTAAGTGAAGTCCCCACATCCTCTTTAAAAACCCCTTTGACGTCACGCCAGACAAGAGCTTGGCAAACAGCGGCCAGGATTTTTGTACATACCATTTATACACTACTGTGTCTGTACAGTGTCTCCCCAAATCCATGCTTGCAAACCTAATATTATCCTCTGCTTGCATATGTTTATCTACATCCACTTCTTATTATGCTTGACGAGAATACAATGTACTTGATAGTGAAAAGTAATTGGTGGGGAATGCCAACAGTGGATATTTGGGCACAGCTTTAAAGCCTAGAAATGACATCAAAAGCCATACTTTGGAGAACAAAAACAAGTTCATTTAGATCATCTTTTTCTTGTAAATCCCTTCCGTTACGTTGTCTATAGTGCCGTAAAGCAACAGTCAGGCGACCCAGAAGAAGGACATATCCAATGCATCCCGCTGTAATGACCATGGTACAAAAAGAAAGCACGTGAAGTGGGATTTTGTGTTTGAGATGACTGTACGTTCACAATGTGGCGTTAAGGTGTGGGCTTACCCTTCACAGCGTGGCCAATCACTGACCACTGTCCTTTCAGGGAGGCATCTGCCAATCAGGAAGCTCTACAGGGCCCCATCCCACAACCCACCAATCTTGTTATTGCCTCATCGCTACTTCTACTACGATGATTGATGCTTTATTTATTGCTGATTTATTAAATTATGTTTCTACAATGTGTGTGGATAACTACGTTGCTGTGAACTCCTTCCGGCTTGTTTTGTTGTGTTGCTGATGTGAAGGCATGTGAAACCCATATTTGTATGTTTTAGGCTATAAATTCCCTCTGTGTATTTTGACATTTCAATCTATGATGTGTTGTTGGACTTTCAGAAATGGTGGCTACGGTGAGAATGCACAAGAACACTCCCTATACTGTGTTTTCTGCACTAAATAAAATTTGCTGCATATTGCTTTGAACTCTATGCACTTTGCTTTTGTCCGTTTTGTCAATTACTGGCATTAAACGTCAAAAACACTGACAGTCCATATCAACTCTACCTAGATTCAGTTCAATTCAATTTTATTTATATAGCCCAATATCACAAATCACAATTTGCCTCAAAGGGCTTTACGATCTGTCCCTCTGTCCTTTGACCCTCAAATATACACTTTTATTTTTAATAAAACACATTATGTTCCATTTCCGTAGGTGTATTATGTTAAATCAATCTCAATGAAGAGCTCCCAAAGTAATTTCATTTGCTTGAAGAATTATCCTTCTGACCCAGACCCTTCAGGGGATGCTAGTTTTGCTATGAGGGGCCCCCGTAGGAGCTGGTTTCAATCTAGTCCCCTCTGGGTGCCGTTCCAGTTCAAACGTATGGCTTCTTCATTACAGTGCTGGAATTTAGGAATTTGGAGCAGTCAATTATACCCAGGGTAAATAGGACGCTTTGTCTCTTCACATCCCCTTGACACACATGAATGCATATACATGTGTCATACCACAGGAGTCAGAGAGGTCTTGCATGCTTCAGTGGACCCCACCCAAAAATAGATTTGTAAACATTTAACAATTACACATCAGAGGATAAACATGAAACATTTTTTTTAAAGATAACAATTGAAAGACGACAATTCTGCGGGCGAAGGATCCTCTTCTTGTGATTTTTGTGAAGGGTCAGGGTGATCACTGATCAATGTTCACAAGTGTTGTTGTGCTTAAATTTGGTTTTCTTGAGTAATTATTACCAGTAGGAGCAGTAACACCCTGGATTTACATTCACTACAGTAAAGTGACTGTGTTTTCATTGAAAAACTCTGAAATGTCTAGTATATTCGTTAAATTATTTTTAAAAATATACAATAAAATAACATTAGATCAATAATCAGAAAACATAATTCCACGCTACTAAGTGTGTTAAAGTCCAAGGCAAACAAAACAAACTAATAAGCAGGTACATCATTCTGCTCAGTGATCCTTCTGAAAGTAAACTCAATCAAATCAAAGTGATTAACTATGAAAAACACACCGTAAACACACGCCAAGAGCGATTTCCTGGAAGGTAGCCTACCTGACAAGGTCTGGTTCTGAAAACCGCAGTGTATCCTGGGTATTTTTTGGGGGCCTAACATACTTCAACCGAGTGCTCGAAACAGTTAAACCAGGTTGAGTTTAGAAGAACTCAAAATGTTCTCTACCAAACAGCTGTTTGTGCTTATTGTCAAAGGGATCATGGGAAATGGTGGATTTCAGTAACTGAAAAGAAGTAGACAGGGAGGCAAAGTGGGTACACCAAAAAAGGAATTTATAGAACTTCATCACACAGTAAAATCTGGAATGCACTTGAACTTTGCAATACATTTGCTTTTCCAAATAATATTTCCACATATTCTTTCGTCCAACATGACGATGGTCAACAACTCACCCAGCAGCTTTTTGGCAAAAGGGTTCTGGATGTAGATGAAAAGAAAACCGATTCAACATAGTTAAATGCCAGACTTGAGGGCTAAAAGGAATTCCCTTTTTGTCTTGTACTTTGACTAGACTGATAAGATTCAAGACTGAAGATCAGGACATTTGTCTTGGACGTAGCGGCTGTTAGCCAAACAGTTGCAGTCCAACAGTATACGTTCACGGAATGGAGTCAGTTAAATCAAAGTGCAGAAAAGAAATGCACTGTGCAACAAGTCCACTCCTTTCCAACTGTCTTTATTTCCTAGAAAAATTATCAATAGTTTTTATAGTGTTTGCTTCAGTTTTCCCTTAAAATTCCCATTTTAGCGCACTCAGCTGACTCCTTTTTCAGAGTGTAACTGCCAATGTGAGTCAAACGAATCTCGGCTCAACTTGCTTGATCACCAGCGTCCGAGGGCTGAAAGACGAGAGCGTCCAGATAAAGGATTTAAGAGGAGTCCATGTTACCCTACAGACCAGTTTTGGTCAATGCATACAGTACGTGCTTTGTTCATGGACCTAAAAAGATAATTTTACAAAGCTATGTTTCATGCACACTGAGGAAATATTTCTTGACGTCTGTCATTATTCATGTTTGGATATGTTGCTTGGATAAGAAATAATGAAAGGAAAACAGTTTTCCCAGCAGCTGGACTTGAGCTTTTGGCTGCTTTCAGCCTGAATTTCCTCTTTGTATGTCACCACTCATCACTCCATAATTTAAGGATGGGATTTCACATGTTTATTGACCCACATGATCTTTAGCCTCGAAACGTCTCATATGTTTGACGTGCTGCGTGCCTTTTGTCTTACGTGCCTCTCAGTGTCTTCATTGAGACATATGCGGAGAATATGAGGAGAGACGAGATCCGATCAGACGGTTTCGGATTAGATCGGATCACATCTGAAGGGAGAGGGGATAATGTTGCTGCCAATAGCAGCACTGTGCTTGGCTGTGTAAGGTGCTTAAGCAGAATATGGTTTCAAGAAAATGCTACGTTGGCCCGGATGCACAAGCTTTCATGTCTCAATTACATTTTAGAAAACACACATGAGTCATCAGGGCAACAAAAGCCATGCGATGCATGAAAAGGTATTACCTGACACGGGTGTGATACAGATATTACAGTGAAAGCATGTTTTCACAACACGCGGAGCGAGAGAGAGAGAGAGAACACGCAGCAACAGGCAAGAGCTGAGCGAACAGAGCAGCTTACAAACCGAGTGCTGCATTGTGTGTGAAGCACTGCAGTGTTGTCAGCTTTTCACCAGCTGCATGTGTCTGTGCGGGGATGCTACAGGGGCACAGAGCACACTTTTTATTTTTTGAATGATGAGTGGGGGGGATAAAAGGGGCTTTTCAATCATCCACTGGCTAAAAATAAAATTCTTTCCAAAGCAGAGTTGTAAATGTGGTTCTATTAACCACTGGCATGGTAGGGCTTTCTCAGTCTTGACAAGGCAGAGACCGCTGATGTGTGTGGATGTCCTTCTTTCCCACGAAAATCCTCTCCTGCACAAGAGGTGATGACTTTTAATATTTAAAGACGAAGTGTCTGGAATAAAAATAAAAAGGAGGGGGGAAATGTGAGACGCTGCAGTCTACACGGGGTCTTACTTATTCCTTTTTGGGAGCAGTGTGCTATCTACTGTGCGTAAAACATCAAAGTGATGACTAGCACTGGGAGCACGAGTCTTGCAGATGATTTAATGGTAGGCTACTGTTGAGAATTAGACGTAAGCTGGAAATTGATGCTTTCATTACTCTGCCCAGACTCCCCCAGTGTCATTATCTCTCTTCTCAGACCTTTAAGCTGCTGCCTCATGCAGATGATGGGTCAAGATCATACGAGATTTGTCGAATTGATACTTGCAAAACAAGACTCTAAAGAGCAGCCACGCATGCAGCCAGAGGCGGTATGTTGGCACAGAAAAGCTTTGAGCTAAATGCTAGCATCCGCATGCTAACACGCTCACAATGATGATAGGCTGCTGCTCAGCTGGCTTGGCATGTTTACCATGGTTGCTATCTTTTAGCATAGTAGTGTAACCCCCATAAATGGGTCAGGAAAAAATAAAACAGACAAATGAACAGTTAATTTGAATTGGGGGGTTGATACTGCAGTTTCTCATATAATCCAGTAGAGGGCACTAGTAGAAAGCATCCGTATTCAGCCGAGGTCAAAGGGGGAAGAATCTAGAAGAAGAAAAAGGACGAGCAGAGGTCCGGTATGCGAGCTAGCTAACGTTACTGTGAGAAGGAAAAAAGTTCTGACTATTTAAAAAGTGGGTGATAAAGTTAATTCGAATAGAGGTGTCGTGTTTCGGTTCCTTCGCTGTTCACAAGGAGGTTACGGTGGACCACAAATCGATGTTTCTATGATTATTCTCCGGTGAGTGTAACGTCATTTTCTTGTCTGTGCTAGCTTAAACCCAGTGTAGCTCGTGTTTTAATTTCATGACTGTGAATTTAAAATAAAAGAAAGACCAATCGGAGAAACACGTAATTTGTAATATGAACCTAGCGTTGTTGAATTTGCTATTTTTAGCGGATCTGAATGTGAAGTGTTGTTGTTCCAGAAACGTTGTCTTGCGGCATTTTATTTGACTGACTTAGTTGCCGACAAATCTCGTGTTCTGGGTTTTTTTTTCTGTGAACACTTAAGTTAGTAATGAGAGTGATAAATGACTGAGATTACTGAAACTATCTGCGTGTTGTAGAAAATTGCCATTTATAGTGATTTAAACCGTCCAACTCGCAGGTTGTTGTTTTTTGTATGGTCGATTTCTGAGAGAGGACGACTGGGGATTTTCAGCGAGCGGGAGGGACAACGACCGCCATTTCTGCTGAGGGGCCGCTCCATGGGTTAGGACACGGTGGATTCCCTACGTGGATTACAGGTAACTCTTGACTATAATCTTGGGGGGCCCCTAACTGAATGGAAACTACGTAGTTGACTGAAAAAAAAAAAAGAGAGGAAAAAAAAGACTTGTTGACTGGACTGAACTGAACTAAAGGAAACATGTAACTTACTTGAAGGAGAAAATAAGAAAAACAGGTAACTTACTAATTTAAGATATAAGTTAAGACTAGCGTTACCTGAGTATTAACAGAAACTGAAGGGTGGACAATTTAATTTACTTTTTTTTGTTTGGCATTTGTATGAGAGCTCAGAACAAGAGGGGCAGATTTCAGTTGGGTTGTTTTGTTTGATAGTGTGTTTTCACGGCACGTCATCAACCCGGAAGTCGGCCATATTGGCGATGCTGAACGTAAACAATGCCACTGAACCGAACGGAACTCGCAAACTTTTCTGCTGAAAATGGTCGTTATTGTCGTGTTTTAGGCTGTACTAATCGGTCGGACCCGGAAAAACAGAAGTTTTATATACTGCCAAAAGTAGTAATAAATCAAGGAGAAGAGTGCAAAAAACTGTCTGAGGAAAGACGGTGTCTGTGTTTAGCCAAACTGAACCAGGACTTCAAGGGCAAGAATCTTGACAGCATTCGCGTTTGCTCTTCTTATTTCTTTTCTGCTAGGTGAAATATTAGGCTTCTATCTTAACTAATGTTGTAGTGTAATAGTACACTCTCATATTGATATTACGTTGCGGTTTGTTATTTCTTGGCTAAAACTCGGATTCTAATCTCATTTCTTAACCTTCTCCAATAGTACAAGACTTGCATATTTTCTGTAAAATGTATCTCCAATATGGCCGCGCATCCGGGTAACTGACCAAACCGTGACGTAGGTGCAAACCCTCTATTTATCCATGTATAATTCTTTATTTCTTTGTTTAGCTGACCCCAGGAGAAAAGGTGGGTCTAGTTGATTCGATATATATTTTTTTCTTACAAATAAATTGGTGCTAGCTGTGTTTCACCAAGTATTATTTGTGTCTTACTTATCATCCTCCTCACAGGGCCTTGATCTAAAGAACAGATGTATAACAATTTAATCGGTTTTTAACCTACTTCACTACAACCAGTTGTTACAATAGCATGCTAACATTTGCTAGCCAGAAGTAGGCCACAACTGAGGCTGATGGTAATATCAGTAGCCTAGTTTTGAAGTTATTTGGTCATAAAAGTACTTGACAAAATGCCATTTTGACTTGATGATGGCGCAGGATGAAAGGTTTAAGGAATATTTCGACATTTTGGGAAATACACTTGCTGAGAATTAGTTGAGAAGATTTATACAGTTGAACTCAAGGACAAGAAGTCAATTTAAAGAAGAAACCCTACTTGTAAGATTGATACCACTCTTATAAAATAATCATGAAGCTGCTGCCAGCAGCTGGTTAGCTTAGCTTACCACAATGACTGAAAGCATTTGGAAACTCTGTCTCTGTCTAGCCCTAAAAGCTATAATTACCCGGTTATATCTTGTTTGTTTAATCCACACAAAAACTGAAGCCTAAATACAACAAGTTGTGGTTTTACGGGGAGTTATTTTGTCACTTTTGAACAGAGCCAGGCTAACTGTTTCCCCGGATCTAGTCTTTTTGCTAAGCTAAGCTCACCGGCCGCTGGCCGTTCATATTTGCTCTGATACAGTCCTAGCTCCTTTTTACTTGCACCGGCAAATGAATTTTTCTATATCAAATACAATGTTGGATACATTAAACAACGTCCATATTTGCGGGGGTTAAAACGTTTTTCGGCCCCTGAGGAAGCTAAAAAAAATGGAAAGTGCATCTTGGATATATTTATGCAAAGTCGAACTGAACTGAACTCATGTAAATTTAAATTGTACTAATAGACCTCTGACTCAGCGTGAACAAGTAACTTAATAAGTGCAGTGATTTTCATTCGGCATGAGCTAATGAATCACTTGGTGGTGGGATCAGTTGTTATTGGTATTGGTGCTGATGTAATTTACATGTTATGTCACTGATTAAAATAATCAGCTGTGCAACAACAGTCCTGTGGAACAATCAATCAGTCTGCACCAATACTCTTACATAACCAGTCAGCGGCGGCAGGGTTAGTTCAGCGTTCAGAAAACACCATTGAAGTTGCAGGCATGTACACCTGCTCTGCTTCAGTGCCCTTGAGCAAGAAGCTCAGTATCAGCTCCTGAGCTCCTCTCACGTCCCCTAAAAAGTCCAAAGAGAATATCCCAACTGGGATTAATACAGCCTATAGTCACAGTGGTATTGGAAGTGCTAACGCAACACGATTACCCGATGAGAAATGCCACACGATCAGATACAGAAGGCGTCATTCCAGCTGTGGGTTTTGTGCTCCGGTTGCCGGGGCACAGCAAGGTTATCAGTAACATAGAGAGTGTGACACTATCTGCTTTAACTCAATAATGCTCACTAGCGCTACCGTATCCCCCTAAGGAGGTGAGAGCACTGATAGCCTCTCCGAGAAACCAGAGAGCATCAGGCGGGAGGTGGAAGATGACACAGAAGACGTGAGCTGGAGAGGGGAGAGCGCAGAGGAAGCGACATGCTGAGATGTGAGAAAGCTACATGGAGAGCGGGCTTGCTGGTTCTTCCTGTGCGTTTGAGGGGGAACGGGAAAGATACACGAGAGGCGAGTGGGTAACCTAAAGCTCCAGTTTCTTGAGAAAGACCTGTGTTTATTTGCCAGCAGGGTTCTTCCAAATTATAACTAGGAAGGGAGAGATGGAGGTGCAGCACGAGGGGGTTTAGAGTGAGAGGTTTGTAGAAAAGAAAGGGGGGGGGTTCAAGACAGGAAAAACAGCGCAGTGTAGCTTCCAGCAGAGACTCGGGTTGCAGGGTAGGAGAGAGTAAACAGGAAGCAATGGAGAGAATAAGAGAGAGAGACCGCAAAGGAGAAGGGTATAGCTTCTATTTATAAACCTGAATGAGAACATTTGGATTGGGTTATGGAAAATAAATCAGGGAGAGAAAGAACAAAGGTGGGGGGGAAGAGAAAAGACAGGCAGATGGATGGATAGGCTACAAAGAAGAGCTGGGTGAGCTGGAGCTACCAGTGGACAGACAGAGGGAGAGGAAGGGAAAGGGGGAGGATAAAGGGGGGAGGAGGAATACATTTACCTTGACTGACACTGCGACAGGGAGAGAAAGCAGAATCCCCCACTCCAAGAAATTGTAGCTCCATAACATCATGCGACACAATCTCTGCAGTGGGTTTGCTGTAGGGCTCCACTGAATATTATAGCATGCTCGTACAGATGCGTGCCCGTGCGCGCGCGCACACACACACACACACACACACACACACAGCAACAATCAAACCTACAAAAGCACGCGGATGTACGCGGCAATAATAAAAAATAGTAATAATAAGTGCTGTCTTTTGGGGTAACTTTTCAAATACACCAAAACAAATTTTAAGTTAAGTAAAGTTCATCTTTCAACTATGTGTTTTGAACTTTAGCTGGTGGAATAAGACCACAACAACACATGCACAGACGGTTTCTCAATAGACACTGGGGACGACACATAAGACAATCAATAACACGCCGCAGATAA
Organism: Coreoperca whiteheadi; assembly: GCA_011952105.1. Lineage (NCBI taxonomy): Eukaryota > Metazoa > Chordata > Actinopteri > Centrarchiformes > Sinipercidae > Coreoperca > Coreoperca whiteheadi. The sequence continues at coordinate 14,697,216 of CM022475.1, forward strand.
AAAGAGATGAGGTGGCATTTGCAGGAAGCGAAAAGGATCAATAACATATCAGAGATGTGGACATGTGGTCGTTTTTTGAACAGGACCCCCCCTCTTTAATGCCTCGTCGACATCAGTGCTGTCAGTATGCTGCAGTGCAAAGAACTCAATCTCGTTTTCTGATTTGTAAAGTATCTGACTATTGGTTCCACTGTGTCTGGAAGGCGCAGCAGCTTTCGCCTACAACACTGACTTCTTTCGGATGTTTACGTGAACAACCTGAGACTTTGAGCCTGTTCTATTGTTGCACTCGTACGTTGCCATGGGCGACAGCAGCCGCTATTGTATAGGGCAAAAAATGCAACCTGAATGTAAAGTGTGTTCTGGCAGAGGCTGGCGTTCCCTCAGTGCCAGCCCAGGGGCGCCCACTAGTGGTGGAGACAAAGGATTGCAGCTTTTAACACGTGCAATGCTGCTGTCTGTATTGAACTGAAAACGTACAAGCAGATTTAAAGAGGAATACAAATAAATGTATAATTATTCAGTGTTGTAATGCAGTCCGTTTAATGCACCTTTAGAAAATGTGGAATTAAGATCCAGTAAATAAAAAAAAAAAGTCAACTTATTGTACTTAAATTGATGACAACAATGCAAATGTTTAGTAAAACAGAAGGCATGTGCATTAGTATTAGAACAGTAATTTGAAGTACATGAGGCAGGTTAAGGCCAAAGACGGGAGTTTTGTTTTAGTTATTTTTGGGGATTTTGTTTTTATTTTAGATATTTCTTTTGCGCATCTAACCTTTTTTGAAACCCACAATGAACAACTGGAGGAAAATCCACTGAAAATGTTCACCTGGCGATGCTAGGGACTGAAAATAAAGTGAGCACAAACGCAGGGCAGTTTTTGTTTTTTGGTTCTTTCATCATTCTAAAAGAAATATGAACCCCCAGATAATCACACACTATCCAACGAGAACAGGTGAGGGCATTTTTGTCCACATTTAGACCCATCAGTGTGACACTGGAAAGGAGGGAAGAAGGGAAATACAAGTGGTTGACGGTGTGCAGGTTTGTTTGATTCTTTCACAGTCAAAGTTTATGATCCCATACACGTGTTTATGTTTCTTTGAGTGCAAGACTTTTGCAGTAATTGTTATCTTTTAGAATGATACAGTGGCAGAAACGACGACCTACAACCCTTTTTAGCTCGCCCCCAACTGCGAGCTTCTTTCCACAACATTAAGTTAAGTGTCCCCACTGATAACCAGTCACTTCAGGGAAAGCTGGAGACAACACGGCACGTCCTTTGGTTTAAGGGCTTTATATAACTGCAACACAGCCGCAGAAAGCCGTGCGGGAGATAAAAAGGAGGGCATGTGTGGAAGTCAGGGTGTGTCGCACTGAGGGCGGGAGGGCCACTTCAAGTTTCAGGAAGAGTGCAGCTCCTGTCGATGTGGGATTCACAGCAAAGTGAAGTGAAGGACTGCACTGCTCTACATCAGAGGAAAACATGCAGAGTAAGTTCAACTTTACCTTCCATGTTTTTATTAGTGATTACCACTCTCTCTCTCTCTTTCTTGTTGTTTTTGTTTGACTGGGAAGTTTTGGGAATCCTTTCGTGAAGAACAGTTTTCTGGGGAGCTTGTGCCATACATAGCCTTACATCGCCAAACAGGACCGTGTGAAATGGAGTTGAACATGCTTGTTTTGAGTGCCATCCCATTCATGAAGACTCACAGCTGAGCTCATAATGTGTGCTTAGCTAGGGTAAAGATGATCAGTGATGGTTTTTGAAACGACTGCTCATGGCTGTTTTAGCTGAAATGGTGGAGCACATGAATCCTGTCTTATTCCGTTCTCAGTGGCTGCTACGTGATAGGGAAAAAAAACGAATAATCTACACTAGGGTGGGCACATTTAATTACAAAACACCATTTAAAAAAAAAAAAAAAACATTTCAAAAGATAAATACTGATTCTGTAACATCTGGTTCATTTGAATTAAACCAATCACGAGCTATTGAAGCCTAATTAAAAAAACAGCAACAGCAGCAGGCAGTTTGTTGTTGCTGGTTCATTTCCAGTGGGAGTTGCTGAAGCAGGTGCTCTAAGCAAGAAGGTCCTGAGTTTCTGCATTCCTCAGATACTTTCTCACCCACCCCTGGACAGTGACGCGCTTAGACACACTTCCTGCTTCTGTGAAAGGGCTGTGTGTTCTCTGGTTGTTTTCTCATCTTGTTGTTTTTCTAGTCAAACGAATCTTTGCGCTCCTTTTTGTGGCTTTAAGGGTGCTACAACAAAATCAAGGAGATGATGAAAGGCAGAGGCATCGTGTCACTTAGATTCATGGTGCACTTTTCCTTTGTTTAAATACCTCCGATAAGACACTGAATGTGTTCAATTATCTGAGAATATCCTCACTTTATAATCTAACCAAAACACATCTGGATTTAGAAGATTTTACAGGTCATGATACAAAACGACCTCATTACCCTAATCACTTTTTCCCTTCTCCTCGGTGACTCTTTATGACCTAACTCAAGTTCCAAAGGAGCAATACCAGATTATAGCGGCGCACGCACTGACCTTTGACCCTGTCGTCAGACTGAGGGCAACACGGACACCATAATCCTCGGCCTGTTTCTCTCAGTTCGCCTCGAGGTTTCCATCCAATATCAGCACATATAGCACGACTTAGTGTCAGAATGCGTGTGTAGTAAAAAAATTTCCTTTTTTGTCAAATATTATATAATGTTTTTCTAAATCTGCAACTGCTAAACGTCTGTCCTCAAATCCCTTCTCAGGCAGTTTCACAGGAATTCACTCTTCAATTCATGCCTCATGACTCTGACGTGTGGCTGCTGTGTGATGTTAGTAACTCATACATGTTATAAAGGGGATGGACCTCCTTGGACGGTTGGCGAGACATGTTGGAGGCCAAAACTAATCCAGCAGTCTTGATTTAGCATTTGTAGATGTGGAGTAGTTTGCCTATCTGGCAACATAACTAAAAACCTGTGCATCTAATCTGTATCATGTCTCTCTGTCTCTCCCATTTCCTTCCTCTTTCACCCAGGCCTAAGCTCTCCGAGAGGCCGGGTCCTCTCTGAGGAGCAGTTCAGCTGCTCCATCTGCCTGGAGGTGTTCGTGGAGCCCGTCTCCACACCCTGCGGCCACAGCTTCTGCAAGGCCTGCCTGCAGGGCTACTGGAACCACAGCAAGAAGTTCATCTGCCCCATGTGCAAGAAGAGCTACTCCAGAAAACCCGAGATGAGTGTCAACAGGGTCCTGGCTGAAATCTCCACCCAGTTCCAGGGGCTCATGCTGGCCGGAGGGGATGGAGGGGCCGAGGGAGCCGGGACGGCCTCACGGGGATCCACCCTGAATCTGAACTCCGATACAGGCCCCGTAGGCTCTCCAGGGCTCGACACTGGGGAGTTTGCCCGGGCTGGGCAGGTCCCCTGTGATGCCTGCATTGGGAGGAAGTTAAAGGCGCTCAAGTCTTGTGTGAACTGCCCTGGGTCATTCTGTGACACCCACCTCAGAAATCATAAAAAGGTCAGTTTTTGTCTAATTTATTGCAAGATGAAAAATATCAGTTTTCTTTCTCATTATGTAACCCAAAAGTTGACAGTGTCTCCAGTCAATGTTTTTTGGAGTTTCAAAATAAAATAAAACACTTTTTCCATACCGTTTGACAAAATCACATACTCTGTATCCTCTGCATCTGCTTGTTACAGATGTAGTCACGTCTTCTAGTCCATATTATATATTATGTTGATTTATTTTAAATATTGAAAACAAATATGCAATTTTTAATGGTGCACAATTACTTAAAATAGAACATTTTAGATGTCATGTGCATCATTTTTGTATACGTTTCCCTCTAATTCAGCACAATATATTGCATTTCAGTATTTTTTGGTGTCATTTGACTTTGTGGAATCTTGAACTAGAATTTTAAATAACATTTTGTGGGATTGAAAAATGCTTTTCTGCACAACATGAGTTTAAACCGGTAGGGTGAAGGTTATGCCACGTGATCAAGATGATGATGTCAAACCTGATAATCTGATTTAATGTTATCATTCAAAAATCAAATACATAACTATGGCCATGTCAGGATTCCTGCTCACTCATCACTCTTTGGATTGCTGTCATCATCTCTATGCATCTCTATGAGTCTTCTATGCATTTGTCTCTCTGTGAATATGCTTGTTTCAGCAGTGTTCTGCTTTCTTGAACATGTATGCAGTTAATATCCTCAGAGCTTCCCAGTTCAAATATACTGCTACTACAAGCCACTTTGCAGATTCATCGAACGCACTCATGGTTAAGAGTCTGGGGATCCAAAACACAGTCCTGAGTTTGCTATTCCTGCATTTAACCATTCAAATTCACGGCTGTCTTTTCCGCCATGCACCGATTCCCAGGTGAAGTCTCTGATGTCTCATCGTCTGATCGAACCCACTTTCCACCTGGAGGACAAGATCTGCAAGAAACACGATCGTCTGCTGGAGGTCTACTGCCGCACAGACCACACCTGCATCTGCACGGCCTGCGCCGAGACCATGCACAAATCCCACGACATTGTCTCCACTGACCACGAGTGGAAGAAGAAGATGGTGAGCTGTGGCCACGCTTTGTTAAGTAATGTTGGAAAACATAGCAATGCGGAAAAAACAAATGCTGCTACTGCAACTCCTAGTTATTAGCATTATCGTTATTTAAGCAAGGCCTGTAAAAAGACAAGTAATTTGACTTTTTATCATTACATGATGCGCAAAAAACAATAAAAATACCAGGTTTAAGTACTATAATAATAATTCCATTTTGAATTAAACACAGAATTTAATGGTGGCACATAGAAACTTTAACTAATTTGCATGCAAAAATGTGTTCACAGCTCATGATGGGCTTTGTAGCAGCCTTAAAACCTTTCATAGTTTGGACATTTTAGCTGCTTTTGCACTGTATGTATACATATGTCTCACTGACAGCTGCAATCATACGATTTCAGTTCTACAAAGTTGTGTCAATAGTGATTATTCAGTGAGCCACGATCCTTATTTTTGTCCTCCAGAGTACTGTGGGTAAGAAGAGGTCGGAGCTCAAACATTTGATCAAGGAGAGATCCAAGAAACTGGACGAGATCAAACAATCCATCAAGGTCATCAAGGTGAGTCGGCCGAAGGCTAGTAAAACACTGGTTAGGAATCAAGATCTCGCCTGTGTGTTATTAGTGCGAGAAACAGCTCCCCCCCCATGCCTACAGCTTCTATTTGATCAAATCCACATGAATCATTTTAAGGAATCCTTTTGAATTTAAAACTGAACATATTCATTGTTTACAGATTAAGCCTTTTTGACATGCATCGTCTTGTCTGCAAGAATGCATAAAACATAGAGCACAGAGGCAAACAACACGACGACCTGTAAACAAAACATTAACAAATATCATTGTCATGACATTGTGAACGTAGGAAGCAAGAGGAACTTCATTTCAAATAAGAACACGAACCAATTAGTTTTTCTGTTGGCATTTAAAGACCGCAAATTAAGATATACGTATTACAATGATGGGCATGAAATTGCCATTTCAAAAATAAATCTACATAAAATATAATAAATAACATTTAATGGTAAAAAAAATAAATGGGTATGTGGTATAATGAGGCACAATATTAAAAAAAAAACAAAATAAAAACTGCACCCCATCAGGAGTGGAGGACACTGACTGACCAAGATCCACATTTTATTATCCGAGTGAATCTGTATTGTGCCATGTAGTGATCAAGTATTGCTGTTGTCCGCGTCCCTCATGTACTGCATGTTCAATATGTGCCCAGTCTTCACTAATGGAGCGCTCCTCATGTGCTAAAGCTCTAAAGCTTTATTTGCACTTCAAGCAGCACTCAGCACACAGACAAGCTTACAAAATGTGAGCAAACTGTTGCTCAAGGGCACTTTGACAGGGACACAAAGGTGTTTATGGGATGACGTTTCATTTACAGGTCACCCACCATCCTGTAGATTTACTTTGTTAGAAAATCTGCAGCACCTCCGGTCCGGACTTTGCCCACATCTTTCTCGTACCTCACGTGCTCTGTGCTGGCGGGGAGGGCGGCCTGCTAATGCAGTTTGTTTTTCTCTTAAGCACGCAGACCCAGATACATGTCTGAGGCCGTCCAACCGGTGTGACCAGCGCAAACATTTACCTTTAGTTACCCACACCCTGGTTTTACCTGCAGCCTCATTCCAGTAAAACCTACCTCGATGATAAGAACTGAAAACATGAAGGATTACCTGCTTTTTTTCATAGAAATGAGAGGATTGTAATTGTAAAATGACTGAAATGTTATTGGGGTTTTGAATGGTTTTCCACAACAATCCAATTGACGTGTGTGTGTGTATATGAATGAACAATGTGCTGATTTTCATAAAATGTCTTTTTTTTCCGCAAAACTTCCCAGGTTCAGTGCTGGTTTGGTTTCCTGTTTGGCGACATTTTTATCTGCTTTTACAAATACAATGAGGAGTCACTTACCAGAGGGTTGTGTGTGTGTGTGTGTGTGTGTGTGTGTACTGGACAAACATGTGCATGTCCCTGTGTGTGGGTTCAACTGCTGCTACAGATGTAGAGATAAAGACAATGATGCATCATTGGATTTTGTGAACTTTTAACAAGGAATCCTGCACGGGACTGAGCACCTCTTCAGTACTAAGCCCATTTTTCCTAACTCTTTTCCGAAATTACATACACAAATAAATTGAGTATATCTCAACAACCACAAAGGCTATATGCCTAAACTTTGTAGGAATTATTAAAATAATATCTGATAAATAACTGTGCAAAAGTAGATGCTAAAAAAGTGAACCTAAGCAGTTTAACACACATTTTATATCCGCTATTTCCAGGCGGAACCAGCAAATGTGCCATTTGGGCCCATTTGGATCCAGATGTGCCATTGACCTGTTTTAGGTACTAGGCAGGAAATTATATTTCACTAATAAATCACTATGGTAACTCATTCCATCAAATACAACTGTTTTTGACAGGGGGGCACGGTGGCAGAGCGGTTAGCGCCCCTGTGGGTTTGAATCCCGGACCAGACCACGACCTCCCTGGGTGGAGTCTGCATGTCCTCCCCGTGTTACCGTGGGTTTTCTCCGGTTTCCTCCCGCCGTCCAAAGACATGCATTAGGTTAATTGGTGACTCTAAAATTGTCCCTAGTGGATGAATGTGTGCGTGAATGGTTGTCTGTCTATGTGTCAGCCCTGCGACGAGTTGGCCACTGTCCAGGGTGCACCCCGCCTAAGGCCCAAAGCCACTGGGATAGGCTCCAGTCACCCGCGACCCCCAACGGGAACATGCGGTAGAAAATGACTGATGACAACTGTTGAGTCATTTTGAGCTTATAATCTGGGTCAGATTCACCTAGGCACTCTCTGGGTGACGCCATTGATTTCAAAGGGACCGTAATACACGAGAGAACACGCTAGAACCGTCTTTTTCAATCGGAATATAACTTTTGAACTGAAAACAGCAAAGGTAAGACATACTTTATGATTTAGTGATGTTTTTGTTTGTTACAGTTTTGACTGTAGCTCGCTGAGATTCCTTCGCACGGCAACGTGGCCGCCATTGTTGTTTTCCGCAGCGTCTGCCCTGGTGTGTAGCTTGTGTGGGTTGCTGGAAGTGGTGAAAATAACAGAATAATGGAATTGTGATTTGCATATTTTCACGTTTTATAATTGCCTAGGTTGTAATTGTGTTTTGTTCTGGCTGTGGATGCTTGGTACTGGCTTTTAGAGGAGTCTCTGCCCTTTTGTGTTGGTGTGTAGGATGTTAGGATGGGTGCTTCCTAGCCTGTGTATTTATACTGTCCAGGCTTTCGTATAGTGTGTTTTCACGGCACATCATCAACCCGGAAGTCGGCCATATTGGCGATACTGAACTTAAACAATGCCACTGAACCGAACAGAACTCGCAAACTTTTGCTGATTATTTCTGCTGAAAATGGTCAATTATTGTCGTGTTTAGGCTGCACTAATCGGTGCATTTGAAGTTTTATATGCTGCCAAAAGTAGTAACAAATCAAGGAGAAGAGTGCAAAAAACTGTCTGAGGAAAGACGGCGTTTGTGTTTATTTCTTGTCAGCTAGTTGAAATATTAGGCTACTATCTTAACAAATTGTGTGTAATATTATACTCGCATATTGATATTACATTGCTGTTTGTTATTTCTTGGCTAAAAATCAGATTCTAATCTCATTTCTTAACCTTCTCCAATAACACAAGACTTGCATATTTTCTGTAAAATGTTACTGAAAGTTAGTTAATGGTGCTATATTTATTATATTATATTATTTATTATATGCCGTGCGTTAATATGAACGGAAAACAAGGACCACGATCACCTGAGGACTCACTGACGTTAAGCTACAAACGTCGTGTAAATCGAACCCAGCAGAAACACAAGGATGCTGCTGCCCACTCTGTGCTTCTTTTTTCACAGTTTAGACTTAATAAATTAGTCTTCAGTGGTATATTAACCGTGCAATCCGTGCTGTTGTTTACATCTCCAATATGGCCGCGCATCCGGGTAACTGACCAAAGCGTGACGTAGGTGCAAACCCTCTATTCAAGATGAAAAAACACGAACCTCTTCATACACTTGAGTTACAGTATAATTTTGCTTATTTGTTGGATAATAAAAATATGACTGGAGATTGGAGAGTTATGGTGAAACCTATGCAGGGTAACGTTACGTTTTACCAAGAAAAGCTGTAGTTTCCTATGCTTGGCTTGTGGAAGACGTAGGCCTACTATAACCTGTTAGTCCAGTTGTACAAGCGGCAGACAGACCCACTCAGGAAACAATAGATAAAAGGAGCGATGACAGAAGCTGCAGCATTTCACAGGTTCATGTGACTCTTAACTGTTTCCTTTTAGGCCAAACCCTTTCAGGCACAAGTTGAGAGAGTTCGGAAGAGACAGATGTGGGAACATTGTAGACAACAGACACTTTAAGGCAAGGCAAATGTATTTGTATCACACCCTCGACAACAAGGCAATTCAAAAGGATTTTGTTCATAAGACATAAAAAGGAATCAAGAAAAGATATAAAAGGAAAAATTAGGTGATATAGTGGTTAGTTCATCCAGGAAACGTGTAGCATGGAAACAGGTTTGATTAAAAAAAGATTTCCCCTCAAACAGGTTTAAAAGTCCAAAACTCAAGGTGCCAAGACCTTGATTCTGTAGTCTGGATAGAAAGTTTAAACTCTTTCATAAAGTTGGGGGATTCACAGATTTAAAAAAATTAATTCAAAATCAAAGCAGTAGAGGCTGAACTATCTTGACTTTTAGTCAATAATATAGATTACGTTTCCCACAGTGCAACTAATTTAATCTTTTCCTTAGACTCTCTCTTCCTGGTAAATTCCCACATTTCTCAAGTTTGTAATGCAGGCTATCGATTATATTTGTAGTCTCCCAGCCCAGGCTGAGATAACCCTTTCTATCATGACATCGCTGTGACACCATCAGGGTTATTTTCTTTCTTTCTTTGTCATTTATTCGGACTCCCTTTTTGAGTCGATCTTAACTTCACTTTGCTTGAACTTGCACGCGACTAACGGTGGTTTCGACAGTCCTCGCGTTGGCCTACCCCGTGTCCCCTCCGTTGCAGGCCAGCGCTCAGAAGGAGCTGGAGGAGAGCTGGCAGGTGTACGCCGAGCTGCAGCGCATGGTGGAGCAGAGTCAGGCGGAGTTGGTGGAGCTGATCACCACGAGGCAGCGGGAGGCGGAGCGTCACGCCCAGGAACTGGCCCGGGGTTTGGAGAACGAACTCAGCCAGCTGAGGAGGAGGAGCCACGAGCTGGAAGCCCACGCACAGACCCAGGACAAAGTGGTCTTCCTGCAGGTAGAACAGGCTCTCAAGTGAGGCGACACACCATAGCGGCTTGGAGGATCAAATATGTTTTTATGTTCAGGTGGGACACACTCGGCTGTGATTAAAGAACACATTTCAAATAGGGGGGAAAAAAAGCTTCTCAAATATTTGTTAGTTCATTTTTTAATGACCGCTGTTGTCATTTTTAACAACAGTAAATGACGCAAGAATTTAAAAATAATACATTTTGTTGTTTGTGCGCTGTCACCAGAGACTTATTTGCGTGACCTTCCACAATGTCCCACTTTTCTGCAGCCTTTGGTGTAGTTCTTCCCCGGCTCTTTCATTGCTATTGATGGTCAATATTTTAAATCAAGACCAAACTCCCACTGTAATTTTAAAAATGCATGCTGGCCTTTTAAGTGTGACTTCATTAGTCATTTTTCCAGCGTGTAGCCCACAAACACATTTAATATGCATTTAGGACACACCATGGGAGCTAATTAGTTAAAAGGCTAAGGCCTTAGGACATAGCAGTGTAAGCTGCTGCACTTACAGTAAAGGATATCTGAAAGAGATCTACCATAACAGACTTTATACCGTTATTGATCGTGTTACTGACCAGGATGGGAAAATATATATTTTTAAAATGAGCTTTTTCTCTTTTTCTATCATCATCATTTATCTACATAATATCTACACAGCCAATTATCCAGTGGACCCCCATGGCTGCACCGGCTGTAGTTGCTAGGAGATTCGTGACACAACATCAAAAGCCTCTATGAACAGAGCCAGCTGTTGTGGAAGTTCCCCCATGTGCATTTACCCTGGACTGTTTACGTAGATAAAATGTTGATTTTTCTCTCATGAAAGACGTCTTTGAAGTTAGCAGCTTGGAATTTTTTCAGATAGGAGGGGGGGGGGGGGGCACATAGCCCCACATACCCAAACACAGTGTTTGTAAGAGCAAAGTTGAGAGCATGCAGACAAATACGTTCAGTGTTCTGCATCTGCAACTCTTCTGATATATCTGGATAATATCCTACACTTTTTCTGTCTAATCAATAATGTGCAGAGTGCTCTGTGCTGGTTATTAGACGTAGACGTTTAGAGATAAATCTGCACACTGTCAAGAATGTTTACCGCATAAATATGTATAAATCACTAAGTAAGTACTGAACGTGGTGAAATTTGATTGGAGCTCTCCATCAGTGTCATATTCAGTCTCACTGCAAAGACCTTATTTCCCCCAGAGGCATCACGAGGCAATATTTTTATTTCACCTTACCTTGCATAACCTTGCTCTTCCATTTGCTGTAGAACATGGGGACGCTGTCGCCCCCACCCGAGCCCACTGATTGGTCGGCGGTCAGCATCAACACTGACCTCTACCTGGGAACCATCCGCTCGTCCGTCAGCGGCCTCATCGACAAGTTCCAGGAGGAGCTCAAAAGGCTGTACGGGAAAGGTGAGGGCAGCTAGCTGAAGTACATTTCTCGTTATGATAAAAGAGACTGAATCACCGTGTGACAAAATAAAATAAGTAAATTAACAGAATTGTATCTGTAAGACATTGACAATGCGCAGGTTTCCACGACAAACTGACATATACTGTACACTATGCTGCAAGGGGAACAGGACATTGCATACAGTGTCAAAAGACAGTGCACCACCTACATTCATGACTAATACACAGGGCTGGACAAAATAAAAGAAACACCTTATGGCAGTGTAGTCACATTCAACAATATCACAAAACTATGGCTGTAAAACGTTAAATTAAACATTTTATTTTTGCTAAAACAACCTCAACTAAACGTCATAAGATTCAAATAGGTGTAATTTATTTTAAGGGCTGTTGTACCGGATTGCATTGTTAGGTATTTTGTCCATCCCCTGTATAACAAAATGGTCACAGTCAATTTCATACTGACATTGCTTTTACTCAGGGGGGGCGGGAAGTCTTCCAAATGCTCAGAGTGATGTACAGTGTTTTTGTATTCTACATGCTGCATACTTTCAAAATAAGAGTATGTAAACTGCTGGAAACGCAACTATAGTTCCACAACTTTTGGTGATTTTTGGTGTCTCAATCGATGGAAAATCAGTCACACCCAACACGCCCTGCTGGGTGCCCATGTGCGTTGTCCTCGCAAAGTTACAGCAAAATGCATCCTTCCTTGTCCAATACCAACCACGCTTCCTGTGTGAACTCCAAATCAGGGATATGTAGGTCACTGTACGAACACTTTGAAATAGAAAAGTGACTCATCATTGCACCAACCAACCACCCCCCCACCACACACTCACACACACTCACACGTTCACACATACAAGATGGTCGGACAGATGGAGATAGTGTTGATGCCACAGTTCACCCACTTGGACTCAATGCAGAGGCAGCAGCAGAGAGCTGACTGACAGCAGCACGTGTCTTAAACATTTACAGCTCTGGATTAGATCTACATGTTTACCACCTACACGTGCCATCTGCTTTGACTTTGACTCTTTGGCTGAATGTCTTGCTGACTCTCTCTCTCGCTCTCTCTCTCTCTCTCTCTCTCTCTCAGAACTCCGGAAGGTACAGAACTATTCAAGTGAGTAGGACTTTAGGTTGTCAGCTTGGTGCTCAGCAGCTTACACTTGTTTGGGGCAGGGAGTTGTGACTCTTCTTCTCAGAGATTTGAGAAGAGAACAGGGGTTATGGACTATCTTGAGCAGTGCAGCCAAAGCCTAATATGATGTTCAGTTCTCCAAATTGTCCACAAGATGGCGCCACTTCTTCACAGCACAGACAAACTCAATCCGTATTTTTACATTAAGTATTGCTACTTTCACTTAAGTAAAGGATCTAAGTACTTCCTCCACTGCATATTTTATTTTTTTTATTTTTTGGGGTGAAATTCAGAGACACACTCCTTAGGACAGGGTTAGTTTGGGTCCAGATGATCTAATAAATAGTGATTAATTAAAGTGTGAACCAAAACAGGGACATTTTTGACAGTCATGAATTTGGGAGGGACATTTAGGTTACTATTAAGGCCCTTTGTTTATGCCAAAAGCAAACTTTTGGAGGAACTCCTTCGTATACATGCAACGTCTTTTTCACTGTGGCATCAGGCAGACGTGTTCAGGCATAGAAAATCCATTTTTGTGATAGTCGAGATGTCGTTATATAACAAGGAACTCTTCTCCCAGCCTCTTATTCTGCTCTGCTCTGTGCTGTCCAGGTGAGGTGATCCTGGACCCTGCCACGGCCCAGAGGAACCTGGTTGTGTCTGATGACGGTCGCCAGGTGCGATATGAAGAGCGGAGAACCTCCCACTCTGAGGGTCCGAAGCGCTTCAGCCCCGCCCTCTTCGTCCTGGGCCGTGAGGGTCTCACCTCTGGGCGACACTACTGGGAGGTGGACGTGGGGCGCAAGACGGCCTGGACGCTTGGGGTGGCTAGCGCCTCAGCCCGCCGCAAGGGCGAGATCAAGCTGAGTCCCGAAGGGGGATTCTGGTGCCTGTGGCTGAAGAACGGGGAGGTGAAGGCTTTGGCATCGAGCCGCCTGCCTCTGCTGTTGCCGTACCCAATCAGTAAAGTGGGAATCTTCCTGGATTATGAAGGAGGCCAGATTTCTTTCTATGACGTGAAGGCTCGTCTGCATCTCTACAGCTTCGTCGATACCTTTAATGAGAGCCTATACCCAATCTTCAGCCCTTGTCTCATGGAGGAGGGCAAGAACTCTTCTCCTCTCATTATAACCCCTGTTAAACACACCTGAGACTGACAGCCAATCAACAGCCTAGCAAGTCAATCAGATACAGGTTAAACTTTTCTAAAATCTTCAGGACAAAAAACGCTTGCAGCAAAGTGCAGATATGTTTTTTTATTTTTATTTTTTGAACAGTTGATTTGGTCCATTTTATTTGGTCTTAAAATATGAATCTCGTCTCAGTGAGCCAACTTTATGACGGTTTTGCTTGTTTACAAAGCGTTTTACCTCAAACAACTTTCAGCCAAATGAAAGGGGGAAAAAAAAAAAATATATGTAAAAAGTAATTTTGCATATCACAACTACCCGTTGCAACACTTTCTCATCATATGTGCAGGTTATTGCGTTTGCTCAAGTAAAATTTGGTTCACCACAGGTCCTATAAAGGCCGCCGGCCCACAGAGTGACTGTTTTATTGAAACAATAAAATGAAAGCACGCTATGTGTCACCAGTGTGTGTTTGGGTCAGAGGAAATCAAATTGTAACTTGGATGGCACTACGTATTACAGAAATTAAATGAATATACAATTTGGTTACTCAAAAGTATCCAATAGTTCCTTTATACTGTATACTATTATCTCAAATTGTACATAAAATAAACTAGACTGATATCTGGGTGTAAAAACATGTGAGGCCCTCGAGAGGATTATTCCAAAGGGCAAATTTCACCTGTGGTTCTTACATTTAGCAGTCCTAGTTCAGTTAGACGTGTAAAGAAGACTGAGTCCTTGTTTAACTATAAGGCTTGGGGGTCTTTACAGATTAAAGCAATGAAGTTAAATAGTTATAAATGTAATGTCTAGAGGTTTAGTCTTGCCTGGGGGATTAAATAAGAGATTTTTGTACATTGTTTGCAATGGGCTTTTTTTTTTTTTTCTCAATGTGGAACCAGGGTTGTTTCAAGGACCATGATGTTCTGTATTTTTGTATGAAACATTAGCTTTTGCACCTTCTTTCTGAAATCATTCATTAAAGATAAGTCACAAACAAATTCAGAATTGAATATACTTCCTTTTTTTTTTTTCGACTAGTGAGGGGGGATTTGTCTTTTAGCTTGAACCTATAAAATAGGTTTTAACTCCTGAACAGGATCTGGAGAAGCTGCTGGAGCCACAAAATGATTAAATTATCCTCCTTAAAGCTGCACTAATCAAACATTTTTATAATAACAATGGATCAAATAACTAATGTGAAAGTGACAAACCCAATTATCTCCCAACTCTGCAGTTCCCCTCAGCCCTGTGGGGCATTTTCGGTTCTTTCAGCTCATTGTTTTGGTGTTGTGGCCCACAACTTTGCTGTTTCGGTTCACTCTCAGCACTCTAATTAACTTTATATATAAGTGAGCTTTAAAGGTACTGTAGCAGGCAGATATTATTTATCCTCGGAAAGAGCCGGGCTAGCTTTCCTGTCTTTGCGCAAAGCTAAGCTAACTGGCTGCTGAATACTTTATAATGCACATTTGTTTTCTCAGCTGTGTGCCCAGTCGGTGGGTTCCCATACATATCACTCCGAATACCAACCAAATAAATCAATCAGTTTATTATTTGAAATATGTAGTTCAGTGAAGAAAAAGAGAAAATAAATAGATAAGACAGACAATAAAAGAAGTTAACAAAGCCTTTCAGAAATGTGCCATTACGCAGAGAGTGCTAGTGTTTGAGAGATTAATGTATTTCACTAATTTGTGACTTGTATGAGAATCTCAATTGTGAACCTCCAAACAGATTAAAGCCAAAATGTAGAATTATTTGCCACACCTGCAGGAGGTGGACAAAGTCGCACCTTACAATACATTATCAAAGGAGCCCTCCAATACCAGTTTAGTGAAGCTCATAATGTTTTTTTGACATTTCAAATGACAAAAAAAAATCACAGATTGTGCCTTTAACAAAACCCACATAATGAGCTTTACCAAATTGGAATTTCCTGTAGTGTTGCAATGGTTCCTGCACTGTTTGGGTTTTGTTCCCAAGCTGGACTGCTGGTATTCTCCGAAGGGTTAAAGCCATTCCTCCTGGAGCTCTGAGGGCCACGGCCATGGAGGATAAATTTGTATCTGGGGTAAAATGAGAGGGAGGGTTGGAGGGGGTATATTTTAGGTCTGAGGTGTGTGTGTGTGTGTGTGTGTATTCGTGGGGGGAAGTTGGAGGTGGCAGAGGTTACTGCCTGTCTCATGTGTCAGTGTACAGTGGAGCCCTGAGGCAGCTACTCTCTGGTGAGTGTCCCTGTATCTCTGCTTTTTCTGTCGGCCCTCGTCCTCTCCTGCGTTTTCATTTCTATACTGTTACACCTGCTTCTCTGTGCACCAGTAGGTCTCTCATGTTGGATTATGTTTAATTGCGGTTTGGCTGTTTAAGAGCTGTGACCTGAGCCTGACCTGAGGACTGTTTTCTGTTGCAGTCAGTTTAGTACAGATTAACCCAAAATTTAAGAAAAGACTTCAATCAAAGCTACAAGTTTGTAGTTTTTTATTTATTTATTTATTTTTGAGGCACGAGGTGTTTCCATGTCAAAATACCTCCGATTATTATCTAGAGCAGGGAAGCACTGCAAGACAGATCACTGGCTCGACCAATAGTTTTGGAAAGATGTTAATCTGGTCTTCCATGAATACTTAGGCCTCAACCAGAGAGCTGCTCATGTTGAAAGTCACACACACTCACAGCTTCGCAGACACTCTGCCAGTGTACAAGCCAATTAAGCAAGCCTGATATATTTAGAAGTTCATGTAACGACGCAAACATCTTGTTTAAAAAGCAAAGATCTGGAAGTCTGAATCAATATAAAATCATTTGTGGCAGCCAATTTTAGCAGCCGATATCAGCTTATCACAAATATATTGGTGGTGGCCAACAACTGTGACGAAGTAAATCCCCAAAATGTTTGAAGCAACTTTTGAACAGTGCTGCCATTCCATAGTTTGTCCACCAGAGAGCGCCGAGATGTTTATTTTTCAACTGTAAAATATCCCCACAGAATATATCTTGGATTTGAAGAGATTCCTTATCAGAAATGTTTGCATATGTGATGTGTTTATATTAAATTTGAATATCAGTCAATATATTATCAGATTTTAAAACTCTCTAATATCAATGTGGATCAGTCTAAAAAAATTTGGAATGGGTCAAACTCAAGAAACCTAGAATAAAATAAAGAATACGACAAACATAATAAACACTGACAACAAGTCTGACAACACTCCCCCTAGACTCACAGGGGCTCATTTATTACAAAAAAAGGACAAAGAAGTTTGACTTAATCCAATGGTATGAAACCTTGAATTGACAGAAGCTATATTTCCAAATCGTTGGCTTGAATCTGTAACAATAAATGAGTCCTGCCATGCTTTGCTTAGTAGAGTTGCATGAAAATGACCCCAAATAAAGTCACGCCATCTAACCCTAGCGACCTCAATATCACAGCAGGTTTGATGCCCCGCTCAGAGGCCGGTTGCTTGCTCTGAAAATGACCCTGCCTCTCCGCCGTGCAGGAATGGCCGCCACTGGGAATCTTTCTGAAGAGCAGGTGCACTGCTCCATCTGTCTCGACGTCTTCACCAACCCCGTGTCCATCCCCTGCGGACACAACTTCTGCCAGAGCTGCATCCTGGGATACTGGAAAACCAGCCCTCTGTACCAGTGTCCTATGTGTAAGAAGTCTTTCTACAAAAGGCCTGACATTAGCATTAACACTGTCCTGAGGGAAATTGCAGAGCAGTTCAAGGAGATCAGGGTTAGAAGTGTGGAAGGGACGGTGAGCGAGAACGAGGAAGACGTGAAAGTAAAGAAGTGGACAATGGAGAGGAGGAAAAAGGAGGATGAGGAGAGGCTTCTGGAGAAAGACCAGAAGCAGCAGCTTCTGGAGGAGCTGAAGCAGAAGCACGAGGAGGAGAGGAGAAAGAAAGAAAAACAAGGAGAGAAAAAGCCACTGCAAGACGAGCTGCCGCCGCTCATCCCCCCCGTGTTGGCACCCAAAGCCTCTCCTCCGCCGTCACCCCAAGCCACAGCTCAGGGGCCGACGCCACCTGCGCTGCCTCAAACATCCCCTCCACCCTCTCCTCAGATCCCTGCTTCTCCAGCTCCTCAAACCTCACCTTCACCCCCCTCCTCTTCACTCCCGCCTCCTTCCTGGGGGGAGGTCCTCTGTGATGTCTGCCTGGGGGAAGGCAGGCCAAAAGCGGTCAAATCCTGCCTCGTGTGTCTGACTTCCTACTGCGAGGAGCACCTGACATCTCATTCCGCCCGGTTCACCAAGCACAAGCTGATAGAGCCTGTTGCCAACATGGAGGACAGGATGTGTCCGAAGCACGAAAGGCTCCTGGAGCTGTTCTGTAAGAAGGATCAGACCTGTGTGTGCGTGCTCTGTACAGAGACGGACCACAGGGCGCACTACACCGTCCCTGTGGAGAGAGAGTGGACGGAGAAAAAGGTGAGACAAATATCTGTCATAGGTAGAGCAGCACTCACGGGAGGAACCTCATGGGTGGAGCTAAGCCTCAACTGAGAGAGCCAGATGTATGAACTGCGTACACACAGTTCAATGCCAATAAAGCTTCCACTGACAGTAACCAATGAGACACTCAAAGTGTTGTCACGGAAGGCAATAACACAGGGCAAAACAAAAGTGACTTACATGCATAAACACATATTCGGTCCAGATGACAACAACAGACACACATTCCGACATCACAGTCCTAAAAAGGGATAGGTTTCCTGAAGTCATCAAGTGGATCCAAACAGTTGACCTGAAAGGCCGTGTTATTACCTGCTTACTGACACTTTTTTCAGTGGTAAAAGAACGCGCAGGTTGGCTGGTGACATCTGATCAGCGACCAGTAAAGAAGCCAAGTAGTGAGAGGGGAGATTATGTTTTGTTATCACCAGTGTTGGGCAGTAATGTGGTTACTTGTTGGTTGGTGTAAGGGATTACAATTTGAAATCCAGCAGCTGTCCGCTTTAAAAAACAAACAAATCTACATGTGTTTAATACAAAAGATGCAATGTGTGGGTCTATAAATGCACCTTTGATGGAGCTAACCCTTCACCACTCAGTAGTTTTTACACATAATAAAACTATCCATATCAGCACGCTCCATGGGCAGTGCCACACGTTTGTGTCTCTAAAACCCGGGAAACAGTTGCAATTGTAAAAGCAGTTATAGAGTAATGTTTTGTTTTTTTAAAGTTATCAGGTGCATGCCTGTCATCAGCCTTGTTTGTGTGAAATCATGTCGTGCAGGCGAAGCTGAAGAGGACAGAAATAGACGTCCAGCAGATGATCCAGGACCGAGTGAAAAAGGTGGAGGAGATCAAACACTCGGTGGAACAAACCAAAGTGAGTCCCCCTGAGATTAAATATAGACTGCTGTCACCGAGCTTGCTGGTGCATCAAAGTTCTAGTGTTGTCAGTAAGTGCCTTCACACAAAGATTACTATTCAGCATAGATCAGTGTATTGCGTCTGTATTGTAGGCCAGTGCTCAAAGAGAGATCGAGGAAAGCATGCGGGTCTTCTCAGAGCTGGTGCGCTCCATCCAGAAGACTCAGGCCGAGCTGGTTTTGTCCATAGAGGAGAAGCAGAGGCAGACAGAGAGGTGGGCTGAAGGCTTCATCGCCGAACTGGAGCAGGAAATCGCTGAGCTTAAGAAGAGGAACGCAGACTTGGAGAACGTGGCTCGAACTGACCACATTCACTTCTTAAAGGTGAGAGAGCATTTAGTTTACAAGTTGGGGATCACTAAAGTTGCTATGTGGGTATTTAACCCCGAAAGGTTTTTTACGGTGTGGATCTCGATTTCAAATCCGAATCCATCCATCTTTTTTTTTCAGGGACATTTTATTGAGAGTAATGCTTTCTCTTGCACCCTGGTTATATTCACACTGTTACACACATTCACACCAGCTTTGGGCACCTCAGTGATGATAATGAGGGAGCTTCTTAACTTTCCCCACGCTTATTTATCCTACCGGGCCTAGGATTGAACCAACAACCTCCCGGTCACAAGCTAACAGCTCGCATTTCTAACCCTTAGGCCACCACTGCCCCATCATCATTCCCATTTCATGCTAGGAGTAACATTTCTGAGAGTGCTTCTCTAACTGAAACCATAGTTTTGCTTTTCATTGCAAAGAGGAGAGTATCTGTTTTTTGGTGTTTTCTCTCCACTGTCTAACTAGTATTCCTACTTTCAGCAGGAAAATCAGAGACCTCTTACATTATGTGTGCTGTAACAACAGTGCCCACCTCCGGTTCTGAAGTGTAATGTAATGCAATCCAAAAGCACTTGACTTAAAATACACTGTAGGCTGGAGGCTGCCAGTCATTTTGCAAATGCTTGTTTATAAAGTAGATAAATGTCTTAACTTTTGTGTGATGTTAAAATCAGCAGTTGTTTAAGAGTTTGGTGAGGACTTAATCCAAAAGAAAAAAACTTTCTGATAATTATTACTTAAAGTAAACAAAAAATTTACAGCCTTACAAAATGTGCATTTAAATTGCATATATGCTATTGTGTGTTAACTAACCTGCTTTCTAAGTCATTTCTTTTGCTCTGTCTGTCTGTAGAGCTTCCCAGCCCTCAGCACTCCGCCTTCTGTCAAAGACTGGTCTGAGACCAGTGTTCCCACTGACATGTGTGTAGGCATGATCAGGCGATCCGTGTCCAAACTGGAGGCAACATTAAATGAAATCATTGGCAAACTGGCTGAAAGTGGTAGGATTTCCTTTAATACTATATCATAACAAATCTGTCTTTTGAATGTTTCTGTTCATTTTGATTTTAAATTGAGAACATCACCCCACTAAGATGGACACAATATGTTAAAAGAATTTTGTCTTTTTTCTTTTTATAGAGATTACAAAGATTCTGAAATATGCAGGTAAACCATTTATTTTAACGGTTATATTGGTTTGATCTTTTCATCATCTTGAATCACTCCCAAAATCCTTCATTATGTCTGTGCGTTTCTGCAGTGGACGTCACTCTGGACCCTGACTCAGCCAACCCGTGGTTGCAGCTTTCTCAGGACAGACATCAGGTGAGACACCTGGGTGCATGGCAGGACCTCCCAGACCACCCTGATCGCTTCGACACAGTGGTCATCGTCCTGGGCCGCGAGGGCTTCACCTCAGGGAGACATTACTGGGAGGTTCAGGTGGGGCACAAGGATGACTGGTACCTTGGCGTGGCCAGGTCTTCTGTCAACAGAAAGGGTAGGATCTCTGTAAGCACTGCACAAGGCTACTGGGCTCTGGCCATGAAGAAGGGCCAGGGGTACCGGGTGTCAACGTCCCCGCCAATACTGCTCTCCCTCGACCCCAAGCCCATGCGGGTGGGTGTGTACGTGGACTACGAGGAGGGGCTGGTGTCCTTTTATGACGTGAGGGCTCGGACCCATATTTACACATTCAAAGATGCGTTCATGGAGAAGATCTTGCCCTTTTTCTACCTGTACTGTTGCGACAAAGCCTCTGACACCATCGTGATCTGTCCTGTGAGCGAGAAAAGCCTGATCAAGCAAAGCTAAGGACAAGTTTGACAGTGAAAATAGCACTGAAATGCCCTCATGGAAGTGAAAACTGACTGGAACTTTGTTGTAGCCGTACCTGTTTTGATGAAATCCTGTAGGCTATTTTATGCGTTATGTATATTTATTACATTATTTATGATAGTGTAGCTCAACAAATGCATTAATTGTACACCTTATGTATTCATGTCAGCTTATTGAAGTTCCTTAAAAGTATAGTTCAACATTTTGGGAAATACCCTTATTCACTTTCTTGCCGAGGCTTAGATAAGAAGGTCGATACCAATCTCAAGTCTGTATGATAAATATAAAGCTAGAGCTAGCAGGCAGTTAGCTTAGCTTAGCATAAGGACCGGGGGCAGGTGGAACGCCGCTAGTTCGGCTCTGTCCAGAGGTAAAAAAACAATTCTATTTACCAGCAGCTCACAAGCTCCCTTTATTAAGGTTTGACATTTTGGGAAATAAGCCTTTGTGCTTTCTTACACAGAGTTACCCTTATTCAGTTTCCTACCAAGGGTTAGAAGAAGCGTATTTGCTAAAATGAACTGTTCCTTTAAATGCATGACGTCAAAACCAATAGAGAAAAAGTGTCAGATTGATTTCTGATTGAGTGTGATTGATGCAGCAAAGGTTGTATGCTGAAGTGTGTTTATGATTTATGTCAATAAATGTTCTCTCAAATGTCTCTAATTCAGGCTTTATGGACTTTTGCAAAATACACTAAGTTTCATTTCAGTAAAATGATGTCACTTGGCCACACCCACGAACACTACCACACCAGCTTCTCAGGGCTCCTCTCCTTTTATTTCCACGTAATTGTCTGTGGTGCATAATTATTTCGTACACGGTCTTGCATGTGAGAGACAATTGAAGGAATCTGGAGTTGACAGAAGAACTTCAAAGAGTCAGGTGAGCCATTCTTCCTACTAATTCAAAATTTTATTTAATTAAAAACACAGACCTGTAAGAATGTTATGCAGGGTTAAGATGTGGAAGCTGATTCACATGGAAATGACTCATCAGGCGGGTCAGGATTTGCATTGTAAACAGCCTAAAATAGACTTGATTCCAAAGACGTAGCTAACATTTTGACTCCTTTTTATCTAGTTTAGGCAAAAACATGGTGTTATGTCACGTTGTACATGATGTAAAAAGCCTGAAAGAACAGATATATTGAGCATATAAATCACATTTTCTCCCACAGAGATTCCATAATGTCATCATTCAGTGTCCTTGCTTCATTGCCAGAGGATCATTTCCAGTGTTCGATCTGTCTGAACATCTTCAGCGACCCGGTTACAACACCTTGTGGACACAACTTCTGCAAGATCTGCCTCAGCGAGCACTGGGACAGGAGTGATCTATGCCACTGCCCAATGTGTAATAAAAGATTCTACGTGAGGCCCGAGATCTCCACAAACGTGGTCATCGAAGAGATTTCAGTCCGTATAAAGAAAAGGAAAGTTGAGACACCTGAAAGCGCTGATGCACCGTGGCAGGTGACGTGCGATGTGTGCACAGAAATAAAGTTAAAGGCCCTGAAGTCCTGCCTAGTGTGTGTCACGTCGTACTGCGAAGCCCACCTGGAGCCTCACCAAAGAGTTCCCTCCCTGATGAGACACAAGCTGACTGACCCGGTGGAGAACCTGGAGGAGAGGATGTGTGCGAAGCATGAGAGGATCCTGGAGCTTTTCTGCAGGGACGAACAGGCGTGCATCTGTCTGCTGTGCAGTGAGACGGACCACAAATACCACGAGACGGTGCCTGTTGAAGAAGAAGGGGCTCAGCAGAAAGTAAGAGAGTTTATTTTGGTAAATGGCTCAGAGAGTAAATTGAACCGTAAATCACTTTTTTTTGTCTTGGAATTCTACATGTTAGGAAAGCATTGAGTCCAAGAGAGCAAAGATCAAAATCATGATTGAGGACAGGATGGAAAAGATAAAGGAATTTAAAGACTCTTCTGAAATGAGCAGAGTGAGTACGGGGAAATATTTAGCAGATGTGCTATTTTAGACTTTAATATAAATCTGTGCTAATGCCATGATTTGATTTTTATATTAGGAAAAAGCAAATAAAGAGATTGATGACAGTGATGAGCTCTTCAATACTCTGATGAATCATGTACAAGTGGCGCAAACTAAACTGAAATTGAATATCGAGGCGAAGCTAAGAAAATCGCAAGACAAAGACAAAGCGATGATTGAAGAGCTGCAGGAGGAAATCACCCAACTGCAGAGGAAGCACTCTGAGCTGGAGGAGCTTTCCCAAAGCGACGACCACCTTCACCTTCTGCAGGTCAGTCAACACTCCCATTATTTGTCCCCTTGTTTTCCTCCTTTTGCATCTTTTCCTTGCCCCTAACCTCACTCAACTTAAGATGAGATGTAAGTAAGAGAGATACAAGGCAACACACACTATTATTACACACTATTATTATAAATTTGATGTAGTAAACGATGGGGACCCAATCAATTTGTGGGTTATGAGGGCAGAAGATATATAAAGTAAGAGAAGATGCAACAAGGCTGACAGTAGTCGAATTTCCATTCGAATGTAGCGCAATGTTCGGAAAACCGGCAAAACACAATGGGAGTCAATATGTGTTTCTTTGTTTTCTTTTTCAAGCTCAGCGGAGCTTTCCACTCAGGTTTTTTGTGCACAAATTGAAAATGTGCATAAAACACACCGGATGGAATGTGTTCTTGGCACACATTTGTAAATACACATATTTGCTTTCTTGCCAAGAGTTGATTGAAAAGATTGATGCCGCTCTCATGTCCTTATGCCGCCAGCAGCTGGTTAGCTTACAGTAGCTTAGCAAAAAGTCTGGGAACAGCGGGTGAACAGCCAGCCTGGCGCTCTGTCCGATGGTAACAAAATCATCCTACCAGCGCCTCTATAGCTCACGTTATATCTTGTTTGTTTAATCCGCACACAAACCGAAAAGTATCAACAACACATTGGTTGTGTGCCGGAGTATTTCTTGGCCAGGTGCAGTTAACTCTTGTCAAGAAAGCGAGCAAAACTTATTTCCCAAAATGTCGAATTATGCATTTGAGGAGACAGAGTGTCAAGACACATTACTACAGGGAAATGTCTGCTTGGCTGCAGATGGTTGGCTTTCAAGAATAAACATAGCCCCGTGCCACTCACGGTCATGTGTTTGTGAATCATTTCAGACGTTGGAGGCCCTGAGCACCATATCAGGCACCAAGGACTGGTCTAAGATCAGGGTTTACTCAGACCTGTGCGTGCAGACGATGAGGAGAGCCATGTCACATCTTGTGCACACTTTTGAATCAGAACTGAAAACTCTGACAGAAATTGGTAAATATCTGCTGCATCAGTGACGATGTCTCCTTTTTATGAGTTCCTCATAACTGTGGTGTTGTTTTTTCACTTATTACAGAAATGACCAGGATGAGACAATACAAAGGTGAGATCCTAAATACATTTCATTTACTTTCTTGCTGATTGAATTCACCTGCTATTATTACTAAAAATGAACAAAATGTAATTTCCTCAGAGTCAGTCACCTTTGACCCAGCCACTGCTGGTTGCTGCCTTGTGGTGTCCGAATTTGGGAAACGTTTGAAGTACTGCAAAACTGCAAGCCCCTCATCGTCGTCTGATGAGTCCGAGAGGTTCGACTGTCCCATGATTTTAGGGACGAAGGGCTTCGCCTCTGGGCGTCACTACTGGGAAGTCCAAGTAGGCCTGAGAACCGACTGGGATGTCGGTGTAGCCAAGGAAACAGTAACCAGAACAGGGAAGATCACACTGAAAAGAGAAAATGGCTTCTTTGCCATAGGAAAGAGGGGTTTTGATTATCAAGTTCATTGTACACACTACGCGGTCCTTCACCTGTGTCCCAGGCCAAGAAATGTCGCAGTGTATGTAGACTATAATGAAGGCAGAGTCTCTTTCTATGATGTGGATAGGAAGTTGCACATTCACTCTTTCACAGGAGAGTCTTTCACCGAGCAACTGTTGCCGTACTTCTATCTGCACAGCAGATTCAAGAAATCTGAGCCTTTGATTATTACCTCTGTGCAAGATCAAGCATCTCTCATGTCCGTCATTCGTTCCCTCCAACAAGGAAATTAGAGCTGGATTTAGATGCATAACGATATTGTGACAGTGGCTTGAAAAATAATAATAGCTCATGATAAATCTTGTAAGAGCAAGTTAAGTTTAGACCGACTTCATATTGAAGACAGTCACAATCAGCACCGAACGTGCGTTCACTTACTTTTGTACATACATTGCAATTTATTGGGGATGCGACCGCTTAACATAGGGAAAAAAATTAAATTAACAACATAGTCAGTGACTACGAATCTTTGAACTGAATGATGTGATTCAAATCATCAAAATGAGTTGTGATTTCCACCTCTCTTTTTTTAACATAACCAGTAAATAATATACTTAGTAAATTATGTGCTCCTCAGCCCTCGGAGGTAACGGCTGCTTGCTACCATAGGCAGCAAGCTTGTCAGTTGGTTGATGATTGAAGCCATTGTTTGAGAACAGAAAAATGCTCCCTTCCACTTATTTACACTTTAAGTGTTGTGTTTTTGGTTTTTGGAAAGGCTAAAAAAGAAAAGACACCACCCTCCAGGCCATTTAAATGTTGAGCGTCTCTCTTACGTCTGCCTCATTCACACTGCTTCAACAGGTAGAATGCCGACGCACAGGCCCGACGTGCCTACTTACAGTTCTGTGGATAATCCCTGTTGGAGGTGGAGGGGTTTAGCAAACACTCAATTCACATCAGGAATTTGCATCCACACAGCTTACGCTTTCATTAAGATTGTTGCAAATGATTCCTTATCAGGTTATGGTATAATGAAGATGTTCATACTATATCAAGTATATTAGAAATTATGTTGCAATGCTCTCGTGACTCGACAAGTTGTTTTTCTGTCATTTTAATGCCATTCTATGAACACATTTTGACCTTCTTCATTATAATAAAAGTAGAATGAGGTATTAACACGTGTTTGCATTAAAATAAATGTTCCTTTCTTTTTGGAGCTGCAGCTGAATTGCTATGAGGAAACTTAACCGCCTGCTTTGATCAGGTGTGTGTGGGTTTATGAGCATCCAGGAAGTGACAACAGAGCCACCCGCTGCTTTCCCGACAGTGATAGGTGTGTCCTTACCTATGTAAAGGAGGAAACAACTGAACACTAACACAACACTGTTAGAGCCTCAAGGAAGACAAGCTGGTTGTGGCACGTGAAAGGTAGGTGAGTTTTAGATTTCAATTTTAATGTCCCAGTGTTTCTGAGTAAAGTTTGGATTGTTGCAGTAGATTTTTGTCAAATGCAAGTGACAAGCTGTGTGCCGATCATTAAAGTAGAATGCTGTTACAGAGTTTATACTTCATGTATGTTATGAGTGAGACAGTTTCACTTTTAGCCACTCAGGATATTTAGACTGACATGTTAAAACATAAATCCCCAACCAGAAATATATTCTTGTAAGTACTTTTACTGTATGCACTTCGGACAAATGTGACAATCCACGGGCCATCTTTAATGAATCTTTTACCAGTGTAATAGATAATGCCTCGATTCTGATTGGCCAAGGCCTGTTCAGTATTTTGAAATTACCACATGGCTCTGACGTAGTATCCTCACCACTCTTCTGAATGGATGCCAGTCTATGATTAATACTCATAGCTGGTTCATTTCCAATGTTACTATGTTATGGCTTCTACTTGTTGAACAAGCAAAATTATATTTATTTATATGTTCAGTGCTAACAGAGTATCCAGTGAAAGAGTATTTTCCCACCAACAATAGACAAATAATACTTATGCTGTGTACACATACACAGGAACACAGGAAATAAATAAAGAATATTATATTTTTTTCTATATTTATTGATTTTTTTTTTTGTTCTATAATCTACGTACCTCCCTCCTGGGTTACGTTTGTACCCCGATAAGGATGTACAGTATATAACATTGTCTGTCTTATTACTCTAACTTAAAAAGCAGTTCTTCTGACGTCAGAAATAAAGTTAATAATTTTTATTGTTCAAATTGGGAGTGTGGGAGGAAACCGGAGTACCCGGAGAAAACCCACGCCGACACAGGGAGAAACTCCACGCAGCATCAAGAGTCGTGGCCGGTGTGACCCTGACCTTGATTCCGGGGCTACAGTGTTAACCACTGAGCCTCTGTGCGGCCCTATAAACGTCTGACAGCAGACGTGCTGCAAACCTCCTCCACCTGCAGCTGTTGGTGTGTTGCTCTATGGAACGAGGGCGATGACAACGAGGGCAGCCAGTATGCCTGCTGCGAAAGCCAGGACCTTGAGCGTATCCTTCCAGAAACTGGGGGAGGCAGCTTTCTCAGCTCTCTTTTTGATGTGATCTTGCAGAGACCTAACGATGGCTGCGTCCACAACCGGATCCTCCAATACTATGGTAGACTCAAGCAGGCGCCTACCACAGAATTTCCTCTCCAGGTCTTTCAGTACAGCATTGCAGACATTCTTGATGCTCCTTGTGTTCAGGCAGAAGCCTTTAGCAATATTGAGTCCCTCAATTGTCTGGTTCACTAGGCGTTGTATGTGGCTGACCCACTCCTCCTGCCTGCGCTTCTTGAGAGCGTTACATTTAGTTAACACTCTCGTCGTGAGCAGGGTGACAAAAAACCGGAGCTGGTCCTCGCTTTCTGCCTCAGCTGTTGACCCACAGCCAGAGGCAGAAGGATTAGCAGACTCAGGAGTCGTCTCAGGTTGGGTCATGATGGTCTCAGAGTTGTTTTCTTTCTCCACGATCTTTTGGGTCATGATGATCTCAGAGTTGTTTTCTTTCTCTACGATCTTCTCGTGTGTATCTTCTCTAGATATGGCACTTTGAGGTTCTTCCGAGTTCAATACTAGACGTGCTTTACTTCTGAAAGGTCAGTCGTTTCTGGTATGCGATCTGATCCGGACTGTGGAGAACTAGCTATGTGCTGCTGATAGATTCTAGAACGCCTTTGATGTCGCACCACAGAATCGCCTATGATGTCACACCGCAGAATCGCCTTTGATGTCACACACAAAAATACAAAAAAAAACAAAATAGAAAAAAAGGAAATACTTTATAATTAGTAGACCCAGCACCAGTATAACAATGCCAATTTTGATCAGTTTAAGCAGTATAATCAAATGTACTTATGACAAGACTGTTAAGACTAGAGGTCGTCAACCTTCTCTTGACTGTGGACCAAATATGGTGTTAACCTATCTGCTGACAAACAGACAGATGCATAAGTGATGACAGACACCCAGTGCACCCCAAAAGATTCCTCAAACTTCCCTCTAACAAACGTAACCGGTTAGAGTGTCATCTGACAGACACTAATGTTTTTAGTCTGTCTTTAACTCTACTTTTTACAACTTTTTCACACTGTACAGTGCCCTTGAGTTTGTGATCGGCGCTGTCAAATTCAAATTTATTTCAAGTGGATTATGATTACTGTAACACTCAAAGTATTAAAAATAGTTACCTTATCATCTTTTAAAAATGTTTTATCTCATAGGCTATTCTCATAGGGCTCTTATTGCTGAGCTGGTCTGTTTTCTTGTCCAACAAAAATTTCATGGCACCACACACACACGCGCTTGCAGAGCAGCGGACAGGATGAAGTGTGCGCTAAAGAAAGGAAATATTCTCACACCTATTTTATTTTAAACAGAAAACTACAATCATAATGTGGTGACCCACAAGTAGAACTGAAAGAGACATTCGACCAGAGACTGTACCTTTAAGGGAGTGGGGGTACTGAGTTTAGCGGTTTTCCACGGCCCATGAGTTTACCAGGCCCTTCTGGACTCAGTTTTCCATACATTACCAGTCCCCCATGGACACCTGTATTGTAGTGTAACAATACAGATTTCAGGTACCCACAGATCAGTCCCTGTTGCACTCGGCTCCACATTATTTAGGCCTTCACTAAAAGTTAAGCATTACTTGTACACAGTAAATAAAACCGTTTTGGATCTTTTGGTCCTGTCAAGCCATACAAAGACTGAGACAAAAATGTTTATACTCACCCTTGTTCATCTGGTTCGAGGTTCCTGCCATCATAGCCAAATTGACAAATGCATGCTGGCATTCATGTGTGCTGATACAAGTCTTTGTATTCTGTACAGATATACTGTCTTCAACAACCAATGGTATACAACATCATCTGTGCATGCTGATACCATACCAAATCAGACCACAGGTTACATGCATACATATGCAGCTTTGACCTAATGTCAGAGCCTCCTAAGTGCTGCATCTGTCTGGATGAGTTCACCAGCCCTGCTTCCCTCCCCTGTGGACACTGCTTCTGCCTTGGCTGTATAGGTGAATACTGGAGGATCCATGGGGCCTGTCTGTGCCCCCTCTGCAAGGCCTTTTATCTCACCAGGCCACAGCTCAAAACAGAGCAAACACGGCATGGCGGTGCTCCGACTGAGGAAGCGTCTGTGCCTTTAAGGGCTGGAGAGGTTCCCTGTGATTTCTGCCCAGCAAAGCATAGAGCAGTCAAGTCCTGCCTGGAGTGCCTGGCTTCATACTGTGCCACTCATCTGGAGCCACATTACCGGAATAAAGATCTTGAGCGCCATCTTCTGATTAATGTGGTGAAGAACCTGGAGGGCTCTGTGTGTAGACTGCATGGAAAGCAGATCAACTGGTTCTGTAGGAGTGATCAAACGTGCATTTGTGCCATGTGTGCCCAGACAGAACACAGGGGCCATCACATGATTTCTATCAACAGGGAAGCTATAAAGAAGAAGGTAATAAAAGCACAACACTGGGAAACAAAGAGTTCAATTATGTTTGTGTAACACTAGCAACTCTAGCGTATTGCTTTGCATAGACATAGATTTTATCAGCCCAAACGTTGGACTTTGTTGCAGGGTGAATATTTATCAGAGACTATGTAACTTTTGAGAGAGCAAATAACACATTGTTCCTGTTATGAGTGAAAAGTTTAATTCCCAAGCAATAAAGCACACCTTTTCTCATTTTAATAGAGTCAGGGGTTTTACTGCTGAAACTTTACATGTTCTGGTATGACCAGTAGCTTTTGATGGCTAATGTTAGAAAACTTTAGGTATATTCTGCAGACAGTCAGTGTGCTGGCTTTATGACTCTTCTTCACTTGCAATACAGTATCTAATCTAAGATATTGTTAAGCTAGATTCCAAACAGCTAAATTATCCCATAACTGTTCATCTAAAGTTACATTATCTCTCTGTAAATCCCTCCAGCGTTAGTTGCCTTTAACATATGATTTCTGGAAACAAATCAAACCAAAACAGAATACTGGAAGCCTCTACTCTGAATTTGACAAAAGTGCTGCGAAATCTGCTTGCATATATGTTTGTGGTTTCATGTTTATGAGAGTGTTCAAAAACCTGAAAGCTAAGCAAAAGTCTCCAGCGATTTCTCGTAATGGCATACTGTGTTTGACCACTTCAGTAAAATGAAAGAGAAATCAAAAGAATGTGGAGAGGGAAGTATACACATCATTTCTGTGACAGTAAGCAACAACTGTTAGAGAACATCTGGTCTTAATTGTGCGAAACGAGCAAAAACCACTGGCATGACATAATTATTCAAATATGTTCCCATTTCATCACATACATATACAAAAATACCACAATTAATTTGACAGTCAACCCGATAACAAAACACATAGCGTCTTTGAAGAGGAAATACACAAGAAATGATTTAAATGCATTTGGGTTGAACGTCTCAAAATCTCCATGCCATGAAAGCAGGTCTGTTTTGCAGCTGTACAAGGATCATAAGCCCAAACTGATATCAGTGATGGGCGTGTGATCAGGATTGCACCAATAAACATTGGTTTGTCTTCATGTAAAGTACACATTGTCTGTCGCTTGTCACCTGCCACAGCGGCTCTTCTGACGTAATGTTTTCGCCCCCGACAGGTTAAACTGAAACAGGGACGGATGAAACTTCAGCAAGCCATTCAAGAGAGACTGAGTAAAGTCGAGAAAATCAAACTGTCTGTAGACCTCGGCAGAGAAAACCAAACCTGGGCACAAAATAAAGAGCTCTTCAGACAACTGGAAGAAGAAATCTCTGAGCTGCAGAGGAGAAACGCTGAACTGGAGCACCTCTCACAGATTGAAGACAACCTCCACTTCCTACAGGTCTCTGTCACGGTCAAAAGTCAACAGATCACTACTGAATCAATTACATCGCTTATTATCTTTTAACAAGCAATATTTGTGACATTAAACAGCACAACAATCACTCTCTCTTGTCTCTACAGAGATTTCTACGCACTGCGTCATCTTGAACCTTTTCACATTTCACCTTCAAGAGCACTGGAACAAATTTTTTTTTTTCTTTCCTTTTCTAAAAAATGGTTAAATAATTGGCTAAAGTCAGCTTTTAGCATAAAGAGTGGAAACTGTAACAAAATCGACCCGATGGCACCTCTAACGCAATGACTACCGTAACATGTTAAATTTCATTAGTTTGATCCATACAAAAACAAAAGTGTAAAAAGGACAATCCACCATTTTATGGGGAGGGTTATGTATTGGACCATTTCTTGGCTGGGAGCAGTTGCCAGGCAACCAAGCAGAGATTCCCGGAAGTTACTTCTCAGAGCCAAGAAACAGTTTGGGACATAACCCCCTCGTAAAACGCCGAATTATAATTTTTTAAAAATCTGTTTTTGTACACATTAAACAAACAAGGTATATCATATTAATGAATAAGTTACAGGAGCTGGTAGGCAAATTTTGTTACCTTTGAACAGAGCCATGCTAGCTGTTTCCCAGGGTTTCCGGTGTTTGTGCTAAGCTAAGCTAACCGTCTGCTGGCCATAGCCTTATATTTAACAACTCTCTGCCAGAAAGTGTATTTCCCAATAGTCAAACTTTTGCTTTAACAGATTAATTTGAACTGTTACTATTTAGTTGTTTTTTTTATTCAAACCACAATTATGTGCACATAAAATATGAATAATGATTTGCACAGATTTAAAGA
Source organism: Coreoperca whiteheadi (assembly GCA_011952105.1). Taxonomy (NCBI): domain Eukaryota; kingdom Metazoa; phylum Chordata; class Actinopteri; order Centrarchiformes; family Sinipercidae; genus Coreoperca; species Coreoperca whiteheadi. The sequence continues at coordinate 14,729,406 of CM022475.1, forward strand.
AACAGTAAACCTCAAAAACTATACATTAGTTGATTAAGTCCAGGAAATTTTAAAACTCAACTTGATCCAGGGTATGGCTAATAGGGCATTGAGGAGATATTGTATGAATGTAAATTATGCCTGGGTGGATGATGTAATTTATTTTAAGGATAATGTGAGCTGACTTGCAGTACAGTATTTCAGTGTTTAAATGTTCAAGGGTTTAAATTTTCTTTCCCTTTTTCAGACATGAAAATGTCAAACCCAAAACACTGTACTTATGCAAAACAATAAAGGGCATTTTTGTGTGAAAATAACGTAAATCAATACTTTCTTCTTTTTTTTATATAATTGTCTCAAATACCAAAGAATAAAACTTAAGGATAGAAATCCCTTTAAGTCTATTTGTGAAACATTAACATTGAGCAATAGCTGTAAACTTAAAACCTCAGTGAGTGTCCCAGTAAAACCTTTGGCAAGTCCAATATTTGATCTGCGTGGACTTGCTAAACATGCAACACACCCTGGAGCAGACAAACAGATGATTTGGTTGCTCATTTGCATGCCGACATGCCTCTTTCAGTAAAGGAAGTGTCTGCCAGAGCTTTCGAAAAGAAATGAAACTTAAAGCGAGGGAGGACGTCCAAAGGGAAGGACACGTCGCACACACTAGGTGGGAGTTAAGAGAGAAAGACACAGAAGCCTGTGAGATAGGGAGCATCTCGATCGCTGAAAGGTAATATTATATTCCACATAGTATCTTTTCATCTTTTCACCTTTTCTTTTAAAAAGGGAATCACAAAAAATGGCTTACTTGAAGCCTTTTCACCCCAGTTTACTGCTGGTTTATACCAGTAGTTCCTCTTCTATTATTTCACAGTGTGTAGCACTTATCTTTTAAAATATGCAAAATTAAACTCCAATGTGATCACCTGTGGTCTTTTAGAGGGGGTTTGTTTGTTCCTTAAGTCTCAATGCTTTCTTAATTAACATATACACACACCCAAGTGTTGAGTTTTCCAAGGCGTGTCACTGGTATTATCTTAGAGCTGCAGCAGTAGTGTCCTTGCTGTGCAGAAAGGAAAAACAGACTTTGTCATCTTGACTTTTGAAATCTAAATAATTTATGAAAAATAAAGTAATCTCTGATTTGTATTACCTGTACAAGCAAACCTATGTCCTGAGCCCTGCTGTTCGTGCAGTCTATTTCCATAATAGAGACGAGTAACTAGTTACAACAGATATACAACAGCCGTGTCTTTTGAAGATGCACTAGGGGTTAAACTGCACATGGATGCGTGGAAAAGCAGTTCTGAAATCCAAAAATCACAAATGAGTGAATTAGTGCAATTAAATGACTATCTTTTCAGACCTCTTCAACTATAATAAACAATACTAGAAGCAAACGTTAAAAAGTTGCAAAGTAATCAGTTTACATATTGCCCATTAGAGTAGGTTGATAACCTGTATCCTAAATCTGTTTAATTTAAGTATATCTTGCTGACTTTGCAAATAAGAAAGCAATTAGTCTACTTATAGCATAAATAAAGCACAAATATGTTAAACATCCAACATTTGATCAATTAGCAGCTGACAATTTAAAGCAAGACTATGTAACCTTTGAAAGAGGAAATAACACATTCTCGCTCTTTCTCTTCAATGAAAAGTTGAAATAAACAATAATCACAACCTTGCTCAATTCAGTAGCCTACTCTCAAAGCTTTTACTGCATCAACCTTACTTGGTCTGGTGTGACCAGTAGCTCCTAGTGGCTAATGTTAGCTAACTTTAACTAGATAGTCCTGTGTAGCTGACATTAGACAATAGTCTAATAGTTCCCTGACTCTATTACTATTCTGCTATTGTTATACTATATTCTACCATTATCCTGTATTTGTAGTGGGTAAGAGTGGACGCTGTTCGACATAGCAGTTACATAGTCTCTTCGCTTTAAGTAATCAGTTATAGATTGTTATTCATCACAATATCAGCAGTTAACATCTTTGAAATGCCAGAAGGGCACAACATATTAATCTGAGACATATTACATTTCTAGTTGAGTAACGCCATGGTGCTCTCTTTAAGCAGACATGGCGTCCGCTCAAGCATCACCCAGCGAGACCTGCTCACTGGAGAACCATCTAATATGCTCCATCTGCATGGACCCATTTGTGGACCCTGTCACTACATCTTGTGGCCACTCCTTTTGTAAGGAATGTCTGGACCGTAACTTTAGGTACATTGACACAAGGTGTCCCCTATGCAAGCAACATCAGAGCAAAAGCCCCGATGTGAACATCGTCCTGAGAAACGTTGTCGAACAGTTGAAAAAGACACGGCAGAAAGACGATGACGAGTACAGTGGGGCAGCCGGCGAAGTGGCCTGCGACATTTGCACAGAGCGAAAGCTGAAGGCTAAGAAGTCGTGCCTTGTGTGTCTTGCCTCGTATTGTTCGGCCCACCTGGAGAATCATTCTTCAACTGAAAGGCTGAAGGGTCACAAGTTGGTGGAACCTGTGGAGAATTTGGATGAGAGGGCCTGTCTGCAACATGGACGCCCCTTGGAGCTGTACAGCAGGAAGAAAGAGAAATGCATTTGTGTACGCTGTCTGGAAGAAGGTCAGGAGGAGGTTGTTTCTACTGAAGATGAATGGAACCAGAAGAAGGTGATTTAACATATGATAGGCCCAATATTGTTTTATTCTAATCTATTGTGGTATGTTGGATAAATTGATAGACCTGCAAACATAACAAAAAAGGGTACACATATGTTTTCTATTTACATCCTGTCGATGTGGAATGGAAAGAAGAATGTCTGAAGTTGGGATATCGCTTTTTTGCTTACTACAGGCTAAGCTTGAAAACACCAAGACAGAGTTACAACAGAAAATCAAGGAGAGAAAAACACGGGTGGATGAGATTAATGCATCTCTAAAGAGCTGCGAGGTAAGCTGCAAGGGAGGCAAACAACAAATGATGATGCCGCTATTTGGGCCAGTTGGTAATAAAATGGACTTTCCCCTTAAAGTCTCAGACCAATGGTGTAGCAGTGATAGAAATGTTGACACCCCCTTATTTATAGGATTCCCATCAGGCCAAGTAGTGTAGATTTTAAACACCAACCCTGTCCCACAATTACTCTCCAGATTTAGTCAAATTTTGACTGGGGATGTTAAGGCCAAATAAGTGCATTTTTGTAGAAACTTGAGGCAAATAATTACATATTGTTTTTCCCTTTAATCAAAGCACCATATGTTGTGGTATATGCGGCATTTGTGCAAGTGTTGTGAAAATCAAAACACAGGTGCCGGAGTGCAATTTATGAGACCAATGAAAAGAAAGTCAAACGTCAAACGGGCAGCGCTTGCTTTTCTCCCATTTTCAGGACCAGATGGACAATGAGTGGTGGGACATTGAGAATGTGTTCGCAGCTGTGATTGCCATTGTGGAGGTCGCCCAGGCAAGAGCTCTGCAGCCACTAAAGGACAGGAGGCAGGTGGTGGAGAAAGAGGCCAAAAACCTCATAGAGGAGTTGGAAGCAGACATCGACAGACTGGAGAAGACCATCTCTGAGCTGGACGATATATGTGAGCTTGAGGATCACATCCTTTTCCTGCAGGTGAAAGGAAACTTCACACTTTTCAGGATCGGACCACTTCGGCTGATATATGTTTAACAGATGAAGAGAATGTGGGATTGTGATCCAGTTACCTCTCAATCGATGTAGCCTACCTATTGGTTAATCACCTCTTTCTTGCTCTGTCTCCCTGTCTCAGAGTTACCCATCTCTTCAAGGCCTCGGCAACACCAAAGACTGCACAGAGGTAGAGTTTGACCCATTGCTACCTTTTGGCACCATGAGAAAAATCACAACTATAATGTTGGAAAAAATTCAGCAGGAACTGGAGAAGCTGACCTCCACTGGTGAGAGTCAAACTATAGTGGTACATTTCAAAGGCTTAAATGTGGACTTAATTGATCTAAAACTCTTTCTTCACTTCACACAGAACTTCAGAGAGTTCCAAAGTTTACAGGTGTGTGATATAATCTGTTTCTTCCTAACAATATCTTTCCAAAAAACAGACTTTTGTGGTTCATTGTTTCCAACTTGTAATTAACAGTGGATGTAAAGCTGGATCCAGCCACCGCGCACCAACGCCTTGTTCTTTCTGATGATGGGAAGGAAGTGAAAGATGGAGGAGAGGATCGGCAAGTAGCTGATGCTCCGGAGAGGTTTGATCTGTTTGCAAGCGTCCTGGGGCTCAACAGGTTGACGAGCGGGAAGTCGTACTGGGAGGTGGAGGTCAGCAACAAGATGGGGTGGGACCTGGGGGTGGCAAGAGGCGACGCGAACCGCAAAGGGAAACTCTCGCTGAACCCAGACAACGGTTACTGGGTCGCTGTACACTATGAAGATGAAAAGTACGCAGCCCTGACAGCACCGCCAGTTCGTCTTTCCCTGAAGGAGAAACCCGAGAAGGTGGGAGTGTACGTGGACTTCGAGGAAGGTCTTGTGTCCTTCTACGATGTGACGGCTCAATCTCACATCTACTCGTTTACTGAGTGTTCCTTCAGTGGCATGCTCTTGCCATATTTCAGTCCACATGCAAAACAAGATGAGAAAAACACTGATCCTTTGATTATTTCTTCTGTGAAACATTGTGAGCTGGACATGGACATCATGGACAAGTCCGGAGAATGTGTGAGCTTTCAAGGAGAGGGGGTAGCAGGTGTAGTCCAACCAAAGGCAGTGGTGTAATTAAGTACACCACAAAACAATTAGTGCATTCATTAATTATATTACTTAACTGTATGCTTCTTGTGAAATAATGTCATTGTATTTTAGGTATGCTGTGGAGTCTCCGACCGCTGGTAGCGTTATGGAGAAATATTTTTATAAGCTTGTGCACAAGGACACACATGATGCATGAACACCTTGGTGGGAGGGGGGGGTACACACCTCTGCAAATGACTATTTCACTGATGAGTATGTATCCGGGTGGTAAATCTATTCATATGTAATTTCCCACTTGGGTTTGGTATAACTCTCAAAGTTGTTTACATGTGTTCCTTGTTGTTTTATTTGGAGTGTAACATTGTTTAAGTCTAAATCAAACGTGAAGCAGATTGTAAGTGGACTGTCTCCGGCTCCGGCTCAGAGGCTGTTACAGACTTTGGTCACCAGGTGGCAGCACTGAGTCAAAGTGTTGTTACTTCGCCAAGTGCGTCATTATGGTCCTTCTCCCCGTTTACGCGCGAACAACCCGGAGATTTGCGGTGTGTGGACGGTGCGCCGACTCCGTCTGGAAAGTAGTAGGTAAATACTCCTGCGCAAACACATAGAGGTAGTTATCAGTCAATATTTTAACGAGACGATTTGATTTAGGCACTGCTGGAATTCATTTCCTGGACTTTTGGGCGCCAGTCGTCGACCGGCCTGGCATGGTAACGCTAATGTTAGCGTGCGTGGTGTTTTGCTTTGTTACTTGAGAAATGGTGCAGGTGTTACATAGAATTTGAACTCTGTTGAAGGTAAAGGACAGCGAGTTGAGTTTTGAAAGCTCCCCGCGAGTCTGGTGAAACACTGAACCTCAGTGTCTCTTTTATCATGTCACATTGTACTCTCCCTGTGGTCACTGTGTGGGTTTCTGGTTGTTAAATCTGCATTTAACAGGTTTTACTTGATGTTTTCCGTCGATAGTCATAGCCCACCTCCGTATTTTGTTTTCATTATTTTGCTTTCTTTTGGGGTTAAAGACTGTAAACACCTTGAACACGGAAGCTCATATACACTCTGGTAAAGTGACCTGTTGCAAATGCCAACAATAAAACTGAAGCTACAAGATCCCTGAAGTAAGTTGATGGAGTGGCATCTAATTCCACGGGCTACACATAGGTGACAGTGACATGCCAAGAAACAGGGATGTGACCAATCCAGGTTTCAAACTTTTCCGACAAAACTGTCTTTGAAAACACATTTGCTAGGCCTCAAGGGTACATGCAGTCTGGTGAGTAATACCAAGTGAACAACAAGCTTTTGTTACAAGAAAACTGCACAAGCCACATTTAAGCACATTTTTCTGAGTGGCTTGTGACAAAGCTTGCTGGGTGATGGTCATGAACTATTTGAATCTCAAAATCTAAGTTAAATAAAATCAAAATTTTTACATCTGGTTTATTTTTTCTTTTAAAAACTATCTGTGACTTCTTTAGTCCACCGTTCCAACAGATCTGTACACAAACAATGTGGTCGATTCATGTCTGGGCTGGGCTGAAAAGAGGGCGGTTGTTGGCGCCTTTTTTCCCGTCTTTTTCTTTTTTCCAGAAATGAAACTGAAAGCAGAAATGTAAGTTATACCACCAAACACCACAGTAGCAAAGAGGAAATAGGTTTTAGAGGCAGGGAGGTGAGGCAACAGGACACAGAAGAAGTTCACAAGGTACGCAACAAACGAATACATTTTCTCATCTCTTGGTCTTTTTTTAATGCTAATTGAAGAACCGGCTGTGTGCAGAGTGCAAGCCTTTCAAGTGAGCTTGAATGTTACTGGCATGATAAGTAGTTCAAAATAACAGAAAAGTCGTCTTTTTAGAGGCTTGGTCTTCGCGATGTTTGTGGCGGTGATAAATACGTTTAAGGTTAAGTCTCACGACCAGATTAAGCAGCCCAGACGGGAGCTCTTTCTCAGTTGTTTTAATTTGTTTTGCCTAACCGTAACCCATGCATTAATCAGCAGCCTTTACAGCTCCATCAATTCATTGAACTGCCTGTCATGCATTGTAATGGCTAATGTAATCTAATCTAATTAAAGAACGTGAAGGGTTGCATGAAGTTATGATAAATGACAGTGAGACAATTACAGTAATCAATTCCATATATGTCCTGCATTGGAATAACTGTCTTCAAAAATCTGAGTTCCCTGTCTTTCGAGGTTTCCTTAAAATGCTCTTACAGTTAGGGGTGCAAGAAGTATTCCGATCCTTAAATTAAAGTAACAATACTAGGCTACTCTAAAAATACTCGTTAGAAGTAAAAGTCCTGCATTAAAAACTGTGCTTAAGTAAAAGTATTGCTGTATCAGCTAAATGTTTTGAGAGTGTATGGCTCTGTTTGGGTTAGATTGTTATATATTGTATATTTTTTAATGTTATAACTGTACAGTATGTTCTCTATGGGTTTTTAAAACCTTAGTCTGCAAAGTAACTAATGCAGTATTTTCCTCTGAAATATAGTAGAGAGGAAGTAGAAAGAAGCATACAATTAATACACTCAGGTGAAGTACAAGCGCCTCAGAATTGTACTTGCGAACAGTACTGGACTAAATGTACTTTCCGTTCCACCACTGCTTTCAGTACAATCTTATAGCAAGCGCTACCTGAAGGGAGAAGCGCAGCGTTCTCCGTATCAACAAGAACACGTGTTGTAATATGTTTTTATTCCGACACACACCAGTCATGAGCCTCCAGATTTGTCACTGCGGCTGGTCCAAAGTAACGACCCACCACGGCCTGAGAACTCACCAGGGGATGATGGGATGCACGCCGAGGGGCGTGAAGGTTGAGGAGAGTAAACAGCTGTACATGTGGGGAAATGAGGGATTTACAACTAATAAAAAGGACCTACAGCTGGATTTCTTCATGTTCATCAAGAGTGGTGGGTGTTGCACAAAGTTTCCTGAATAAATATTGTGTTCATTCATTCCTCACATTGCCACAAACAACAAGACATATTAATTAACAAGGCCAGACCAGTGAAATGAGCGGTGTGAAGCAGCAAACAGGTAAAAAGAAAATCAACTCTTCCATTATGTCTCAAACAGACACGAGAGACCACTATTCAGACTCGAGCCTCCAGGTTTGTCACTGCGGCTGGTCCAAAGTAACGACCCACCACGGCCTGAGAACTCACCAGGGGAAGATGGGATGCACGGAGCGAGCGAGGATCCCAAAGAGAGAGCAGTGCGACCGGACAAAGCAGAGGGAAGAAGTGGATGAACGGAAACGTCAGCCAGCTAAGAAAACGACTGTTAGGAAGGAGGTATAAGTTCTAGCAATTCCAAGAGGGGACGTTTAAGGCAACCAGTCAAAGTTCAGTATTATGTCGCTCGCTCTGTTGGTTGTTTAACATCTGCATATTAGCATTGTGACTGCGAGCATGTTAGCATTTTGGTGTAAGCATTTAATCCAAAGCCCAGCTACTTTTTTCGGCTTCACAAAGCAGCAAGGCTCTTAGTCTTGTTTTCACAACAGTTCACTGTTGACACTCAGTCTTCATTAAGTGGGTAACCCCCTTTGTCGTCTATATTTAAGTTATTCGTTCAGCAGTAAAATTAACCGTTGCCATCATTATTGTGACCCTGATATAAGTGATATCAACTTTACTTTCAACTCTCCACCTGAACCTGACAGAACGTGCCGTTGCCACCAAGCAGCAAGGTCCGGGCCAAGTCTGCAGCAGCAACAGCCGCGTACGAGGAGGACTACAAATCATGTGTGTACAGCATTACAGTTCAGTCAATACACGAATATGCACAAAAATCAGAAAAATGAAGCAGCTAAGGCTGGCACTGACCATCTCCTTTTTACTACAGATTTTACAACTTCACAGCCGTCTCTCCAAGCAGCCGCAAAATCACAGTCGTGCCGTCACCTGAATGATTTCTCCACTGGTGTGCAGGTAAAGCACATTCAGGAATAGTTAATTTTTTTTTACTTTGAACTGACAAAGTATGAAAAGTAACACGTAAATCAAATTGACATCCGTCAGGCGAATAGATCGGCCAGGGAGCATCCGACACCAACATACCCAGTAACTGTAGACCAGCTTCAGGTGAAGGACAGGAAGGACCAGACATTATCACAGGTACCAACAGTTTGCTGCAGACATATTATGTTTGAAATTAAATATTTTAAAGTATCTTTGGAGTTTTTTTAAATATTTACATATATATATATCTTTATTAGATAGCGAACAGTAGAGTGAGGACAGGAAATTGGAAAATCAACAGCCGTACGGAGCCTGCAACAACAGCAGCCACAATCAAGGAGCAGCCCACATCACGTGTGTACAGAAGCAGAAATACAGTTCATTCAAGACACTATTTTGAAAATCAATCTGATCAATAAAGCAGCTAAGTCTGAGTCTGACCGTCTCCTTTCACTACAGCTTTAGCAATTCCACAACAGTCTTCCCGAACGGCCACAAACTCAAAGTCAGGCCGTCAGCCGCATGATTTCGCCACTGATGTGCAGGTAAAGCAGGTTTGTTGGAATTCTGACAATACGTTTTGTTGGTAGCTCTTTCATTCTTTGTACGTTGACGATTATGTTTTGGGGCATTTTTGCCTTTATTCAGATAGAGATAGCTACAGAGAGACAGAAAAGGTGGGAGAGAGAGCGAGAGGGGGGAAGACATGCAGATGGCGGGGCGTCCCATCCATTTCATTCTTATATTTGCCTTGCCCTTTTTCCCCTCTCCATGTTGCAGCTGGTGGCATAAACCACTTTGGTTTATTGTTTAATTGCTGAGGGTTTTAAAAAATACGCTGTAAATGGAATTGACTTATTGACTTATTCTGTTCTAACTTTCAGGTGAAGACATCGATCAGGGAGCGTCCAGCTATTCCACCCCGGGGAGCAGCAGTCCAGCCTAAGAAGGAAGACAGGAACGATCAAACATCAAAGGCACTAAACTGTTTGTTTTAGACATAGATATGCTGTAATTTTCACGTATTTTAGGTACCTTTTAGGTATTTTATCCTTGTTTTTTTCTTTACTTAACATTTTGCTGCTTGTGATGCACCCCTATTGTATCATTACTGAGTGCTTAACGTGTTTCAGGTGAGTTTGGTCAGGGAGCGTCCAGCAACCACATACCCAGCAACAGTAGTCAAACCGAAGGATAAACACAGGGAGGATCAAACATTATCACAGGTGCCAAACTCGTCAGTGTTTAAGACCCTATATTGCAATTTGCATTTTCTACCGTTTTGAGGTGCAGGATGGGGGAGCTTGCTAGAGTAAGTTTAGTACCTCATGTGAACTCCGTTGAGTGTTTTATAAGTATTTTTAGACCTTGTTGTGACAGATACATCGGCCACTTTTGACTTCTGCGTTTTGTAGGTTTTACCCAACAATGTTCTAAGATTAGAGCCATGTCAGCATGCTCTCTTAGCATGCTCGTGTGTGTTTAAGTCCCCTTTGAGCAATTTTGCATCTAATTGTTCCATCACAACCACCAAGATACAAAACCAAATGAGTCTCATCAAATGACAAAAAGCAAACGATTCATCTTCAACCAGAATTGAAATTTGATTTAAATGGAAACGCCATAAATTACATTACAATCAAATTAAGTAAGCGATTAATGAACCAGAAACTGATTTCATTCATTTGATATAAAACATTTACTTTGAAATATGTAATATATTAACTCCTTTTGACTTTCCACTTCTACCTGTCAGGATGTGCCAGTGTCAGCCACAATCAAAGCGGAGCCCAAATCACGTGTGTACATGAAATCACAATCACAAGTCAACACAATATTTTGCTTAACAATCTGAAAAATAAAGCAGCTAAGGCTGAGACTGATCATTTCCTTTCATTACAGCTTTCCCAACTCCTCAACTGCTTTTCCACAAAGCCACAAACTCAAAAGCAAGCCATCCGCTGCAGGATTGTTCCACTGGTGTGCAGGTAAAGCAGATTTGTTGGAATTCTCTGACTATGAATTTGAACCAAACCAGTCGTTTTCTTTCTTTTGTGTTATACTTCAACCATTTAAAGTTTAATACCCTATTATAGTTTTCAGTAGCTCAGCAGGGCTTTCTGTGATCGTTAACACCTCTGTGTTGTTCTGACTAAAACCCCAAATATATCATATAGGACATGAAGGACATTAACTGCTAATGAGCATTTTTAGACCCAGCTGTGACCGCCACATTCGTCACTTTTTGCTTCAGCTTCAGCATTTTGTCAGTTTAAGATAAACTGTGACAGCCACATTGTATTCGACACTGTGTACTGACAAGACGCTGTGTGTGCGCGTGTGCTTTCATTCAAGGCGAGGCAATAGAGAGTTCAATCTGAATTATAGCAGAAAATGACGCTGAGAGAAGAAAAATTAAGTAAAATCATATCCGCGGCGAGAGCCTGCGAGGTAAACAGCAACATTTTGTTCTATTTGGATTAATCATATTCCAAATCTGCTATCAGAAAAGTACTGCAAGGCGCAGTTGTTGCTGCCACTTAAACAAAGTAATTTGAATTCTGTTTTCATCCTGTTTAACGAAACCTTTAAGCAAATAGATGGTGGATATTGAAAGTATGAGATCAGTAAATGTCTTTTCCTTAAAAGAAAACCATATTAGTATAAAGAAATGTGTCAGAGAAATGCTGAACAGTGTGGAACCACCTGGAAAAGACTTGATCACATATGCATTGTACTTTGAAGTGAAATGACTCAAATATCATCAACTCCCTTTCTGACAGAGTTTTCCAGATTCAACGAGCAGCAACAGTCAGACCAACTCTGCAGCAGCCGAGGCCACAACAAAGCAGGATCCCAAATCCTGTACGTAGTAGTGTGGGGTTGTTTTCAACACAGGAAATTGTTAAATAATCAAGAAAAGGAAACAGTTATTTTTCTTTCTCTACAGTGTGTGAAACTGCACAGCCTGACTTCTCCACTGGCATGATGGTACCTGTACAGCCAAATCTTTCCTTATTAGAGGAATTACTCATATTTTACGGTTTGGGTTTTCGATGTTATGTGCCCACTTTTATAGTTGGCTTCTTTGCTAATAGTGTTATGAGGTTATCGTTTGCGCTCGTGTTTAACATTGAGTGTTGAACATGTTCCAGGTGAAGGAACTGGCCCGGATGTTTTCATCTACCGCGACAGAGGAAACACCAGTCCGACCAAAGGGGAAACACAGAGAGGAACGCAAACTATCACAGGTAGTAGACCCTCTGCCAATCTTTCCAGATGGGATAAGCTTTGGTACAATACAGAAAGGGAATGCTGCTTTCTAATATTTTCCTGTTTGATTCTTTGTGACCTTGTTTCTGGGTGAATTTCATGTAATGCTATTTGTTGGATACTTGAGTGCTCTGTGACTTTCAGGAGAAGCTTTCAGGTACCACAACACAGGAAACCGCAGTTCGACCAAAGGAGAATGACAGGGTGGATCAAAAACTATCCCAGGTACAGTGCTGGTGCCTCCATTGTATTGTATCCGTGGCAATGTCCATCGGTTGGTCCACCACTCTGAAATAAGACTTCCAGACTGAACTAGCTCAACAGTATGGTTATTAGATGGAGTGCCATGACATTTTCTTCAGACATTCATGTTCCCCAGAAGATGAATCCTACCGACATGTATCGCTTGTGTCACTTTTCATTCTCTGCTTTCAGGAAATGTGAGGATTTGCTGCTTTTCTCAGTAACATATCACTGCAAACTGAATCTCTTCGAGTTTTAGACCAAACAAGACACATTGGACCCTGGTTAATATTTAGGGGCATTTTTCACAATTTTCTGACACATCTTCAACAAAACGATGAACTGATTAATCTAGAAAATACTCCGCAGATGAATCGCTGATGAAAATAAACATTAGTCGCAGCCTTAGAATATATACTGTAACAACAAAAGAACCAAATGATTTATCTGAAGAAAACCATGTGTGTTGTATCACAAATGTCTGTGCAAGTGAAATGTAAATGCACAAATTAATTTTTGCAAAGCAGAAATCAGTTTTGTAGCAAATGCTTCAAATATAAACCACCTTTCTCTGACAGAATGGGCCAAATTCAACAAGTGCCGCTGCCCAAATGAAGCCTGCATCAGCAGAAGCCACAACTAAGGAGGATCCTAAATCATGTATGTATTATGGTTTATTAATAAGAGATAATCAGGGAAATGAAGGAAAAGTGGTTGACAGTGACCATCCTCTTTTTCAACAGCGTGTGAAACTGCACAGCTCTCCGATTTCTCCACTGGTATGAAGGTACAGCTGATTTTTGACTCGTTGGAAGGTCAACAACTACTTCCTAAAACACATTCAGCCCGATAAACTATTTACTTTGTCCTATAAAAACAGAGGTTACATGCGCACTTTGGTTAAGTGTTTCTTCATTTCACTTTTCCGATCAATCAGCAAAGGTCATTATGTTTTCATTACTTATTTGTGTCCGGCTTGCGTTGAGTGTTGAACATGTTCCAGGTGAAGGACCTGGCCCAGATGTTTTCAGCTACCACAACCCAGGAAACAGCAGTCCGACCAAAGGGGAAACACAGAGAGGAACGCAAACTATCACAGGTAGTAGACCCTCTGTGTATCTAAATTTGATCTAAATTATCTATTTATTTATCTACTTTTATCTAATCTATCTCAATCTAAATGTATCTAAATTCTACTTGTGCACGTAGATTGAATGAGTGCCTGCACATACTTTGCTTAAAAGCCTCTTTGTGTAAAGTTGTTCCAGGCAAGACAAGATGTAAGGCACAAAGCTCAGATGAGAGAACAGAAGGTGGCTCCAGGCAGATCTGTAGAAGCCTGTAAGGTATGCTGCAGCAGAGACTTTGAACTTTTTAGTTTTGTATTTCATTCTTTTCTTCCCAACATCATTTGAGCACTGTCCGTCACTCTTTTCAGGGCAGCTTGGACGCTGAGTGGCTGGAGATCAACTGTGTGTTCTCAGAGGTGGTGACAGTTGTAGAGGATGCTAAGCAGAAGTCCCCTGACCTTTCATTTTCCGTCGGCGCTCTGAGAGCTACACGATCAACCATGGTGGAACAGATTCACCAGAAACTGGACAAACTCTCATTTATTGGTGACTCCACAAGTTTACCAATCCTTAAATTCTACTTGTTCTGGATTGCATTTATATAATTGTAATTTAGTACAAATTAACTAATAAAATGATGAATTTTCCCCACAGAACGTAAATGGATTTCCAAGTTTGCAGGTGTGTATTTCAAATAGTTAACAAAAAATCTAAACAGGAAAAGAAGGTAAATCCAAGATATTCTTCAGTTCTGAAGACGTGCAGTACATTTTATATATGTGTAACTGAATGTAGACAAAAGGCAAGCCTGTGAAATATCTACAAAGGCAATTACGCATGTGTAGCAGATGTGACTCATGTCTTGTGACATCAGCACAGATTTCTAAGTGTTGTATTGTTGTTTCATCTCCACTCTAGTGGATGTAAAGCTGGATCAAAGCACCGCACACAGATGCCTTGTTTCTGATGGGAAGAAAGTGAGTACCGGAGCAGAGAGCCAGGAGGCTGCTGGTGCTCCGGGGAGGTTTGGCAGCATCCTGGGGCTCAACAGGTTCACGTCTGGGAGGGCATACTGGGAGGTGGAGGTCAGCAACAAGACTGGCTGGGATGTGGGTGTGGCAAGACGCGATGCAAAGCGCAAAGTGAGACTCTCGCTGACCCCAGATAACGGTCACTGGGTTATTGCACGTTATGAAGATGAAAAGTACGCAGCCCTGACAGGACCGCCAGTGCGTCTTTCCCTGAAAGAGAAACCCGAGAAGGTGGGAGTGTTTGTGGACTTCGAGGAACGTCTCGTGTCCTTCTATGATGTGACGGCTCAATCTCACATCTACTCATTTACTGAGTGTTCGTTCACCGGAGAGATCTGCCCTTATTTTAGTTTGCACCTTAGAGAAGGCGGTGGAAGTGCTGATCCTCTGATTATCTCGACCTTGAAACCCCAGTAATTATGTGTTATACTGGATTTAGGAGGGTGTACGTGCAGCATACCCTTGCAGCCATTTGCTTCTGTCATTGTTAGTGTTAGTACGTTCATGGTTAATGGTAGCATTTGTGTTAAAGCTACGTTTTGTTAAAAGGGACACACAAGAGACATAGTTGTTTTTTTTTTTATATAGGTCAAATTCAAAGCAGCATATTGAGTCTTTATATCATGTTTTTAAGAAAAGCGAACACTGTGTTCCTCTTACAAATGAAAAGTTGATTATGCAAGCAATAAAACACACGGTTGCTCAATACGCTCAGGGGTTTCGAAGTGGAAATTGAAACTTGTTCTATTTCACTCATTTATTGTAATCATTATACATGTTTAAATGTCTTCAGCTAAACATGTCAGAGATCCTGTACTTATTTTAAAGCTGTTCTATATACAATCACAAGAGGGTTAAATCATGCTTTGCTGTCAGTTGTAAGGCCAATTGCTACTTTTTCTATGTAAATGCGCAGGGGAATGAACATTAATTAAACACTAAGACTTGTCTTAATGTTTTACACCATAGCCTACTTTGTTATATTGCTGTATGCAAATTCACCAGAAATTCTAAGTTGCTCAAGAACACCAAATTACGGGCTGCAAGTGGCACCTGGGGAAATGAAAGGAAAGAGTCAGGATTGCTTTGGATGAAACGAAAGTGAAACGGTTCAGTATGAACAGAGAAAAGGAGAGACGGGAAACACGTTCAGATCACACAGAGGAGCATCGAGGATAGAGCCCGCAAGGTAAGGTGAGCTGCTGCAGATCTAACCTGATTTTGAGGTTGTAGTTTGTTTTTTTTTACCATAAAGCACTTTGTGTTGCCTACCAGAATTATGATGTAGCTTGACACAAAAAAAAACATGACAGGCTAAATGTTCAGTGACTTATTTTCCTGTTTGGCAGAATGATAATGTGTGGTTGAAAAGGGGAATTATATTTAAAAAAAACAACAATGTGCATGCCTTTGAAAGAACTGATTTAGGTTTAAAAGTTATTTGATGTCTGTTTATAGCCAACTTTTATTTTGACCAAAAAGTGGTCAAAAACAGCGATTTCAGCCGTGTGAGCCGTGCAGGCTGCACCTATCCAGGTCCTGTAACAAAACAAATTATAGTGGCTGACAGTTCCGTTCGGGCGGGGCAGGTGTAGTAAACCACAGGTTTCAGGGGGTGTGCACGAAACACAGTGGGAGTGTGTGTAAAATACACATTCTCACAAACTGCACTATTGGTTTAACACATTAGAGTATGTCATTTCTAACCTATTTTAAGCTTAATTTAAGATTTAACTTATCTTAAGACTTAGTTGAAGTTGATTCAATCCCATTTCAGGAATACCTCCTAAAGACACTGACAAGGTTTTTTTTTATAGAGGTATTTCACATTGTCACCTACATTTATGCAGTGAAAGTTAATTCAAATCGTTTTTTTTTTTTTACTGTCTGGCTGTGTAATTTGCAGCAGGAAGCAGCCGATGCTGTACAAGAAACTCAGCACCACTAGAGGGAGACTAATCACTGTTCAATCTCAGTCCCACACGTCCAGGGTGCAGACAGCACAGTCAGTCGACATACATTATCACTGAAATTAAAGTAATATGATGGCTTAGAGAATTAAATAACAGCAAAGAAACTATGGGGACATGGATAACATTTTCTCAAGCTTTGAGACAGGTATGTCCGCAGGGTCAAAACAAAATATGTTTGCACTCAAACATGTCTACTTACTTTCTTTCTAAGGACAACAAGTTGGACCCTGATAAAAGTCTTTCTGCTACAACCCCCCCCCCCGATTTTATGCTTTAAACAATAATAACACTATTGCTTACAATATGCCTCATGTCACCATTTTTCCAGGTTTGCTACAATATAAGTGCTTGCCAACATGTTACATGTTACTTAACAGAAGCATGCATGAAAAAATAAATTGCATAACAATGCACATTTGGCTTCTACAGATAATCAACACATCAGTCATGAACCTCCAGGTTTGCAGCTGCTGCGGCTGGTCCAAAGTGACGACCTACCATGGCCTGAGAACTCACCAGGGGAAGATGGGATGCACGCCGAGGGGGATGAAGATCCCTGAGAGTGAACAATTCAGATTTAACAGTTACCTTCCTAAATTTACCTACATGGGGCCTCTAATCAAAATAGAAGAGCCTGTGAGGGATAGCTTCTACCCCAAGTCTGGTGAGTGGTACACACACACTGATATTTCTTTGTGTTCATCCATCGTCCTTAGTTACGTATTATATGTATAATGTGGTGTCTCTAATTCATCTGATGGTCAAATGTTGGAAATAAGAGGAGTGACACTAGCAGTTAAAGGGTGGAAAAATGTATGGTGCTCTGCAATGATGATACTTGTTACACAGACGGGATGACGTGCATTTAAGAAACCCTGAAGGCAATTTAGTCATTATTTCCGCCCCGATATCGGTGTTAACTTCACAGTGCAATAAACCACAAATTGGTTGCTCCATCTTCCCAAACTGCTGACTATAATATGGTTGCCAGATGGTTTACAGTTTCAAAGACAGCGTTTGCTTGAAATTTTTAATTTTTTTATTTCTTTTTAGAGGGTGTACGGAATGCCTGGAGAAATCTGTGGGACATATATGATGAAGAAGACAGTGAACTGATTACCAGCACTCCAGTCAGGAAGGAGGTACATTCACGCCAAAATAAGAGATTATATTGGCCAAACATGTCACTGACTTATAATTGCATAATCAGTTCAGGACAGAACTTTGAAATCATCATAGATAATAAAGTTATAGGATAATATAATGCAAGACAGCAGTGACAGTGTCATGGAATATTGATAATCAATGTTATGGGATCCGTTGATATATCTGTAAAAAAAGATTAACGTGTCGTGGAAATACTGAGTGATCGGGTGACGTTAGCAAAGCTTTCATGAATCAAACCCATGATATGCTATCTTCCACTTTTCTCTGACAGCCCTTCCTGGTGCCGGTGCCACAGACCCTCAGCAACGGAGCGAATCCTGCAGCCGCAGAGGTCATAATGAAGGAGACAAACAAATCACGTATGCTCTATAACTGTCATTAATTCATAACAGCAATAACATGTAGAAGCGAGTCGAAGCAGCTTTGTTTGACAGTGATCGTCTTCTTTCTCTACAGTGTTTGAAACTCCACAGCACTCTCATCAAACCGCCACCAACTTGGACAGAGTTCGTCGAGCGCTTGATTTCTCCGCTGGTGCACGGCAGGTACAGCAGGTTCTCCACTTGTTTAAATGTGCTTATACTTCATTTGTAACTGTTGGATAGAATTCTTTTTTGTAACCATTCTCCACTTTCAAACGTATCTTCATTAATAGATCCATTGCTGACTGAGAAGTTCCACTGTATATAAATCAGGTCCATCATTACTTGATCATTTGGTCCAGCTTGCATTGAGTGCTTTCATCCTTTAGGTGGGGCAACTGGCCTGGGAGCCCCCAACAACCACAGCTCAGGAAACAGCAGTGCGAGCAAAGGAGAAAGAGAGGGAGGCTCAAAACCTACTAAAGGTACTAAACTTCTAATAATACAGTTTATTGTTTTTAGCTAAAACTTGTGGTGTGGCTCTAAGGATGCAATGTCAGACCATTGGTTGGTCCGTCAGTCCACCACTTTGGACTGAAGTATCTCAACAACCATCGGGTGGATCACCATGACATTTGCTACAGACATTAACAGTCCCCAGAGGATGAATCCTACTGACTTTGGTGAGCTTCTCACGTGCCCCCATGAGGTCAAAGTTTTCACTTATCCAGTGAAATGTCTCAACATCTACTCAATGGATTGGGACATAATTTTGTATAGACATTCATAGTTACCAGATGTTGAATCCTAAAACTTTGGTGATCCCCTGGTTTTTCCATGACCATGTTATTATGCCTGCTACACATCAGCATGTTAGCTTTGTCATTGTGAACATGTTAGCATGCTGACATTAGCATTTCACTTGTAGCACTTCTATGCCTATGTGCAACCTCACAGAGCCGCTAGCATGGCTGTAGACTCTTGATAGACTCTATTGGGTATTTTATACTTTGCAATCTTTTAAACACCATGAATTTAGCCATTCAGTGTCAGTGATTCAAACTTTATCGGTCCACATTCAGAAAGGCTGTCATTGTATTTGTGTGTGTGCATGCAAGCGGTCACTACAATGTGGGCATAGTAATATAAGTACTTTTTGTCTTCATTCAAGGCACGGCAAGACAGGATGAGTGCTGATTTACAGCAGAAAATTCAGATGAGAGAACAAAATATTGCTGAAGTCAGATCATCTGTAAAGGCCTGCAAGGTAAGCTGCAGCACCTTTTTGAATGTTTTGATTTTGGTTTTGATTTATATTTCTTTAACGTCCTCGCTGTCATTACTCCTTTCAGGGCAGCTTGGATACTGAATGGCTGGAGATCAACAATGTGTTCTCAGAGGTGGCGAGAGTTGTAGAGGACGCTCGGCAGAAAGCCCTTCAACCTCTGGAGGAGAGGTCGGTCGTGTGTGGCTCAGAATATAAAGCAGTAACAGTGATATATGACATTGACAACACCATAGTTAGGAGTCATGCAGTGCTAAGATGGCACGGTATGCAGTTATGGTACTGTACACTTTATTCAAACTAACTGCCTCATATACTGTTTGTTATTTTAGGAGACAGAGCCTAAAGAGAGAAGCACACGATCTGGTTCAGAAACTGCAAAAGGAAATTGACCAGCTCAAAAAGACCATTGATGGGTTGGCCAAAAACCCAGACCTCCAGGTGAGCTTTTGGCCTTTTTAACATTTGAGCAAGTCATTATGCTTCTACTCTGCTGCCCGTCCGACAATATCCAGATCTAGGAGGAGCTAAACCAATATAATTACTGTTTTGGGCTCCAGGAAGACATCTACATTCTCAAGATTGACATGTACATTCATTGCAAGTTATCAACAAGTCTGCATATTTTCCCACTTGTTTTTGATTCTGGATTCATTAAAATGCTTTTATACTGAAAATGTGACATATCTCCCTTGCACACACACACACACACACACACACACACACAGCTTTCTCTTCTAACAGGCCTGGGTGAATCTCGAGATTGGGAAAGTGTAACTGTTGACACTTCATTTTCCTTCGGCACATTAAGAACAACAACATCAAACATGATGGAACAAATTCACGAGAAACTGGAAAAACTTTCTTCCGTTGGTGAGTACTCCTTAAGTCTGTCAAGGTTTGAGTTTCATTTAATCAAGCCCTGTTTTTAATTCATAGTCACTTGTTTTAAAATAATTTGTCTTCCCACAGAACTCAAGAGGATTCCCACATTTGCAGGTTTGTGACTCAAAACTTTCTATATTTTGACAATTTAAACAGGATATAGATGGTGATTGTTCTACATTTTGATGCTAAACATCAGACTGTATACTGTGTAGATGCTCTAATGTAAAGACATTACAAAGAAAGGCAAATCACCTGCCTGAGGGCAAAGGTCAAGACCCTTGCGCTTTGCACAGTCACAGCACATGTATTCTGTTGGAGTTCACATGTTGTAATTATGATTACATCACATGTATTCTGTTATGAAACAACTGCTGTGACTGGTCACTTGTTTGGTCTGTCCCTTGCCCTAGTTTCTTCTGCTTTTGTGTTTTGAAAGATTAAAACGCTTGATATGCTGTTGAATTTCAAGCGAATTTCAATACATGTATACCGCTGTGACTAGTCAGTTGTTTGGCCTGACGGCAGACTTACCTATGAAGAAGAAATCATGATGATTAAAATACCTTAGTTGTTACATTTATTAACATACTGTTCATGCATTAAGTCCTGCATGGGATGCTGTTAATTCTTGGACATTCCTGACTGTTCATGAAGTACTACATGAATTAAATCATGCTTCTTCATGCTTAACGTCATAATAATTCAGTAGCCTTACATGTTACCGAAACTAGTAACAATCAGAAGAGACAATGGAGGGAAAATAATCTTATTAAAAGCCTTTTTAAAATTAACCCAATCAATGCAGGTTTCAAACTTTTAAGACAAATCGACATTGCAAATGTTTTACCCGGAAGGATGTGCAATCATTGTGTTATTAGACGTGAAGGATATGCACAATGAGACTACCCCATCGGCAGGACGACATCATTTGTCTATGCGTAACTGTTACAAATCACTCTTAATACATCTGTTTTTTGACGTGACAACACTATGGTTAAGACTCGGTTAGGTTTAGGCACAAAAAACGTCTTGGTTAGGTTTAGGGATTTGTGGAAAACACTACTCTGTTAAGGTGGGGTGGCTGTGGCTTGCTGGCAGAGCGAGATACTGAACCCCAAAATGCTCCCGAAGCTGCGCCTTCGGTTTGTGAATGTTCTCATATGTAAGTCGCTTTGGATAAAAGCGTCTGCTAAATGACTAAAATGTAAAAATGTAGGGGAACTTCGTCGCCATCCAAAAGGTGTCTCTGTGGTGCACCATGATTCCATTTCCATTATTCTATTGAATTCTATTCAACTGCAGTGGATGTAAAGCTGGACCCAACCACTGCTCACCGATGGCTCGTTCTTTCTCCCGATGGGAAGAAAGTGAGAGACGGAGGAAAGGACCAGCAAGTTGCTGATGCTCCAGAGAGGTTTGACATGTTTGGCAGCGTCCTTGGGCTCAACAGGTTCACCTCTGGGAAGGCATACTGGGAGGTGGAGGTCAGCAACAAGACCGGATGGGATCTGGGGGTGGCAAGACGCGATGCAAACCGCAAGGGGAAGCTCTCGCTGAGCCCAGATAACGGTTACTGGGTCACTGTACATTATGAAGATGAAAAGTATGCAGCCCTGACAGCACCGCCCGTCAGCCTCCCCCTGACAGTGAAACCTCAGAAGGTGGGAGTGTTTGTGGATTACGAGGAAGGTCTTGTGTCCTTCTACGATGTGAACGCTCAATCTCACTTCTACTCGTTTACTGAGTGTTCGTTCAGTGATGAGATCTTCCCATATTTCAGTCCACATCTTAAACAAAATGAGAAAAACTCTGATCCTCTGATTATCTCTGCTGTGAAAAAGCAGTGGTAGTTGTATTAAGTGAATATTTTACTGGTGTACTGAAAGTTAGAACGCAACACTCGATATAAGCGTACAGTAACATCATGTTTCAAGACATCCACACTCAGAAATAGAAGTACTTACGGGTGTGTACTTAAAAGGGTACAAATGCTTGTCGCTGGGGATGTACCCTTTTGAGAGACAATTGTGTACCCTTTAGTGCCAGTCAATTTTTGTACCTTATCAAATTGCACAAGTGAATTTACAATTGTGTACCCTGCTAAACATAAAATTACCTTTAAACTATAGTACAACAATGTACCCAATGAAAGGTTGCTGTTATGTCCTATTAAGGGTACCACCCCAGTGACAAGCTATTCTGGACTTTAAGGAGACATAAATGAACCAGAATTCTCCACACAATAATTGCTTCTTGACTGTTTATTGATGTCAATGAAAAAATTCTTTTAATGACAAAGCTTGTCTAACAATATACAGATTGTGGGCAAATTAAGGGAAACACCTTAATGCTTAGCCTTTCCTTTGAAGGGTTTAAATGGGGTTTTCTGGCCTGGTCATCTGAGGTTTTTGGAGATTGTTTTCCAAGTTTAGAAATTGTATTTTCTTTCTTAAACAAGACATTCTTATTCATTTAATGGTAAAGACTTTATGAGGTTGTTTTCAGTTTAGTATCATGTGCTTTATGTTTTTTATTTATGAGATTGCTGGTATTTTGCAAAATGTATATGAAACTGTACGCGTGTGTCTGTGTGTGTAATTGTTCATTCAAACTATTTTAAAAATATCTTTATCATTTTAAACAGTGTGTCTTAAATCTATGCTTTGCTCCTATATTGTAATTTATCTATAGTTAATATAACATCAACTCGTGGACACTCTTTCCACTTCCTTTTTTAACTTTTACAGACGCTTTTATATCTGTTCAACCATTTGTCTCTAACAAGTTCATCGTGTGGTTTCTGTTGTTTCTGATCTAAAATTTGCCAATTCACTGGTATTACAATATGTTTTATGGTGGGAAGCAAAAATGCATGATCATGAACTGTCATTTTGGGGATATTTTCTATATTTTTCAGATTTTTTTCAGTTTTTGTTAAACTGTTTTTGGTAAAAATAAAAGAATAAAACATGTTTGACACTGTATTTGTTAACGTAATTGAAAGCCCAATGACACCTACTCTGTCTCTCTTTCTTCCACTTTAGCTTCGGAAGCTCTCTCTTCCCCTTGGCCTGGCTTTTTCCTGGAACTTTCCAGATCGTGTTATTTGTCCACCAGTCGCTCTCAGTGTCCATGAGCTAGACACAAGTATTGTCTTCAAGCTCTCATTTACACTGCTCCCTCACCCATGAAGATCATTTAGTGATGAACTGATCAGCGATCAGAAACATGCTACAACAGCTCTACGCTTTCTGTATGATCGTGTGTGTTGCAATCGCTGGAGTCGCTAGATGATTAAAACGTTAGGAAAGAAGAATACCTATAGGCACTAACATATTAAATGTAATCATCTGTGGAGGGAACATCACTCTTTGGTTGAACTACTTACAGCTTGTAGACATTATGCAACCTGATGTGGGGTCGCAGGTATATTGCTTGGCTGTAAAGGATCACAAACCTAAAAAGGTTAAAAGGTTGGGAACCACTGTCTTTGGATACAACTGATAGTAATTTGTGCAGTTTGTTTTGGAAGCTCAGATAATAATTGGATGGACTACTGATTATGTAGTCTTGCATGTACTCATAAGGGCCCTGGTTTGTCCTTATGTCTTACTAAGTCTCACCCACAGTGACTCGGTGCTTTTGTGGTTACCTTGCATCAGGTCTCACCCTCAGTGACTCGGTGCTTATGTGGTTTGTGTCAACCCATACATGCCATACACTTTGCAGTATTTTAATTGGCTGTTGACCTTTTTGGGTTAAAATGATTGGTTGTGATCAAATGTTCACAAGACAAGAGGAGGTTTAAAAAGGCAGAATTATTTTGGACTTTGATCAGAAACTTCAACATCAATTGGTCTTGATCCACTTTGATCCCCTTCAGACAAACACAGCAAAGAAAGGTACAACAAAACCCTCTCTCTACCTGGCAAATTACATTTTTGACTAATTTAATGAATTTTTAACCTATTTAAAAATGACTGGATTATATTTTTGTGTGTTGTCTATTTATTTAAAATACTGAGGAAACCTGCGACAAGTTAGCCTGTAGAGTACATCAGGTCTGGATGAAGATGATCTTGGCTACTGACTAACAACACCTAACATTTTTTTCTAACAACCAAGAGCATCATCACCAGCCCTGCTCTTCTATCCTCATATACCATTAGGATTAAAGATACTAGACGTGAGGACCGATATATGGAGAAATAACGCAAGACTTTTGGTGGGACCCCATCAGACTACACCACAGTGATGTGAGAGTAGCCAAAGACCAAAGACTGTATTTAAAATATTTGATTCATTTAAAACTTATATTTTACAGTTGGTTGGTGTTGATTTTAGAACTTGTATATGCAGCACTGACACATTATGTTTTTGATGTATTTTCATATTGTTTTTTAACAGCGTATTAATCAGCTTCCAAAACTCAGTCTTGCATTCTTTCTCTCACTCTAGACAAAATGAACGTCATTCTGCTGACTGCCATCATCTTCACTGTAGCCCTTGTTCATGGGGAGGAGGGACTGCAGCCCTGTCAGCTGAAGAGCAGCAACAAGGCATACGATACATTTGTCTGCAGACACATCCTTAAGACCACCTTCGACAGAAATTCTAAACAGGCATGGCAAAGGTGAATTTAAAGTTATAATTAATGATTTCCTTTTGAAAGAATAAGTAAATGTTGTTTTATTGCAATTTAATGTGATTCTTCCTAAACCTTCAGAATGCAAGTATCAGTGCAATGTTTAACAGCTTGTTTAATGGATGCAACAGCAGTTTGGTTTTCTAAATACATCAACAGCAGGAACACGTGACATTGTGACAGCTAAAAGCTGGACTTACTGTGAATACAATCCAGTGAAACATTGCATCTCATTACACAGCTACCTAGTGACCTCCGGACTCTGTGGCAGAACTCGAGTGCAGTCCTTCATCGACGCAGATGAGAACCAAGTCAGTCAGATCTGTAGCAGGGCTGGCCGGCGTGTGCAAGGTGCAACTGGTGACAAAGGTAACTTGTGCATCAGCACGTCCCCCATGCAGATATATGATGTTGTATCCGTTAACAACATGAATGTCTGCATAGTTACAAGTGTCACACCTCGCACTCAAAAAGTGATTGTAGCATGTAATAAGGTTGCAAACTTCTGTCTCCCTGTCCATTATGAGAAATACAGAAACCAAAGTCCAGACAATGTTGCCTGCATGTAACTTTAGACTAACCCGAATTATTTGGAGGGCTAGTGTCCACTTGATTCCAGCTGTCAGGCTAATTCTTCCCTGACATCTACACTTTCTATCAAGCTCAGCTAAATGAAGGATGTTTGCGTATGAAACTATAAGCAAATATTTACATTCTTTTTTGTTCTTATGCCACACATTGTCGCTTTACATCTTTGAGCCTGTTTCCATGACATTTTCTGAGATGCGCGTGATGTCATGAAAAACACGAGCTATGCATGACAAAATATCCATTGATGAAATAAAACGATATTGATTAGTTCACCATTAAATACCACAAAGAAGTCTAAGTTGAGGCATTTGCAGTTAATTTTAAACGAGACTTTCTTGTTTATCGACACGAGATTTTCATCTGGGTGTGTTCTTAAATTGTTCTTTTCATGTTATAGTTTTCATTTATGAGATTCTGTTCGAGTTACTAGTGGTACATGTGGTATTTTGACACATGCATTCACTTCTGCTTAAACAGTAGCGGTTTGTCAATCCATTTGTACCACCACTCCCACTTCTCTTTAACATGATCATCATGTGAAGTTTTAGATTATTTGGCAGCATGCTGTTCCTGTTCATTACACATGTGATGACAAATGTCTATGTTCCTATTTGGTGGCATGTAATGTAAACATGTTTTGTGATTCACATGTTACTGCTAATACATTATGTTGTACCAAGCAAGATTACATGCATAGTGGTGTGGTGCACTTGTCTATGCTTTTCTATTTTTGCTTTCATGGTAAAATAAAACAATGTTGGACATTACATTTGTTGTGCTAACTGACCATCAACATCACACACCACTGAATACTACACGCATGTAGCTGTTGTCAGATTTGCAGAATTTCACATAATTTGCAGATCATGTGCAGTATTTTTTGCATGAACTTTCCAGAAGCCCCTTGCTGGTGCTTCTGTCTCAGCATCTCTTGCGTCAGGTCTCACCAGCAGTGACCCAGCCTGGCAGCTTCACACATACAGTAGCTCCCCACAGATGGGCACTTCCTCATTTACAGAAATAGGAGATGGTTGGTGTCAACAAACACATGCACATTACCCTACTGTACACTAATTTAATTATCATAGACATGCTGTATATAGTAAAAGTATAGTTTGCAGTACTTTGATTGGCTGTTAATCTCTTTGCTCTGGGTTAAAATGATTGGTTGTGATCAAATGTTCACAAAACAAGAGGAGGTTTAAAAGGAAGAAATATTTTTGGACTTCAAGCAGAGACTTAATCATCAGTTGGTATTGGTCCCCTCCAGACTAACACGGCAACATTTACAGTACAGAGGCTGGCAGGTAAGAAAACTTCCTCATCGCCTACAAAAAATAATTAATAATTATATTATTAGAATCTGTTTTTGGTCCTTTTAATGACTTCACTAATCAACTGACATTGCGAAACTTTCTGTCTTCCTACTGACAAAGTAAGTAAAGTAAATTCAAGTTTATTCATAGAGAAAATGTTACAAAGTGCTTCACAATAAAATTCAAAAGCCAGACATAAAATAAAGACAAAATATAAAAGTAATAAATAAAATACTATGGGAAAAAACACAAGTTTAAATGGGTGTTGAGCTGCTGAAGAAACCTGTATGCTGCAGATGAAAATAAAGGCACTTGGTTTCATTAGACTTGATATCTGGTGGTAGTCATGATGATGTTTTCCAACCTGATTGGAAAATTAGGGAAAGAAAGACGTTTGGGAAATACATCTAAGCTATTTTGAACTTTTTGACAAATACAAGCTTCCTTAAATATGTGTGAGATGACGCTGAAATGCATGAATACCAAATTTTTAGTTCTCTCACCTATAAAGTTGCATGACGCTAAGCCACAATGATTTGCAAGTATTTGTCTACTTGCCCAAAGTCTGTGCGTAAATATTCAAATGCTTTCATCTTAAAAAAATTCAAGCCAGTGTGACAATACTGATTAATTCCCCAGAGATTTTCATTTACCGTCTACCTTTTGGTGCATTTATATTGTTTTGGAACAACAAATGTGCTCAAAAAGTGTCATTCTGTCTTTCACTCTAGACAACATGAACGTTGTTCTCACCGTCACGTTCACTCTTGCCCTTGTTCACGGGTTCAATCGAAGTCCTTGTCAGAGGAACTCTGACAACAATGCATACAACAGATTTGTTCACAAACACATCCTTCAGGAGACCTTTAAAAGACAATCGAAGACTCAATGGAAAAGGTGAGTTAAAGGGTTAAATCAGTGAGTTCATTGTGAAATGGCCACCAATTAGATGGAGATAATACATTACAGTAATGTGTGCTTTTACAGCATTTGTGACCAATCTTTCATAGGGATTTCGTATAAATTCATGACAATGAAATGAAAAACTAAAGAATGTTTTCTCATTGATGAGCAAGCATTTTTAATATCACCCTTCTGCTTTGTTTATGTTATACTTTATCAATGCCATTAACTCATCAGTGAAACATTGATCTCATTATACAGTTACTTAGAAAGGAATCGACTCTGCCACAGACCTCATCAGTCGTTCATCAGGAGGAGGGATCGGGGACTTGTAGTGAGGATCTGTAATGGCTCTGGCCGGGCCCTGTACCTGAATAACCGAAGTAACTTATGCATCAGTGCCTCAAAGATGCTGGTGTATGATGTCGAAGTCAACATCTGGAATTGCAAAATTCAAAGTCTAGTGGAAGGCAAAGAATATGTGATTGTGGCTTGTGATAAAGTTGATAACCAATGCCTTCCTGTCCATTTTGAGAGGTACAACAACCAAAGGCCAGACACACGAGCCAGACGCTGCAGGCCTCGTGCTAAGAACAGACCAAAGCTTGTGGAGGGTTCGTAGACATTGGATTCTAGGCTCATTATTGGCCTGACCTCTAAATCCTCTGTCAAGCTTAGCTAAATGAAGCCTTTTTTCTTTTTACATAAAAAAATATATTGACATGTGAGTTGGGTCTTGAGCTTAAGTTTGAGATTATAGTCTCTGTATTTGTCAGCTTTTATGCAGGTTCAGCTCTTTTGTATTAAGCATATTTTCCACTGTGACTGAGACTTACAATTTCATCTAAAGCTTCTTTACAACCTCTTATGACTGTGCGCTAACCTGACCTTGTGTCTTGGATTGTCATGTAACCTCAAGGTTAATCGGTCACTTCTCTATATTAAACTGTTAGAATCCTTTTCCATGATGAGTCCAATTCATGCTATTGTTCTCTCTGTATAATCCTCTTATAGTCAAATTAATCTTCCCTAAATCTAAATAACTTTCTCCATTACTGAGAGATTTTGTAGAGGCTGTATTGAAATCCTGTTTGCTTTGTATGTTGTCAAATAAATACTCTAAACCTGCATTAATCAATATATGTCCTAATGTGCTATATACAGAACTATTACTCACGTCTGCAGGTCTCAAGAGTTTTCCATGTCTTTCATATCATAAACTAGCTGCTGACCACTGTAGAGCACCTAGCACATAAAAACCAAAATGCCGTTCTCAGAAGTTTGAAGAGACAAAACAGAGCTTAAAAAAATGATACTGGAATTTAACCCACACGAAAACTTGCTTAGCTTGGGTTCTTTAATGTTCAGACATTGCAAAACAGTGAAAAATGAAGACATTTATAGGCGCTGTTTTTTAACCCCCATCCGACCACATCAAGTATGATGTTGTACTGACGTTTCATCTGAGAAATATGAAAGCTGACTGCCTTAAAACTGGACAAAAAGAAGAGTTAGTTTAGTTTATTCATTAGCTGCTCCAGTGTAAAATTAAGTTAGTAAAAGGAGTAGTTTGACATTTTGGGTTATACTTCACAGAGCCAGGTTAGCTGTTTCCCCCTGTTTCCAGTCTTTATGCTAAGCTAAGCTAGCTGGCTGCTGGCTGTCTTTTTATTTACCATACAGACATGAGAGTGGTGTAATATGTACAAATTTAAAATACATGACCTTGAAGGTGAACCAGCTGTTGACTCCCATTGACAAGACATGCTGGTCAGATTCGCGTCTTAGTTACAGACATTCTTTCAGGAACGAGCTTTAAAAATAAGTTTCATACATACTAAACTTTATTGGGGCTTTGACTGCTGCATTAGAGGCCACATTCTGACCACTTATAATATTAACACCTGGATCCATCATCCGTGTCTGTTGGGAGTGAAGTGTGTGTGGGTGTTGAGACACTTGAAGGCTTGTGTGAATCATCTTGGATACGTACACAAACACAAAAATGGCAACATTCATCTTTCAAGATGGTTGAAGATCTCTTTGTCTCCTGCACTCTGACTGATGATTGCTTTTACATACATTGAACAGTAGTGAAATGTCAATTTTTGACATCTCCTTTGACACTTGTCTTTTGTGGCTGAACCTTTTTTTTTGTATTAATAATTCACTGGAGTTTAGCTGGCATTTCCAGACAAGCAGAGAGGAAGGAGAATATAATCAATGACTTTAATCCTTGATACTACAGAGAGATACTGTGGGGCTAACACCTTCTGTACACTGTCTTGTTAAAGACTGAACATAGAGGTTGTCTGCATGAATGCATGTGTGCATGGCTGTGCGTTGGCAGTATTCCACGTTGTGTTGATAATCTTGCAGGGGAATTAAAAATGTGCCTGTATATCTTGATTTATTTTAAGACTTAGGTAAAGTTGATTCAATCCCATTTCAGGAATACCTCTTAATGACACTGACAAGGTTTTCTCAGAGGTTATCCACATTGACACCTACATTTCTGCAGTAGAAATTGATTGAATTAGTTTTTTGTACAATATAATCAGCACCACTAGAGGGAGACTAATCACTGTTCAATCTCAGTCCCACACGTCCAGGGTGCAAACAGCACCGTCAGTCGACATA
Source organism: Coreoperca whiteheadi (assembly GCA_011952105.1). Lineage (NCBI taxonomy): Eukaryota > Metazoa > Chordata > Actinopteri > Centrarchiformes > Sinipercidae > Coreoperca > Coreoperca whiteheadi. The sequence continues at coordinate 14,759,479 of CM022475.1, forward strand.
CATTATCACTGACCTCTTCAGTACTAAGCCCATTTTTCCTAACTCTTTTCCGAAATTACATACCCAAATAAATTGAGTATAACTAAAACAAAACAACTAAAAAACCCCACCTCATTTATAATGAAAACACATTTGACTCATAAAGGAATAAGCCTAAACTTTGTAGGAATTATTAAAATAATATCTGATAAGTAACTGTGTGAAAGTAGATGCTAAAAAAGTGAACCTAAGCAGTTTAACACACATTTTATATCCGCTATTTCCAGGCGAAACCAGCAAATGTGCCATTTGGGCCCCTTTGGATCCAGATGTGCCATTGACCTGTTTTAGGTACCAGGCAGGAAAACTAATAATATTTCACTAATAGATCATTATGGTAACTCATTCCATCAAATACAACTGTTTTTGAGTCATTTTGAGTTTATAATCTGGCTCAGATTCACCTAGGCACTCTCTCTGTACATACTGAATGCATCTGGAGCTCCCTGTGTGGCCTGACAAAAAAAGAGCCATAGCTCAGCAGCCCATTGGCCGATCTGAATAAATGACACCTCTTTGTGACCGTTAGAGCCAATAGAACGGTTGGCTTAGCAACACCAATCACCATTCAGAAGGCAGGAAGGCCAGAGCCAGTGTAGTCTGTTTGTGAGGTCCCTCCCCCCTCTGAGCCGACTGTTTGTGCTTATGGAAAAACACTGGGATCCGCCATTGACTTCAAAGGGACCGTAATACACGAGAGGACACAGTAGAACCGTCTTTTTCAATTATAACTTTTGACCTGAAAACAGCAAAGGTAAGACATACTTTATGATTTAGTGACGTTTTTTTTTGTTACAGTTTTGACTGTAGCTCGCTGAGATTCCTTTGTACGGCAACGCGGCCGCCATCTTTGTTTTCCGCAGCGTCTGCCCTTTCAGACTGTGTGTAGCTTGTTTGGATTGCTGGAAGTGGTGAAAATAACGAAATCGTGGAATTGTGATTTGCATATTTGTGTGTTTTTGGTCATAAGGAGTATAATTGCTTAGGTTGTAATTGTGTTTTGTTCTGGCTGTGGATGCTTGGTACTGGCTTTTAGAGGAGTTTCTGCCCTTTGTGTTGGTGTGAAGGATGTTAGGATGGGTGCTTCCTAGCCTGTGTACTGTTCATTTGGACTGTCCAGGACTGGATTGGACTGTGTCAGCCCCCTTTAAAGGGGGCTTTCTATGTGATGGCATTTGCTGCTATTTAATTCCCAGAATTAAATAGCAGCAAATGCTGGCATTTTACAGTAGATCTAACAAAATGTATGGGGACTTACCACATGAGCATTACATCTTCTCAAAACTCCCTTCACTGGAAGTTACAGTTTTTTTCTGATGGCTCAAGCACATTTTCTTTTTTAACTATTGGCTATTTTTGCAAAACTCTACACACAAGTAAGAAAACCGTTCACCAAATCAGCAAAACATTGTAGTTCTCTTGCAAAAGCTAATAAACCTTGCTTAACTCTTTAAACCTTTTTGTATCAAACAGTTAACACAAGTCATCACATTAAGAAGCACACAGTGCCAGCTTCCCTCAGGGTCATTCCATGGTTGATTACATGGCCCACTATTGTAGCTCGGATGTCATCAGTAATTCTATTTCTTCCTCTCCTTACCCTTCCTCTTCCCTCTCCTCGTGCTCCTCTTGCTCCTCCTTGTCCTCTTCCTCTAACTTCACCTCCTTGTCCTTGTCGTCCTCTCCCTCTCGCTTCTTCACTTCCGCGTCCTCTTCCTCTGCCTCCTCTAATTCTCACTCTTCTCACTCTTCCTGCTCGCTCCATTGTACTCCACACGGACTGCTTACCTGTGGCTTATTTATAGTGCTTAGGCTGATTGTTTATCTAAAACAGTTTTCACATGTAACAGTGTGCCAGACAGTTGGCAACTCATTGACCTCAAAGCCTCTTGTGGACCCTGATGAAAATAAAGTCTTTCTGCTACAAAAACCCCTCTGATTTTATGCTTTAAATAAAAAACACACTATTGGTTACAATAAGCCTCATGTCACGACTGTTTCCAGGTTTGCTGCAATATTGTTCTGAACATCCTGAACATATTGAGAACAAATTGATGCATCTCATCTTATCTTCCACCTTTCTCTGACAGAATGTGTCTCCAAACCTCCCCACCCAAGAGGTTCCAACAGCCGCAGTAATAATGTTCAAATGATGTATGCAGTATCATTGTAGTTTATTCACAACAGGAAATAACACTTAGAAAAGCAAAGCTGCTGTGTTTAACAGTGACCCATGTCCTTGTCCTTTATACAAAACAGTTTTATGGATAATCGGCATTATAGGATACGTTAATGCATGAATTAATTAATCCTGACACTTCTATGCCTATGTGCTACCTCACAGAGCCGCTAGCATGGCTGTAGACTCTTGATAGACTCTATTGGGTATTTTATACTTTGAAATCTTTTAAACACCATGAATTTAGCCATTCAGTGTCAGTGATTCAAACTTTATCGGTCCACATTCAGAAAGGCTGTCATTGTATTTGTGTGTGTGCATGCAAGCGGTCACTACAATGTGGGCATAGTAATATAAGTACTTTTTGTCTTCATTCAAGGCACGGCAAGACAGGATGAGTGCTGATTTACAGCAGAAAATTCAGATGAGAGAACAAAATATTGCTGAAGTCAGATCATCTGTAAAGGCCTGCAAGGTAAGCTGCAGCACCTTTTTGAATGTTTTGATTTTGGTTTTGATTTATATTTCTTTAACGTCCTCGCTGTCATTACTCCTTTCAGGGCAGCTTGGATACTGAATGGCTGGAGATCAACAATGTGTTCTCAGAGGTGGCGAGAGTTGTAGAGGACGCTCGGCAGAAAGCCCTTCAACCTCTGGAGGAGAGGTCGGTCGTGTGTGGCTCAGATTATAAAGCAGAAACAGTGATATATGACATTGACAACACCATAGTTAGGAGTCATGCAGTGCTAAGATGGCACGGTATGCAGTTATGGTACTGTACACTTTATTCAAACTAACTGCCTCATATACTGTTTGTTATTTTAGGAGACAGAGCCTAAAGAGAGAAGCACACGATCTGGTTCAGAAACTGCAAAAGGAAATTGACCAGCTCAAAAAGACCATTGATGGGTTGGCCAAAAACCCAGACCTCCAGGTGAGCTTTTGGCCTTTTTAACATTTGAGCAAGTCATTATGCTTCTACTCTGCTGCCCGTCCGACAATATCCAGATCTAGGAGGAGCTAAACCAATATAATTACTGTTTTGGGCTCCAGGAAGACATCTACATTCTCAAGATTGACATGTACATTCATTGCAAGTTATCAACAAGTCTGCATATTTTCCCACTTGTTTTTGATTCTGGATTCATTAAAATGCTTTTATACTGAAAATGTGACATATCTCCCTTGCACACACACACACACACACACACACACACACAGCTTTCTCTTCTAACAGGCCTGGGTGAATCTCGAGATTGGGAAAGTGTAACTGTTGACACTTCATTTTCCTTCGGCACATTAAGAACAACAACATCAAACATGATGGAACAAATTCACGAGAAACTGGAAAAACTTTCTTCCGTTGGTGAGTACTCCTTAAGTCTGTCAAGGTTTGAGTTTCATTTAATCAAGCCCTGTTTTTAATTCATAGTCACTTGTTTTAAAATAATTTGTCTTCCCACAGAACTCAAGAGGATTCCCACATTTGCAGGTTTGTGACTCAAAACTTTCTATATTTTGACAATTTAAACAGGATATAGATGGTGATTGTTCTACATTTTGATGCTAAACATCAGACTGTATACTGTGTAGATGCTCTAATGTAAAGACATTACAAAGAAAGGCAAAGCTCAAGACCCATTGAAATTAAGAAAATGGCAAATCCATTAAACTATTTCACATTCACCAGGGTCCAGCATTTAAAGCCTGCTTTTAAAAATCATATTTTAGTTTCTGATCATTTTGCGTGACCCAGAATTGGACTTGTCTTGCAAATATTTAGTTTGTTATGAATGTTTTCAGATACAGCATGGTATTTTGAGTAAGATCACAAACAAAATGGAAGGAATAGAACAGAAATAAATATTTGGAGTGCATACCAGATGCTGGGTTCACATAAAGAACCCAAAATACATCTTGCTAGGTCCCTGAACGGTCCAGCGACACGTCCCACACAAATTTCTTTCAAAACAGAAAAGGAAGAAGAAACTAGGGTCAAGGACAGGCCAAAAACAGACAGTGAATATGTATTCTGTTGAATTTCACCTATTGTAATTATGATTACAACAGGTGCAATGTGGTTACGTGCAATGTGGTTATGTGGAAACCTGTAATTATGATTACAACACGTGTATTCTGTTACAAAACAACTGCTGTGAATGGTCAGTTGACCTGTCCCTTGCCCTTGTTTCTTCTCCCTTTTTGTTTTCTGAAAGATTCTGACGCTTCATATACTGTTGAATTTCAAGTGTTGTAATCGTGATTGCAACATATAACAGAAGTGTGATTATGTCTTACCATCGTTTTGGGCTAAAATGATTGGTTGTGATCAAATGTTCACAAGACACGAGAGGGTTTATAAAGGGAGAATTATTTTGGACTTCGATCTGATACTTCAACATCAGTTGGGATTGATCCCCTTCAGACTAACACAGCAAAGAAAGGTAAAGCTCAATCTGACAAGTGAATCTGAATTTTTAACCTATTTAAAAATGACTGGATTATATTTTTGTGTGTTGTCTATTTATTTAAAATACTGAGGAAACCTGCGACAAGTTAGCCTGTAGAGTACATCAGGTCTGGATGAAGATGATCTTGGCTACTGACTAACAACACCTAACATTTTTTTGTAACAACCAAGAGCATCATCACCAGCCCTGCTCTTCTATCCTCATATACCATTAGGATTAAAGATACTAGACGTGAGGACCAATATATGGAGAAATAACGCAAGACTTTTGGTGGGACCCCATCAGACTACACCACAGTGATGTGAGAGTAGCCAAAGACCAAAGACTGTATTTAAAATATTTAAACGCTATCACCTTAAAAAGTTTCAGGCTACTGTTTGATTTCGATTCGTTTCAAACCTATATTCTGCAGTTCGATGGTCTTGATTTTAGAACTTGTATGTTCAGCATTGACACATTATTTTTTTGATGTATTTTATTGTTTTTTTAACTTTTTTTTTTTTTATTTAATCAGCTTCCAAAACTCAGTCTTGCATTCTTT
>CM022475.1:14765946-14786896 GCA_011952105.1 Coreoperca whiteheadi
ATTTTAAACGAGACTTTCTTGTTTATCGACACGAGATTTTCATCTGGGTGTGTTCTTAAATTGTTCTTTTCATGTTATAGTTTTCATTTATGAGATTCTGTTCGAGTTACTAGTGGTACATGTGGTATTTTGACACATGCATTCACTTCTGCTTAAACAGTAGCGGTTTGTCAATCCATTTGTACCACCACTCCCACTTCTCTTTAACATGATCATCATGTGAAGTTTTAGATTATTTGGCAGCATGCTGTTCCTGTTCATTACACATGTGATGACAAATGTCTATGTTCCTATTTGGTGGCATGTAATGTAAACATGTTTTGTGATTCACATGTTACTGCTAATACGTTATGTTGCACCAAGCAAGATTACATGCATAGTGGTGTGGTGCACTTGTCTATGCTTGTCTATTTTCGCTTTCATGGTAAAATAAAACAATGTTGGACATTACATTTGTTGTGCTAACTGACCATCAACATCACACACCACTGAATACTACACGCATGTAGCTGTTGTCAGATTTGCAGAATTTCACATAATTTGCAGATCATGTGCAGTATTTTTTGCATGAACTTTCCAGAAGCCCCTTGCTGGTGCTTCTGTCTCAGCATCTCTTGCGTCAGGTCTCACCAGCAGTGACCCAGCCTGGCAGCTTCACACATACAGTAGCTCCCCACAGATGGGCACTTCCTCATTTACAGAAATAGGAGATGGTTGGTGTCAACAAACACATGCACATTACCCTACTGTACACTAATTTAATTATCATAGACATGCTGTATATAGTAAAAGTATAGTTTGCAGTACTTTGATTGGCAGTTAATCTCTTTGCTCTGGGTTAAAATGATTGGTTGTGATCAAATGTTCACAAGACAAGAGGAGGTTTAAAAGGAAGAAATATTTTTGGACTTCAAGCAGAGACTTAATCATCAGTTGGTATTGGTCCCCTCCAGACTAACACGGCAACATTTACAGTACAGAGGCTGGCTGAGCAGAGCAGGTAAGAACATTTCCTCTACTGAGCTGAACATCATTGACACCCCCTCCTGTTTGTATAAATCTTTCCCTCTGTGTCTCTGTAAAACCCTATAACCCAGCTTTTCATTAATTGTCCAAACAAACTGTCAGAAAAGCATAAAGAACTTAATAAAGCAGTGATTAAATTAGACTTCAGACAATTTTTTAATGAGCAACACCCTTCTGTTAACATACTATATGTAATAGACATATTTATGCAGTGATCTCAGATTTTTACATCTTCAAGCAGGAATGAATAGATTCACAGTTTCTCAGTTTTCACATTTGAGTGATTAAATAACCACTGAAAGTTGTGTGGTGGTCGTGTCCCCAAACATACGTATTTGCAGTCAGCTGCACATAAACTTGGTCTCCTTGCTGCAGCTGCAGGAACACTGCGTTTCCTCCATTATCAGTTGAGTCTGACTGGTGATCATGTGTCATGACAATGAGTTGATCGTTCTTGTAGAGATTCAACATTGCCCCATGTTCCGCTCCAGCATGATAGAAGATGGAAAAGTAATAAACACCTGCGACAGGTGCAACAAAGATACCTGTGGAAACAACAGGGTGTCGGCCACTTGGTTTTTTGAAAAAAACATCTAAGAACACAAATCACAAATCATCAGTAGTCTTCAGCACATTATTCTTTATTTAATTTTATTCTCACATAAACCAAATGGGTTATTTGTTTCCCTCAAGTTTGTGGTTCCTGTGTGTTCTTACACACCTAGATTAGTAGACTTAATGGCAGTATGTCTATTTTCGTGATGCTTGTGGGTAGTCTTTTTGTACTGGATAGCCTTTTGCACTGTGCTCTGCCTGCTTTGTGTAACCAATGTGTGTAATTGCGTGGGTTAAGGTGGCTTTTTCTCTACGTTTTACAATTCGTGCTGTTGCTACTTTGGTTGTTTCTCTTTGAAAATTGAGTTTAAAATGATAGCGCTTGTTGAGGCTCCTAGTGGTTTCACCTACCGCTTTCCCCGGTGTACCAGGAATAATTGCTGATCCAGTATGAGGTAGCTATTTTAAAACAAGTTTAAAAAACAACCCCAGAGCGATCCAGGCAAAGTACTGATGAAATGGTTAGACTTAGAGAACTAGAGGTTGAATTACAGTGTTTGGCTATAATAAAGAAAGAGTTGAAGTGTCTGAACGGTCTTGAAACTAACTAGCTTGTTTCCTGTGTAAAGCGCAAGAGGTTTACTGGTCATTGTCGATTGAAGACAACCTTGATTTCGATCAAGCAAAAGCTGCTATGCTTAGGGTGTATACAAGCTGGTGTCTGAAGTGTGCTGCCAGAAGTTTCACAGATGTAAAAAGCAGGGCAACAAGACCCGTGTTGAATTTGCTCTCGAGAAGTGGCTTTTTTTGATTGCTGATGTCTTCCGGAGAGAGAGTCCGCTGCTGTTCTAGTAGATGAACATGTCCTCACTCATAAAGTTGTTTTTGTTAAATGGGAAGTTAAGTAAATTAAACCTTTTGATCACGTGAATAATAACGGTATGGATTATGTTAAAGGTTTCTTATCTTCCTTTATTTACTCAATCAATTGATGTCATATAGGCTGCCTCAGTCCTGTTTTGCCCATTCTGCCTCTCTGGCCGTCGAGCCCTTCAGCCACATTGCCACTTCCCCAGGCCCCTGCATTGCCCTCAGACTCTTCCACCTGTCCCCGGAATTTCACCGGCTCTCTTCTTCCCCTCATCAGCCCTGCAGAATATTTACTGGCCCATTTCCACTCATTCCCTGCCACATCATCAATGTTGCTTTGTGTCTTTTGCTTTCCAGCCTCTATAATCTGCAACCTGAACCCTGAACCCTGAACCCTGAACCTGGAACTTGAACCTGAACCCTTATCTGTACCAGCCTGCACCTTTCCCCTGCCTCATTCCTGTTTACACATGAACCGTAGTTACTTTGGTTTGGATGTTCCACCCATGCCAGTGAACTTCTGTATTTTCTCCTTTTCAGTAAATCACTGAACTGTTCCTGGATTTATTGCTTTTGGGTTCATTCCCTGTTGCCTCGCACTCACTCGCCTGACAATTGTATTCATTAACACTTTGTGTAAAAAGCCTCAATAATACTGATGCAAAAGTAAGCATGTAGGTGACTGTGAGTATTACCTGTGAATTGATTGTAGGCATTACCAATGTTCGTTTTCACTGCTCTGTAGATTAAAGTTGTGTCTGTGTTGAAGGGTCCAATGTTTCCACTCCCTCCTGCTGCTGCACTGAATATCACCTTGGTTCTTTCTGTGTAAAAAAAACAAAACACTATGATCACATTACCTTGTGAGAGAGTCGTCTTATGAGAATTTATGAAAATTATGACTTCTCTGTCAGGAGACACGATCTGTAACAATGCTTCCATCTTTTGTCATTTAGCTTGCAGGGCTCAGAGATAACTTGTGGCAACCAGGCATCAACCTGTGGTTGACGAAACTGAAAATATGGTTGCCATTTTTAGTCACCTTATATTTTGAGTAATTAAGATAATATGCACTTATATTTCAGCTTAATAATAAAAATGTGACATAAAATAATGTTTAAAAGCTTTATTACAGTAACCAAACCAAAGTTTGTGTTTCATCAGTTAACGTGTCCACCCTCAATTCCTGGTATACAAAAAATACCAGAATTTGCTTTGCCATTGTCTCAAACAGATGCCTGTACGGGCACATGAGTAAACGCACCAATGCATGTGTAGTGTTTACTGGTTCCTGTTCGGACTGTCACAGCAATATTTAAATATCACTAATGCAAAAATATAAACAATTTACACACTTTTCTGTCCCTATTTGTAATATGTTAAAAAGTAGGGGTGTCAAGATTCTCAAAATCCATAATTTGATTTGACTTTCAATTTCAAGGTCATGATTTAATTAGATTTTTTATTTCAACTCTTTTCTCAGTGCTGACTGTTATGCTATTGTTAGACTTTTGTCAGTACAAACGTTCTCTGCTCAGTGGAGAATTTCTTGATTTCCACAATTACTCTGCAGAATTAGAGTACCGATAATTTAGAAAGAGTAAAACCTCTCTTTAGAGTTTCAGCTTCGTAGTTGGCCCCAGAAGGTCCGACGTTTGTCCGGTCCCGGCAATGTGGCAGGATCTTTTCTTGAACCTAATAAAGTACTTTTGTTGCCAAAACCTAACCAAACTGCTACCGTATTACAACGTTAACGGGGGGGGGTGTTCACATCAGTTACGTAACTTTACCTTTGTTCCTCAGCTCCACAATCTGGTTTTCACTTCTGTTCAGTCTGGTTTCACTGTCCTTCAGCCTGTTTTCACTTCTGTTCAGTCTGGTTTCACTGTCCTTCAGCCTGTTTTCACTGTCCTTCAGCCTGTTTTCACTGTCTTTCAGCCTGTTTTCCAAAACTCCCAGTTTTTCTCTCATGGCACCAAACTCTTTCAGGAAATGACACATGTCAGGAAAGCATGTCTGTGTTTCCGTAGCAGTACCTTGATCCTGGGCCAAAATCAAGCCGCAGAACACAGAAACAAACCATAAAATGGGGAAATTCATCTTCAACGTTGCTCAGGCACCTAAACTCTGACTGATGTGATCCCTCTGGCTGATTTTATGTTGTTAAATGATGACCTGTTAATTTTTAACATCCAATTTGAAACAAGGCTTATTATGCAATGAGAAAATAGTATTAACTACCTTTACGGGGAATCAGTTAACCTTTGATATCCTAGACAAATGTAAACAGAAATGCGTCTCAATATTTTACAGATGTCATAGTAACTTTGCAAAGATGTGTTTCAGGGAGTCTTTAGCAAATCGACCAAGAAATAAACCATTTGAATTTAAATGTATTCAAATTCTAAACCACTATTTCATTCTCACGTTCTGGTTTGAAGAGCCTCTATCGCAACTTTACTTCTGTATGTGTCATCTTACACCAAGAGTTGAAAATCATTCAGAAACTTGACTATAAGAAGCCTCATGTCTTTCAGAAGTGGGACATGATGAGGGTCTAGTGACAAAAGTAGCTAAGATGTCAGTCTAAGTGTCCTGTTTTAGTCTCCTCTATAGTTGTTTCACCATTGATTTTGTTATATTTTAGGGAAATTGTGTTACAAGACAACAGCTATGTATATCTGGGCCTTGTTTTATACCTTGTTCCTGAAATGATCCATCTGCTTTGCCCTGGAATTGCTTTGCATATTAATATCTTCAAATCTAATACCAATGGATTATGTCAGGGACATTGACAGTCCAGAGATTACTGATATGATCCATAGCAAGCATCTGTATTTACTAAACTCTTGTTCCATTTTCCATCTGTGTATCAGATCATCTAGTTTTCAAATGTCTGAACTATTTGTTCAAACCTCGACAAACAAACCAACATTAAAGTTTGACGATAAAAGTCATTACACAATGAACCAGCGAGCTCTGTTATGTAAATCTTAGACTGAATTCCACATGTCTATAAAGGTTTTGCTTCCAACTTTTTCATCCACATTTATTAAAATGATTCACTTTTGAGAATCTCTTTTGTCAAGCTTTGGTTAAAACTCGAAAATTCATGTTCACACAACTGTCAGCATAACGACACAAAGCAGTAACCTTGTGAACAGTGAGCTTTTCAGATGATTTTTTTCCGTGAATTAATACAACTGCCCTCTATCTAAGTTGCTTTTAAACACCTGCAACAGGTGCAGTGAAGACACCTAAAAACTCAGCTCAGTAAAAATCCTCTCGTCACACTGTCTGACAGCATATTTATTGTATGTTGGCTCTTTCCAACTCTTTCTTGAAGCTTAAGGATCTTTACACCAAGTCTCCTCTCCAAATCCTCTCCACAGGAGCAAATGCTGAAATGTAACTGAATTAAATGAAGATCCATTTTCAAGTATTAATTATTGTGTAATATTTTAGGTTTTTGGAATATAGATTTTACAAAAAATTTCACAATCAGCAATGACATCTAATGTTTGTAATGCTATTTAACAGAACTCATCACTTCCCAACAATAAATGTGTTCTATAGTGGAACAGAATGCTGAGGATCATTTTTGAGGTTTGAGACCATGTTGGTGAAAGTGTAACGACACAAGTCAACACACACCCACACACAAACACACACAGAAAAAACATCATTGATCCAGATCAAAGTCTAACTTGTTATCAGGCCTATAAAAATGTACTCAAAACATAAGTTTTTGGTCCACGCAGCGCTGCTTTGCTGGTATGAGCATTAATGTGAAAATGATTTTTTAACAAGACGCATAGCATTTTGAGTACCAAGAAAGTCCTGTATCAATAATTCCTGTTGATGTAGCCTATACGTAGTGAAAATAACCAAATCTTAATTGTAAAAGCTATATTTATTTCCCCAAATGTGTATTTGTAGACAAGTGCACATACAGTTCTGCTCAAAATTATTGGCACCCTTTGATTTTTTGTAGGCCTATAACTGTACAATATCCTATAGTGTCTCTATTGTGTGACCCCTGTCATAAAAGTGTCCCTGTAAATCCTGTATTTTGTATAATTCTGTGTGTCGTACTTGTTTGCGCTGTCTATGCACTGACTGTGGAAAAGAATGTCCTCCTTGAGGACAAATAATCTGTTTGTCTTCGGAAAGAAATGGAAATATCAGAATATTTTAATATGATGTCTAAAGTTCTTCAACAAAAAAACATTGCTTTTCAGCTTACATAATAGTGATTTCAAAGAAGAAATTTAAACTATGACAGCACAGCATTAAAGGCACCCTTCCCCAATTTTTGGTTGCACACACTTTGGCAACAATGGCGGCCTCCAAACGTTTCTTGTAGTGATCTATCAGCTTCTTGCACCAGTCTGGTAGTTTCTCCTACTCTTCTTTTGCAAATTCTTCAAGCTCTTGAATGTCTGCAGCATTCCTCTTGCTAACGGCAGATTTCAGCTCGCTATGAGGATTTTCAATTGGATTGAGATCAGGACTCATTGCTGGCCAGTTTAAAACTGTCTTAAAGTTTAAAACTTTTTCCTTTTCAGCCATTGTTTTGGGCTTTTGGATGTGTGCTTTGGATCTTTAATCGTGCTAGAGGTCCCATGCTCTGCGACCCAAACCTAGTTTCCAGGCCTCCAGTATCAGAGGCAGCAAAGAAGCCCTGCAATATTATGGGTCCTCCACCATGGTTAACTGTAGGTAGGGTGTTCTTTACCACATATGCTTCATTTCGTCAACAAATCGCTGGTGCATTGCCGGAGAGCTGTATTTTGGTTTCATCTGCCCACAAAACATTTGCCCAAAAGGATTGTGGTTTGTCTAGGTACATTTTGACAAAGATCAGCTGTGCCTTTTAATGTCTTTTTTCAGCAGTGCGGTCCTCCTTGGCTCGTCTTGGTTTAGTGTGTGGTCTATGGTACGGGTTGAAACCATCGCTCTAGAAACAAAAAGTGTTGATGAAGTTTTGAACAGATTTTGGGAACTTTGTACAACTTTTTATCGACCTTTCCTTGACTCTCTTGTCATCCGATCGAAAGACTCAGCTTCTCCTATGCCAGAAGGTCAGATAAAGAGCACTTATGAACAACAACAACATCGAAATAGTAAATAACATGTCCATTTTGTTTTGTTCAATGATTTAATTATGTAATTTGTTTGACATTGCATTAAGGAATAATAACACGTCACTGAAAGCGGAATACTGTAGTTTAAAGGTCCAGTATGTAGGATTTAGATATAATAGATGAATAAATATACAGTGTATTTATTCTCACATTTGAGTGACCAAAAAACCACTGAAAGTCGTGTGGTGGTCGTGTCCCCAAACATGTGTGTTTGCAATCATCTGCACATAAACCTGGTCTCCTTGCTGCAGCTGCAGGAACACTGCGTTGCCTCCATTATCAGCTGTGTCACTGTCTGACCGGTGATCATGGGTCATGACTATCAGCTCGTTGTTCTTGTACAGTAACAGCTTTCCCTCATGTTGTCCTCCAGCATGAAAGAAGATGGTAAAGTAATAAACACCTGCAACAGGGGCAGTGAAGATACCTGTGGAAACAGCAGGGTTTTGGTCACTTTGTTCTTCTTTTTAATTACAACTGAGAACTCAGCACATTCTTTTCTTCTCTTTTATTTTATTGCCTTACAAACAAATAAAACCAAAAATGCAATCTCTCATCTGTTAGACAGCTAGATTAGGAGACAGGAAGGCAGTATGTCTTTTTTTGTTTTTCCTTGTCTCAAAGTGTTTTATGCATCTTAAGCAGCTGATAATTATGGAGGAATTTAAAAACTGCCTTCTGGAGAGAGTGTCCACATAGCTGAATGAAAATAAAGTTTCTGATGTTTATAAGGCTGCTGTTCTAGTCGATGAAAAAGCTGTTTTTGTTGATCAGAAGTTACACCAAAAAAGACTTTGATTGCGTTAATGATAAGGATTATGTTCTGTCTAGGTTTGTTATGTTTTTCTTTATTTACTCAATCATTGTTGTCATATACGCTACAGTCCTGTTTTGCCCATTCTGCCTCTATCCCCTTCTCATTTCTTAGGTTGTATATGCTCGATTCCTTTCCTTTCCTCGCCTCCTCTCCTCGCATCTTAATGTCTTTTCGGACAGTAAGCGACACTCACTGTCTGCGTACCCATCCGCGGGGTCTCACTGCGCCCCTCATGTGAATAGACACAGAAGCGGCTTCTGTGCACTATCCCTGCCAGTACAACTGTATTTTCCTTATAGCCTAAGTTAAAACTATACGTAACTTTACCTGATACATCCAGTCTTGCGTCGATGCGCTCCCATGCTAAAGCCATTCTGTTTATGTCCTGATAACTGTTAATCCCTTGAGCCACAGTCCCACTTCCCCGGGCCCCTGCATTACCATCCTCCATCCACCTGTCCCAGTTAGCTGACCCTGACTATAACCTGCTCACCTGTTTCCACTTTCCCTCAGCCCTGCACTATATGTATTGGCCCATTTCCACTCATTCCCTACCACATAGTCAGTGTTGCTTGATGCACTTTGCTTTCCAGACTCTGGAACCCTGAACCTGGAACTGGTACCTGAACCCTTATCTGTACCAGCCTGCACCTTTCCCCTGCCTCATTCCTGTTTACACATGAACCGTAGTTACTTTGGTTTGGATGTTCCACCCATGCCAGTGAACTTCTGTATTTTCTCCTTTTCAGTAAATCACTGAACTGTTCCTGGATTTATTGCTTTTGGGTTCATTCCCTGTTGCCTCGCACTCACTCGCCTGACAATTGTATTCATTAACACTTTGTGTAAAAAGCCTCAATAATACTGATGCAAAAGTAAGCATGTAGGTGACTGTGAGTATTACCTGTGAATTGATTGTAGGCATTACCAATGTTCGTTTTCACTGCTCTGTAGATTAAAGTTGTGTCTGTGTTGAAGGGTCCAATGTTTCCACTCCCTCCTGCTGCTGCACTGAATATCACCTTGGTTCTTTCTGCGTCAAACAAAACATTATGATCACATTACATTACAAAAGTATTTCAAGAGTCCTCTCATAAAAAAAACAGAGCATCATTTGTTTCTATGTTATACTGATTAAAGACCTCTAGCAACCATGGGAATTATGACTTCTCTGTCAGGAGACACGCTCTATCATGTTACTTCCATCTTTTGTATTCCATCACAATACACAAAATGCTTAAAGAATTCTTCAACAAAGATCTTAATTTTGCTTTACCTTTGTTCCTCAGTTCCACAATCTGGTTTTCACTGTCCTTCAGCCTGTTTTCACTGTCTTTCAGCCTGTTTTCCAAAACTCCCAGTTTTTCTCTCATGGCACCAAACTCTTTCAGGAGATGACACATGTCAGGAAAGCATGACTGTGTTTCCGTAGCAGTACCTTCATCCTGGGCCAAAATCAAGCCGCAGAACACAGAAACAAACCATAAAATGGGGAAATTCATCTTCCAAGTTGATTCAACGTCGCTCAGGCACCTAAACTCTGACTGATGTGATCCCTCTGGCTGATTTTATGTTCTTTAACCTGTTAACCTGTTAATTTTTAACATCCAATTTGGCACGTGGCTTTATTATGTTATTATTAACTGTTAAGCTCAGTGGATGAGCAATAAAGAAATAATACATTTACTGGCAAACCAATGTTACCAATCACTAGTGTGGAGCTCTAAGAATGGTAAATGGACTGCACTTGTATAGCGCCTGTTCCAACCACTCCAAGCGCTTCAGATTGAAAATGTTTCAGTTTTTCACTGAGTTGTATGTATAGCACATTTCAACAACATGGCAATTCAAAGTGTTTCATATAAGACATAAAAGGCAGTAAGACAAGATAAGAAACTCCAGGCAACAGATAAGACACACATAAATATAATGTTCCTGAATATTAGAGGAAGTCCCACTACTGTATTGTAGCAGACGGACCAATAAATGAAACTGCACCAGAACACCTATTCTCACCTATAGCTGTCAATGTAGTTCTGATCACTTTCATGTTCAGCTTGTAGTTGGAGCTATGCTGCATTTGAGGCTAGAAACAATTGAAGAATGAATTGAGGTATGTAGCAGTGACAGAAAGAGTAACCTTGAGGCTAGAGTTCTGCATAACAATGTCAATGAACTTGTTTCAACATACCTCCGTCAACATTTTAGGGAACTCTATGAACTCAATGAACCCTTGCCTCATTTTATGGCTTGTTTTTGAGATTGTTAATCTATATTACCCTGGAACTGCTTTGGATATCAGTATAATGATAATTGACACCAGTGGACATAAACAGAACACAGACTACTGATATGACCCATGACATGCAGCAGTAAGCAGTTATGGAAAATGTTTATTTGTCAATTTATTGTAGGTATTGTTTAGAAAAGTGCAGGTATCAGTGTTGGGGGGGTGGGGGGGGTTGTTGTCTCCATCAAGATCCATACCAAATATCACAACAATAGTAACTGACAACGTTTCGTGCACTCAGGTGTCGGACAGACCAATGCACCGACCACAATCGTAGTTCTTGTTCATTGACTTATGTTCTCCACAGTGAGCTCTTCCAGCTGCCGCCTTCAGTCACCAAGTCACTGTCTCTTCACTGAAAATGTTCAGCTCTTTAATGCTGACTCCCGTCAGATGTTACAGCTCCTCAGCTGACCCACCAGTCCTAGTTTCACCCAAAATGTACCTTGTTCTTTCACCATGCGACTACAGTTCCACAGATTCTCTCTGCAAGAGCATAGAACAAATAAATGATTGGATGGGTCTGGACATTCTTCAGCTAAATGCAGGTAAAAGTGAGATAATTGTCTTTGATTCAAAAAGCTGAAGGCTTAAGAGTCCATGAGAACCTTTAAAACCAAAAGCTAAGTCAGAAATCTCTAAACTTTAACAGCCACATAAAATCAATAACAAAGTCTGCCTTCTACCATCTTAGAGCATAGCAAGACTCAGAGAATTCATGTCGAGGCAGGACTTAGAGTAGGCTTATCCATGCTTTCATTTCCAGCAGGTTAGATTACTTTAATGATGTTCTCTCAGGACTCCCCAAAAAAGAAAAACACTCTTTAAGGCATTATTTAAAGCACTCTGAATTGTCTTTGTGTATGAAATGTGCAATGGAAATAAACTTGCCTCGATTTGCCTACAAGAAGAGGACTGAAGTAGATCTCATGCACTGCTTCCCTGCGCTGGCCTGGCACAGCAGAGGGAGCTGTTTTCTGCCCTACAAGTTGCCTCAAGAGACACAAAATGTGTCATTTGAGGGCTTTTGGCAATCTGGCATACAGAGGTCAGAATCACATGTGGAAACACAAATTTAAACCTTTCATTTACATTGATTCAATTCTCACTTTAACCTGTTAATAATCGCCTGTTCCATTTCTACTTCATCTATTCATTCTGAGCTTTGGAATTCTTTATCATGTGAATGATGAAAAATAAAGGTAGGGAGACATGTAATTGGTTTAAATAAGCAAGGATCGCCCATCACGTTAGCCTTCTCACTCTTAAACTTTAATAGAAAACACACACAAAAGTTCAAAAGATCAACATTCTACCCAAGGACAATTTATGATGAGACAAAACAGAGGTTCAAGTTTTTTTTGAGGAGAAAAAGAAGATAAACTAATGCTCACAGACAAGCTGTTATTATTAATTCTCATCTAACGTTCCAGCCTCTTACACTGTAAAGAAAGTCTGTAATATATGAAAAAGTTACAACTTCTACACAGCCGAACTGTCCTGTAAGTAAGTGCACATTGTAACCTGCAGCAGCCTCTAGAACAGATATAATAATTTAAATCAATTAAAATTAACATATTGTATTTCAAATACTTTAAGATCATTTCAGATCTTGAACTCGTAAAATTGTGATTACATTGACAAATGAATCATATCATTGTTCACAGGTTCTCAAGTCTGACTGACCAGAAAACCGCTGAAGGTGGTAATGTCATTGTTTCCCCAAACATTTGTATTCGCGCCCAAGCGCACATACACCTGGTCCCCTTGTTGCAGCTGCAAGAACACTGCGTTGCCTCCGTTGTCAGCCCCATCATGCGATGTACGGTGGTCATAGGTCGTCGCAACAACCTGGTCGTTCTTTAAGAGTGCTAGACTCACTGGGTGCGCTCCTCCGGCATGATAAAAGAAGGTGAAGTAGTAAATGCCTCCAACAGGTGCAGCGAAGATACCTGTGGACACAACATTTTATTCCACCAATGGACATTGCATTGCTTCAACACAATACGTCAAAAAAATATAAAAAAATATATATAAGTGACAAACTGTAATAAGTAATCTGTAAACTTTTATTTGCCAGTTTTATATTCATGTACTGGTTGGAGAGCATTTTATTAAAATTATTTATTTACATTTCTAGCATTTTTCCGTAATAACTCCTCCAAGTATTTAGTTTGCTTTTGTTGAGAGAATTACTAAATATTGGATCATGAGGTAAATCAAGGTAGAAGAAGAAAAGAAGTTTTATTTATATAGCGCCTTTCCGTAGGCTCAAGCAGCCTTGGGTAAAACATCAGTAATAAAAGTCACACTTTATTCTGCAGTGCTCAGCACAGCTGGTGAAAACTGATGAAGAGTAACTGAAGATGAACCTCACTGAATAGTTGAAAACAAATTGCAAATTTAAAACCATCTACTCCTCCGTGTTTTTAACCTATAAACTGTTTTGGCACATCTGCATCGCCGCATAACATTCTACTCATGTATTTGTAAATACAGAGATTATAGAAAATTGTCAGCGCAAATGCACTTACCTGTGAATTGACTGTAGGCATTGCCGACATTTGTCTTCACTGTTCTGTAGATCAAAGTTGTTTCTGTGCTGAAGGGTCCAATGGCTCCACCCCCCCCTGTTGCTGCACTGAATACTACCATGGCTCTTTCTATATAAAGCGAAACATTATAATCACGTTACTTTGTAAATGTATTTCTACACTGTTCCAGTTTGTTTCTTCCATCACCCTTCACTGACGTTTTTGAAAAAAATCAATGCAACGAGTTCCACTTTACCTTTGTTCTTCATTTCAAGAATCTGGTTTTCACTGTCCTTCAGTCTGGTTTCCATAGCTCCCAGTTTTTCTCTCATGGCACCAAACTCTTTCAGGAGATTACACATGTCGGGAAAGCATGACTGTGTTTCACTAGTTCCTCCTGTTTCAGGGGCAATGACACCATCCTGGGCCAAAATCAGGCCGCAGAACAGTGACACAAACAAGAAAATGGTAAAGTTCATCTTTGAACTTGATTCAAACTGATTCAGCTCAGTTGAAACGGATTGATACGATCTCTCTGGCTGCTTTTATGTTGTTTAGATGACCTGTTAATGTTTAACATCCCATTTGGCTTTCTAGTCATGGTACGGCTCTGTCACCCATCCCTTTCCTAGCGTGTCCAGTTGTTTTCCCATCCCGGTGTTTCCAGTTTGTCCTCACTCCTCTGTGTGTGTGTGTGTGTGTGTGTGTGTGTGTGTGTGTGTGTGTGTGTGTGTGTGTGTGAAAATGTTTCATGTTCTTATATCCCGGTGGGGACCTGAATGCACACGTACCCATGGGGACATGTGTCACTGTGGGGACAACAATTGAGGTCCCCATGGGTAGAGACTGGTTTTTGAGGGTTAAGACTTGGTTTTAGGGTAAATGTTACACTTAGGTTAAGGTTAGGGTAAGGGTTAGGTTTAGGCACTTAGTTGTGATGGGTAGGTTTAGGGTAAGGGGCTGGGGAAAGCATTATGTCAATGACTGTCCCCCACTGGGGTAGTGGAACAAACGTGTGTGTGTTTATGTGCTAGTCTGGGCTTGGCACTCCACCTACTCACCTGCTGCTCATCCAGTAATCAGCTCCTGCACTCTTCTCTCCTGCGACTCATCCATTCATCAACCCTTGCAGTATAAAACCCTGGCTCTTCTCTCCAGGCGTTGATCAGTTTCCCATGTGGTATAGACGCTTTGGCCAAATCACTTTCAGACAGTCTTGTTTGTGAAAGCCTGGACTTACCTGTGTTCACCCTGTGCTTCAGAATCACACTCACCTGAGTCATCTGTCTGCCTCGCCCGGTAACTTTGCCCGCTTTCGGATTCTCCAGTGAAAAAAACAAATCTTATCTCCCGCCCCCCCCTCCCCCGGTAAATCATTCACTTGAGAATTGTAAAACAAATAGTCTAACCTTCTTGCTACAAGGATGCCACTGTTCTGCTTTTGGGTCCAGATTACACGTCGCATACACCAGCTTTATTATCTTATCTTGTTTCAAATGATCTGTTTACTGTTCCAGTGAACTTGAAGTGAGGAAATAGTATTAACTACTTTAATTTACTGTCAATCAGTTAACCTTTGATATCCTAGAGAAATGTAAACAGAAATATGTCTCAACTTTTCACTGATCTCATAACTTTGCGAAGATTCATGTGTTTCGGGGGGATATCTTAGCAAATCAACCAAGAAACAAAGTTACCTGGAAGAAATTATTTGAATTAATTGTTAAATCACTAAGTAAATAGCTTTGAAAAGCTGAGAACTTGTGCCTCATTTTATAGCTTGTTTATGAAATTGTCAATTTGCCTTTCCCTGGAATTGTTTTGGATTTTAATACCTTCATATCTACCAATGGATTATATCAGGGACTTAAACAGTTCAGAGATCACTGATATGATCCACGGCAAGCAGCTGTTTTTATTAGTGACAGTTACACAAAGTACAGACATTTCATTTATATTTATATTAACATACTTTATCAATAATGCTTGTTTCATTTCTATCTTTGTTGCTACTTAATCAGTTCAAATGTCAGAACTATTTGTTCAAATCTTAACAAACAACATGCAAACCTTCATAACATAAATCATTAAATTAATTCGACATGTCTATAAGGGCTTTGCTTCCACTTTCTCATCCACATTAAAGTCTTCCACTTTTTTTAATCTCTTCTGTCAAACTTTAGCTGAAACAAAGCAGTACACTTAACAGTGATGACTCATTTTCAGACGATTCATTTCTGTGAATTTAGGAAGAAAGCAGCAACTGCCTTGTGTCTAAGCTGATTTTAAAGTCTAATGGTAATAGTTACATCCTGTATGGCACATTAAAGATTATCACTTAGATATGCAGTGCAAGTCACCAGAGTCAAACTGAGTCACAAACCAATCAGAGCAAATGTTGTAAAGATACCCTGTGGAGTTTTACTTTCAGTGTTACTCACGAAAAGGCACCGTTGAGGTCTGGCAAACCTGTTGACTGTGTTTTGTTTGCCAAAACACTCGCAACGGAAATTTTCATGAGATGTTTGAAACCAGCATTGTTACTTGCTAGCAGTCTTCTTCCCTGCCTTTGTTGCCATATTACATCATTTGTTGTTACATTTCTGCCACCCGTAGATCTGTTGAATAGTGTGAAGCCATTTTAAGGTATCTTCAAGATTCATCTTTCAAGTTGGTTCAAGATCGCTCAGTCACCTAAACTCTGATTGATATGACCTCTCTGGCTGCTTTTAAGTTGTTTAAAGATGACCTGTCCCATTTGACAAGTGCTTTTATTATCTTGTTGCAAATGATCCGTTTGCTGTTAGAAATAGCATTAACTGCATTTACTGTCAATCAGTTAGCCTTCGATATCCTAGAGAAATGTAACTTTTCTCTGAGCTACTGATGTACAGAAACTTAGTAAAGATTTGTGTGTTTCAGGGGGTATTATAGCAAATCAACCAGGAAATAAAGTTACCTGGAAGAAATTATTTGAATTTGAATTCAATTATAAACCACTATAGTGCAGAGATTACTGATATGATCCATAGCACGCAGCTGTATTTATTAAACAGTTACACAAAATACACACATTTAATTTACATGAATACATTTCTCAATTTCATTCATCAATAATTGCTGGTTCCATTTCCATCTTTGTGGCTACTATATCAGGTCATCTAGTTTTCAAATGTCAGAACAATTTTTTCAAATCTTGATGGCAAACAAGCGAATAACATCATGCGTGCAATGTCAGTGATTACACAGTAAACCAGCGAGCTTCATAACATAAATCAGTAAATAGATTATACATGTCCATAAAGGTTTTGCTTCCCCATTTTTCACTCACATTTAAAATCATCCACTTTTTTGAATCACTTTTGCGGGTTAAACTCTAAAATCCATTTTCAGAATAAAGCCGCCAGCCTAACGACACAGAGCAGCAAACTTAACAGTGAGCTTTTCAGATGATTTATTTCTGTGAAGTAACAGAAAATACAAATGTAATAAATGAATCATTAGTTTGACATTTTTTGAATTATGTAAGTATAAGTATTGATTCTTTATCCCAACAAAGGGGTAAATTATTGTAGAGTACGCCGTTCTTACATTAGACTGACCAAAAAACCACTGAAAGTCGTATGGTAGTTGGATCCCCAAACATGAGAGTTTGCACCCATGCGCACATACACCTGGTCTCCGAGCTGCAGCTGCAGAAACACTGCGTTTCCTCCATTTCGAGCCGTTTCATGGACTGCTGGGTGATTCTGTGTCATGACAATGCGCTGGTTGTTCTTGTAGAGAAACAGCTCTGTCCCATGTTTTCCTCCAGAATGATGGAAGATAGTAAAGTAATAAACACCTGCAACAGGTGCAGTGAAGACACCTGTGGAATCAAGAGGCTGTTGTTCACATTTGACCGGTTTCTTTTTTCTCTCTATTTTTCTTTTTTTTAATTGACTAAATAAAATCATTATTTTTTTAAAAATTTTTTTAAAAGTATTAACGTTTTGGATTACAGCAGACACATATAGCACAGAGATAACTGGGATGATTTTTTTATGTTACCGAGCTGGATTTCATTAAGCCATTATAAAAAAAACAACCTCTCTAGTGCTCATCCCCAAGTTAAACAAGCATGTGATTGCAGATCCTCTATGATACCTCACCTGTGAATTCACTGTAGGCTTTTCCAATATTTGTTATCACTGTTTTGTAGATGAGAGCTGTCTCTGTGTTGAAAGGTCCAATTGTTCCTCTTGCTCCTGCCTCTGCACTGAATATCACAGTTGTCCTCTCTATGTAAAGCAAACATATTCTGATCGTTATTTTGTATTTCTACATTTCAACACAATTCACAACTTTGCGTGGTACATTTTTCATTCAATGCAATCAATAAGTTTACTCTACCTTTGTTCTTCAGTTCCACAATCTGGTTTTCACTGTCTTTCAGCCTGGCTTCCAAATCTGCCAGTTTTTCTTTCAGTGCATTCGACTCTGTCAGTTGATCACACATGTTGGGATAGGACTGTGTTTGACAAGTATTTTATTTTTCAGCAGTGTTTAAATCGTCCTGGCCCAAAGTCAGCCTGCAGATCAGAAACACAACCAGAAATGGCAAGTTGATTCAAGATTTATTATTTGCCTGATCTCTGAGTCATAAGATTCCACTGGTCTGCCTTTATATGGTTTGATTAAGGATGACCTGTGGACTTTTTACACCCCATTTGTCACATACCTCTATGGAAATGTCCTGGTGTACAAAAAAAAATGTATTGGCCAGTTTCCAAAGGAATAACTGCTGGAATTTAACTGAATTAACTGTTTGTTGTTTTTTTCCAACAAACCCTGCGACGAGTTGGCCACTGTCCAGGGTGTACCCTGCCTAAGGCCCAAAGCCACTGGGATAGGCTCCAGTCACCCACGACCCCTAACAGGAACAAGCGGTAGACAATGACTGACTGTTTTTTTCCAACAGTTTCTTAAAATGTCTATACTCGATAGCTTTATAATAGCAATGTATGTGGCAATGTGAAAGAGGTTGCTCGTAGTGTTGAACCTAGCGAGAATTTTCACCCAAATCTGCCGCTCACCTTGGCTTCAGAGAGATTGAATGAGTCTCAGCTCAGTGTTTAGCAACTTTCCCCTGTCACAGCTCAGGAAATGCAGGATTAGACCCAAATGCAGATGAAGCATGCAACAGGAGGACTTCAGTGCTTCATTGATGAGAATAGCTTACAGACAGGTACAGTAGGAGGACAGGCAGGCAGGTTCAGGTCCGGGTGAAGGACATTCACCTTTCTGATGTTGAGTTGCTTTGGTTTGCTTTGGCCTTGCGCTTGCTAAAAGATTAGGTTGTTTCCAAAGATGGAATTTTCCAGAACAGTGGTTATGCAAACAGCATACATCAGTGATTTTCTCCTACCTCCAGTCTCTCGCTACAATCTACCTTTTGGACTATTACTCTATTGTAGTTGTCATGGTTACAATAATAACCATGGAGTTCAGGTCAGGGATCAATGCTTCAGCATGCTGAAACAACTGATGCTGTTGATTTTCTTGGGAGGATAGTAAATGGTAAATCGCTGTGTTGGTATAGTGCTTTGGATAAAAGCGCTGTATAAACTATGAGATATTTGCAATGATCCAATATGATATTTGCTGATTTTTCTCAATAGACTTCTGCAAGTTGATGTGTAAAATTATATTGTAGCATCAACCCGTTCTCATCCCAGTGCATCATATAGCAACGTTTTGTCACTCCCTTGGAGTTGTACACAGACACACATGGTACATGGTACTACAGGGGTAGTGTCTGCCATCAGAAACTACTTTTCCATCTGTAGGAGATGCCTTCAGAAACTACTTGGTTAGGTAGTGGGAAGTCACGTGACATAAGTGGTGCAAGAGTGAAAGTTCTTTGTATGTTTTTGCCATCCATCCACCTCAAAAACCACCGTACGGAGACTACTCGCTCTAAATTCTACGTCACCTGTCGTCTGGCTTTCTGGCAGCCCTGTGCCCTATAGACGTCTCCTACAGATGCAAAAGGATACCTTGTTCATCTCTAAACAATGCTGAGGGACATGACAAAACATCACCATATGACGCCCTGGGAATGAGAACGGGCTGATAATCCTTACACAGCATGTCATCTAAGTAAATAAAACAGTGATTAACAAAGACTTGTTTGTCAGATAATTTATATCTGTACCCTTTTCTGTGAAATCTGAGAGCCACACTTTATCATTTATCGAGATATCTTCAGGTAGGGATGAACCCATTAAATAAATCTAAATACTGATTTAGCATCCTTTCAAAAATGTTAATCAACCTGGAGTCATTGCTTCTCCTCCACATTTTTCGCTTTCTGTCACTTTTAAGAAAAACAATAAATCGTGTTTAATACACTTTAGAAACAGGATTGTTTATGAGAGGTTTGGGAGATCTACAGTACCTGAAAAGTGTGGAACATCACAATAGGAGTGCAGAGATTGAAAACATAATTCTTGTACTTAAATTGTGTCAATCCTTCCGCAAGGTACTCCCAAACATTTCAGTTTAACATACTACTCATTTCAGCCACAAGAGGCTGATGTGCTCCATTGACCCATGTTCTAAATACGACTGAGAGCATTCATGTTTTCTTCCCGGTGAAGTGCCGATTAGAATACATTTCTAGCCAAAGGAAAGATGTACCATTAATGTTACATAACCTGCTAACACACAATATATGTACCTTGTGTTTAGAGTGCATGGAAAAATCAAAACACACCTGTAAGAAAATATGAATGCTCTATTTATAACATTCCTGACAAAAAAATTCACCCACCAACTTAGAAAAATGATCCCGGTAAAATATGTTTTCACTTGGCAAAAAAAAAATGTGAATAACTTAGAAAGATTATCTTGGCAAACCTTTTTTTCACATGTTCTTCAGTCATAAACACAGGAGAGAAAACAAAAAGGACATTTATTTCTCACTTGCCTCTCAGGGCTTCCGTATCTCAAACTAATGAAAACTATTAAAAACAATCAATGAGCCACACTCTTGGACTATGTTCCTCCATTACGATGATCATCACAACTGTCACACAAGCACTGCCCTGGTGCCAATTCATAAAAGGTCGTGCACTAAATCCGCAGCTGAAAATAGTCCCCAACAAGTAACCTGGTTACTTCTTTTTGGGTAACATTTGCTTAAAACTACAGTGCCCAGCTGTTTGAAAGATTTATGTCTTCACTATAAATGACCGCCAGTGTGATCTGGTGTCAAACCTACTTCTGTAAAATTCAGCTGTAGCTGCATTGGAAATACTTTAATATACATTTAGTTTTATCTGACCTAGCTTGTGGCACAACTAAAGAGCAAAGTGTGACACTGCAGTGTGTCTTCATCGGTGCTCAGCTCCTCATCAAAGTGCTGAGTGAGTAGCTACTGAGGCGGCAAATTCTGTGGGGGATTTTCGACCTTGTTATACTTGCAAGCAAGTATAGTTAGAAATGTTATTGTTTAGCATTCATTTATTTAAATTTAGTAACTGAATAATACAAAGTATTTAAATATATACTTAAACAAAACCCTTACTACATTGCCTGCAGACCACCAGGAAATCACCCCTAGACTGCCCACACACACACACACACACACACACACACACACAGGTTTTTCCGAATAAGGAAGGCAAGTCCTCACAATGTGACTGTGTAAACACATTTATGCACCCCA
>CM022475.1:14789421-14899005 GCA_011952105.1 Coreoperca whiteheadi
GTCATCCTCCTGTGAACACAAAAAGGACAAGGATGTCCTATAATTCCACTCTAGATTTAGGTTTTACTGGAGAAAGAAATGAATGATGCCTTATTTTGATTACAGAGACATTTCAAATCTCCTACCCAGATCTCATACATGCTGTGAGGCTCAAGCTTCCTCAGAGTGGGCCTGAAACATTAAACACATCAAAAATTTAATTTGTGCATTTCACGTTCTCATGACTTAAAGAAAAAGTTTTTAGAAGAAATGGTAACGTTGCTTTGATTTTCTACTAGTGGCACTTTATGATTAGATGTCTAAAAGTAGATTTTCAACAAACGTCAGTCCTTTTACCTAAATGAAAATATAAGTTGCTTATCCGTCTCTTCCAAAACAACCCATATGACTATTCCAAAAATCTCAACTCTTAACAATGGTTAAGATCCAACAATGATTATCAGCATTAGATTATGTCAATCCTGTGACCTAAGAAGGATTTATAGGTCACCATGGATGTGATTAATGTTATTTTAATATCACACAGGGTCGCTTACCTGTCATGCTGTTCAATGTATTCAACCAGCTCCGACTCAATGTAGGGCTTTCCTGGAATGGTGACGGGTTCCTCCATGAATGGCTCATAGAAATCAACTTCATTCATCTTCAGCTTCAGCTTCTTGGCAATCTGAAATAACGTTAAGAGAACAGGGAATCAGGCAGGAAATGCAAAGTTAAAAGAACATTCGAAAATATTAGTAATGCCTGCAAGCACAGACCCGGTTTTTGAACATTTTAGGAACAATATAGCAATTTAAATGAATGTCTATATTGTTACATGAAATTACTTGGTTCTCCTTTGATATTCAGCTTTTCTAATGAACCCAAGAACATAAATTCACATTTTTGTGTGCACATATGAAAATAAAGACACACAAATACTCAAGCAATTTAAACCTTGGGGTCAAATGTGGCAAAGAATTTGACGAAGGGGTGGAACTCCTCAGCAGCATCATCATACTCAATGAAGTCTAGATGGAGGAAATAAGGAAAAGCACGTTATTAAGCTCGCCACAGTTGATTTAAAGAGCGATTGCCTATGATCTGTTTGAAGCTCAGTCTTTAGATCATAATCTGCAACCCACGAGGAGATTTCTCGCTCTTGAAATAGCCAACCAGCTTGATGACCTCATCGTTGTTGTGGAAACCCTTCAGCTCACGCTCGTTGTCAATGATCTCCACAGGGTCTTCAATCACCTGACAAGAGGCAAATATGTGATGGAATACAATAATTTACATGCATGACATCTTGAAAGCAGAATAAAGCAGACGCTTCCATTGAAAAACAAGTTTGCTCAATATTTCTATCTTGTGTACATATTCTATAGAAACATATATAAATATGACATATGAATCTGAGTTTAACACCAGTACTTGGCACCATCCCACATCAATGACCATAAATGACTTACATCATAGAGGAACTCAACCAGGGTGTCGGCGGCCAGCTCGCCATCGTACTCGATGATCTCATTCTCGGCAAAGATGTAGATGCTCTCCACCTCATCCAGACCTTGCAAGAGATTAAAAAGATTTTCTTTTCATTAGGTCATTCCACATTCATACCAGGAAGTTTGTTACGAATATTCTTGCCCGATGGCAAAGTTGTTTTCATGCATGAACATTTGTCAGTGGTTTCATTGGTAGAAAAATAGGTTTTGGATGTATTTAAAAGTTCGATTCCACAATTGCAACTACAATGATACTTTGTGGTTGGGTACCAAACAGGTCCTAAAAGCCGTAGGAGGAACTCTTTGGTCAGCACTGTAAATAAGGTTGCTAGTGGAATATTTGGAATAATCAAATTTGCTAACAGACCACATAGATAGCTTGATAAAAAAGGTATTAGCCTCCAGGAATACACTTTATTCGGTGTACTATAGTTTAGAACTTCCATAGCCTAACTTTTGCTGCATGTAGCATTTTGCAGTAGCAGTATATATTTGAACAGGTAAAGAAAGATTCATCACAGAGCTGTCTATTCCTCGTGTCTGTCAAGAAAGACTACGTGTATTATAAAAAAAAAGAAACAAGATAAGCATGATATTAAATATGTCAAGGCCGTACAATATGTAACATTATACCTGCCTTTTTAGCACTAACATGTTTTTAGATGTTTTCACTTTTTTCAGTCTTAAACTTGTGGGTTTGGGATTTTTCAGCACTTAACACAGTTTACAGCTCCAGCATCTGTTTGTTACAAAGAAGCTGTGACACCTTTGGTCAACACTTGAGGGCAGGGTTGATTAATTTATTGTCTTGAATGCACTAGGCCTCAGACATCAGCTTTATGCCTTACTACAGTTTGAATCCCAAGTTTGCAAAGAAATTACAATTTGACGTTTGTTATTAACATATCTTTACACTTATTATTGTATTTTTCATCCATATTCATGTATTCATTAGTGACCATGGAATAACACTAGACAGGTGTAAATTTAAATCCAAGTCAAAAACCCAAACATTAGATATGATACATTAGATTAGCAGATTACAGTCCTATGTTTTTTTTCCCTGTCTAAATTGCTAAATGAAATAGAAAGCTGACCAATCACAAAAGCTTTAGTGTATGTAAAATGTTTTCCAGATTCCAATCAAGACAGGCCCCATAAATCCTGTTCTCCATGCTGAATATATGACTGGAGACAGTAATGATGTATTCATTTATGTTAATAGCTGGAATAAACGAGTACTTCATTAGTATTTAGTTGTGAGATGTGTAGCACTTAATCAGCCACATTCACTGAAAACACTAGGAGAGGCCATGAGAAAAGTCATGGGATTTGATGGAAAGAGCTGATTTACACTGAGCCAATGTTTTTTTTCTGCTGGTATCATCAACAATTAGGCTATGTTTTCACCAACAAGGTCTCTGTCAGTGACTGGCAAGCTTACCCAGCTTCTTGGCAACAGCAGAGTCCTTCTTTTCATCCACCAGGCCGAATCCAATGTCCTCATCATCAAGATCGTCCAGAACTTGGGCTGCAAGCTGGATAGAGAGACATAGACAGAGAGAGAGAGAGGGGGGGGGGGGGTTAGGACAAGAGTGGGAGTGAGGGAGATAAAGAGAAAGTTGTATTTGGTGTCATATGAGTGCTGATTCTATCTCTGACTGATCTTAGCGATTCACTAGTCTGTCCATGATAGACATTGCCTAATCTCAGAACGCCGTCAAAAACATACTTTCAGTTTCATTTGCATGAGTAACCCCCTGGCATTTCATATTGATGTCAAGGCCTTAAAAGCAAAAGCTTTGGGTTGCTGCATTGCACATTCTAAATCTGAGTGAAACTGAAGCCAACAATTGACAGCCCTCATAGCCGGTGTGAGAGGAGCATAGACAGCAGGGTTTCCAGAAGAACAAGAGGGGCAGAACTTGAGCCAACTATGTCGAGGGGAAGAGACGCTGCAACAGGTGTGGTGGAAAGAAGAGGAGCTCACACTTTGCAAAAGTAAAGCAAGTAATACATGCGCAAACATATTTATACTGTAAATATACAAACTAAAGCACACATTGGTGTTCTTATCACTCTTTCTCTCCAAACACATTGATAAACTATATTTCTCACAGTTGTATGCAAACACATACTACCGTTTTCCAGTTTTAATGCTAATGTGTTGTCCTTATTGCTTTGTCACTACATTTAGCACTTGCGGAGTTCGAAAGGATGCTCGCCCCTTTAAACGTGAGGCTACGCTTTGTATGAGGTGAGTCAAAAGGGTTACGTAGCGGCTTGCAAAGCTGCACAGAAATGGATAACATTCATAAGCAGCAAAATGCCCCAAAGCACCAGCACAAATAGCTTGCACGGTATGCATAGTAATGTATAGTATGTGCTATGTTGCTCTTCCCAGGCAATATTAAAATGCCATCCATTATTTTGGTCTCCAGAGTCCAGACACATTAACTCATGACACAGGGCCAATTTGACTCTAATCTGGTTTGGAACATTGGCCTACTTGTGCCTGGAAACACTAACGCAAGATAATCACAATTTAACAGCTAATGGGAAAGGTTTCATTCAGGGTTAGGCTTCTTTTATTTAAAGGGTAGGTTCTCTCAAATCAGAAAAGATAACATATTTTCCTCACTCATAGTCCTGTCTAGCCATGCAGATTGTTTCAGCTTTATCTGCTGAGGTTTTCAAGGAACAGTTCAGTATTTCGGAAATAACCACAATACCATGGAGGTGAATGGAATTTCATTTGTGCTGCTTAAAGCTTTAAGAAATTATTCCCACAGACCTTGTTCTTTCCTGTTTTCACTGGGACTCTTTCTTTCCTAGAAAGGTGTCTCAATTAAAATGGTTGTTTTATTGGTTTTGAGTTTCTATGTAATTTTTTAATGGTTTGCGCAGCACAAATAAAATACAATTCCCTTTGGTTGGGTTGATGGCAGACATTTTGACTATCTTGGCACATAAACCAAAGCTACATGCAAGGTAAGACATCACACGTAGTGATTGTGAAAATATGATGTTTGTGATTTGGGTTAAGTGACCCTTTATAAACATTGATGGTTGCATGGATACATGGGTGAGAGTATGGATGGACGGATTAATAGATTAGACAGCCTTTTTTCAAACAATTTTCCCTTTCTCTTTGTCAGGTAATTTAGCTTGCTCTGGCACACAAAGGTACAGTCAAAATATAGACTCAAACTGGCACAGCCCAAGCTGCTGCTGCTGCTGGACTTTGAAAGCAGTTCAGTCTCCATTGGTCTGTGATGTCTGGTTGTTGCTTCGTGTATTTTAATCTGTTTTAAACTAAACTGCAGTCAAGGAGTGGAAGAGAACAATCAGCAGATACTGCAGCAGCAGAATAACCTGTGTTTCGCAGCCCAGCTTTACAGACACAAAAGGCAGACCTTAACATACCTGAAAGATAATTGCTGCTTGACTTGTGATCAACTGCAAGAAGAGGTAACGCTTTAGGGCAAAGCACAATAGTCACAGCCTCCAGGTTTACAACAAATCGGAGTGGCCTTCACAGGAGACAACATAGCTAAATTATAATGGGTTATTATTATTATGGGTTTATATACTACTTATAGATGCTAAATAGGAGTAAGGTGTATTGAAGTAAAGTATTACTGGACTATCATTACCTGAGGACCTCATGCAGCTGGTTTGCTAAATCTTGCACACATTTACCATGTCTGTAATCCCATAACTGAAAATTCTGCCACAAAGTACCCTCCAGATTTTAACAAACACAAGATAATCTGACAAAATTTCAGATGACCTCGCATGTATTCCCATCCTCTGCTCGTCTTTGTCTTTTGACAGAAATGATTCAAACATCTCTAGGACATTTATATTTAATGTTTCATTTCCATCATATTCACAGATGGGATTTGTTCAGTAAATTCCATTTAAATAGACTTTGTTTTGCTGTACACAGTATCACATTACTTGAGGTCCTGAGGTAAGGCTAGCTCAGTGTGAATAGGGCTCAACACAAGAAATCAAACAGTTACTGGGATACTTTTAAGTGGAGCGTGCACCAGTGATTGAATAATTCGATGTTTTGTTTGTTTTTTCAATCACTGCCTGGAAGCAGAAGAGTGCCAGGTTATAGAGAAACACAACGAGTTTAAAAACACAATTTTTAAATCTGCAGTTAATAGACTGAGCAACATTTATAAACTTTTCCGTATAGAGCAGAGCTTGACCTCAGACAAAAATTACATTACACTTTTTTAACTTCTGATTATGGCATTGGGGATGACTAAATCAAAACCTAATTGTGCATTTTACTTTGCATGTTCTTTGCGTAGCAGTTTACAATAACCCAATACACAAGTCAAAGATTTCTGACAAAAACATAAAAAACCCACTGCTGCACAGTGGTGGAAACATGCGATCAGTGTTTTAAAGGATAGAATTGACAATGCCAACAATACTATAACAGAATTGACTTCCCAGATTGAATTTTAAAGTAGTATATAACTTGTTTGTCCAAACTATTCCCCGAAGCTCATCCTATATTCCTCTCCCCGACACCAGGAGGGGTTGATGAGTGGAAGAAAACACTTGACACGCAAGTTAACACTTCACAGCCATCATGCTCATCATCACTCGAACACCTCTCATTTCTGCTTTCTGGTGTTTTTCTCTATTTCTCATTGTCACCTCCTTTCATTCCCACTCACCTGGATATTTTGTTCTAACTTAGTCTCCCGACACCCCTTCACCCTTCCTCATCTGTTCCCTTGCTATCACCCGACCCATCCAGAAGTCTGAGTGCACGGAGCCAAGTGAGAGGTCAGCAGTGTAATCGCTTGGCTCCATCTCCCACTGCCCAGTCAGTGTCAGTTTGTCAGGTGACACGAGATGAGGGCAGAGTGCCATGGTGAGTTGTCAAAAACGTGCTCTGGGTCCCTGCTGCACTTGGCTGCGACACCAAATGATGAGCTAGGAGAGGGTGATGGGTTCGCAGTGCAGTTCTTGTAATCTTGCTGCCCACATAGTTACTCCACATTGCTCAATGCAAGTTAGCTTACAAATTGGTTACTTTGGTTTATCTGGACTTGAGTGGCAGGTGTGATTGCCACTGAGTAGACATGTTTGTCTAAAATGTCTTAAGAGTGTTCTCATGTTCACTGGGAATCACCCTCCTAAACCTGCCAGTCTTTGATTTATTCTGTCTTTGCTGCATCTATGGGACCTTGACCAGTGTCTCTGAAAAGGTTGTGTCTTGCTCCATTGTAGAGGGCAGTAGCTGTGCTCAGCTTGGATTCTAAAAATTACTTTACCTTCATATTTATTCATTCGGCAGATGCTTTAGTCCAAAGCAATAGAGGTAGAATTCAAACCGCGGTAGCTCAAGAAGAAGCCTCGTGGAATAAGTTCCACAATGCTCAGTTTCAACTATCACCTAACACAAGTGTAAAATGCAAACAATTCCACCTGACACAGGTGTAACAAGGTACAAAGGATTCCATCAGTTACCCAGTTTTAGGCGGTCAAAGGTCTGCATAAACTTTTAGACCCACTCCTGGAAATTCACCTGTTCCAAGTGTAAAAAGTAACAACTTCTCCCGATATGACTGTAAACAGTGGCAAATTCTACTTGACACAAGTGTAAAGAGTTACAATTT
Source organism: Coreoperca whiteheadi (assembly GCA_011952105.1). Classification (NCBI taxonomy): domain Eukaryota; kingdom Metazoa; phylum Chordata; class Actinopteri; order Centrarchiformes; family Sinipercidae; genus Coreoperca; species Coreoperca whiteheadi. The sequence continues at coordinate 14,796,563 of CM022475.1, forward strand.
CCACCTGACACAAGTCAAAGTTACAAAGGATCACTGACCCATTTTTGTGGCAAACAAAGTTCGCATAAACCTTCTGAATCACTCCTGCAACATAATCCACCTCCTCTCTGTCCATTTGTATCATCAGTTTGTTCCAAAACCTCATAATTTTGCAGAAATATCCTAAAAATAGACGTAAACACACAGCTTCCATTTGTCCAGTGTTGATAGGGTTGGATCAATGATTCCTTCACCAGGTGCCAAGATTTCAGGATGTTAAGTCACCCTCTAGCCCATGATCTGTCACAAAGAATTATTTCAAGACATTTCCATTCTCCTCATACAATAGGTTTTTTTCTACTGCACAGTAATTGGGCATAGCGCGTATGGAAATCAGCTGGGTTTTCAAGGCATTTCAGATATGAAAAACCTCTCTAACAAAGAAACAAATGATAAAGCAGGTTTGTAATCACAGTGATTTGCATGCCATTCAATCTTACATGCATATCAGCTATCCAACCAGCTACCATTCATCGTCTATGTAATTCCTATACCTGCTTATTTCTCTTCATTATCAGCACAAGTTGGAGCTTAGCATGATTGGAAAGCAGGGTACATTCTGGACCCATTCGTCACAGCATTGAGACTACTTCTTCACATCATGAATCTGTTGGATTTCTTCACTCGTTAATCTTATCGTAAACTGTACACACAACTAATAAGAGGCAATAACTTCTATCAATGCTGTTGGACATTCCGCTGATTGCCGACAGAGAAGGATGCAAATTTCCACTTCAAACAAAGACCAATCGTGAATGAAATGATATGAATCTGAAGAAGACTTGTTGATTTTAAGCATATGCTGAGCTGAGATGGGAAGAGCAAACACATCTTGAAAGACTTCCTGTCAATCAAGCAAAACATGCCCAGAAACATACAGAGCTTCTCTTTAAGCCTAAATGTTTACTAAAAAGAAAACTCACACCACCAAGATGCATCATAGATGACATTTGATAAACTATTGATAACAAATGTTTCCTTTGTATTTCATGAGGTGTTTCCTATTCATTCCGCACAGGCTGAGTTATGTGGAACCAACTTCTGGCTTCAATACTCGGGCTTTGAAATGATATTTCAGTGTGCAACCAGAAGAGACATGAAGTGGCATAAGCCTAATCTTTATTTATTTATTTATCCATCCAACCAGCACTGTCCTTCTTGACTCACTCAAACCTATGTGTCATTCACCCTTCCAGAGCCAGCCCTGGGACTTTGAAAAGGTCTGAATAAACCATTAATGTAAGAGAACTTGCTGTGCTGTTCCCTTCTGTATCATTGTTCTAAATGTGAGCCTCTGACTGAGACGGAGTCTGTTTGTTTGGTTCTTCCCATGTAGGCCTTGTGTGTTTCTTACGTGAACAACTGAGAAGTTGATGAGTCACACATTTGTATGTGTGCGTCACTTTATGATGTAAGTCACTCAGTCAGAACCCAAAGGACACAAACACACACTCAGACTTTAATAACTTCCACACCAGCTGCAGAGAAACAGCTAGCTTTGCTGTTAACTTTGTTTTGATTACTATATGCGCCCAAAGTCTAAAGGAGAGCGCATGTACATAATGGAGAAGTTTTACATATACCATAAATGCAGGGAAATAGATGACCCTGCATGTTGCAAGTTTTGGCCCATCTATTATAAATCATAAAAACTGTATTTTACATTACTGTAAAGGTAGTTTAGGTTTTTTTAGTGTAAAAAATCCAGATGTTTTACAGGAGCAGATACTTTTTAAATCAGTTTTTTTGTCAAATTGTGTGACCCTCCAGAACCCAAAATGGTTGCATCCTTCTGCAAGAAGTTCCCTGGATTTTACAGTTAACAAGATCTTCTTGCAATGCAATATAATGTAAACGATTTCTCTTTTTTTAAATCAGATTTTCAACCATTTTTGAAAAGATACATTTCAGATTTAAATTTTTTAACAAACCAAATTGAACCTCAATATTGTCAGTTATTGTCCAAAACAATCCATAGTGTTTTTTATACCTATGACTGTGATCTTCCTCGCAGCCATTGGTTACCATCCATTTCTATATGGTATTTCTATCAATTTGCAGATAAACCTGTTTATGATACACAGTAGGTAATGAAAGTGTGTCTGTTGTTTGGCTGATGCAACATTAATGTAATTTTGGCAAAAAAAAATACTACAGTATGCTATACTACAGGTGTATACAGTATTAAATAATAAAAGTCTGTGTGATTTGTAGTAAGTGGGCTACAACATGCAAAAACAACGCTTTGGTGCTTTATAATGCTGACTCATAGATCATACAAAAACCAGTTGGTAATACGGCCAACAAAAAAGCAGCAATCATCTTTCTCAAATTTTCTCTAACATCTGGTCCGCTGCCTGGAAAATAGCTGAATTTGTAAAAATGAAGGAACTTTAATAGGTTTTCAAAGCAGTAAGATTTCCCATCTTCCTGTATGAGCAAGTGTCCTGGGATCTGTGTAAAACTATAAGTTCAGCCAGCTCTTTCCCCCAGCCAGATATTAAATTAGTAATGACTGCTGTAACACATCAGGTCGTTCTACACCAGGCTGTTACATAACACTGCGTCGGGGTGGTCATGAAAGATTCAGATACAACACACACTGACTTGCCACTAGCTAGGGTAACTGCACTGTTTGGAAGAGGCAGCCAGGAATAAGATGTTCAAAGCTGTTGTGTTGTTGATTTTTGAATGTTTTTAGAGACTATGCATCTAAAATAAATCTCATCCTCTGATCCTTTTAACTTGGAGTTTACTATTTTCACTTTTTCATAGCACAACATGGTCTCATGGGCGATATGATGAAATGCATGGAAAGCCTTTAGAAATCTCGCAGGCACACAAGCTGATTCACTACAACAAATTGTGAGGACAGAAGTGCCTGGGACCATCTGTGAATGACTCACTTTGACAGCAATAAGCCATATTACAAACATGACCCATAACAATCTCAGCTAATAAACTCAGAGTTCCTCCTGCATTTGTCAGTCTTATTTTTGTGAGTTACATAAAATCCTGTTTTCAAAGGACAAGCACCTGTGTTATTTCACTGAAGTTATTTAGATTTGATGGTGGACGTGCAACAGCAGCTAGCCTTAAGAGTGTCTGTATTTGAGTAAGCTACCAGTGGCACTAATCAAACAAGTTATGTTTACTCCTTAAAAATGCAAAATTTTTAAATGAAATTCAATAAAATTTTATATAGTGCCAATTCATAACAGTTATCTCACTGCACTTTTCTTCTAGAGCAGGTCTAGACCATACTTTATAATATTAAACACAGAGACCCAACAAATCCCACTATGACCGAGCCCTTGGTGGCAGTGGCGAGAAAAAAACGTCCTTTAAGAGACATAAACCTCGGGCAGAAGCACGCCGCTGCCGTGTTTGCTCACTATAGTAGGAGATGTACGCGTGCAACTAATAACATTGATGATGGCTACATTCCATTTCAGTAAACCACGTCAGTTAGCAAGCATGCACAAACACTGAAACACCTGAATAGGCCTTTTCCCCAAAAATCATTTTGACATGTCACGATAGGAAAAGGACAGGTGTACATAATATAGTTAATGATGGCTGAATTCCATTTAGCAGGTTCAGTGTCAGGGTCCTGGTATTATGCACGCTGTCACACTGTCATGGCTTACTTGGACATTTCAAAAAGCACAAAGCGATCATTAATTAGTAAGTTATTAGTAACACCTGTGCTATACCATGACAAAGTCAAAATGTCTGCTGTGAAAAAGGGCTACGGAATAGAGCAATCATTAATTAAGGTTCCACGAATATCTCTTATAATGTTTTCTTGTTAATAAAAAAATTAATGGCAAGTACTTTTATTTCAGGTTAATAATTATGGACAGCAAGAAAGTACATCTGGTACATCCAGTGTCATCTGGTGAAAACAAAATAATGTACGGGCTGCCACCCATGTCTGTATTCACAATAACTTCAAGTAATAATCCCTTCCATTTTCAACTGACAGCCATCTAATTCAATCTTTACATCTCCTTAATTTAGATCTGAAAGTCTAGAACAATGCATTTTCACAAGTCATTTTCAGCATTATTCACTCAAAAGACAGATACATTCATTCAACAAAACATCACACTTTAACACAGGAGATCACTGTTCATTTCCCATTATCTACTGTGAGCCAACATTGCTGTTTTTAAAGGATGGCCACGATTGTTCCCTAACCTTTACCATGTGTTTATTGTTCCCACCATGATGACGAAGGACCTCTAACCATAGCGAAGTCATTTTAACCCATTGCTATGATGATGTCCCTAGACCTAACCGAGTAGTTTTCAGGCCTCAACCTAACCAAACCTTCAGCAGAGCATTGTCACATCACGAAACTGCTTTATTTTTCAACAGTGATTTGTAACGGTTTTGAACGACAAATGATGTCATTCTGCCGATATGGGGCATCGGATTAGAAAATGCTTCCAGTAGTTTAGTTCTAGAATTATGTATTTTGTCATTAAATTTGAAGGACTTATTGGTTCAGTGCCCGATTTACACAAATGATGCCCCACTTATTCCTGGTCATATTTAGCCGTACAGATAGTTTTCACAGTTTGTTGTGTTTCGTTTTTTGGGAAAATGTGTCCAAATTTGCAGTTTTTAACATGGACAGTCAGTCAACACTGGGGTGGCAGTGGTGGAGGTGAGTGGGGAGGTGGCTGGGGTAAAATTAGCATGACAGAAACAGCATGCAGGCTCTCTTCCATGCACCGCAGGAACTATTTTGGCTGGTTGTTGGAGGCTGCTGACAGGTCCCTCACTGGGCTGCAAAGTCTATGGACACACAAGACTCCCACCTCAGCTAATATTAAAGAAATGTGGACAATCTACAGTAGCAGAGACAGTCTTTGAGGAAATGTGATTTAAATTACATATTGCAATTAACACTGTTGTCATGTATTTTGCTATTTTATATATTCTCGTAATTTTCTATCTGTCTGCATCAGTATTTTCTGTGAGCACACTTTCTCCATAAATATGTTTTCAGAAATCATTTTGGTTTGGTTTATGTTTGCCTCCAATTCATTTATTAAATGTATATTCTAATTTGCATGGTTATATCCTCTTCTATTATTTTATCTCCTCCTACAATGGCCCTGTTTCTCTGTTTTTATAAGAATTAGCTTTTGTCTGTTTAATCTAGGATTTTTCATGAGTTGTTTAATGAGTTCATGGATCTGAAAAATACTCACGGTGAGCTATGGTATAATAGGAAAAAACTCTAGATGACAGCATTAGGTAACGGTTTAAACTTCCATACCCAGAAATCCAGTGACGTGATATTAGTAAGCTGCACACATGATCATGTTGCCCACCCTGTCTAAACTCTGCTTTATACCAACTTTGATAGGATTTTAAATGCCTTTCATTCTCCGTGGACACAGGCGAGATCGTAGATGTGCAGTTGTACCCTGTGGAGGCTGCTTATAAGAATTCACTGATGGGAGGGCTTTTCTTCCACTGTGATTGTAGCAACTCTAAAATACATTTTACAAAATCTTACAGAATATCTCAATTCATGTACCTCAGAAAAGGCCAAGAGATGAATCTGTGACTGAAAGAGTTTCAGTATAATAAATCAACTTGAGAACTGCAGATAGCATATCATATTCAATCTGTACAAAAGACCTCTGCTGAATAGACAAAAAAAAAAAAAGCAATATCCAAGTATCATATTGTACTGTATATTCTCAGGTCATATATATTAGATGCACAGTCATGCCTGTGATTAATGAGCTTTATATATTTCTATTTTGAAAGGATAAAAAGAAGTAGAAAAAATATTGAGGACAGTTTAGCACTATTGAGTAAAGCACTTTAACACTCCTGAAGTGATCCATATTGTGACAGTGCATCAGGCAGCAAAATATACACTTTCAACAACAGCTGAGACCCTCGAAATAATAGGTTTCTATTATTAATCCTCTACAAACAACAGGTGGCTTTTGACATGGAATAAACTGGACAAGCTGGAACGCCAGTCTTGCCGGCAAACAAACATCTCTATCAACACTGATGAGATGTCATCAGAGAATAACACCAAGGACACTTTATCTAAACATAACTCCTGTCACATTTAATGACATCACATCTGACAGATTAGTTCTTAATTTAGCGCCTCTTTCACACTGTTAATTGGGGGTTCGAGTTGTAGTGCAAGGAAGGTCTGAGGAGATCTATCAGAATGTGATGTTGCTCTCACTCAACTTGACAGCAGTGTCACTTAATGGAGGATAATGTTAAGTATTGACAGCTGTGCTACTTGAATGAGGAAAAGTGAAACTGTTCCTCTGAATTACGCAGCTGAGGAGACAGGGGAGCTCTTCATGATATTGGAGAGTCTAAAAGTACAGTATATCCTGGAGGATATTTATTGGCTTGGAGCTAAAGCACCAAACGTCTCAGGTTATGTCTATAACCCTGGTTCCCTGAGAGGGAACAAGACACTGCGTCTCGTCGCCACACCCATTGCTGCAGAGCGCTGGCTTCATCGCAGGAAAGCTAACTGTGCTATGTTCTGGCGTCCCTTTATGCCTTCCAGGTACGCCGTCACATACGATGTCAGTACGGATCAAGATCAGGATTGGCCGGTTTTCATTCTCACTTCAGACACGCTACGCTGGGGGCGTTCCCCAAAATGACGCAATGCGAGTTCCCTTCTGGAGTTCATAAGCTACAGTAAAGGGGCCATGGGGACTTGGCCTGTTGGCCCAGCCTTGTTCAAGATAACTTGGTGGTAATGAGATCCGATCCTATTCATTCTGGATGTGGTGTGTCAGTTCAGTTTTATTTATATAGCCCAATATCACAAATCACAATTTGCCTCAAAGGGCTTTACAATCTGTACAACATACGACACCCCCTGTCCTTAGACCCTCGATTCGAATTTGGAAAAACTACCCAAAAAAATCGCTTAATATCAGAATCAATAATAGTTGTGTGGCTGCCTGTTCAAAACTCTTAGTAACTTCTAAAGAAATGGATCCTTGATTTCAGATAGAGGAAGATAAGGGCAGGCGTCTTACTTATAGGTGGTGACGGTCGACTTTGCCAGCTGAAATGACAACAGTGGCTTTCAGATTTTATCAACTGTACTTAGCAAGCTAATTAAACTAAGGATAGCTCAATGAGTTGTTTAAATACTGTCACCAGCTGACTTTTCAATATTTCCAGCTGACTCATTCAAGGGATTGAATAGGCACTTGATGGCTATGCATATATAGTGGGTTTAGCAAATGATCAATTAAAAAAAATAATGTCTTATTCCTGTTGTTGCTATTACTGGGGTAGCAGAAGAACCACAAAACATACTGCAAGAAACTCGACTCTGTACTCACATATTTGCGTTTCTGATAGTGTTTTTTTTCTGTGAAGAGGGGTATTAATGGATTAAAGGGCTATGCAAATTGAAATATCTAATGTGGTTGCTTGAGACTAGTTTCATTACAACCACACACTACATAATGTAATGATCAATTCCAGAAATATTTTATCACAAACATTACTTGTGAGCAAGTAATTAGGATGAATAACTTTAACTATGTAAGTCCTTTTTTTGTTGTTGAAAAAATGCACTTTTATATGTGTTGAAAGTTCAAATTTGAGGTTTTTTTATGCCAAAGGAACATCAAACAGTCGACAGAGGATTGAGAAATTAAGGTGATTCCGCGGGCTAAAGGCGTATTGGCTAAAATAGAACATACAATATTAGCCCCACTCTTTCTCTCTCTCCATCATCACCATCACCATCCACTACCATTAAAAATGCAAGTGTGAAATTTATCGTGCCAGTGAAAGGATGAGGGCTCCAACATTTAGTTTGGGTAACGGTTTCCACAGCAACAGTCTGACCTTTTCCCAGATCTCTCAGTAGATGGAAGGAGATTAGAAAAGACAAAGCAGAAGCCTCTTTCAAACCATGAGGATCTCCTGCACAATATGAGACCAGGTGCGGGCTTGCCTTGTGAGCACATGTCAACTTTCTCAGTTATTAGCATGGTTTTATGTGACCTGGGGGGAATAGGAAGAAAAAACAGTCTTTTCCTTTAGTTCTTCTCTTTCAGGAATAATTTCAGTGACCTTTAACTAACTGTTTCTCTCTGCACCATGGGGTGTCTTGTAGCAATGTAATGATCAATGAATTGAGGCTTTTTTTACTCTTCCAGTGACTTGGTGTAACCTGTGTAGAAATGTGTTTACATTTGTAATAGTAGTTACAGTTTTAAAAAGGGTTAAAAAGCTTAAATAAGTTAAAGTTACATAAATATGGTTCAATCATATTTCATTTATTGATATGCTTAAACGCGTTTAAAAGTAACAGGATTAAAAGTTAAGAATATGAACAATGTAAAATGCATTTTATTTTGAAGAGTTAAAGGAAGTGCTGTGTATGTGTATTACGTCAACAACCTTTGCAGGAGTTGAATGCAGGTGCAACTGGAGGAGAAACGGCGAGCGTGTGCGGCTGTCTTTCCCTTCAATAGCTACGGTGTGGGATCGTTTGTACAATGACCCATCAACAGACGTTTGTACTACTTGTTGTTGGAGTACTGGTGGACTATCTTCAGCCCGGAAAGTCTAGCGGAGAAGTACTGGCGGCAAGTGCTATTGTATTAGCACAGTGATTAGCAGTCGCTGGTTAAAGTGAGTACGTGGCAGTACAGCTAACGTTAACCCAGCTTACTGAAAGACATTGTGTCTCGTCATTCCGGCCTTGCATGAAGATATGTCGTTTGGACACTTTTAGAGACTGTTTGGTAGAAACCGTGGATTACACGTTTCCGGATTGAGCCGCGCCTGGAGTTCAACTGTGTACCAGTGGGCCCGCGAAAGACCGCCATCTTCAGACACACGGACTTTCCCTCTTCATGTGACCGTGACCGCGACCACCACGCGCCGAACTCCTGACGACATGAGGTATTGTTTACATTTCTTTTTGCTCTCAGAGCGAAGCGGCCACTACGTTTTGGGCCTCACCGCTCCCAAGCCTCGCTCGGGCCCGCGTCGGTAGACTTTAATATGTAATGTTATAATGTTGGTACAATAAGCCGGCTGGTGTGAGTCTGAGAGTGCATGGGGAGTGGGCCCGCCACATTTGATACCGCAGTTATTTGTGATGGCACTGTGATCTATTGCTTGATGTTTACTATTTGTTCTTTTTCCCTGAAGTTTATTAACCCAGTAAATACACAATTAATTTCAGGTTACTCATGCTTGGTCATTGTGTTTATTGCTAATGTGCAGAATGTGAATCAGTGTGGTGCATAATTTAATTTTTGCATGTTGGACTTAAGAAGGTAAACAGTAATTAATTAGATTTGTTAATTTTAGATACTTATTGCTTGTAGTTTAAAGAACTTAGGGGCCCTTACCATAATACACTGGGTATAGGTGGGTTACATTACTGTTCTGTAAGTATCTGGCAAATATAAAAAATTAAATCATAAAATATTTTGTTTCATAATGCTGTGAATATTTAATATAGAAATCCAGAATTTCAGAATGTGAGTCTTTTAGTCATTTAATCTACAGTTAGCAGCTTTGTGAGGCTGTACATAGGCGTGCTTTTACTAAATGGTAACTATTGCAGGATAACTTGCTCACAATGACCATGCTGATGTTGAGCAGGTAAAGTGTTTTTTGACATCAACTTGGTACCGTGCAATCAACACAAAGTATAACTGAGGCTGATGGGAATAACATTAGTTTGGTCATAAACTAAAATATCTGAAATATTATGATTGGGCAAATTATTACCTAATGGTGTCTCTAGATAAAAAGTTTACATACCAAAGTGATATAATATCGCCTAAAAACCAAGAATGTCATCCTCATGGTGGTGCAAGAGGAAAAGTCAGGGGATCACCAAAGTTAGTGGGCTTCATCCTCCGGAGACCACAAACGTATGGTAAAACATGTCATGGCAATCCGTCTAATAGTTGTTGAGATATTTCAGTCTGGAAGTGGTGGACAGCCTGAGTGACTGACCGACCAACAGACTGACGTTGCCATCCATAGACCCACACCACTAGCATTGCTATTTTAGCTTTTCAACCTTGGCCTTCAACATATTTACAGCTGCAATATCATACAGAAAATATCTTCTATGGCAGCCTAAGTTCTCTGATGGTGTCAACATAAAGATGAAACCCTGCCGTGCTGGTAAATGGGTTTTTCTATTTAAAGCATGTCATAAGCAATCTTGAAAATTACTGTATGTGATGATTATGGCTTTGCCATGTTATGTCATTAACTACACAATTTATTCAGCTATATCTTTCTATAGGTTATGTGCTTTTATGTTGTTTTCTCCTTCCTTTTTTTCTTATTTATCTTGTATACTCAACTTGCCAAGAGACTGCATTTTAAAAGCCACAATGTGGCTGAACTTGCTTCGTGTACATCATAATAATGTCAATAAATGTGCATTGTCCCTGATGATAATAATAAAAAAACGATAAAATAACGTACAAGCTGTAACCCTACCTTTATTTTCTTGTCTCCATGGGTGTTGCAGATAGAGTAGTATGACATTAAGGAAAGGGTGAATAAGGTGTGGTTAATCTGTTCTTACAGTTTACTGAATGGTACACAGGGTGTCATAGCAACAGTGTGTGTGTGTGTCTGTGTGTGTGTGTATGGGGGGAGAGGGGTGGTATGTGGTGAAGACGGTGGCAAGTAATAGATCACTGCAACCTGAGCTGTGGAGTGCAGTGATGGATGGGTATGGGCATTTATAGTATGTAGTATGTCAAAGTTCAAAAAAAAAGAGAGAGCGAGAGAATGAATATGCAGACAAGCTAGAAATGTAATCATTTTAATGTGTTTAATGAGTGCAACATGTAGCCTTTATTCATTTAGTCACAGCTTTTGGCGTATGGTTGCTTATTCTGCACCCTGCCTGTTAGTATTTAATCATGTCTTTGGATGACTTCTGCTTCATATTATTTGGTCTGAGTCATAATAATGAGAGATATTTTTGGCTGAAGTGCTGCAGGTGAGGTGAGCTTATCTCAAGACCAACTCATCAGGACTGGCAAATCCATCACATGCCTCCTGAATGTGCTTCCAGTTCATTGAACAGATTGTCACTTTGCGCTGATTGAATGTGAGACACGTGATTACTCTCCTAGATATTAAATGGAACTGAAAAATTGTTGTTAAACCCTGTTGCTAAGCCAAACATGAAAACCTCCATGAAATGACAACCTCAACAAATGTTGAAAAGCAACTCACATGACAACTCATATCTTTAAAATTCAAAACATCAGGGATGTTTCTAAAAACATGTATTTTGCTTAATTTTTCAGTTCAATTTCAAGCACACCTACTGGCTTACTGTACCAAACTACAAATAAAATTATTAATACATGCAATATTTTCATGAAGGCAGTTGCACTGGAGCGATAAACTAACTGAATTAGAAGAAAAATCCGTTGTCTAAGTTAAAAATAAAACACAGGTTGGATGAGATCAAATTACTTGGTAAAAGGGATGTAGTATGTTTTAAAGCTGCAACAGTTAGTAAACTAATTGATTAGTCAATCAATAGAAAATTAATCAGCAACAATTTTGATTATCAACTAATCATTAGAGTCATTTCTCAAGCAAAATGCCAAAAATGGGATGGTTTCAGCTTCTCAAATGGGAGAATTTGATGCTTTTCTCAGTCTTACATTAGAGGAAATTAAATATATTTGGGCTTTGGACTGTTGGATGGGCAAAACAACACGTGATGAAGTCAGCATGGGCTAGGATATTGTGATGGGCATTTCCCACTGTTTTCTAATGTTTTATAGACCAAAGAGATTAATCAGTAACTAAAACAATCATTAGTTGCAGCCCTAGTATGGTTAAGTTGTAAAAAAAAATAGAAAGAAAATACTAATGGCAATAACTTCCATGCATGTACTATATTTTTGGTTTTGTAGATTTAACTAAGATTTATTATTCATTTATGTTTTTTTTTATCAAGGGGGAGGAATCCTGTCAGGGGAACCCTCCCCTCAGCTCATTTAGCAAATGCAGGTTTTATGACACTACACGCACCTCTTTCATTGAGTATTACAAAATAAATATATATATAAATATATCATAATGTATTCCATATTCACAGCCCCTGGCCACCATGGGCAGTTAAAGTTTAACTTGCCTATCACAGCAGTAAGGATATGTGTGGATTATTTTTCCCAGAATAAGATAATTCCAGGACGGGTCAAAGGTGACACATTTTAGGACTGACAGGGTGACTCTTTCTCTGATATGTTGCTAATGTGTGCATGTACCTCTCACCAGGGTTCATTTTCAGGGGATGAACCTTGGCTGGTTTTGCTGCCTGTCTTAGCTGTCATAATTTCCGTCGTGTCGGCATTTGAGCATTCTCATTGCTCTTTGTAAGCTGCTACTTTTAACATAAAAAACCTGCCAGTCGCTGTCATGACTGGGTTTAATTTGACAGCAACAATCTACGTTGTCATGTGAACATTTACTTTGTGTGGCGCACATTGGCGCTGTACTCTTAAATCTGTTAAGGTTGGTCGTGTGTGAGTGTTTTGCATCAGCAGGATCAAAAACCTATAATTATCATGTGATAATAATCCCTTATAATACTTGTATTCAGGCTGGAGAATGCAAAAAGAAATAAAAAATCCTGACCCCTCAATGATCTACTTGTGGCAACGCCTACAGGAACATTCTCTAGACTAATTTGCTAAATTATTCTCTGTTTCTATTCATATGCTGGGTATCAAAGAGGGAGCTGTGGTTTGAAAAATGAAGAAAGACCATTCACTTTCTTATGTGAAGTGAAGTGAAAACCCAAAGACGTTATGTTTTTATGAATAACATAAATGTACAGTATTGTGTCTCAAACTAGGAGCGTACATGAATGACATTCTCCCATAAATGTATGGTCCGCGCTTTAAAAACAGGGCCGTTTATATATCTGATTATATCTGAGTCCCTGAGCTCTGCTCTTTAATAATTAATACTTCCTGATTCATAGGTGGTAATGACCAGCTATTTTAAGAATCCCTGTTATGCACCTCTTGTGCTCTCTTCCAATTGGCTGAATGGTCACAACTGGCAGGAAGTCAGTAACAGAGTAACAGTCCAGCAGGGACCTGCTCCAGTAAGCATCGTTTCCTCAAGCCAAGCAGCACAACTTGGCAGCACTGATAGGAAATTGATCAGATCCAATGACTTGGGTGTGTAAATGATGGTTTAGGACTTCAGCCTACACCCAGAGGGGTGTGTAGTAATACAGAACAGAACAGTGTGTGTTGCCTGAGAGAGCTGACGGAGCGGTGGGAGCAGTAGTTGAGGTGAGATATGGCCCTAAACTCGCTGTCCATCCCAGGAGGGCTTTTAGCCTCTTGCTAAGCATGCAGGGCTGTCCTGGGCTATTTACAGAGGTGACTTATGGAGGCTAGTGTAAGGTACACTGTGTCTCTGTAAGAAGACACTGCTTCTCTGACAGGCAGGGGATTGCTGAGGTGAATACAGTGGCTGACATTGCTGCCCAGGTGCATCGACTGTGGGCTGACTGGTAAAGGGTCCTTTAGATTTATTTAGAGTTTCCAGAACATGCATACTCTTTTCCTGCTGCCGACTGTTTAGCAGCACCACTGGAGCAATTTAAGCGTAAGTGCCTGGCTCAAAGGCACCTCAGCAATAGCTGTGGAAGGATGAAAGAATCATTTACTTGCCCCAGTGTGATTTGCAGACCTAGACCTGGTCACAAGCCTCTTCTCTATTTCCTAATAGATCCTCTGGTTAACTGGCAGTTAAACTGAGCTGTAAATATGATGCATCATATCTGCAGACAGAATCAGAAATACAACACTTAGGAAGTTCACAACATTAACAGTTGCCCTGTCCGGCATATCAAAGGATTATTTGAAAATGTGAAGTCTACATGATCTCTGATTTATGTTTTATGTACCATGTGATTTTCTTCAATTCAGTGATGTAACAAGGTGTGATAAATGTTACAAATGTAGGATAATAATATATTATTATATAAAAATGATGTTGGAGCATGACGTAGCAAAAGGCAGAGGAATGCTTCAACTAAATTAGCTTGTACAAAGTGTCTCCCGACCACATTTAAAGGAAAACGTGTTTATAGCTATTCCGAGCATCTATACTCATAGGCAAGGTGAAAAGCTTATAACCCTGAAGAGGGGCAAGACTTGATTTCAGTCTCTCCTCGAATGCACTCATTAGCGTTACACTCAAAGTGACGGAAGTAGTTGTGTGAAAAATTATAAAAGACAGACTGGGAGAGAAGGTCAAACCCTGCCTACTTTTCACCTCTACACACCTGGAAAATCGCTGCGTGACGTGAGCGTGATTGTTCACATTGTGGGATTGTCTGTTTCAGAGAGATGCAAAAATATCCCCCAATCCTGACATGGGAAAGGTGTGGGAGGAGGGCGATTCGGACGCTGCAGGACAAGAACTTCGTTTGAACCATACTTCCTTTAGTTCAGCCTTTAAATACAGCAACCACGGTGTTAAATTTCTATATAATATAGTGCACCAAACCACTGGTCTTGGAGCAAATGCTTTGGTACAAATACATGTGCCTCTGCACACCTATGCACTCTAATAATTTACTCATGTCCAGCCATGGTCTTATTATTAATAATACTAAAAATCCCTCCATTTTTCTTTCTTTTTTTTTTTTTCCAGACGCTGGACAGGTTGGGTTCTTTCGGTCCACTGGGCCAAGACAAGCTGACCCAATCACAACCTGATAGACAATCAGATAGCAGGTCACTTAACATGTGTTCATCCATCACTTGACATATACTTCTTGGTGTTCCCTATCAGTACTTCCCTCCATCCTATCCGTCCTGTCCTCACATTCTCCAACCTGCCTCCTTCAGGTCAGCATCTAGCCAGTCATATATGGCAGGATGCCACACCTGAAGCATCCATGATCCCTCAATGTGACCTCACCCCAATTTCCACTTGTTCTGTTTGCCTTCCTCCTCACCTGTCAACAGCCGGCAACCCACTCATCTGAAACGCTATGTGCAAAAGTCATGACTGCATCCAGGAATCCCCAACTGCAGCCAAATTCTCCATGTGAAACCCTTCCCATCCTTCCCCTCTTCCCACCGTGACCCTTCCCCCACATGGGCCACAGATCCATCCAGTGTCATGCTTTGGCGGAGACCCACCTCCAAGGCCAGCTCCTCTATCTGAAACTGCTTCATGGCACTGCGGTTCCCATCCACATTTTTGTGGTAGTAGATCACCATCACGTCGTACTTCTTCATGATGGACTTGTAGTTCTTGGCGCTGAGGTCATGGACGCGGTCTCTGCCATCGTACTCCGGGATCTCCAAGCCCTTCTCGCCCCAGGACAGGGTCCCCAAGGATAGGAGGACCCCCAAAAACACCCAGCCCCACTTCATGGCTATCGTCACCTGGTGGTCGCAAGAACGCCTCTTTTCAGAGCCTCAACTGTTGGTGTGGGGTAGCAGATGAAAAAATTCACTTGAGAGGTTTAACGTTGTCCCCAAGTTGGTGTCAAGCAGGGAGAGTAGGGACCAAGGTCTGCTTCCTTTCCCCACTGGCTAGAGAAGAGCAGGTCTGACAGTGACACCCATGGTTTTGCTGATGCCACTGGCCGAAGTAAGGGGGTGGGGCCCTTTTGGGGGATGCAAAACAGTATGTGACTGGCCAGACACTGATCCCACTCGTCCAAGAGCCATACTCAGAGGGGCTGCCAAAAAAGTAGGACAGACAGTAAGAGGGGTAAGGCGTGGGTGGGGGGGGTAGGGTGGTCAGAAAAATAGCTAATGGGTGGTAACATGGAAGGGGCCGTGTTTAGGTCATACGGCCACCTGTTTGAAGCCGTGGCTATGAAAAGGGACAGCGGTTCTGTTGGGTGTTTGGAGAGCTACAGCTCAGTGTCTTGGAGGACTGAAGGTATGGATGGATGTACGATAAGAGCTCCAAGATGCCATTCCCATATTAAGTTTTGCGGAGGAGTTGGACTCTTGCTAAAAATAATGCCTCTGCGGGGCAATGCTGCGGACAAGATGGCGTCCTCGCAGAGGGTCAGAGGGTAGATGTGCTCTGTAGGCACAGATGGAAGCAGAGAAATTAACTCATGCACCAGCTTGTTTGAGCCTCTAAAGGTACTCTAAATATGATGTGTATATTTGTTAAAGCCACCCTGAAATTAAAAATTACGTTTTCACTTTAATAGCTGATTTTCCATCCCATAATAGTAATTTATTCAAAGTTAGAATTTAGTGCAAAACTTACATTATTCTATTTTTCTCTTAGCTGGACTCTTGGTTATCTATTGAGATGGTGTTGGTCAGTTTTTGGCATGGTCTGGAGCTATAAATATGGATAGTTAACAGTCCGATAATGGATTATTGTATTGCATTTTTGAGGGAACTGTCCAAAAAATGTCGTAAAATTTAAATATTTCTACTTTATTATATTTTTATTTTTGTATACCCTCTCATTGCATTTACTTGTTAAAAATAACATTTTGCTATACCATTAGGTGTCAATTAAACTTCCTTAACCTACATAGACAAAGAAACGCCTGGATATAGTTTTATATTTTTGTCAATTCTGAGCTCATTCTTTCAGTCAGTATCAAGTGTACTGCACTTTCTGGTGCAGTGTAAAGTCACCATCATGCATTATCTTTGTGTGAGCATACCATATTTGATGTAAAAACAAAAAAAATCCCAGTGGACAAAAACTTGTGTTTTGTTGAATAACTCCATAGTCAACAAGGGAATTTTTGTTTTTTCAATGTGAAAAGTTGTATTTAGGTGTGTTGGCGCTCCATGGGAAGTTTGTGCAAATTCACCTTTTCATCAGTGAGTTACAGCCATTTATTGGATAAAGTCCTGGGCGTTTTCTTAGTAGACAACGTAACAATGTACACGCTTTGGTGCTGTTTTATATTTTGGTCAATATCAAATCTGAGAGTAAATATCAAAGTGTCATAGGGAAATACCCAACCTAATTTGTCGATATATGGAAGACTGCAGTCTTAAAAATAAGATTTTTATTCCTCACTTCAAACACTTGCTGTAACTCAATAGAAGCACAAATTGTTATCAAGATTTAAAAGAATGTTTACTGTGTACTCAAAATAACATTACCTCAAGTCAGCTTTACTCTAACCGACTGCTATTACAGTGTATCAAACTGATGCATCTGTCAATCATAAACGTTATTTTAACCGAAATCAGAGGCTTCAGGAAACCACTGGTTCATTATAAAAACTAGCATTAGCAGTACTGTCATAAGATTATTGTTGTTTGGGTGCAAGAAGTTCTGGTAGCTCATCAAGATTCAGTTTTCTGTGTTCGATTGAAGAAAAAGGTGACACACTGTGTGTGTTTTTGTGGTTGGTGGCTGTCACGTGAAATGGCTGACACACCAGTGTCATGTATGTCATATTTCTGTACACACATATCGGGCATGCATGTGGAGTGTATTTTGGAAGACCTGATCTCAGTGGAGAAAAGAGATGGAAGCAAAGCGACTCAGTTTGAGATCAGGTCAGCTATTAGTTTACAATGGGGAAAGGGGGGGGGGGGTCTATTAATAACAGTGTGTAATATGATCAGCCATCTCCCCCTGCCAGCATAGTGGGTCACACTGCGTGTGCCTATTTAGATGCCAGTGAGGGTGTGCAGGGGTTGGGCACTGGTTGACGGTCTACACAGATCATCGTCATGATAGTGAGCTTTCAGATAAAAATATTTCTGTCCTTGTCAGTGGTTTGTAAAATCCTTTTAAGTTAAACTTGAACTTAAAATTGAATTAATTTAAAAATGCAACCAACCTTAAAGC
The DNA here is from genome assembly GCA_011952105.1 of Coreoperca whiteheadi. Classification (NCBI taxonomy): domain Eukaryota; kingdom Metazoa; phylum Chordata; class Actinopteri; order Centrarchiformes; family Sinipercidae; genus Coreoperca; species Coreoperca whiteheadi. The sequence goes on from CM022475.1 coordinate 14,814,479, forward strand.
CAACCTTAAAGCTCAGTAAGGGAAAATAGACACTGTAGAGAGCTCACATTATACCTGATGCTTGTTTCATTGGTGCTGCATGTCTGTATGCCTCACGTAAGTGACAAGCTGACTGAAAGGCTTTGAGTTACACTTATCAACTCTCTCTCAGTCGCACGCAGGAGTGGCTGCTGCAGTAATGGCAGACAGCTGCAGGAGTTGACAGAGAGTGGAAGAGACATGACACACTTTTCTGTTTTCAGCATCTAACATCAACATGAAGACTAAGGTTTAAAATGAGACATTCATTGCCAACAGATGTGTGACACATAGCAACAGCTGATACTGCCTCCTTTGTTTAATTACCCTCTGTATAAACATTATCTAGCCTATATCTGTGTGTGAGTGTGAGTGTGTGTGTTGCCCCTCTGAGGTAAACAGCACCCTCCTCTGGCAGTTGCACTAATAAAGCTCATTGCTCGTGGATTATTACAAGTCATCTTCTCCCTCTCATCCCTCCTTCACCCGGTTTTCAAATCGATTCAAGCAAGATGAGTAATGACAAGCATCCTTACGGTTTGTGTCGAGTCATTAAACTGTGTGTGCGCTGTTGCTACGGCGACTGGAAGGTTGACTCAAAAGTCCTCGCTTTATACATGTTTTGGTTTATGTTTAATAAAAAAGCCCTTAAAATGTGTCATGCAGACATAAAACATGCTACTTTATATAGTTTTTGTTCCTTTTTTAAACTAGGTTTTTAAGTTGTTGTTTTTTTTTAGTTTTAAGGACCAGTTCTAAGAGGTTCATGGTGTTATCACAGTCTTTACTGCCTTGTCCCTTTACAGTAATTGGTTCTGGTTGGAGACCCTCAGCACGTCTCCTCAGAGCGATGAAAGGCCTTCCATGTTGTCCGTCACCTCCTCTGCCGTGGCAGAGGGTGAGAATGTGACACGTCTTGAGTTGAGGCACTAATGAGATCTAAAGGCTGCATGGCAGGGAGTTGGAGTCTGGGAGAGGGGGGAGGTGCAAGATGTAATGGGAGAAGAGAAAATGAGGTGAGAGAGCGAGGGATCGAGAAGAGAGGGAGATTCATGAGAAGAAGAAGAAATTAAGGAACAGTAACTAGTAACTAGGCAGTAATTTATGTGTATACTAAGCGCAGGATAATCACTCACTAACACTCACCAGATTAGTGTAAAATGAGCACAAACACATCTGAGACACAAAAACACAGGCACTCTTCAATGCAAATATTCAAAAACAGAGGGTAAAATGACTTAGGCATTACAACGACGCACATTAAGACACTGATGTGTTGGTTTACATGGAATAACAAGCAGAGTAGTGCTGCACTTAAATTGTAACTTTGGTTTGAGTATTTCACCCATACTTCATCATACAGATGGGACACAAGAATAACATGTTCATTTAAAGGTCCAGTGTGTAACATTTAGGAGAAGCTATTGGCAGAAATGGAATATAATTTATATACAAGTATGTTTTCATTAGTGTATAATCACCCGAAAATAAGAATCATCGTGTTTTAGTTACCTTAGATTAAGGCATTTATATCCCTCCCTATATACAAACCAAAAACTGGCTCTAGATTGGGCCTTTCACCTTTTTCACGAGTTTAGCCTCCTACACGCTTGGAAGGGGAGGGTGAGCTGAGCGGTATTCAAACGGTTGCCAACTGTAATTTCAGATGCCACTAAATCCTACACACAGCACTTCTACATTGGCTTCAACACTCTGCCATGGTGGTTGCTGCTTGGTATACCAATGCTGACACAAGTACTGTGCAGGCGATCAGAGCACAGCAGTGGGCGTACACATATGACACCGACCTGTTGAAATCCCTTTTTTTCCCCCCCACTTCTGAGTCACATCAACAATCTGCAGTTGACCAGATTTGAGATTTAGCATGTTTAGTCAAATATGTGTTTGACTAGTCTGAGTAACCTGCCAAATCAGACACAATTCCCAACCCCACACACACCATCGCCACCTCCCACCAGGACCGGTCTGGCCCTGGTGCCCGCTCCCTCTCTGTCCCACACCCACGGTCCGTATGCTGGCATAAACGTTGCTAAGCGTCTCCACACACAAACAACACCCTCTCCTGCTCTGAGACACACACTAACATGCCCGAAGTTTAGAAAAACCACTGAATAACATGCATGTAAAGGCAGACTGTCCAAAAGAAACATGGATGCACAACACAATTATTCAAATGCACAGATGAACCTGAAAACGTATATTAAGAAAGACCCAGAAACAGACGCGTACATTTATCTCTCTGTAAAGTGGTCGGTTGGCACTTGGTGTGAAACACAGGCCTCCTCGGAGTACTGGTGTCCAAGCAGCCAGAGAGGGCAGAAAAGAGAGTACTCTCTCTCACACACACACACAACAGCAAGGACAGATATACGCCGAGATTGTTTGACGTGGAATTTTATATTATTAGCAGTTAAGGCCTTGACATTTCCAGAAGAATTGGGGAAAGGGCGTGCGCAGCGGCTGTGAGTGAGCCACGTGTTTTACAGTTCAGCAGTCCCAGTCTTTCAGGTGGGACACTTTGAATGGCTGTCAGACTTCACCTGACTTCAAGGATGGCACTCAGCTGTGAATGAAAGGCCAGTACAGTCTGACTGGCAATATTCAACACTTTGGTGCAGTGTCAAATAAAACTCACGGTCTGAATTTGCCTCAGTGCAGTTCAAAAACAGAAGTAGCAGATACAATGAAATATAGCATGGTGCAGGGTGAAGGCCTCTGCACACCGGGCGCGTGGCGAATAAATGACATGAAAATGCGACGTATTCGGAAGTGAATATTTCGCATCAAAACTATTCATACCGGCAGCGATCTGAGTTTGCGCCAGTGGCGACACATATTTAATAAAAGATTCGCGCCAGCTTGTGCTAAAACTCACTTGGGGTTGGAGTTGTTCCAGTAGACGGCGATCTTCACCTCCGCCCACACAGACTCTCAGGACAGGACGGTCAGCAGCACCACCTCCATCACACGCTTCTGCCCGGGCTGTCCCAGCATCCTGGACATCCAGGTGGAATCTCTCTCACTCTCTCTGGGATCAGGCTTTCACTGCGCTGCTGCTGCGGAAATCCTCTCTAGTTCATTATTGTCTGTCTGCGCTTCTTTGGACAAAAACTCAATCGACACGTCCGCCATTGTTAGAAGGAGCAACTTCATTGGTTGATGCCTTTATTCACCGTGCGAAAACTGTAATATTCGCGTTCTTCGCGTACTCATTACAAAAACAACGGTTTGAAAAAATATATTGACTTGCGAATTAACCGCACGAAAAAAAGTAAATGAATTGTAATATTGCCTCATAACTGCTGGATGTGTAAATAAGCTACTATTTGCTAACAAGTTCGCCATATCAACGTTAAAGGTGATGAAAGGCGATATTGTGTTCACAACTTGTTTCTGCTGCCCCCAAGTGGCCGAAAAAGCCAGTTATTGCAGTTTTAAGATTTTCTTTTACTCACCTATATAATTACTTGTTTTTCTTTGACCCTGGAGCATAGATCCGTGTCACTTTATCTGCAATCTTTTTGTTGCCCTCACCTACGTTATTTTACACGAGCCAGTTTTATTTGTGATGTTTCCTGATGACATGACATAACTTCTAACTTAAACAACTCAACAATAACTTGGTTTCACGTGGAACCCGGTGTCCTGGGCGAAAGTCCTGTGTTTGTTTGTGCCGTCCATCCCAACCACCTCCTTACATGGACTTGCCGCTCTACTCCGTCACCTGACTTCCTTAAGTCTTTCTGGAAACCCTGTGTCCTGAAGGCGTCTTGGAAAAGGAGTTCCTGAAGGCATCACAGATACTCCCACACATTCCCCCATATATTTAAATTTTAAAAGAGGGGTACAACTAGACCTTTAGTCTAGTCTTTTTTCTCTTTCACTTTTACTGGTTTATAAAAATAATTTAAAAAGGTATTTAAATAAATAACAAAAGAAATGTACTTTATTGCTGACATATGGAGATGCAAAGCATCATGTTTACAGCTGCCTTGTATTTTTGTTGACAAAGTGGTTTTAGCACAGTACTGCTGGCTGCGTGCTGCCAACATTTCCAACTGCTTCAGGCTGCACACTTGGTTTTCTACCACTATTTTTCTCACCCAGAACGCATTGGAGAGAATCCCCGAGTCACACATCACCCACGTTGGCCCTCAGGGGAAGGCATTTGCATCCACCATGAATATTTGGCAAGTCAGTGAATAAAGTGTGAAGATAGTGAGATGCAAAGAGAGTGCACACCTAAAATCAAGGACACTTTGGGTCCTTTACTGCTCATTTTATGAACATTTGAGAGCGTCTGTGCCTCGAACAGAAGTTAATTCTGACTCTAGTGTCTATTCTCATGCCAGTACTGTGAGAGCATATAGTCTCTGTCAAGAAATGTCAATATAAGGAGACTCTTTGACAGTTGGCTGATGACAGGAGGATGAGATGTTGCTTAGTAACCGAAAACCTGACAGACTGACTGATCAAGCTTCAGACGGAACAGTTGGTGTGTGTAGGATGGTATATACAGTATGTGCTTTAAGTAAGTGTGCATGTGTGTATGTGTGAGCTGTGTTCATCTGTGAAGCAGGGATGTGGCAAGAGACACTGAGGGAAAATGTCTGAGGCAGGGTCAGGGATTTAACCTGTTTACAATCAGAATCCCTCCAACTAAGACCCTGAAGCAGATGGTCGTTCAATCAGAATCTTTTAACACCTTTAAGAAAAGATGTGTTTGTGTCACCAGTGAGATCAGAACATACCGTAATATGATGAAAATGTTGGCATGTGAAAATCAGGGGAACATATTGGGGCCATGGGTTGATATTGTCGGCATAAACAATAAAAAAGGAAAATAAACATTGTCACTGACCATTTGCAGAATGGTCCAACGTCAACATTCTGTCTGGTGCACGAGTTGGACCTGGTGCACTGTAAACCTAAATAGGTACCTGAAGCAACACCCACAAGCAACCCCTTGAGTCTTTTAAGATAGGATTGTTTTGGTTTACACAAACACGCAAATTAGTGACCTGCCTAAGCTGTTTTCCCACATTTCACCAAATGCATGCTGGGATGAATTCCAGCCTGAGGGATGGCACCAAGAGAGAAACCTGTCGCAGAAGAGTAACTGCTATTCCAAAACGGTTTTGTGCAACAAGTCCCCAGAATAAAACATGTTACAAGTCGCTGTTGAAAATCAGTTTTGATGTGACAGGGTGGAAACATCGAGGTTTGCGAGAGTTAGGGGGCCTTCCTTGTCATGGTTGCAATAATAATTTTGGAACGGTCGTGCTTTAAAAAAAACAACAACGCTGATTGGCGGTTGGAAAGGGCAACAAACAGCAGCCTCTGGTGTTAAAGTCACCATCCTCAAGACCCAGATAAGCAATCAGAATATGAATGTCTGAGAATGGTAAAGTCTGCCCTTGCTCAGTGTTCTAGATTTACAATAATCTTTCTCATTGTCTCTCAAATTCACATTGAGACTCCTGTCCCTCTATAAATCCCCTCGGTTGCCGAGCCAACCCCGCTGAAACAGTCATGCGCTTCAATGTTAAAAAAGACATCCGCTTCTTTCAAGCCTTTCATCTTTTTAAGAACAAGTTGAATAAATGCGCATCATTTTTCCAACTGCAACCCTTTTTCCGCACACAGCTACAAAATGCCGCAGCCGTTTTGTGTTGTGATTAATGAGCTGTAATCAATACCTCTGCAGGTTTCTGAGCAACACCTAATGTGGCAATCCTTTTAGGCCGTAATTGCACATTGTAATTGTGCCCTGGCTAACAGGCCTTGTGGGGATAGTATAATTAAGAAGCTGCTGGAGACCAGATATCATTTTATGGATGTCTAACACAGACCTGGCCTGATGCAGCTGTGTCTGACAAGAGGGAAACGGTGGAAGACACAAATCATAAATACGAAAATGACTAAGGGAGAAGAAAAAGTGATGTGAATCTGCGCAGCGGGAGAATTCATCAAATCTGACTTCCATTGTCTTTCTCTTTGTCTAAATCAGTTTGTCTTTGAAGATTCTGAGGCTCTTTATGACTTACTTCACATATCTAACAGCCGGAGTGCAATTCAGAAATAAAAGAACACAATGATGGACGATGGTTAAAGACTCCAGGAGTTCACCTTCCAGCAGGGGATGATTGGACGGCGATTTGCCTGATGACAATGAAAGCGAAACCCCAGAAAGATCCTTATTTTCATGGTAGGAAAATGTGTCACAGAGTGTAAAATGTCATGCGTGATGAGCTCATTTTATGACATGGTACAAAAATAAAAATCCTTTCGTTTATTCAGTCGTTACTCATCACAGCACCAGACAATTTTGCCGGGATGCAATTAACAAACCACGCTGAGGAGTCACGACCGTCTGACACATTTAGACGAGGCTGGGGTATTTCAGGAGGGCGCAAACAAATCCCTGAATGACTCAAGACACCCCTGAGGAGATTTGGATTTTGACTCATTACCATCATTTTTATCTCAAAATTCGCTCATCTTAATCAGGCTTAAAGCAGAAAGTGGGGCTGCAGTTAATTGTTACTGAAAGACTGTATGCTGAAGACACATATTGGGGACTTTTTTCATCAAGGTTATCCAAACAGTTGGGCCAAATTATCCAACATTCGTGTGTTACCAGGGAGAGCAAGAAGTGGCGCTTGAACTGGGTTCCTGCATCTTTTTTCTCGTTGTTTCATGTATCCACTAATGCTGTCTCAAATACAGTAACTTGAAAATCTGAAAATGTACTGTATCCACCCTGAACGCTATTCAACCTATGAGCAATGTAAAATGTACTTCTAGGCTCTTTTTAGAATGTATGCTAGCTGTATATTCAACACATTGACGTATTCTCACCAAATAAAGTCGATATGGCAAGCATGTTAGACAACAAATGATGCTGAAATGTTCCATAGAGTTGAGGGGAACTGCAGAGCTGAGCGACTATTCTCTGTGGGTTTGCCACTCCAAGCGACCCCTTTCACACACGCATAGTAATTTGATCCATTGTTAATATAAAAATAATGATTATAGAGGCTTTAAAGAGCAAAAGATAGTTGTTTTGATGATTTTGTACTGATGCGCAAAAATGATAAAGACATAAATACATTTTAGAGGAGGCAAAGATACAAACAGTAGACCTGATGGAATACAGCCAAGAAATACAATTTAAAAGATGAATTCAGGGTAATTGAAGCGTTGGTCCCTATTTTAGTAGTTTTTGTCTATTGTTTCTGTTGTTGATGAAAACATCGTACTCATTAAGTTTATTGCTAAAATCTGGGAAAGAGGCCACATCTCTAAAAGCTAAAAGCAAAGCCCTCTAGTGGCCATAGTAATTACGACGGGAGCAAAAGAGGAAGTCAAGGTGACCTTAAACACATTGTGTTTATTGTAGGAGGTCCTCTAACCTAAAGTAGTTATTTCATCCCATACCACGATATGTCCCTAAACCTAACCAAGTGGTTATTGTGCGTAAACCTAACCAAACCTTAACCATAGCGTTGTCACATCATGAAACTGGTTTATTGTGCAACAGTGAGCTGTGACGGCTTTGGAAGGCTGCCGATAGAGTCGTCCTACCAGAAAATGCTTCTATTTGTCGTTCTAGAGAACAGTAATTAGGTGAGAATAATGTCATTATAACTGCCATGATTGATGGCCAAAAGCCATGAAAAAACTACAAAAAGATGTGATAAACACAAATGATCCTTTAATTGAGGGGCACAGCTCCATTTACGTGAAAAGCCCTGAGCTCAAAGCAACAAGTTCGAAACCTGTTGACTGGTAATTGTAACAGTAATTGTAATGTAATTGAAAAGGGCGTAATAATCTCTATCTTTTTTTTTATTTTATTGTCCATAGGAATAATAGTGTGTTTAGTTTTAATATTTAATCACAGAAGCAAGCACAGCAGAAAGCATTAACTGGTGTCATGGTTTAACACGGGAGGGCAGGGTTGTCTCTCTGTTATCAGCTGGCTGCTTTGTGCGGTTTGTCATTACCACTCAGACCTGACTGTTTCTGGGTTTATAATGGGTCTGATGCCCTGAGCGGCTGGCCTGCACTTAGTGCTGCCGGTGATTAGAGCTCGGCCTTTCATTTCTGCTGCAGAGTCAGTGTCATTATGTGCAAGGGGCGAGGAGAGGGGAAGTGAAAAAGAGGGTGGGGATGAGAACAGGAAAGATGCCGAACAACAACATTAGTTGAAAATATGGGCAAGCGCCATCCAAGTTTGAGTGTGTAAAGGGGAAAAAAATGTCCGTATGGGAGGATTTAAAAAGGCCCAGACAGGCACCGAGTGATGACCGCAGGCAGGTGAGATGACCGAATGATAAATGGCAAAAGTCCCTCGCTGGAAGACAAAGAAGACGAAGCAGACGGAGAGAAGGATGCAGATCTATACCGTGGGACAAGCTGAAGGTGTTGCATGTTTTACCCCATTATTAACACTACTTAATACCAGTGTTGTACATTTTCTTAATGGGGAACTCTACCAACGGTCTTCTTGGGGCGGAAGACTACAAGTTTGAAAATTTAAAAAAATCTGGGCATGTGGAGTTAGGAAGAAGGGAGCTTCCCAGACCTCTGTAGCCCGCTCCTCATCTCTGTTTGAGGCTATAGCGGCTTGAGGCTACTAGCATAACTCTCGAATCTCCGAGCGAACTGTCTGCGGTTGAGTTGCATTGTGGGTAATGTATCCACCAGCTTTTAACAAAGTAGAAGAATGCATGGAATAATAAAGACAATATCTGTGGTTCTGCTGCATTGATTTTGATCCTTTTTTTTTTAGGAGCGCAGTGCTAAATCGATGGAGAACTCTTTCAAGCTTAGCACTTGTTTTTAGGTTGATGTCCCACTTTCCAGGAAGTTCATTGCAGTACTTGAGGAAATCAACGTGAAACTTGCTTCAGACAGGTAACCAATCACAGAGAGCATTTACACCCACCTCTGCGTCAACTGAGCAAACTCCATCCACTGACGAAGACAGTGTAAAATGGTTGAAAGCTCCCGAAAAAACGTGCAAGTTGACTATGAGATGGGATCTTTTGGTCAAACTACTGTTCCCAAGGTCAATAATTAGCTCACCATTTAGTTAAGCTTACGTTTTTCATCAAACTTGCAGTGTGGCAATTCAGGTGCGAGCAGGACACGCTTTGAAAAATTGTTTTTCTTGATGCCTTCATGTGACACAGTATTTGTTTACTCTGTAGACCTTCATGCCCACGCCTATATCACTGCTCATGTCTGATTTATTGGATGCATGTCAATGGTTGCATCAGAGCTAAACCCGGGATTTTCACGAGTTCATGAGTTCATGAGCCGTGTGTTTGGATATCTGTGGATAAGTTGGCCTGGTCAGAAAATATGTACGTGGGTATATAGTCATATCCAACATGTGATTTGACATGCTGGTGCTGAGGCCTAAATTGAAAATATTAGCTCATGTTGTGACTGATCAATATCTCAACAGACGATGGTAACAGGTTGCTAAAAACCCATTTTAACATATCCACCTGAGCCGGATCAGAAATAGGAAAATATGACTCCTTGCAACTTCGTCACTCTGATTAATAAACACCAGTCCCCAGTCTAAATGTGACAATAAAAATCCAAACGAGGAAACATTCAGCTGAAATGTGAATGAAGCCTTTAACCAACAGAAAAGGCAGAAAAGAACGGAGATGGAGAAAGTAAGAGCTTTCATTGAAAGGGGTTCAGTGACTCTGCATTTTCATTGTTTCTCTGTCCACTGCCTGACTCATCCCTTTCAATAAGCACATTCAAACACAGTGACACAACAATCCCTCTCTCTCGCTCTCTGTTCTATCGTTCCTCCATCCGCTCAGTCTTATCGTTCTCCATCCCTTTCTTTGTTTCTTCTTTTTATCTTCCTGTCTCTCTCTCTCTCTCTCTCTCTCTCTCTCTCTCTCTCTCTCTCTCTCTCTCTCTCTCTCTCTCTCTCTCTCTCTCTCTCCTTCCCTCTCTCCTTCCTTTCTCTTCAGCTGAATCCTCAGAGTTGTTTTGTTTGGGAGAACTTCCTTTCTGTGGGTCTTTCTTCTCCCCTTCAATAAACGAGCCGGTCTTGTGATGGGAAACAAGAACTTCCCTATTTTAGTTTGCTCTGGGGAAAACACACACACACACACACACAGAGACACACCCAAGCACAGTCACAGGCCCATTTACCTACACAAACTGTACACACTCTACACACACACAAACACAAAGATTCAGACAACTACACAGTACATGTGCTTTTGTATTAAAATGTGGTTTAACCCAAACTCAGATTTACATGTATGCGTGCGCGTGTGAGAGACGGAGCGAGACAGCTGGGCTTCGTATTCGATCTGGATCCTGTTCGTCAGTTCGGACGGCCACGTCCACATCCCCAGGATGCAGACACACTCGCACGAATACACACATGCTGTCTGTTCATTTTATGTGCAAAAACCCCATCCGACACAGCAATTCATGCAACTAGTCCAATGACCATGTCAATATTTTTCAGACTACATGAGCTATATTTTACTAACCCTTTACCAACCGTTCGGACTAAAACTACATGCGCCATATGCACGTGGGACTTATGACACGAGCTGTTGATTTCTGAGTTGGAAAACATTTTGCTGCAGATCTTTACTGGAAGTTTGTCGTCTTGTCTTCTTTCATCTGGTCTATAATTCTGCAGTACAGTGGATGGACTGAGAATATCAGATTTCCCCCTTTACTTTTATTTCAAGGATAAGGCTGGCATTATACAATTTTTTTATTTTTTTTTTACGTTAAACAAATTCCGTGATAACTGATGACGTAAATCTTTAAAACAACGCACAAATCTGGAGTTTCATTTTGAAGAAAGGCTCAATAATTTTCTTAAACAGCTGGGCACTGTAGTCTTTAGCAAATGTTACTTAAACAGGAGTAAAAAGTGCATTTGTTGGGGACTATTTTCGTCTGTGGATTAATACACACAGTGCTCTTGAGTATTTACAGCAACAGGATGTTGTATGTGGGATTGAGTCAAATAAATAAACTAGTGTGTGTGTGTTCAAGCTGAAGGAACAAGTCACCCAGTGCAACAGTGTGGCTCATTGATTTTTGTAGTTTTAGACAATGATGGAGGTCTATGGCACAAAGGGTTTCAGCTATTTCAGGTTTTGGATACACAGACAATACTTGTTAGGAGGATCAGTTCATGTTTGGTTTTGTCTTTTAATGGGATTTGTTGATATAAACAAAAATATAGCCTTATCCTCTAAGTTGTCTGCTAATATTATATACTGTGCATTCTTTAAAATATTCAAACATGGAACTCCATGATTTCATGGCTGCATAATGCAACCAAATTGAAGTATTCTAGATGCATCATTTTATACACATTTCCCCAAAATTCAGCCAGACATATTCGGTATCTTTAGCAACGTGGGGCTCTCCACTCCGATTTCAAAAGACATTCTGTGGGTTTGAACAAAGACAGGCTGCACAGCATGACGTTTTTAATGACTAGCCCACCATCGCTGAGGCTTAAGGGGTTAAAGAAAGTACACAAATGGAGAGTAAGAGATGTTTTTTTGGTCCTTTGTAAACTGAGCATGTTTTGAAAATTCTTATAGAACCGCTAATGGATTAATGCTCCATACTGTGGCAGTGTTTTCTTCGCTGCAGTGGCGCTGTAAGGTGCCCTTTGTCCACTTCCCTTTCCTTTCTGTAGTTCAAACTGATCCTGAACATATGTACTGATGTAAGCAGGAATGTATGTGCTGATACCTGTTGAACATTTGACAACACTATAATAACTCTCCAACCAACTGTTGCAATGTTGATCAGAACAACAGGAAATATTTCATACTAACTGTGTTCATTCATTATTCGTGGTGACAATGCATTGGTGAGCTCTTTGTCTGTCTGTCTGTATGTTGGGAGCATTTCCATTATTCCCAGCATACCAATCAACACATGGCCTCCTGGGCAGCCAAAGATCATCAACTGACCCATACATCTCACCCACTGAGAGCTATAGGAATATCCGACATGTGATGTATGAGTCAGGAAAAGGTTGTTGTTTTATCACTTCATTTTCCTACTGGTGTATTCGGTTTTGTTTATGCCAAATGTTGGCATAAATGCATTTATTTTATTAATTATAATAAGGGCAGCTAACCCTAAACAACAGGTGAAAAATATATATAACATTAAAGGCACAAAGACAAATTAGCATGCAGTTTTGATTTTTACAGGCAACTGTGCTCCAGTGCAAATGACTGTTTGCTTATTTGCATACATTAACAACAATGTGCTTATTGTTTCAGTGAAACCAGCCAGTGAGCGGACTCCATTTCATTTAGCTGGTGACAGGTAGAGGAAGTCTTGACTGTGATAAAACATGTTTTAACAGCTGCAATGATTATTGTGTTCAGCCACATTCCCAATACTTAGTTTGAGTAACATTTAAGTCACATGTACCTCAGTGCTATCCAAGTTTCTATTTTTATTGCTACACCAACTCCACCTCAGTATGAACATGTTTTGCGACACCTTATTGTTTTGGAATTTGGAAAGCGGTGTCTCCACCGAGACATTTTTATGCACAAATTGAAAATGCGCATTAAAAACAGGTGCATTACAATGAATAAAAGAACATAAACGTGGTGATTACACGGCAGTAGTCTTCTCTTCAGTAACGAGGCATGGTGAAAAAGAAGTTGCCTGGAAACAACTTCAGTTCTATAAGTATGTGTTTAGCCCACTGTCGCTGTTCATCACAAATTAAATGGCAGAATGTAAACACAGTCACTGTAAGGAATATAATATATGTAAGGAATATTAATCATACTAGATTCCTAGTTGTTCTGTAGAAACAAGTCACCAAATCCTCAAACCGAGCTGACTAAACTGAATCTCCATTGTGACTGACCGAATCAGTACTTTTAAATAATAAAAATGTTGCAAATATTTGGCTGCTGAGCTGTTAACCTTATAAACAGTGCTTTCATAGGCCTAGTTTTGTTCTGAACTGAATGTAACAGTTTGAGCCGGCAAAAGATGGAACTTACTACTGAACCGAGGACAGTCATAACAGTGCACTGAAATGTGATGCGATTGCTGGGCTTAGAAAAAAGTAAACAACCGACCCATCCAGTGACTACAAATCTTTTAACTGAACTAAACGAAACAATTCGAATCAGCAAAGTGAGTCGCGTTAACCCCTTGCGTAAAGTTTAACATATCGTAGCCCCCTGCCAAGATATACCGACCCCATCTCTTCTTTCATAGCATGGGAGTAAGAGTCTGCATCTAAACACTGAGCCAAACGCGTTGTCGCCTTTTGAATTGAGGCAATACCATAAATGAAATCAAATAAAGTCATCAAAATAATCGAAGTCAAAAAGTTTGGATACTTTACCAAGATCAGTGTGTATATCCTAGAAAATGTGTCTTTGTGCATGCATGTGTGTTTCTGCTTGACCATTTCTGTTCAAAAGGAGAGTTCAGTTCACGTCAGGATCACCGACCTTGCAACAAAAGTCTAATTCATGTCCAAAGATTCTGAAGATCCGACTCATCATGAGTTATAGACCAACTACAAAGTCACAACTCTTTATCTCATGAGGAATGAAGCACAGTTTGAAAGACTGAAGGTCGTGAGAGGCACAACATATTTTAGGAAATTTCCAAACCACGAAATAGTTTTCAGGGTGACTCATATCAAAACCATGTGCTGCAGCACACCGCAGATCAAATGAAAGGGAAAAAATATTATAAAAGCTCAAAGAGACTTCAACTCAATCGTTCTTTTCAGTAATTTAAAATATACTTTTTGTAGGATTGTATTCATGTTTGCTGTTTGGGTATTCTGACCTCAGTGAAAATGGTCTACAGTCTACTTTCAAATGGAAGGAAAACACACAAATTCACACAAACCTAAGGTATGTGGAACCATTAGATGCCATTTGCCATGTAGCTGCAAGCAGAACCATTTCTTTCAGTGACTTCCTGTGTGGTTGTGGCCACTGTGGTCTCCAACACCTGTGAACATCCGGAGTTTAAGTTACACTTAAAGACCGTTCACAAGAGATAAAGCAGCTGTGCACTTCACACCCACCTATGAGCATTTATGAAGAGTTTTGTAGATACAATCAACGAAGAAGTAGGCCTTTTAAGGAAAAAATCTGCAAATAAATCAAGATATTTCCAGCAAACCCTATAGCATCAGTTTCCAGTTGTGTGGTTATTGACCACTGGATTTATGACTGGCTTACCTTGAAAAAGGCTTTGTCTGCCAAACGTTTTATATCACAGTAACTAATGCTATAAAACTGTCCACACATTCTTGCAAGAGGCATTCTGGGAAACATCTACATGTTACTTGTTATTACTTGTATACTTCTTCGAATTGTAACATATTGAATATATAACATTGGCATTGGATTTCACTGAACGAAATCCAGTGCTGACGTGGTTCTCTGGTGATAGGGTTGGATGTAGGTGAGGTATATGTTCATGTTATGCCGCACACAATTTAGATAGTATAAGTCAGTATTTCCCTCCCACATTGCAATGGAAAATAATCCTAACTGACATTAAAAAGCTTCCCTCAAATCAGGTTTGTTGGGACAAAATGTCATGAAATTGGGGTCAATGGGCTGGCTGGACATAAAAACTATAAACGTTCAAAGCCATGCAGGTACAATCAACAACTGTATTCCAGAGTATAGAAAGTACTGCGCTTACTGCAGCTCCTTTAGAGGATAAAAGCAACATTTGAATTGGACTACATGCAGGGCAACTTTTCTTTCAGGAGGACAGAGGAAGAGAAAACCTGATGGATGATTTAACTTCATTTGAGGGATCAACACCCAGCAGCACAGCTCCTTTTGGCTCACTGTCACTTTTTTAAAAGAATGGAGTTGGGGTTGGAGGGTGGATGGGTGGGAAGGGGTTGGTGTGTTGGATCGTGTTGTGATGGAGAGAAAGAAACAGGAGGAGGGATTTGCAGACCGGATAGCGCGGTGACATCAGCTTTGAAAAATGTGTGTGTGCAAGTGTGTGTTTGTGTGTGTGTGTGTGTGTGTATGTGTGCGTGTGTGTGTGTGTATGTGAGTGTGTGAGTGTGTGCCAGTGTCTGAGAAAAAGCTAAATCAGAGGGGAGGAGGACAGAAAGAGCTCTCACTCTGTTCTTTTTTACTGAGGACCAAATGTCAGACAAGGAGAACAGGAAACCACAAAAATGGTCTTGATTAAAAAGTTGCTGTTTCAGAAATGTCATTTTTCGACACCTCAGATAACGTTGGCCAACGATTTTTGAGGGTCAGTCTGTTCCCATGTTTGTTTGTTTTTTCTCATTGCACAGTCGCATGGATATTATGTAAACTGCGTGTGAACAGAGGACTGTTTCACCTTCTGAGATGCATTCTTCAGGATGTTTTCCGACTGTCCTGCCAATGCATGCTGGGATAGGCTCCACCATCCTAAACCCTGAATGTAGGCTACAGTAAAAGCTGATCCAAGAAATGTATGAATGATAAAACTGAATTTTAGGGAATGTATCACATGACGTTTTACTTTACAGCTTGGTCAGCTCCATGCAGAATAATGCATATGACATTGTTCACAGGTGTATAAAACAGTGGTTGCATCCCAATTCCAAACAGCCACTAGCAGGTTTTGAGCGTGGTCACACTCCAAACAGTTGCTATGCATACCACAAGTGCTTGATCTTTGAGTGTCATGTTGAGCAAAAGCATTTTAAAGTTTCATTTTGTATATGGTACGTACTGTTAGCGGGGTGCACGGTGGCAGAGTGGCTAGAGCTCCTGCCTCCCAGCAAGGAGATCGCGGATTCGAATCCCGAACCAGACCAACGTCTCTCTGGGTGGAGTGTCCTCCACGTATCACCGTTGGGTCTCTCCGGGCTTTCCGGCTTCCTCCCACCGTCCCACATTAAGGTTAATTGATTACACCAAATTGTCCCTAGTGGATGAATGTGAGTGTGAATGGTTGTCTGTCTCTGTGTCAGCCCTGCGACGAGTTGCCCACCGTCCAGGGTGTACCCCGCCTAAGGCCTAAAGTCACTGGGATAGGCTCCAGTCACCCACGACCCCCAATGGGAACAAGCGGTAACTAGCATGTTAGCATGTAGTGTGGAATTGGGACAAAGTAGATGTATATAGTGTATTTCTTTATGATAATGCTAAGAGTCTTCCATGAGTTTTTGAATCCATGACATGAGAGTCTGAACTGTGAAATGCAAGGGGCAATTCATGGCTGTCTGAATCTGTCAGGTGGCCCTGAGGCAAAAAAAAAAAAAATGCTGTTGGGCCCCTTCTGATCCCTCCACCTAATGCACTCTATACAATGAGTACAGTATGTACCCTGTCACCTCCAAGTTCCCAAGTCCAGTGCAACCAGAACTCCTATGATGGAATAATACCCAGTGTTAATTTGTGATAATTTTATTAAAAACAACTTTATTCAAAACATAGATTTTGACACAGTCACACTACGTAAATCCCTGACCCCTCTCCCCCCACTTTGCCTTTGGGTCTTATTGTTCCCTTTCAGACCAGGTCTCCTTTTTTTAAAAAGTTACAGTGCTGTAGACCTCTTGTTGTGACAGTTGGTGTCATCCACATGGCTTTTTGGACAGGAAAAAAAACAATAATAATATGTCTTTTTGAATTTGAATTTGTCAAAATTTGGCCAAATGTTCATTCACCTCTTCATTCATTCATTCATTCATCCATTGAGGGGTTTGTTGAGAGAGTGAGCCATGGTTTTCAATAGACGATCTCTGGACGAATCAGACAGCGTGCTTAACCGTGAGAGAGAGAGAGAGAGAGAGAGAGAGAGAGAGAGAGAGAGAGAGAGAGAGAGAGAGAGAGGGGGAATAGGCGTTTCCACGTTTCAGCAGCCGGTGGCAGAGCAGCGGACAGCGAAGCAGACGGACAGAGAGAGGAACCACGATCATCCTAAACCCGGCATTCCTGTTTTATTATTCCCTAACAGCTGACCGGCAGTTCATCTCACCCGTGTCCCCTTCACGGTCGCGTTTCCCCCACGCTGATGAAACAGATTCCATCACTGTGCGACTTGAAACCGAAAAAGTGAACCGAACCCACCGAGACCGACGTAGTGGACTTTATTCCCCCCCCCCCTGCGGCACTTCTGTCATCTCTTTAACCGAAATAAAAAAAAAAATAAAAAAAAAATTCCCACAGAGCTGCTTTTCTGTGAGATCCAGAGGAGATTACCTTCCCGCAGACTCACGCATCTCTCTCCCTGTCTCTAGCTGACTCATTCCTGCTGCGCTCGGGGTGAGTACGTCTCTGTTTCACTCGCTTTTTCGACATCTCTTCCCATGCGAACCGCTTTTATTTCGGAGGCTTCCTCCCTTTAAGACACAAACCTCGAGGGCGTAGTTCATGAATTGGGCCGTGCCGGGAGTCAGGCAGCCTCCTCCATTCATGGATATGGATCGTTTCTCTCCTCGCATACCGTTACACGACGGCTGTGTGAGATACTCGCCTGCTTCACAGGCTGCCTGTCAAATTTAGTTTTCCGGCTTGTTTTGGCATCAAATAGGTCAATTACACAGAGAGGGGAAAAGTTGAAGAAATGGGGCGTTCAGGGCCCTTATGGATTTATATAGGCTATAAGAGCATATTTTTGCACATGATATTCATTCAAGTGGACATTTGGGGCACTTGAAGAACACTTTTATCCCGTTGTCTACAAAGGCTTTAGTCAAAATACCCGAGAATTGAAACAAACATAAAACCGAGTTTTAATATAGGCTATATAAAAATAGGAAGGTTTTGTACATGTACAATGGGCTGTGAAGTGACAAGCCATGTGAAATGTGCAATGCCTTGTTGACTTGACACGACTCAGTCAAGAACTTGACTGCTAAGTGGCAAGTTGATGAATTTCCTATTCCCAAGAGGGCTTTCAACACACCATTGATTAAACTAATTGGATTGGGTTTAATTTGGCTGTAGTCATTCACTATCCAATGTCCTTTTCATTACTTCCTAGTCAAATATTCCTATGATACTCATATACTTGATTTTGTGATATTATGTTCGCCTGTTAAATAAGTTACTTTTATTTATGTAATATTAGCCCATAGGGGTTTGTTCCCTAAATTGTCTGTGATGTTTTTACTGGGCCATCTCTGTATTTATAAGGATCACTGCAGTTCTTTTGGACCAGATTGTCTCTAAACCCACAGAAAATTCAGTCAGAGGAAGGAGACGACCACCTGTGACCGTCCGGGATGGCTGTGTGTGTGTGTGTGTGTGTGTGTGTGTGTGTGTGTGTGTGTGTGTGTGTGTGTGTGTGTGTGAGCGGATGGGGAAGGGGTGGGTCTTTTATGAATGGATGTGTCTGGCCTGCCGACACTGTATGAGTGCATGTGTGCTGGGAGGGGTGTCGGTGACCAGTACCCCTCTCCCTCACCAATAGCTGGTTTCTATCACCTGGTATACCTGTATTGTCTGTTTTCTAATCCCCTAGTTAGTGTCACAAAAGTATTCCTATAATATTCTTGTTGAATATCAACTCAACTCAATAGCAACTCAAAGTGCGGGACATAAGACATTAAAAAGGCATTAAGACAAAGTATAAAAGAAACAGGCCCGTTTTGTAAAGTTAAGACATTCTGTTACGGGGAAAAATAAGTTGAGTACCTTTAGATTTGCATAAAATAAATGTAAATTCTTAGGAACTTATTAATAGAATGGGAGCGGAAAACATAAAGCAGTGAAAGCCAATGTGATTGATTATTTCGACATGTGTTAGTGTATTTTGCAATGCAGAACCCTGTTTAATATCTGTTTTTTTCTTATTTTAAGTAGGGCTGCAACTGTGCATTATTTTTTAGCATTGATTAGTCTGATGATTATTTTCTCGTTTGGTGTATAAAATGTCAGAAAATAGTGAAAAATGCCGATCACAATGTCACGGAGCCCAAGGTTACATCATCAAATTGCTTGTTTGGTCTGACCAACAGAGACATTAACATAAGACAAAGGAAATCAGCAAATCCTCACAATTGAGAAGCTGAAACAAGAAAATGTTTAGCATTTTTGCTTAAAAGAATTACCAATTATCAAAACAATTGCGGATTCATTTTCTGTTGATCAGCTATTCTTTTCAGTTATCACTTTAATCGATTTACAAGCCGTGCATGCGTTTAATCAGTGTCCTTCCCTTGCATCCTGACCCCATGTGACATACATGCACATACCGCACACAAACACTTCAGAATGTGTAACACTTGTACAGCATGACAGCTGTGAGTTCATTTCCTGTGAGGCTGTATTCCAGTCATATTATAGCCCTACAGTGTACACGTTTTACAAGCTGTTTAACAATCCCAGTAATGGAGAATGGGGAAGAGTCACCTTTATTTTATTGAAATAGTAACTGCAGGTCCCTTCAAGTTTCAGAAAGAGTAGTAAATTCTAGTTAAGTGTAAAGTATAGTCTTTCAAGTGCTCGCAACAGTAAAGCGTCCCTGTAATCTGTGCGTTGAATGAGTGTGTATTCTTGCAGGTTTATGAGGACCTTTAAGAAAAGTGGGGACGTTATGACTTCCTTTAAAAACGACAGTTTGAGGGTTAAGACATAGCGTTAGGGCCAAGATAAGATTTAGTTTTAGGTTTAAATTAGGGCAAGGGGGTTTAGCAAGCACTTTTTGTGGTTAAGGGCTAGTGTTCTCACAAGTATACAAGTACAAAAGAGTGTATGTGTGTGTGTGTGTGTGTGTGTGCCTTGACTCAGCTTTTTAGGAGCCGGTCCCTGATACATATCGATCTGTCTTCTCGGATGGATAAAAAATAAAAACTGGGCAGCGCAGCAGAAATGTGCTTCCTCTCTCGGGTTCACTTCCTCTCAGTGTGTGTGTGTGTGTGTGGGTGTGTTGGTGGTGTCGGTTGTCCCCTCGCCGCCGCCAGGGGAATGTTTGTGGTTGACTGTTTGCAGGCGCTGAGTCAAACACAGTTTTCGGGAAGATCTGCGTCTAAACTGGTGCAACTTGAAACAATCAAAACAAAAGAAAAACGTGTCAGGATTTTGGTTTTTTTTTGCAAGGACTTTGTCGTCTCCGTGGTCAGCAAGCTGTTCGCTGCCACACATTCCAGACAACAGATAATGGAATATCACTTCATCACTTCACCATGACCATGGGAAACAAATTGTAGCTTCTGTTTTAAGCCGAAAAACCAAAGTCTTTAAAGGATTTTGCTATTTTTAGTATATAAGGAAATGCATCTCTTTACCGCACACTGAAGCTCATAAATTCAGTCAAGTTTACCCAAAATGAAAGTCTGGTGTTGAGTATGGTCACTTCTGCAACCACAGGAAATGAGGAATGGAAACTTCATTCAGACGAACCTGGACCATCATCTGATCCGTTTCCTCTCTTCTCTCGTTTCGGTGTCATTTGGTGCGAAACATGACGGAGCAGGGTGGATATACACCAGTATGCAGTGTCTAGCTTACTGACCCTATCTTGCAAACGTAGGGCTGGGCAGTAGCTGACGATTCGTGATTTTAATCAGTGTCCAAAAATACAAGCTTTCATGCCAATCCATCCAGTAGTTGTTGATATATTTAGGTCTGGACCAACTGAAACTGAAAGACCAACCAACAGACCCACATTGCCATCCCTAGAGCCCCAGAGCCACGCCGCTAGTAAAAATACAGGTTATTCCATACTGTTATGCCTCAACTGCAGACATTTATAATCAGTTTCATCATAGACAAGAGACACGACGTCTGCACACTAATTCATCAGCTCCTGCTGACAGCTGGCTTGCTAGCATTAGCATGGCTGAGCGTTAGCATGAAGAAAGTGGAATTTGCACACTAGTTCAGTAAACAGCAGCAGGCCCGCATACAGTAAGACAGTTCACGCCACAGTTTACAGGTCAGCTTACGCAGCCAGCTATCATCTCCACTGACTGAAAATAGCCTTTTTGTGGACTTTGTAATAAATACATTTGCACAGTGCAGACGTTTGACCACATCGTGCACAAAATTTTGGATTAATCAAATTAATTTCATATAGCGCACTGACATACTGAGACTTTGAATGTTAACCTCTTGCTGCATTGCAGGGTTTGTAAGGTTCCTGTGAAGGAATTCAGGCTCAACCATTATGAGCGTTGTAAGGTTTTTTTGTTTGTTTTTTTGAAGCAATACAAAGGCAAAGGCATAGAAAAGAGTTTTTGAGAAGAGCTATCCCATTAGCTTGTTGAAAATAATAGTTTACCTGTCAAAAGACTTTGAATGCCCCGCTGCATTTGGCATTGGCCTTCCTCAGGGGGCATCACACAGTTTCAAACAGACAGTGGAGGAGACTGAGAGCTTTTCAAACCTTTAGTATGAAGAGAGAGCCTTGGATTTAGTTTTTCTATGTTTCTTACACCACTCTGTCCACAAAACGGTTTGATGTCTGCACCCAAATATAATCCGTTTTTGTCTTTGAAGAACTAACATTTTGTCACAGATTTTTCTAATATTTAGTTAAAAAAATAAAATAAAATTCTTATAAAACATTTTATTACTGTTAGGATTGAGAAATCACTACAGGACTGCATTGTTGTCAGTGTAGAATAGTCACTGAAAAAGCCTTTATATCATCATGAGACCCAGGCTAACCTGTTGTGGACGACAATGACAGGCCGACATTTGATATTTAATAAAGCCCATCAGCCTGATCTGACTACAATGCATGCCGACACAGAAGACTGGGTAATTGAGCAGTGACAGATATGTCACTGTCAGACCATCCCTGCCTTTTGTTCCTCATCTCTCCCTCTGCTGCGTGTTTGTTTACATTCAGCATGTGTCCGCCATGCTCTCAGGAAGCAAAGAGGTACAGAGGGTCAGTGTCGTTACATCTCTGGCTGTAATCCGCGCTACGGCTGCTCGCTTACATCGTCTTCTGCTGCCGCCCCCTTTTTACCAGCTGTGCTCTAGGTGTCCGTTTACAGATTAAATTAAACTGTGGAAGCACGTGCCACTTTTTAACTCAACAGGAAAATGCTTCTTTAAGTAAACAAACAGACCTGTTCCAGACACGCAGCGAGCAAAACAACCTGAGGTTAGAACTTGCAACAGAATTTGCATCGTAGTCCTGCAGCCCAGAACAGATGCAAAGCTTGAAGTGATGCGGCTAACGATAACGTTATGGAATAATCCCCTCACTACAAATATTCAGGCAGTTAGTATATGAAGCATTAAAACAGCACTCTAAAATTGATCTAGGAAGTGATGCAATTATTTTATGTCATTGCTGTAAATGAGCAAACTACCAAACTAAATAAAGGTTAAATACACAAATCTATGTTTAATTGACTTATTGCCTCAAAGGCTTTGGCTCCCAGTGACACTAACTTGATTTAAAAAGGCTGCCGCCTAAACTTCAATGATGTGAATCATCAGTTGAGACGCCCCTGAGCTGAACCTCATTTGTCAGTCAAATCACTGCACGTCTTTTAGCTGCGTCATTGGACACAAAGCCATGCAGTATTACAGCATGGCAGCTGATAAACTTCTACAATATGACTCTTGTCTCAAAATGACCGAGCTCCAAAGCTAACTGTAATGGACATAGTTATGGGTGATGGACACGACGCAGGGCAGCGCAACTCGTTTCTGTTTGCTGCTCCACTGCTGAATGCTAGCAAAGTCAGCTAAACCACTTTTGAATGAGGCGCCGGTACAACCTCCAGCTGTCCGATGCGAGTGACTCTTCAGCCGACAGAGCTGTCAGGAGCCACGCGAGAGAGACGCTCCTAAGTGCTCAAGCACTTTATTACTGAATCATGAACACAATGCCCAACCCCCCCCCCCCCCGATTCTATTCAGATACATCCCTAATACTCACAACTGTATATCAGGTGAAATGGCACAGGAAACCTCGGCCTGATGTCTCGCTCTCAGTCATTGGGGTCACAGGAAGTGATACTGCGAACAGGACAGAGAAGGACTGGGCCAAGAGTGAAACCAGCATCCAGAGCCAAGCGTACCACCCCCACTCTTTTTAAAAATGTCTATAAAAAAACACTGTTTCTTGTGTTGTACTCAGCCAGAGCACTGGATGCTCTGCTCTTGGGCAAACAGGAAGTAATGCCTTAAAGGGGAAGTCTGCATTTCCAGTTACATCACTGGGTTATAATGACTTTTTATTTCCCGTCACAGATTTCTTGTATTCTAGATGCATTACAGGTGATGCTATTAGGTGGGATTTGTTATCCAACTCCACCCACTAGCCTCTATGAATATGTGCAATTTCATTTGCAGGTTGATGTATTTGGCAAGATGATTATGTTGATGTTTACTTGAGAATCCGCATCAAAAACCATGTATATGTTCCTTGGAAGAGGAAATGAGCTGCTAGTCACAATTTATCAGGCTTGTAACCCGAAGGAGAGATTTACCTTGATACAGTGTTTGAATATCTGAAGCATGTGCAATGATTTATTTTAAATTCCCCCAATGCCACAAAGGTTAAGCCTTTCTCTCTCAGGCTGCAACCACATGGACAAAAAAAACCAAAAACATATTTAATCCTTTCAGCAACTGCTTTGTTGTGTGGACGGTCGGTTGCTGTGCTACAAGTGACGAATACACCAGCGAAAAGCTACTTTTTAATGCTTGCTTCCACGTTTGATGCTGTTTATCTGCTCTGTGTTGTAATTGAATCCATGCAAATACAACATGCTGCAGATTTTTCAAATGTCCTCTTTTTGGGGTTGAGCAGCAACGCATCAACAGGGTAGTGGGGATGCAAAAAGGTACGACTTTAACGTGGTTTTGGGCGAAACAGGAGTGATTGCATTGATTTTATTAGATGGAGGGAGAATCAAAGGGGTGTTGCCTGCGTTAACACACAACTGTCGAAATGTTTCATGAGCCCAATCTGTCTGACTGGCAGTGTTTCACAGTGGCCAGAATAATGGATGAAATTGTCTCCACACACATGCAGTACACCTAAGCCTACACAGACGGGCAGAGCCACACAAACAGCAACAGTGCAGATGGGCTGAAGCGCACACACGCACAAACACGTGCATATGCACACACACACACTAACACGCTCTTTCTCTCTGTTTTTACATGCACACACATACAGTATGTGCGAATTTGATTCAGGCCATTCCCCTTCGTCCGTCTGCATAATCTACTCTGCCGCTCGAGTCAAAATGAAACGCCTCAGTGGGTCTGATTAGATTTGGTAAGAGTTGATTCGATTGAGGGGAGGGAGGTGAACACAGCTCTGCAGTGTGCGTGTTTTAAGTGTTAGAGGACACAGGAGTCCCTGCATTCAACTGCCTTTCCCCCTTGTCTTTCAGTGTATACATTAGTGTAAAAGTGTTTGATCATACCAAACTCTCCACCACTTCCTGAGCGCCATCGCACTGTTTGATCTAAGTTGGAGTCGAGTAGGAAACATCATCAGGCCCCTCGAGTCCCGCTCGGTGGTGTCGAGCTGATGCATTTCACATGGTCTTCTCATCTACATCTGCGCACAACCTCACACTCGTGTACACACTCAAAAGCACAACTCACAAGTACGTCACCATTTAGGTTAATTTCCTACAGTACCTTCCAGGCAGCCATCCGTTTCCAGTACTTTTACAAAGCCAAGATCATGAACGTACATGCTGCATTCAGGTGCTTGTGGGAAAGTCCAGTATCTAAGATTCAAAGGGTTTGGTCACCAAAATTGAAAAAAAAACATTCAGTATTTAGTATACCTTTAGTGGTATTAATACAATGGAGGTGAATGGAATCTTGTTCGTGGTGCTCAAAGTGGTGTCAACCGTTTTCATGGTGGATTATTTCTTTGGGAGAAAGTAGTTCCAAAGGAAACCGTTCAGCTGTAGGGCAGCCTAGTATTAACAAGTACAGTATTCAGTATATTTACGCGTATTTGCTTCCTGGCTGAGAGTTAGATGAGAAGACCGATACCACTCTCATATCTGTGCGTAAAGTATGAAGCTACAACCAGGAGGTGGTTAGCTTTGTTTAGCATAACGACTGCTAGCAGGGAGAAATGGCTAGCCTGGGTCTACACTTTGGTTTTTGAACAGATTAAACGTGATAATTCGTGTGCTTTAGAGGTGCCGGTAGCCGGATCTTGTTACCATTGGAAAGAGCAGGACTAGCTGTTTTCCCCTGTTTCCAATCTTTGTGCTACGCTAAGCTAATCATCTCCTGGCAATAGCTTCATATTTAACCAACAGGCATGTGAGTGGTATCGATCTTCTCACCTAACTCTCAGGCAAGAAAGCAAATAAATGTATTGCACTATGAAATTTTGCTCTCAACAGCCTTAAAATGCAACTGCATTATAACTGACACAAAGCTTAGAAATACCTCAAAAACCCAAATTAAACTAAAATGGAAAAAAAAAAAGAAGCCAAAAACCCCTGAACTGCAATAACCCTGGTGTGTGTGTGTCTGTGTGTGTAACACACGATGAACTTTTTGGCCAGTTCTTCTTTTTGTCCTGCGACAGACGAGCACTCAGCCTGTGGCGCCGTGGAGAAGCTGGCAGTGCCCATCGGGGGGTCTGGTGTATGTTTGCGCTTCTTCATCTGCTCTTTGGATGATGACGGATATTTGTGTGTGTGTGTGTGTGTGTGATGAGCAAGTTAGTGGTGTGGGTGGAAAGTACAGGAGGTTTAACAGTTGCCCTGGTGAGCCATGAGTGCCTTGATGAGACGCTTTGTGTTGCTGAGGCGATTCAGAGCCATCGCATTTTCATGCCACCCTAAAGTAGACCAAATGTTGTCCTTATGTACATAATGAAAGACTGTTTGAACATGTTTAATGGCAGATTTTTGGTTGGTGCCCTCTTCTGGGGGAATAACACACTTGTGGAATACATGTTTGAGCTTAAAATCTTCTGTTAAAGCCTCAGCTACGAGCATCCATCCATGTCATCCGTCTAGAAAAGGAAAAAGGAAGTTTGCCTCCTGAACTCATCAGTTGAAGCCCGGAAAAAGTCTTTGCCTGCCTTCATTTCATTACCTCCATTCCCTTCTCCAGTGCATGTGTGTTCAGGACTGTGTGTGTATATTCATGTACTATATGTGTGGTTGAAAAAGCCTCGGGAATCGCGTTAACCTCCTCGCCACAGAGATGAAAAATTCACAAAGTACATGTGCGCACACACACGTGTACCATCTCTCCTCTTCAACTCAAGCTGATAAAATGTGATGCAAGTGTCAAACTTGCTCTGTGTGTGTTGTTTATGTAACCCTCTGGGGACCTGTGTACCCACCTAGTGCCTGAGGTATTGCAGCTTGCACTAATGCATTGTACCATTACACAAAAGCCTGACTAGAAGCTTTAATGTAAAACCTTTTCACAGAGTTTTTGGAGAAACTAAACCCGCGGTGGGCCACAAGCAGCCCACAAGCCCCATATGTCCTCTCCAGTCTCGTCCCACATCTGTTTCTTTCTTTGCAGCACTTAGTATTCCGTGTTTGGAACGTCCTCTCATTGATGAGTTAAATTTCCATTTTGCTCAGTCCATTTTGAAATTGTCCCAGTGCTTAAAAACTGCTTTAACCTGCCTGCCTTCTCTTTTCAATTGGCTTGCTTTGGGAGTGCAGTGGGGTTTAAAAGGTGAAATCATTGAAGAATCATAGTTTTCAAGAATATTTGTACTGTTTGTATCGACCTTCAAACCTTGGCCCTTAGCCATATGCATTTGATTACATGTGCAACCTACAACCCTGAGACAAATTAGCTACAGTGCTCCAAGATGGATGCTTGATGTTTGGATTTGTGCAAAGGTGACCATCACAGATATCGACTGTATGTACCATTTTCAATGATTTACCTGAAGCTGAAAGACACACGCACAGTTTAGGAATGTAAATGTTAAAGTATATTTGCACTTGACTGGTGCCATTTTTGGCAGGCAAGTGAAACATTGTCAATGTGCAGGTATTTGTTAAAATAGGTTAATCTGGAAGAGAGACGCCAGTAAAAGACTGTTGTGTGTGAATGTAGCTACATTCATTAATGTATTCCATTTCAAATTAAGGTTAATGTGGCACATTACTCCCAATAGATCAACTTAAAGCCACTATCTGGAGGATTCGTTTGCGATTGTAGCATCTTTCAAACTGTTTTGATGGCATATGTTGTTGCTTGTAGCATCTGTGTCGCATTTGATTCCACCACTAGGGGGTGCTGAAGTCTGGAAATGATTTATTTGATTTTAATTCTACACATAGTGGCTTTAATTTACCGTGAAAGGGCTTAACTTGTAGTGGCTACACATCACCAATACTAGTAAAGACTCAAGGTTTTTAAATTCTTAGTAAATTCCATGATGACATTTGTGTGATTAAAATAACACATTAGCTGCTTAGCTGACTGATTATTTAGCTGGCATTGGCTATCTTAGCTGGCAATATAAACAACTGATTAAAAATATCATTATCACAGCGCTGCACTGTTTCTCATATTGTCTTTTGGTGGTGTTTTAGACAGAGTTTGGACAGACGAGGAACTATTGAGCAGGAAAGTCAATTTTACTTAAGCATTAAAAGGAAAGGCAAACTGCATTACCAGATTGAGAAAATGAGAGGGAAACAATAAATAGCCCTGCCATGTTCCTTTTTTAAAGACTTAGACAGCATCTAGTCTCACATTAGGAGGACATCTCGGATGTGTAATAGAGCAAATGGATCTTTAATGGTTGTATTACATAAGCAGTAATTGAATCCAAGCAATCTTAGTGATGAAAGTTACATTTCAGCCATACTGATAATTGCTGAGAAGACAGAGCTGTGAGCTGTTTTGGTTGCTAAGGCAAGTGGTTTGGTAACCAAAGAGCTAATTAGCAATCTTTCATAATGAT
Organism: Coreoperca whiteheadi; assembly: GCA_011952105.1. NCBI lineage: Eukaryota > Metazoa > Chordata > Actinopteri > Centrarchiformes > Sinipercidae > Coreoperca > Coreoperca whiteheadi. The sequence continues at coordinate 14,842,421 of CM022475.1, forward strand.
ATCCTAGTACATCTTGTAATAATTCCTAGTCAGTTCACGTGTTGGTAATTATATGGTGAAAAAGTGCATGGTTGTTGGTTGTTCTTCACTGTAATTGTGGGTACTTTGATGGCTGCATAACTGCTCTTTAAGTAACATTGCTATGTGCCATGTATCTGAATACATTCTCAATAAACTATGGTATGATATTGGTAGATACCCAAGGTGCCCAGAGGATTAATCCTATTGACTAAAGTGATCCCCTGAATTTTCCTCTACGTTTAGCTCGTACACCACAGTGCCTTAATTCAGCCTCACAGAGCCGCTAGTATGGCTGTAGATTCGTAGTCTTTTTCAACAGAATGAGGTGCAAATCTTGCCATTTGTAAGTCAACAGGTTCCAGGCGCCATGAATATCTAAATTGTCCAGCTTTGCCAAGAGGTACACTCATTTAACTGTGAGTCATTACCTCAATAATGTGGAGGAGAAATGGCAGGACTGCACATGGAGTCGAATTCACCTACTGTTGTGTTAGTGTAGAAATCCATAATAGAGCTGTAATGTGAAGAGGCAATGAAGGCAGGCAGGTAAAGTAAAGTACACCTGTTAGATGTCTAACATCCCCCCGATGCAGGGTGATTGAGTTGAGTTTAATTTCCTCTAAAACTGCACCCATCTTCCTCCCTGGTACCAGCATGCTTAATCCACTAATGAAACAACAGAGAGGACTGAGCGAGCATTAGAGGAGGAGTCGAAGAGAGAGAGAGAGGCGGGGAGGAGGCAGACGAGCAGGCACAGTAATCTGAAATTTTGAGTCACGCCTGGAGTCTGAAACTGACTGAACAACTTGTTTAATCTCTAATGGACTGTTTGGGGAGTCTGGCCCATTTATGTGTGTGTGTGTGTGTGTCAGAGAGGGGTCAATGGCTCTAATATAGACAGCCATTCCCCACAGTCCCTGACCATTTGACTCCACATCCCCGTTAGTAAAAGAGAAGGGGAAGCTGCCATTAAAGATTGCATCTCCTCTGCGTGTGTGTGTGTGTGTGTGTGTGTGTGTGTGTGTGTGTGTGTGTGTGTCTTGTCCCTTCTCCCCCTTCGGCTCAGATGATGGCTGTAACTGACGGTGACTCAGACTAAACCCCACCCCTCGGTCCTCTTCTCCTTCCTCTTCTTTCCCTCATCCTGCCCTCCTTCCTTTCCTTCCTCCCGCTCACTGTTCTCTCACACCTCCTCTACCCTTTATCCCTTCTGTCTCCCTCCTCTCCACTTTTTCTTAGGTTCAGAGCAGCAGCAGCTCTTGTGTTTGCTGTGGCAGTTACTGTAGATTAAGGTTCAGGGTATAGATGTACTCTTCGCCCACTTCCTTTTTTGTAAAATAATAATTTCTTAATTTCGTGTTTCCACCATGAGGCTTTGCATAATCTTACCCACAAACATACCTTGATGTATAAGATAGTATACACTATCCTAGGATAGTCTCCGGCTACCATGAAACATTGATAAATTCACATACACAAGATAAGAGCCATATGTAGCTACATTCATCACAGTCATAAATGACGCCCCATCTTTTTATCTTCTCTAAAAGTTGACAATTCAAGATCAAAAGTCATTCCAAATTCTTTCCACACTTTTTTACAGGCTAATGCAAGACTTTCTTCACCGACAAAATAACCCCTTTTCAGACTGGTCCTCTTTTAAGTTATTTTAAGAGGAACGTTAAGCAGTTATTTTGTTGCCAACATTATAACACTAACATACTGAAAGGATCCTCCAAATTTGAAAGATTACAAAACCTTAAACTGTAATTAAGGTTACGTTGATATATCAGCAATATTAAGGATGTTGCTCCCTGATCAGAGGCACTGTACCAAAAGCCTGTAAAACCTGTAATGAGTTTTTAATATTTAAAAAAAATGTTTTTAAAACTTTAATTTGTGCTCTCAATTTTGCTACTGAGTTTTTAAAATCAAACCATTTGTACTGTATCCCAAAAATGTACCTGGGTAACTATGAACTTTTCATATTTTGGAGTTCTATCCTATAATAAACATTTCTACCTCAACAAAAACACTTTTTTTATGGCCCATAGATTATAGAAGAAAAAGAGAAGAGAAAAAAAGATGAGAAGAAAATTCTATATGTATAAAACATAAAAGAGAAATGCATAAAATTAACACAAAAATATTTGCCGCAGAACTGATAGTTTTGATACTGAATTTCAAAATCCCATGTTGGTGGAATGGTTACTATTTTATCAGTCCTACAGTATTAGCAGGTATGTTGACTATGCTTCAGTGCAATATCCTGTTAGATAAGCAGGTTGTTTCAGTAGATAAAAGGCAGAATGCAAGTGACACTGTCAAAAAGTATAAGTTATCCCTCTGCCTGGTACTTTTGAGTCCTGCAGAAAAAGAGACAAAGAGCCATAGAACTGTTATTATGTAACCGAAGGTCTCAGATGTGCACTTGGGTGCAACTGCGGTGGCCATGCTAGGTGTGTTTATGAGGAGACACCCATCAGAGGAATACAAAAACGACCAGCAAATCAAATGATTATGCCGCAGCATGTAGTAAAGATTAGGCTGAGAGTAATTAGTTGCATTATTTGTCTCTGTAGTTCCATGTAGTTGATGGTTTTATTGTTAAATGCGTTTTTGGGATAAATGGATTAAAGCCAGTTTGTCTCAAGATTTCAGCGTAATTGTTTAATTATTGCGCATTAACACATGTTTGTTTTTTTTCTTCAGATCACATGTCAAGAGAGCAACTATAAAGCTCTGTTAATCTGGTTGCTTTACCGCTGTTATGTAGAAATCATGACGTAGTGGTTTCACTTCAGGGGAAATCAGCCTATTGTACTGCACTAACTAACTACGGTGTGATCTCAAAGAGTTTTATCATAGAAATTTGATAACTGGATAGCAAAGTTGAGTATCTGAAAATATCAAGATATTACTTAATAATTGTAAGTCAGCGTGATGGAAAGTCCAAAGGAGTCCATAGAAATTCGCAGTAGAGGCAGTTAGCTTCTGTAACTCAAAGGTTTCAAGTTACAAAAGAATTGGTGCACTTTTTAAAATGTCGTTCAAAACCATCAGTGTTGGAAAGATAACCAGTTTCATTCATACCAGTCACTTAGTTGCATTTTTCAAGACAAGAAACCACTTTTAGACAAAAGGAAGAGTTTGCTAGCGGCACTAAGGCAGCACTTTAAGCTAAATGGAAGCATCAGCATGTTATTACAGTATGCTCACAATAACAATATTGACACGCTGATGTTTAGCAGGTATGATGTTTACAATGTTAACCATCTTAAATTAGCTAACTAGCCCTAAACACAAACTACAGCTGAGGCTGATGGGAATGTCATTAGTTTTGCAGATATTTAGTCTAAAGTCAGGCGGGTCACCAAAATGGATACAATTCATCCTAAGATATGACATGAATTTGTTTGCCAAATTTCATGGCAATCCATCCAGCAGTTGTCGAGATATTTCACTTAAGACCACAAAGGTCAACCTCATGGTGATGCTGGAGGAAAAGTCAGTAGATCACCAGAGTCATCAAAGTGGTCGACTGACCAACATTTCCATTCCTAAAGCCACACTGGCAGCGTGGCTAAAACCATTTACACAACAGCTGAAGGAAGAATCTGAATAACAAAACTGTAATTTAAACTTAAGTAACTAATGACCGATTGGAAAAATTGAAACGTTAACTCTGACTATGTCACGCAGATCTTGCTACAACCTCTGTTTCCCCCCTGCTGTGCTTCTGAGGGAGTAAACCAGCTCTGGTGCAGAACTGCAAAGAGGAGGCATTTTGGCGTCCTCGTCTAAACAGGTCAGAACGGGGCAGAATAACATTATTACGGTATTATTACCGACAAATCCTCACACACATCGCGGCTCCTCTGCCTTTCTTGTCACACAGAGCCTGAAATTACAACAAAAGGCCGTAACTCCTCCGCCCACTCCTCGGCAACATCGCTGCCACCTTTACTTTCTGCTCTTGTCAGACAGTGGAGTTGCCTGATTACAGCCAACATTCTTTCTGAGGTGTATTTTATGTAAGGCTTTGTGCAAATGTGTGATGTCAGTGTGCACTGAGGCCAGTTTTGTTGCGTTTTTACGGTGAATGTAGTGGCTGCACAAAACTGTACAAGTGTGTTTCTGAGCACGCCCGTGGCTGTTCCCATGTTTCCCTGAAAACATATACAAATATGTCGAGTGTGTCTGTTTTTCTGGAGCTGCAACCATTCATGTGGGTTGATGCAGGCGTGGGTGCTCTGGCCTGTTTATCCTTGTGTGTGTGTGTTTGTGTGTGTCTGCAGCTGTGGCTCTTGTCCACTGTGTGAGGCGAGGTTATGGCATCCTGTTCCTTTTCCTCGCTGCCTCTCCTTCTGGAGCGGAGCCAGCCTCAGTGAACTGTGCATTACAGTGGGATACAGACCCATTATCACTGTGGAGAATGCCGGCATCCGGACCAAGGCCTGCTGCGCAACTGCGTGTCTGTCTTTGTGTGTGTGTGTGTGTGTGTGTGTGTGTGTGTCTTCATGCTTGTGTGCGAGTTTGTAGCTCTGTGAAATGATTTTTTAACTGAATTTAACATCTTTATGTGTATGTGCACATATGTGTTTATGTATGTTGGTGTGAATGTTTGGTTATATCTGCATAACTATGTGCGTGCTTTTTTATGCTCTTGTATTTCTATAGATGGCGAGGACCAAAAGTCTTCACATTGAAAAAATGTTGACAAAAAGTGAGAACGTTTGTGAATTTGGTGGTAGAATTAGGATTAAAGTGATGCTCCCCCCAAGTGTACATTTTATAGATCAAATACTCTGTAGACTTGAAGGGGCTGGAAAAAATCTTTATTTTCCTCATTGCCAGAGCAGAGGCTGTGGTCAGTGGTGATATTGGTGACTATAGCCGATATAATTATTGGTCATCAAATATGATAATTAAGTAACTGTTTAAGTCATTTTTCAAGAAACAATACACAACATTTTCTGATTCTCGCTTTTGAAATGTGAAGATTTGTTTCTTTTATTGACTGTTGGTCCGATAAAACAAACAATTCAAATGAGTCAACATGCAGTCTGTGAAATTGTAATGGGATTTGTTCTCTATTTTCTGACATTTAATAGACAAAACGCCAAGTAGAAGTGTTCAAAGTAAAATTACTCATTCGGCAGTAAAATGGTCCCTGTCAGTGTTTTCCTATTATATCTGATGTGTCTGGATTAATATTACTGCTGCATTAATGTCTATGTTGCGTTTACTGCTGAAGATATTGAAGGTTGAGCTAATTTTAACTACTTTATATACTGTTGGGTAGTTTAATCTACAGCAATGCATCATGGTCTAAAAGATCGTCATGTGTTTGTAGCGTTGCTGTCCTGTGAGAACCACGTATCTCCAAAAAGTCAACTTTTCATGAGCTCTGTTTTCAGCTTTGTGACGATGCATTTTCCAGCTGATCCAAGGTTGTTGGGTTTTTTTACGTTTATTTAGCATAGGAAGTAGGAGGATTTTCTCAACCCATAAAAGAAGACGTCATCCTTTAGTTTATCAGAAAGATTCAAATTTAAAATCACCAAATTTGGAGCTACATGGTTTTCACTGGACAGGAAGGGTATAAAAATGTATGTAATCTGGAAAGTAACTAGTACCTAAAGCTTTCAGACAAATGTAGTGGAGTAAAAAGTACAATATTTGCCTCTGAGATGTAGTGGAGTAGAGGTAGAAAGTTGCATAAAATGGAGAAACTCTACAGGAAAGTACAAGTACCTTGGATTTATACTTATGTACAGTAATTGAGTAAACGTTACACTGCACCACTGCTATTTTACTTCTCCTCCAAATGTCAGGCGAAACAGCAGCTGCTGTAAAGGCAGTGATAGGCAGGCTGAACTAACTGAGTCGCAGGCTAACACTCCTGCATATGCTTCACCCTCGTAACAGGCTAACAATAGGGGAGAGAACCGTGCTGTCGAAGGCACAATGTTCACATGTTGATAACAGCTTGGAAAAAGTGAGAATGTGGGGTTGTGTAGGTGTCTGTCAAATACAGACACAGACTCAAAAACATACAAATACACCTACACGGTGTGACAATATTCAGCGGACCTGAAGGATGGTAGCTGGAGAAAACCGTGTATGTCTCTCTCGTATCTTACTCACAATAAGGTGCTATTTTTGGTGCGTCCCAAACGGCAGAAAAAAAACTTTCAGCTAATGCATCAGCTCACTGGCATGATATGCAAACACGTGAGCAAGAATTGTCTTTCCCGTCTTCAAGCCATTTTTCCATCTGGGATCAGTCAGGGAGCCAAACAGGAACTTCTTTTTTTTTTTTGTTCAGTCAGCAGCTTAAAGTTATTTATGCAAAGGTGCTGTGTTCAAAGCGTGTGGGAAAGGAACCCTGCACCATCAAAGTCAGAGTGGGCCTTTTATCAGCACTGCTTTGCATCTCTGCGTAAGTGATTTTGACCCAGTGTGTGTGTCTCACTTGGCCCCTGCGCTGGTTTCTTTGCCTTTGTTTCCGTATTGCTGAGAGAGAGACATAGAGTGAGAGAGAGGGAGTATACTGTATGTGTGGTGGAGGCGTTGGTGTTGTTTACAAGGTAGAAAAGCCACGTCATGGCCCAGGCTGTGTCTGCTACAGTTAAAATGTCTTCTAATGTTAAAAAGGCCTCCACTATGGGAATAATAAGTAATTAAGTAAGAGCCCTCATTCAGATCATCAAGTCTTTAATGTTTTTTGTTCAAATAAATTTAAGTTGTTTGCTCAGCCAATATAAATGTTTCTAACATTTATATCTGCTGTTGACATTTAACTGCCACATAATTGACAAAGTGGTGAATTTAAAGGAATAGTCACTGCTCCCGGTCAACAAATAGTTCACAACTTTATGGCAGGGAACAGGAAGTTAGTTTTTTCTGTAGAAACATAACAAATACATTTGTGGCCAAATTATTTTCATATTTTATATTTTTATGGCCGTAAACATGCATGCCAATGAAAAACATAGTTGCTTGAATTGAACATTTTGAAAAACACTTTTCACCTGTATCTGACATTGCTCAAAGAGCAGGGTAGGGAATAATTATTAATATGAAGCATGTGTGAAAGCTATGACTCATGCTTGACGTACATCTTTGTGATTGTGAGGGCAGATGGCTGGATTCGTATACAACAGACTGTAAGATGTTAAAAGAGTCTCAAAGAGAGAAACAGAAAAAATAGACTGTGTGAGATTATTTCAGCAGGGCGACGAGAAAAAAGAGAAATGTGAACAGGAGTGCAAGAGGGAAGGGTGGAGGTGGTGGAGATGTTCGGGAGGTGAATGGAGGAGGTAAAGCAACAAGATGGTGGGGGGGGGGTAGTGAATAAAAGGTGTTGGAGACTGTGAGGATGTGAGAAAAGGGTTTTTTTTAGGTGGGGGGGGGGTTCTGCAGCAGTCAGTGTTACATGTCTTATTTCTCTTCAAAGACAGTTGAAAGAGTATCAGAAAGCAGCAGACAAAAACTTTTTTATGATTTTATTTCAGTGCATTAAAGGAACAGTTTAACATTTTGGAAAGTCCGCTTGTTCGCTTTGTTGCCGAGAGTTTGATGAGAAGATTGATACCACTCTCGTGCATGTACGCCAAATATGAAGCCACAACCAGCAGCTGGTTAGCTTAGCATAAAGAAAGAAAACATAGCAAAATCCACTTGCCTGAAATTAAAAGCACTTCACTTACAAAACTGCACAAAAATTATTACACTTCATGAAATATTTTTTTTTGTGAAAAGAAAATGAAAAAAGAAAACCTTTTTGAGTTTTTCATGTGGGTAAAGTCGAGGCAAACAGTTCAGTCAGTCACGGTCATGTGGGGATGTGAGAGGAATCAATGCGCTGTAGGTCTAAAGTCAAAGTCTGGGTCCTCTTCGAATACTCTTTCCCGTACCACTGCCCTCTGTGGTTGGGGTTAGGGCCCAGGTTAGGTTCTGGTTGGGCATCGCAGAGACACTTGGTTAGGGTTAGGGTAAGGGTATGGTTTAGTTATAGTCAAGCATCTCACGAAACAACTGGGGTTGGGGACACATTTTGCCTCAGGTTAGGGGATAAACAAATTGATGGGGAAACAGACTTTGACAGCGGTCAGAACTCAGGATGACGTTGAGTCTGATAATCACAAGTTGGACTCGCCATCGCGTTGAAGTTTGGTAGGCAGCACTTACCACCTTCCGTAACCAATTTCCAGGCGGAAACCCTGACTTTGTAATACAAGATCATAATGGAATGTGAAAACGTGATCAAAAATGTATCCCAATACCTGCCGGGGAAAATACAGCCCTTTTTTATTGACGACACACTTTCAAATTCAAACAGAAGCTGCTTATTTTCGCCTCCTCTCGCGGCTTGTTTGCGCAGTGAACGGGCCTAAAGTAAGTAACAATAGGCTACTCAATTGGGCAGAAATATAATGGGAACTAAATCAGTTACTGTATTGGATAAACAGTTATTAGGCTAATGAAGGAGCTTCCATTTCCATTTGCGGTCGTTCTGCCTGTGCTCTTCATAAACTTGTATTTTACAGCTTGTTGGTGTAAACAAGATGGCCGCAGTTGTTTTGTTGCTGCTGAGCTTCATGATGTGTAGCCAACTCAACTTTTCAGATACCATAGAAAGGTAAATCTACATCCCTAGATGTATTTGTGACTACAGTATTTCCAAGAATTTCTGTTATAGGATCCTCTTACATGTATCAAATATCATTAATATGTGACGCTTGATGTATTTACTCTGAGATTAGGTGAATATAGTTTCCTTCACCATGTCTACTTCTCTTCATCTAGGCTGCTCCGCTGTGGTTAAATTTAGGATCGAAGGAGACTTTAAACTTCATAATCAGCTTTTTAGGTGAAAATTAATGTTCCTGCTCTGCTTCCTGTCCACAGAGTATCTGCCTTTTCGCCTCTTTCCTCTTCAAATGATGAATTTGCTCTGTGAACTTCAACCCCTTGAGGAAATGAGATGCCATTAGAGTGACTGCTGTGCCATCTGGCTCTCATCTTCTCATCAGGAGACGGGTTGTAAAAGTGTCTTAAACACAAGTCGCAGCTTTACTGAAAGCGTAACTTACAACAGGCTGCTTGATTTTCACTTCTCAACACCGCCTCATCTCTCTCTTCACCTCCTCCTCATCCCTCTCTTTCTTCCTCCTCTCCCTCGGGCCCGTCTCTGCTCGTCTTTTGTAATTCTGTGCTCATAAACACACACAAACACACACCGCCAGACACGTCATCAGCCGATCATAAGAAACCAGCCAGACTCCTGTCTGATTGTCTTGATTATTGGACAACCAATCAAAACATCTGACAGTGTTTCCCTGCAGGATGCATGTTTTTGGCTCTTAATTAATTCCCCCGCTTCGCTACCTGGCCACCTCTCTGTCTGGCTTGCTCGCTCGTTTTTGAGGCAGAGCTACACATTTAGGGGTAAATTTTATAATCCTGATTTTTTTGTTCAATACTGGGGTCATGATTTGCCTGGATGTGAAGCGGAAGCGGCATGTTTTTAGCCCTTCAGCTACAAGTCATTTGAGCCACATGACTACAAATCGCCGCTGTCCAGTGAAAACCATGTATCACCAAATTTGGTGATTTTAAATGTTTAGATGAAATATTAAGTGCTCCTTTATGGGTTGAGAAAATTCCTCTACTTCTTAAAGTAAATACACCATCAGTGGATTATCTGAAAATAAAAGCTGCGTAAAGCTGAAAATAGGGCGTTTATTCAGAGCGAATTTTTTAAAAATGGCTTTTCTGAGATTCATGGTTTTCATAGGATGTAGCAAAATATTTAACATTACCGCTGACCAAATCTTTCAAACACGCACTTTTTATTTTTTGGTGGATTTCCTACCAAGCAGGCAGCTGTTGATTTCTATTTATTTTAGTATGCATGGACATTTACAGTAGAGAGACCTTATGCTGTTATAAAAATCACCCTTGGTGGTGCCAGGAGGTTTTTAACGCAAGTGTCTTTTGAGTTTGATTTCCAAAAACATAGCTGGTGAATGCAGTTTTTTTCTGCAGCATTTGTGTTGGTCAGATAGTGCACGTTGCACTTTCAGAGTATGTGATTGGTCGTGTGTCATGGAAAGGCAAAAGGCTATAAACCCAGTTAAACTCACTTTCACTTAGTCTTTTTCTTAACGCTGCAGGTAGCCTGCAGTCCAGCAAATGAATGATGAGCTCCTCACAAGAACAAACACTTCCTGCCTTTTTGTTTGTTATGAACTCATCAGTCCCACCCGCCCATCTCCGTGTTGGCTGAGCTTGGTTTAATGTGGCTGAGGTTAGGACTGTGGATGAGTTTACACCAGGACTTAGGCTGTATCTCAATTTTGCTGTTTCTTCGCGTATCCAGGGCTGAAAATGTCCAGCATCTCAGGCCTTTTGTTCCAGCATGCAGCTCAACGGCCCGTTTTAGACATGACAGCTAGTTGTTAAAAACCTGTTACTACACCATCATTTCCCAGCAGGTCACGGTGAAAACGAATGGATCTGAAATTAGTGCAATTTGGTTTAATGATGCTCAAATTAGTCTTTCATTCATTGTCAGAACAGGTCAGAAAGGTGTTAGTCATACAGTATGTTGCTATTTGTGGTAAAATGCTCTTGAAAAGCAGAGATGAATGAACGGTTGGTTTCAGATGTTGAAATATATGTTGAAACATAAATGTTTTTGGATTCATTTTCATACAATTTTCACCTACAAAGTTTCTTCAATCTTTGCTTTGTTGTTTTTTTGGTCTCATGGTCACCAACACACGTTTTCACGCACCGCCACAGAAATGCTCACATAAGTGTGGTTTTGATGGAGGAGCAGGAGGAAGAAGTGAGGAAGAGATGCGGCGTGAAGGAGGCAGAGATGAGGAGGAGAGATATTTTTGACTTCACAGCAGGGCGTCTGGAGAGGCTGACGTCAGCTCGTGATTTTGCACCTTTTGTCACATTTTGCCTGGAAGTTTTGCTCAAAAACGATGTCACAAACAGACCAGAAACACTTACACTTTCACAGCATAAAACAGAAAATAAGAAGGAAAAAACTCTCACATCCTCATTTTGTCTCCACTCACATTCACGCACACACAAGCCAGCCCCTCCCCTCCTCATCCTCTCTTCTCCCAGAGGCACAAAGATATTTTTATCTTCCATGAAGCCGAAACGCTAATGAAGCATCCACGACACAAATACATTTCCATGATTTTTCAAATCTGGTTCCTACCACCACTGCTGTGACACACCGCAGCATCTCTGTCTGCTGTTGGGAACATAAACTGTCACAACGCATGAGAGTCAAGATTATGTTAGTCGTGTCTGGTGCATTTCAATGATGATTGTTCCTTTTTAAAATAGCCATATTATCATGTACTCTGTCCTAAAATCTCATGAGGTGAGACGATTCCACTTATATCCAGTCCATTTACCTGTTTCCGGCATTGTCATGAAACAGTTGACAGTGTCATGAAGTAAGACCCACAGCTCTTCCAACACAATATGACACTTTTATTCAAGGGAATTCTTGAAATGAGTTTATTTGCATTGGAAATGAGTGAAAGTAATCAACACCGATGCCAGCTTTTGTGGTGTTTTCGGAAAGCAAGATGTAAAAGATTGCCGATAAAATCGCCCGATTGGATGAGAGGGCAGCAAACTCAAGTTTTAGTCGCGTTCACTTTGTATAGCTAGTATTTTTTTATTGTCTTAGCATGATCTATGCTATAAGCCGCAGACACACAAAGGTTTGCGCAAGGAACACAATCAGGAAATATCATCTCCTTTATTGTTGGATCATAAGATTCAAAATCACTATTTTCAAATCATAAATTGATCACATGAGACCTATGAACATGCACACACACAAACTCAGAGCAATCTGTAACGTGGCATCGCTATCGAGGGATGTGCTTGCAGTCTGCATGATGTAATAGATTGTCATCAAGCCTGTCGTTCGGTGGCAGTTTAACTCGTCAGCCCGTGGCCACCCATGCAGGCCACAGACTACATCCCGGCAGCACATGATATCATGCCTCTTTAATGCTATCAGATTAGCGCTGAGGCGATGTGACGTACCTATTCTCTGATTATTTATCTTTAGGATTTATGTCCGATAATCCTCTGCAAACGTATACAGCATGTATGACGCAATTCTTCATGGCTAAATCTGGTTGTTGTGCAAGCGGTTGAGCTGCCTTCTCTTTTGTTTGTGCTGTATGTTCGTGAGTGTGCTCACTCTCCTCATGCTGTGTGCCCCACTTCATCTTGTGCGGACTCTTACTCAAGTATTGTACTTAGGAACAGTGTTACATTGTGCCTACACCCATTTTGTGAGACTATACTTTTCTTACATTACATTTCTTAAAAAATATAATGCACTTTCAGGTACTGCATTTATCTGACAGCTGAAGTTTCTACTAAACGCATGGTGACATTACTGAATATGATGGGCTGTTAGAGTTTAAAGACAGATAGTATGATAGATGTGTTGGCTTCTGACAAAGGGCCAATGCCAATACACCCCTTTCCCCTACCACTTTCAATATCTTATAAATATTTTCTCTATAAATTACTTAACAAAAAAAATTGCTAGTTGTGTGTGTCATTAGTATGCTCATGTCTCTAGCTAAATAGCTAACGTTGTACCGTTGTTTTAAGGCTGATATGTGCATGACGTTGCCGCAGTTTGACATATTTACATGTTGCATTTACCCCCTTTGATGGTATATGATGCCCAAAATTTAACTAACGCCTTGGACCGGGTGGAATGGGCACAACCAGCATTGTGATTGAAAACAACGCGTTTTCTTTCACATGTTTTTTTCTACGTTGAAAGGATCCAACAGCAGCAGTATATATGGCTGGGTAACCTCAATACTTTATTGGTCCAGATCGAAATGTATCGGCGGCACTGAATATTGAAAACTGTCACATGCAAGCTGGCGTTGAATGCCATCTTTTTTGCCAAATTGTAGATGTAGATTTAGTGGTCGCTGATTGATAAGAGGCTATTAAAGTAGTAAAAGTACTAAATGAATTGGTTAATCGGTTCGCTAGTTGCAGGTGGACGAAATGAACCGGGAAGCCCTCCGTCCCCCCCCCGTTAAAAATTAACATTAATACATGATTTTATGCTAAAAGGCTTGTTTAGCGTATGAGTTAGAAAATGCGCTTTCATGGTTGTTTCCAAAAGGTTTGCCCACAGAACTCATTTCAGCTCAGGAGCACAGGAGCTCTGTTGAGACAAATGTCTCTATAAGCTCCAGTCAACAACACCTTCATCATCAAAACAAAAGGAAATGGCATTACTAATAGCAACACCAGCAGCTTAAAACTACCTTGAATCATAAACAGCTTGTAAAGCCTGTTGACTGTACCGACTTATCAGGTGCTGAAGGTTCTGACTTGCTTACAGTAGCTTAGCCGCATGGGAGCAGGATTTTAATGGATTAGGGAATTAAACCTAGCTGTTCAGCGTTGTGGGAGTGCGTTGCGTGACTGCACGCTGTCGCCGTCTTGTTTGGCCTGACCGCTGTCACTGCGGGGTCACCGAGTCGTGAGGTTTGTCCCAGAATAAACAGGGCTTTGCTTTGATTAGAGGAAGTACAAAGGACTGTGTATCTGTGTGTGTGTGCGTTTATACATGTGGGGTCTCAGTTACTCACTTCTGGTATTCCTGCACATGCTCTAACCCATTTACCTTTTTCCATTTATGCAGCCAGTATCTCTGCATTTCTACACACCACATCTGGTCTCTCTCTCTCTCTCTCTTTCTCTCTCTCTCTGGTTTTAGTCGCGGCCATCTGGTCTTTCCCTGCAGCCACGATGAAGCATTTAGAATTTAGATTAAGCAGAAGGCAGCTCCAGTGACAGACAGGGAACGGAGTAACTCACTCTCTCCTCTCGCTTCCTCTCTCTATGTCTCTTGCTCACACCGGAGCACTTATCCACATGTGCGTGGCTATTCATGCATACAGCTAAAGGCATTATCAAACCTTGTACAGGCCTGCAGACCATGAGTACTTCATAGAAACTGTTTGAGGTATTCACAGTATCTGTAAAGGCTCGAAAAAGCTCAATATTTCATGTACTATAAGTACATGGCCGATAGCGATTCAGGCTAATTTGCAGCCTACATATGTGTCTGTGGTTATGTTTGAAGCAAAAAGTCCTAAACTTTTTGCAGTGATAACATGTCAGCGTTTACAGCTTGTTCCAGGCTTCGTTCACGGTAAGACCTGAAATACAAAAACATATTATCAGTATTTCATGCACAAACATGACCTTGATGTCATCAGCGAGTTGTGTACGGTTCAGTCAAACTAATAATGCTGCTGTGGGTGTCAACGAAGCTGCTATTCAAAGTCTAGCGTGCAGCCTAGACGTGTTCCTGTGGATATGTCTGAAGAGTCTTCCATACGTCATTTTGAGGACGCAGTTTGTCAAATGAGAGCCACTGTCTGCAAAATGTCCCTCCATTAGAGTTAGGGAGAGTTAGAGAGAGAGGAGGAACAGGGTGGTGTTGAACAGTGCAGAAAGGGATTACCTCCCGTTTTAATTCCAATGCCGTGTCCAGCTGCTGCTTTTTTTTTTTCTTCTCTTCTCTTCCTCCCTTCATCCTTTCCCCTCTCTCTCTCTCTCTCTCTCTCTCTGTCTCTTGGCGGCTGCTGCTTTTTTTCTTCTCTTCCTCCCTCCATCCTTTCTCCTCTCTCTCTCTCGCACTCTCGGCGGCTGCTGCTGTTTTTTCCGCTGCCCTAAACCCGGAGCCAGGAAGTGTGTCCATGGTGACGGCAGGAAGTAAAGCCTCAGCTGGTCAGTTAGAGCCAGGTCTCCACGGCACGCAACGCACTGTCTCTGGCCCCTTGAAATATCTGATTTTCTCATTCATTTAAGCCCTTAGAGAGCCTTCAACGTTGCATATCAGTTGGATATGTTGGCAATATAATCCTAATACTATCTGTTATTTTCCTTATTTTGTTATGAATCACAGAGGAAAAACCGGTGAAGATGCACTCAGGATATCATGTCTGTGTTTTGTTTGCTTACTCCGAGTTTTCTGAGTGATGTGATGCTATGTGTTAGTGTACATTTGTGTGAGAAAGACAACATCTTGTTTCACTAATGAATCAGTCCCCATCTGTAAAGAACAGCACATTGTGCTCCTTCGCTTCCACCACTGACCAACAAATCCAGGACATTCTTCAACATGCGTTTACGCTCACGTTGTATCGTTTTGTATTTATTCCAGTGTTCACACAGCGAAACACTTCGATTTAGCCGCTGAAATTCTCCCATGGTGTTTTTCTCTCTCTCTATTTCGGTGACCTTTACCCACTGGTTTTGCTCAAGCCTGTGCCAAAAAACAAGGGGTATCTGTATGCAGGCCACATCCACACGGGGCCCACAGTGTGTGCGAGTGTGTTGTGTGGTTTTGTGTTTGTGGTTCACTTGGGAGGATTGATTGTTGGCTCTGCCTACACAAACTCCTCACCGATGTTCTTCAGCAGCTTAGAGAAAAAGGAGAGGGAGGAAAGCACCAACATACATGGCAACAGATAACACACGTAGTGCATAAAAAACGATTGTGAGGCATGTGAATAAAAACTAAATTTAACTATATTTCTTAAGTTCAGAGATAGAGACAAGGAATCTTGATAGGGTACTGGGTATAAATTCTATCCTGTGTACATCTGCACAGTGTATTACATCCTGTGACAACATCTCACGATTTATAGGATGGCAGCTGAAAGTTTAAAGGATCACTTCACCCAAACTTTAGGGACTAATTCTTTGGTTAAAAAGTCATTCCACGTTGGAGTTAAATTTGAAAACATTTTCGAAATTTAACAAATTCCACAAACAAAATTCCATTCGTTTGGCATAGCAGTAGAAACCTCAATGAATATCTCAAAACCCGGGCCACTAAAACCAAAACAGAAACCAAACCACGGCTAGATATAAGTGTGTGTGACTTTAGACTTCAAGAAACTCCAACCCAGATGGTCAAAAGTAAATCAACTTCTTCCTCAATCCTGCTACTTACTGTAAGCGAAGGGAAACTAAATCTAAGAAGATCTTTATATAAAAAGATGTAAAATAAGCCTTGTTGCATTTGTTGTTGTTTTTTTCAAAGAACTGGTTTAACAACAATCCAGCAGATTTCACCATTAGCCCTCTAAAGGGCACAAAGCTTCAATCAGCTCTGCAATCAGCTTATAATCATGTTTCAGTCAGACAGGACATGGGATTATAAGGTTTGATTGACCAAGCCAATGTCATGAAATCATTGATTCTGTGAAGAATGCCTTAGATTAAATGTATTTCTCTTATTGTGTATAAACTCTATGTTGGCTTTAACACAGTCCTTAAAAATATAATTGACTGAAAGTAGAGGCCGGTTGCATAGTTACCGGTACTGCAGAGGATATAAAGGATAAGGCTGGCGTTATTCTGTACTTTTCTTGATATGTTGTGCATTGGTTATATAAAGTTGTGCATTGGTTGGGGACTATTTTTAGCTCCAAGGCCCTGATGAAAAGCTATGTCAGGCTTTGACAATACTTGTTAGCAAGTTTATTGTCGGTTTTGATCATTTCATGGGATTTATGAAATGAGAAAAACATATCGCCGGCATGGCTCTACGGATGACAATGTCAGTCTGTTGGTTGGTTCACCACTTTGGTTCAGACTGAGATATCTCAACAGCTACTGAATGGACTTCCATGATATTTTGTACGGACATGTGTGGCCCCCAGAGACTGAATCCTACTGACTTTGGTGACCCCCTGGCTTTTCCTTTAGCGCCACCATGAAGTTGACATTTGTGTTTTAGTGAAATGTCAAGACAACTATCATATCCCCCTCATGATGAATTGTAACAACTCTGATGATCCTTCACTCTCCATCCAGCGCCATCATCAGGTTAAAATTATAATTTGTCCAATACTTTGGTTTATGACTAAATACCTGCAAAACAAATGACCTTCCCATCAGCCTCAGCTGTACTTTGAGTCTAGTACTAATTAGCACATGTTAGCATGCTAACACGCTAAACAAGGATGGTGAACATGGTGAACATTAGCATTGTGAGCACGTTGCCATGCTAACATTAGCAACCTCAAAGCTCCGCTGAGCCAAAGTGTGGCCTCTGTTGCTACGTAACAAGGCTGTAGATTTGTTTTTTTCTGTTTGAGTTTTTGTTTTTTTTCTTGGTCTCTTCACCTCGGCAGCTATTGCCGCTCATGCAAACTCCTCAGTTTTTCTTTTTATTCTACAAACAAACTAGCATGTGTGAAATGCATCAGATTTTTCCTGAGAAAGATCAACCTTTCAAAGTAGCAAACAGACGTTTTTAATGAATAGAGGAACAAAACTGACTGATTGATTTATTTGAAAATGCCACAGATGATTGCTAAGATGAAGGTACCAAGTTTGGAAAAAGGCTCAGAGAGGATGCACAGAAGAAGACAAATCCAATAAGAGAGCAAAGAGTGGTTTGAAAAATTACAGAAAAACCGATGGATCGTTAAAAAAGAAGAATATATTTGAATCAACTGCACTATTTTCACACAAAGCAAATCTTCTTTTCTCCTCAATGAAAAATGGGCCAGTGGCCTATATTCTCCGGCGCTTCGCTGCTTCTCCACAGATTAGCGCTTCCTCCTTTCCTCCGCATCTCTCCCTCTCTCTCGCTCTGGGCTTTTGAACTGATAAGTGCTGGCAGTACTCGCTGCCTCATTGGACATGAGGCCGCCTGTAAGGAAAAGGACCAAGCCTCCTTCTTTCTCCCTGTCCCTCTTCGCACAGTCATCTAACCTCCTCTCATCCCTGTTTTTCCCCTGTCATCCCATAATCCCATGCACAATATGACTCTCTCCGCTCTTCCTCTTCACTTCTAGATCCCTCTTTTTTGGTGCCCAGGTGTGAATGGGAAGGGTGCGGTGCAGGAACAGGAGCGACCGGATGCGGGTTAATCCTGTGGTAATGGGCAGGGAATCCCTTCCAAAGCATGCAAAAACAAACAGGACATCTGAAAGAGAAACAGCAGGACTCACAGGAAGAGGGTGAAGCAAGGCAAAGCAGCTGAAGGAGGGAAAAGACAGGAGAGATGGTGTTACACAAGGTGTTTTATTTGTCGAGTGTACATAGGCAATGTTCTCAGCGAGAGAGACATCAAAGTAAGATTAATGGTCACAAATCAATTCTAATGTTTCCCGGCAGCAAGATGTTCCTGTGATGATGAAGACTTCATAGCCCGCCCGAGCACTGGGAGGCTTAAAAGAGCAGGAAAGAAGCAGCGTTAGTTGAAAATGATGTGGATGAGGAGAGGGGGCGGATGGCACAACCTTGGGCTATTGTGATTGACCTTTCGAAGGCAGGGTTGTATATTAATTTGAGGTGTCTGCGCGTGTGCGTGAAGGCATGTACCAGATGGCAGCGCTACGCTTAGCAGTGAAAAATGACATACTGTACAAGCAACATAAATGTCATCTTTGTTTAAAATCCACCTCACTTACATTTGCATTTTGCAGAACGGAACATCTGCTATTAACAGCCAGAGGTCTTACTGAGTGCTTCACCATTAGTGCACTAACTTAACTATTAGCTCATCACTGATATGAATAAATCATAATATGTCCATTACTGAATCCATTACATATTTTGAGAGCTGGTGATTATTATAAATCATGTCAGCAAAATTAGAATATATACTGGCCTTGAAAGTGCAAAGTGGCAGAGTTGTTGATTTGAGCAGGTGTACATTTACTCCAGAGCTATACTTAAGTACAAATTTAAGGTCCTCACAGTCCAATGCAAGCCTGCCACTATCCTATTTATTCTTTATTGCTCCAGGATTGTATCGGGTCAAGACTTGAGACTTTTAAAGTAAAAAAAAAAATTAAATCTAAATGATTTAGAGCTCTGACTTTTTGAATTGCTTAAGAATACTTGTGACTTCACTTGGATTTGTCCTTATGGATCTGACACTTTGTTTTGTCTTTGACAAGACGAGAGACCCGACTTTCCCTTAAAGACTCAAGAACAGCTCTGCTACATACCTCAGCAGAAACTTCATAAAAGACTTCTATGGTCAAGAGGTTTGGGTAGTGAGAAGGAAGTTTCCTTAGAGGGCTCTAATGCGGGTGTCAGGCGAGGTACAGGTCACACACATGTCACGCTTTGGGTCCCTTGCAAACCTAGAAATGAAACAAGCTCTGTGCCTCTAGCATTAGTTCATTTTGCTGTCTCCTGCAGTGGACCCATAACGACAGCTGACGCTCAAGGACAGTAGATTGTGTTCTCTGTCTCAGGCATAAAACAGACTGTCTCCCCTTAAAATTTAATACATGTGACCTCCTAATTCCAACGTGACTTAGGTAAGCATTAGAATTCACATATTTAGGCTAGAAACTTCCAACTGTAAAGGTTCTGTAGTGTCTCTAAAAAGGTTCAAGTTTACCAAAGCATCTCAACTACCTGCTGCTGATTGATTATCAGCTGACGAAAGCCTCACGAGTTGCCATTGAAACTGGTTCCCCCACCCTTTCCGCAACATAACAAGCGGCATCCCAGCCAAATGGAGCACAGCCACTAAGACCTGAGTTAGTTTCTTCTGAGGGAGGTCAAGCAGACATCAGTCTGATCTTTCTTTCTTTAATAGGATCCCCATTAGCACCTGCATAAGCATTGGCTGTTCTTCCTGGCGTCCACCACACATCCAGTCAGCAAATATTTTAATGCAGCTTGTCAAGAAATTATTTAGACAGCGAATGTAATGTTCAGTAATCCAGACACAAAAAAAATGTTGTGCCCCATCATCATCTTCTCTAACAAAAAGTTTCCCCTATGTCCATGTAATAATAATAACTTTATTCATATAGCACTTTTTAAAAACAGAGTTTACAAAGTGCTTTGAAAGTCAAGGCATAGTCAACCTGTGTACTTTTATTGCAGCATTTGGTACATTCATTCAGTGTCGGTGGGACAATCTGGAGACAGAGAAAACAACTGCTAGACTGCCAGAAACCGAACAGAAACCAAAATAAGCACAGGCAGAGAATCAAAACTCAAACTGCTCCCGACCACCTCAGTAAAAATGAAAAAGGAGACAGCTGCGTGCTAACAGCGTGGTGTCATTCTGTAGCCCAGCAGGACGCTGTGGTGCAGCAGCGGTGGATACATGGCGATGTGCAGCGAGGGCTAGTCGATCCCTGCCGTGACTGGGCAGTGCTTCCTCCTCCTCGGTGGCCATCTGCAGGGTGCATCTGTTTGTTGTTTGTTGTTGGAAAAGAAACCTGCAGCGAGGCAGGTTGGATCTCTTTAGCGACTGTGGCATCGAGCACTGATCAATGTCTGACGGTTACTCGAGAGCCCGTCAGATTCTGCAGTGGTTTACAGAATAGAGAGCATATAGCATGTGATTTGCATTGTTTTACATTCTGTGTATTTACTGCTTATATCCAGAGTGTAAGCAGGGAGAGAGTCAGGGTCCGTCAAGAGGCACATGGCTGTCGCAGGAACAACACCTTTGACTTTTGGATGAGAAATTCTTTAACAGGTCATTCATGGACAGTACAGTCAAAGTGTTCCTTTCTGCTCATACGTGGAACAAATAAAGGTGGGGTATGCTATTCTGGAGAAATTCAATACCATGGCAAATTCCATTATATAGAGTGAACAAGACACAGCAAGTAATGTAACTAACGTTAGCTTGGTTGTGGGTCAGCAAACTGTCCCTACAGTTGTTGCTGCGAAGCGAACAGCCAGAGAGGACGAGACGGTTTCCCGGAGAAGCACACCAGCTCCAGGCAGGAGAGATGGGTTCAGATCTTGGCTAGAGTATTTTTATAGTTAGTTATGCATTTATTATGTATTTGTTTGCATTACATTGTTTAATGTCACCTCACAAGAACATTCATTTATCTTAAATCATGATCAAGAAGTTTAATGGGTACAACATTTTCCATTCCTTTAAGACACTTCTGAATAAGGAATGTGTATGTGTGTGCGAGAGAATGAGAGAGAGAGAGAAATCCAACGGAAAAGGTGGCATTATGAAACCCGAAATATTTAACCAATTTCTTTAATTATAGCTGCCAACATGCCCAGCAACCAAATCCAGAACAACACTGCTGTTAAAACAGAATAGCTTCCGTGTTTGTACAAAGATAGCCTTTCATTACTTCATCTATAATTACTGACTTCAACCTGCCCCAGTATTCAGCCCAAAACTCAATACTTCGGCTAGGCTGTGGCGATAAGCACCCAACACCGCACATGGGGTTCTTTGTAAGATTTGCATTAGTGGCACGGTGTGTCCTTGTTTGTACTAACCCGGGAGATATACAGCACTAAACTGGAGAGAAAGAGCAACATTAGTATTCATTGGGAGTGAAGTTTTTGACCACCTGATGACTGTAAGTCGGGTAATCACTCTCCTTCTAGCTCTGTTTTGGGCTCCACTTTCTTCACCAGCGAGTCGCTAACTGTGTCTGCCTGTTGTTTGGTGCTGGACAGGTGGCATACAGAAGGGGTTTAGAGCTTTTTTGCTAAACAGCTGACTGCTGCAGCCAAAAATTATGCTGTGAGAGTGAACCAAAACAGTAAAGCTGCTGTAAAGCTGAGGGGAGCGGCAGAGTTCGGTCATAATTCTCTGATTGTTTACACAGTTTCTATAATAGGTATTAAGATCCTCTGTTTGCTTTTTTCTTTGTTAGATGTTATAGAAAGAAACGTATACCAATACTGTACAATAGGCTACATATGGTATATCAATCAATAGCAGATAAAGCTACCAACACTCAGGTATTCTATACAGTACATAACAATTCTGGGTAATGCATGCTGCTTGTGCATTAAAAGCATTGAAATGGATGTATTAATGTAATGGGCGATACCAGCACTCAGGGATAATATATGAAACAGTGGACAGTTGGAACAACATTTAAAATGTATTAACAGTCTCTGTCAGTGTTGATAAATGCATTAAAAGTGCCTGTAAACTAGAATATATTATCTGTGAATGTTGTTATCTCCTTCTGCTATAATACATGCTTTAGCCATTACTCTTTGTCGGTAATGCATGCAGTCACCTCAATAAATACACTGCTGTTGCATTAGGCAGCAGTCCAATAGCAGCAGAAGGATGAGGGACAAACATGAAGTTAAACTTAACACCAGAAAGAGCTACTGAGTCTTTTTAGATAAATTCCTTTATTTTATTTTTTTTTAAACTGGGTGTCATAATGAGTGAGCATGAATATGTCAAAAAAAGCTAAGCGGAGCATGTGGGTTGAAGTGAAACGCTTGAAAGAAAAGGCAATTAGTTGCACGCTCAGCGATGCAAAATTATATCTGTGGATGGGTGGGAGAGACTTCTGGCGAGAGGTAGGAATGGGTAAGTCTCGTTAGGATTTTATTTATACAGATACTGATACTGCTTATCGATACCAATACTTATCGATACTCTTATTGATTCTGCTCTCCATGATTTGGTGCAAAAGATAAAGACATGACATGATGATGATGTTTTTTTTTCTCAACTTCATATCAAGCAGGCATATGTTTCCCCTACCAAGTGTTTTCCCTGAAAGAATGACCAAAAAAATAAATAAATATATATATATATATGTAAATAGTTATGTAGTAGTATTAGCAATTTATGCAGCTTCATCATCATTAGGGGACTGAATGAATAACATAAATACCGATAGCAGGAACTGTATGTCCAGGAGCTTATCAATACTTCGGTACTGACCCGTCAGGGACCGGTACCACATTAGTACCGGTCCTCTGTACCCATCCCTACTGAGAGGTAGATTTTAGAGGCGGACATTTGCTACGCCCTGCAACTGCGAGCTCTTCTGCCTCCCACTCAGTGGTCTTGCTGCTCCTGCAAGACTGAAGATATGTTCTAAGTGAGAGAAAGAAGGTTTATGTCCCTGAGAGTGAGAGGTATAGATAAAAAGAGATCCATTGGGAGGGAAAGGCGATATAAGAGAAAGAGACGTAACATCCTTTAAACTGTGGAACATTTTAAAGTAACATCGCCGGAATTAGAAAAAGATTACATGAGGTAATTATATAATTTTTGTTGCCTTTTGTAATTTTTGGAATAAGAGCTTTGCCGTTTCAGAACAGACAGTGCCATACATGGACAGCCGAACAGATTTTTGTAATGTCGAGGTGAGTTTCATGAGAGAGATGTAAAGATGGAGAGTGGGTGGGACTCCTACACTCTGCCTTTCGGTCCATCTGAGTGAAATAGAAAAATACACTGAGAGAGAAAGAGAGGATAGGAGGTTCTGAAATGTCAGGGTATATTTAATGAGAGATTTAATGAAGGAGATAGAGACCAACTGCTGCCTCCTCCAGTAAAACATGAAGCAACTGGGCAGAAACAGAAGGAGAATTAGAAGAAAGAATTAGGAGGTAAAGAAGTGGTGCAGTATTTAATAGTCCTACCACATTTATTTTGACAGTTTACAGCCTATGTTGGCCTGTACTATGTCTAAAGTTTGATGCCACTTTGTCAGGTTTATGAGGGATAATTGCTAGATTGTTTTACAGCACAAAGCAGGAAGAAAGCACTCTTCTTTTCTAGCACAAATTCAACACACACTCAACAACTCATTAACAATTTTGATGATTTCCATTTCTAGCTTTGACTGGTAGAAAATTAACTGGCAAGCATTTTTATGATCAATTAATCGCTTTAGTCATTTTTCAAGGCAAAAATGCCAATGGAAAAGTTGGGAGATCCCATTTTACTAAGTTCCTAAAAAAATGTTTTATGACATATTCACGTTTCACGTGTGCTTTAGCTCAAAACCGTGAACACCAAAAGCATGAAGTAGTAGCAGAGCAGTAACTTTAAGCGTAAGCACTCTGGCAAAACAAATGTCAACAGGGTAGTCTGTAATGTAGTCATTACAAAATGTATCAACAGCTTCAACCACCACCCTGATGAGAAGGCAGGATGGCACTAAAACCGTTCGCTGAATGGTGTTCTGGAGAACAGTTGTGCCACGTGTTTTCATTTTAGACTGCCTTGCTTTGGGGCTCGCACTGGTCTGCGATGCTGTCAAAGTTAGGAAATGACAACGTAGTCATTAAGCATTTCTAACTTAAATCTCGGGTATATACATAGAGAAAAGTATGAATTATTTAACTAGAGCCTGTGTAGTGATAGATTATAAACCCTAACAGCTGAGAGTTTGAGGAGCCTGAGAAGGACACATGAAGACCAACAGCAATAAAGACAAAAGGACAGTCCGTGAAGAGAAGGAGGGATGGAGTAGAAGAGCAAAATTAATAAAGAGCTGGCCAAGACAAACCACACATATAAAGTATGTATATATTGTACAGAAAACAGTACAACAGAGTCTATTCCTCTTTCCAGATCTCTGTCAGAGAGATTTTTGAGCTGCTATCCCGGTGGTTTGGTTGCCATGGTAAAATCTAAAGGCTTGTCTCCATGCTGAAGTCCAGCACAGTTGGCCAGCGCTCTGTGTCTGTCTGTGTGTCTTTGAAGGAGAGAGTGTGTGTTTCTGTTTATGCATGGCTTTGATGAAAAGAGAGACCGAGGAGAAAGAGTTGCAGAGTGCGCGAGCAGCGAGTTTATTAATCATATGAGTGTCACGATGAGATCAGCACCCTCGTATTGTCTTTTAGTACTTACTCACGAATGTGTGTGTGTGTGAGTGTTTTTGCATATATCACCACATTGGTTATTATGAAGCAAAACTGATGTTGTTGATAAAATGTAATGTCTCCATGTTGCAATTTGACTTAAATAAGTCTACAAAAGACAATCGCAACATGTGACTTCACTCACCTTAAATGTGTGTGTTTTTGTGTAGGCTACGTCAGTCATCCTAATGGGGGCTTTTATTCTGAAAGGGGTGGGGAGGGTGTGAGGTGAAGTGAGGAGGGGAGGGAGGATGGTCTCTGCCCTGTTGCTAGGTAACAGTCTTCAGGCCTAAAGGCAAAGCCAGGCCTGGTCTCCATGGCAACGTCATTGGTGTGGAGGGTGAATGGATTTTTGGTGGTTGTGGTATATATGTATGTCTGTTTGTGTGTGTGTGTGTGTGTGTGTGTGTGTGTGTGTGTGTCTGTGTGCTCCTGCCCTCAACAAAGAGAAGCACTCAGCAGGTTGAGTATCTGTGCAATTGAAAATGGAAAGAGAATAGTGAAAGTCTTGTGAAGTATGAGGCGTATAATGGAAAATAAAATAATAGATTTGAGCTCTATAAGTGCATGAGGACTCAGCAGATATCGTCACAGCTTTCAGACCAAGATCTTCCCCACTTACACTTGACGTTATCTTTATTTGTACACACAGCGGCCTCAGGACTGCATAGAATTGATAGAATATATAGATTGACTGCTGCCGTGTCTACTCTAAATACAAAGCATGTGCATGTATGCCTTCATGCTTCTTATTCATTCTTATTTATGAAACCTTGTGATTAGACATGGAGATAAAGACAGACGTGAGAGAAAGGATCGAACAGAGACAACAGGAATAATGGAAAATAAAGGGTCGAAAAAGGAGAGAAAAAAGCTGTGTAGGGAGAACAGTGGGTCTCGTCTGGATGGATAATGGACCGATTACACAATGTAAAGCAGGCTATGGTTCAAGTGGTGGTGGGGGGTAAACAGTTTAGTCACGGAGTGAAAGAAGACTGCTTGGCATCCATTTACAACATGAGAGCTATGGAAGTTCATTAATGGCGAAACGACTGAACCAGTGCAAAAAAGAAATATTTAAGCTGTAAACACTGGGAAGGGAATTGTTGGCATAAGAGATACCAGACATTTGCGGCCAAAATGCATCGCAAAGTGCAACTGCTGTTATTGACTTGCGAGTTAGATGAGAAAAGTAGTGATTCATGTCTGTATGCTAAATAGAAATTCAGGACACATTTACCTTAGCTTAGCATAAGACTTGAGCCGAAGTAAATGAGTGGAGTGACTTTCTGGAGTCTTTAGAGGTGCCGGTAGGCGGATTTCTTTATCTTTGGAAAGAGCCAGGTTAGCTGTTTCTCCCTGTTTACAGTCTTTATGCTAAGCTAAGTAAGCAGCTGCCAGCTTTAGCTTCATATTCAACAGATCGAAATGGGAGTCATTTCGATCTCCTAATCTAGCCCTCTGCAAATAGTCAAATAAGTTTCTTTCCGGAAATGTAATTATTCCTTTAAAGACTTGACCTGTAAATGATCAAATGAAACCCTTTTGAAGCCTGTGTGCCAAAGGTTCTTGATAAGCTCCCTCAAGTGCTTAAAATCAAAACTGCTAGGGAAAACTCTGAGAAAAGAGAGATTTTAAATTAATTTACTGATCACAATTTCAAAAATTGTATTGACGTCTCTTCCAAATGTTTTGTCATTAATAAACTTCCATATTCAACCCAACACACAAACAGTATTAATGGTGTTTATGTGGTTAATTGAAACAACATCCATACAGGAACCTTTGTTTCTCCATCTTACCCTCTCTCCAGTTTTTGAGTTTTTTCCTGTTCTCTCTGCTTTGCTCTCGTCGCAGAAACGTGTTTTCTTTGTTGCTTTTATTGTTTAGACTACTTGAGCAATTTATATACTGTATAGCTGAATTTAATTTTGTAATTAGAATTTCAGTGACAACTCTTCCTCTCTCTCGGTCTCTCTCACATTTAAAGACACACACACACACACACACACACACACACACACACACATACAGAGGCAGCAGAGACAGAGGAACAAGCAGACAAAAGCATGTTTGTGTTCATGAGAATGTGAAGCACAGTGGGTCTCTATGTATGGAGACAGTGTCAGCCTCGTCCCAGAGGGACTGGGAAGGGGGGGAGCATTAGTTAGAGGGGATTTTACAAACTCTTACTTGGAGCATGACTACAATATTCCACAGGAATTGTAAAAATCCATATATAGCTCTCAGTTTTGATACGTCATAGAACCTTTTACAAAATGCTGATGCATGGTACTCAGCCTTCACAGCATTCAAAACCTTACTTTAGTAAAAGTATGTAAGTATTATCAGCAAAATCTACTTAAAGTATCAATAATAAAAGTAATCATTCTGCAGTAAAATGGTCCCTGTCAGTGTTTTACTATTATATGTGATGTTTCTGGATTAATATTACTGCTGCAATAATGTATATGTTGCATTTTACTGCTGTATTAGTTTAAGTTTGTGCTTATTTTAACTACTTTATATACAGTGGGGTAGTTTAATCTACAGAAATGCATCATGGTCTATAAGATCATCATGTGTTTGTAGCGTCTCTGAGAATCACGTATCTCAAAAAGTCAACTTTTCATGAGCTCAGAAAAACAGCCCTGTTTTCAGCTTGGTGACGATGCATTTTCCAGCAAAGCTAAGGGGGGGTTTAAAAAAGTTTATTTGGTTTAAGAATTTTCTCAACTCATAATTGAGCACTTAATCCTTCAGTTTAAGTACAATATTTGCCTCTGAGATGTTGTGGAGTAGAACTATAAAGTAAAGTTGCATCAAATGGAGAGACTCAACTAAAGTACAAGTACCTCAAATGTGTACTTAAGTGCAGCACTTGAGGACATGTACTTGTACTTGTACTTGTACATGTTACATTGCTGCTTAAACTGCTTATATATTTTTTCTTCCCGCAATGGAGGTGGTTTCGTTCATTGTCATATTTTTCTGTCTTTTGTTGTCAGGCAACAAAAAAAGCATGGATATATTGATTTGAGCTTAATACAGCTGCCAAGGAGTTGCTGTTGGACTTGGTTAAGTGGCAGCATTTATGACCCAGGATCACTAAGATTTAAGACTTACTGGAGGTTTCTGCTCTAATCTAATGGCAGAATAAAGAAAAATGTCGTTGAGATCACTTGGATTGCATGTTGATTTATCATTTAATCTACAAGTTTCTTGTAATTATTCTATAGTATCTCATCAAACAAACTCGGAAGTCTCAGGGAAAAAATCTGTAAAAAGTGGATTTTCCTTTTTAAAAAGTGGCAGAAATGAGCTTCCACTCTTGAAAATACTTGATCACAAAAGAGTTAGCTCTGGAAATCAAAGAGAACAATACAATAAAACAAATTTAGAATACAACGTACGGACAAAGAATAAAATATTAAATAAATGTATAAATATTAAATGAAAACATGGTTAATAAAAGTACTAAATTAATAAAATAAATGAAATAATTCAAAATAAATAATTTTATGTTCAGAATTTTGAAGCATGGCTGATACTGACTATTTTGATAGAAACATCTTTATTTTGTGGTTGAGAAAAATGTAAAGGCGGCAAGGAGACGGAGCGAGGTGAGGGAGGCGGTGGGAGAGAAACACTAAATGTAGCCACACTATCTATTGTTTGGGATTTTTTCCCCTTTTTCCGCTCAAAGTACACAAAAGCAGCACCAGTCCATTGTGGTGCAAAACAGAGAGCAGGCAGGGCGACCTGGGTCGAGAGGGGGGGCACAGGGACCAGCACACACACACACACACACACACACACACACACTCAGTCATGCTTTCAGTCTGCCTCCCCTCCGTCACACACAATTCACAAGCTCGTCAGTCGAAGCGTTCAAACACACATTCACTTGAGTGCATGCGTGAATACTGTGTGTGTGTGAATGCAAACACACACACACACACACACAAACACAGTATTCAGAGTCTTGTTGCATTCTCTCGAGTTAAGGTGCATATCCCTGCTCTCTCCCACGCAGCGATTTGTGTTGATTGAGCAAGTCGCTCTGGTTAGAGAGGAGATGAATGTGACATTTAAGACGGAAATAACACACACTCTTCCTCACCACATGCACAGTAAAAGCGCTCTGTCATCATTGTGCCCTTGCCCTGAGGCTGAGATCGTGGATCAGACAAACCACACCAAATGCCACCATTAGCCATTAGAGAACAGGCAAACAAATCTGACCTTAAATCAGCCCTGTGGGACGGTTACATTAGCCGCCATATCTGCTCTGGTAAGCTGCAGCATCCCATAAATCACATGCTGCTTGTCAGTACAACATGTAGACCTATTCATTTAGTCGCCAGTTATTACCTGGAAATGCTGGTGGAATTAAAAAGTCAAACTGAACTGTATTTCACATTGTATTTTGGATGAATGAGTGGCCATAACAACACCTTTTTCCCCCTTACAGTTCATCTTTTGAGGGAGAAGTTATGACACGCTCCGAGTCTCTTGCCCCTCTATAAAGCATCGGCTCCTATCCATACCTCCCTGTGAGCATGCTCAAGACGATTAAGTAAAGGTAGGGCTGTTGCACCACCAGATGCTTTTATAAGCAAAGCTGCCGTTACAGTGTCTAAAGCGACACAGCAAATGGGGGCCCTCTGGTGGTCGCTGCAGGTAACAGCAGCTCTGTTATATAGGTCACACCACTCATCACAGAGCTCTTCTGGGCTTTCTGTACGGCGTGTTGATCTGTGATGAGACTGAGGGGATCAGAGGCAGACAGAGATTCGTGCCAGTGTCCATGATGCATTGAGCGGCAGCCTCTCGCCAGATGCATGGGTGGGGTGGGGGCGGGTCTTCAGATGCACGTTTATGTTGTAGGAAGCTTATGTTTCATGGTAGAACTGACGGGATAGAAGCGAGGCGTTCCTGCTGCGACTTGTATCACTCCCCAAAGTTGCCAAAGTGTCCCCAAACAAGATGCTGGATTCCATTCAGCTCAAATGCAGCTGGTTTTAGGTGACCTTAATCATTTCCACAAAGCTAAACTGGGGGCTGGGGGAAATCTGGGGACTGCAAGGCCTTTGGAAATCCTGAGGCAGCCATTTCATTGGATGGGAGGTCGAAAATACAGCACCTCCAGTTGGTTTTTGGCTCACTGTAGCAGGATGTCATTGGCAGCCCACCACAGTATGTCTCCGCCTTTTTTTAGACAACTTTTATCCTTCATTTTGTTGAGACCTCCGTCATCTGATTGTATCACATAATTTCTTATAGTATGGACAGTAATCTTTATTAGGTCCTATGTCAAGAATAAGGAATCTAAATATGAAACCGCAAATAAACTGATATTAGCTGGATTATTACGACATGTGCTTATGTGCTAACCTTTTTTGATTTATTTTGGTTTTGGGATGTTGGCATCAATTAGTCAATCGACAGAAAAATAATCTGCAACTATTCTGATAATCGATTAATCCTTTCAACAATTTTTCAAGCACAAATAGTGACAAAATGTCAAATTTTCTCGGATTCCAGCATCAAAAATTTGAGGATTTGCTGCTTTTTTTTGTCATATGATCGTAAACTGAATATCTTTGGGCTTTAGGCTGTTGGTTGGACAAAACTAGTCATTTGAAGACATTGAAATGAGCATTTTTTTTCACTATTTGTTGATTGTGGGAAAAACTATATGGAAATTTAAAAGGGTCCTAGACCCCAAAATGATGTCTTATTTTGTCCGACCCATCTGGATATGAAGATACATGTGAATAGCTTGACCCAAATATGTTATTAACCGAGATATGAGCCGCAGTCTGAAACCCTGTGTCCGTGAACTGTACAAGCCTGCGTTTTCCTCTTGATCTATTTCCTTTGCTTCTTCTAAACAGACGGCCTCGCAACATGTCTGAATCACTCTGTCTGTTTTTCTGTCTCTATTTCACTGTGTATTTATTTATTTATTTATTGTCTTTTTCTCGCTGGCTGCCTGTTTCTGAACAGCTCGCAGTCCAACACACACTCCTACACACAACACAACACGCAGAGAGACAAATACCATATCTTTGTGAATATAACCTAATCCCTAATCTTGACAACACACATTCCTTAATGGGCGCGGGAAAAGCATCAGATTAAAATCCATCTTCCAGGATGAACAAACTTTGTGTACAGAGAAGACACAAAGTTTGAATAACAGTAAAATTACAAAATGATGTTTCACACCTTACGTATTTGAATATCTTGCATGCACGCAGAGCTGTCTGCGATCTACTTCTGTAGGATGCCTGTGAGTAGGCACCTATCTGCCTTTTTCTACCCTGATTGCACAGAAATGTTCTTCTTCAAACAGTCCACTAGAGGGAGACAGAGAGCCACAGACATTTTCTTAAGCGCTTGAGTTGATTTGATGAAGAGCAACTAATAATTCAAGTTTTTCTCCCTCTTGGCACATGATGCTGTAGGTCAAAGTCAATTTTTAGTGAACATGCTAATATATAAGGAGGGTACAGAGTTTAAAACATAGGGCTGAGGTTATTCTATTTTTTTCTTATTGTCAACAAATCCCACGAAAAGAGGATAACCACCAATGCCTTAGTCAATCTCTCAATACTTTCAGACATCCCTACCCTGTCTGTACCTCTCAGCCCCAAGCCCACTGGTTCCTACTGAAGATATTAAAAAACAGCTCACACATATATATATATATATATATCTATATCTATATATATATATATATATATATATATATATATATATAAAAGGCTCAGTAATTTCCTGAATCTGCCTGGCACTGTAGTTCATAGCATACTTTAATCAAACAGGAGGAAGTAGTGCATTTTTTGGGGACTATTTTTTAGTGGTGGATTAATACGCGTTTTGTGCATTCGTGAGCATTTACTGCAGCAGGACGGTGTATGTGAAATTGACTTAAGGTACACTACAGTGTCCATGTTCATTGTAATGTAGGAAGTTGTCACTCAGTGCAACAGTGTGGCTCATGGACGTGTTGATAAATGCTTTTGGACAACAAAGGAAGTCAGCGCTTTCGGGCTTTGGATGCCAGGGCAATGCTCGTAAGTTGGATCAATTCATCGTTGGTTTTGGTCTTTTCATGACATTTGTAGACATTAAGGAAAATATAGAATATCATCAGCCTTTTCCATTAATCAAAGATCTGTTCAAGTACAATGAACGTCTATATAAATGGGTAATCTTGTGATGGAAAACAAAAGCCGAAGCATAGGTCCCCCTTTGGGATGTCCTTTATTAAGGAGCAAGACGGTGTTACATCCCGTTTTGTCCTGTCTTGTCTTTACAGTCAATCTCGTCTTTCAGCTGTTTGCTAAAAACAAACTCTGCCAACAAAGAGAGAGGATTGACCTGTTGGATATGTAATGTTCTCAGTGTTTTCGTGCTTTTCCATCCCACTCTGACAATATGCTATTGTCATTAGCTAAGACTTCCTAACTGTATTCCATTCTGGAGTCTGGGAAGTAGGTGGGCTGTTTGCACACTGAGCAATTTAACAACATTAGGATATTTTCAGTCGCTGTTCTTTGTTTCCTTCTCCTCTATAGTTTCTGTTCCCTCGCGCTGACGTCCTCTTTACTTTTGGCATTGTTTTGTTCAGTATATCTAACAGTTTCTGCCCCCTCTGCCTCTGTCAGGACCATGGCGGAGTACAGCTCTCTGCTCAGCGACCTGTCTGAAAACATCACCAACGAAGACTTGGAGCAGCTCAAGTCGGCCTGCAAGGAGGACATCCCAGAGGACCAGAGCAATAACATCACCTCCTCCAAGGAGTGGTTCAGCTACCTGGAGAAGAATGACAAGCTGGCCCAAGGTGAGGTATCAAATCATCGATCAAATCAGTTAGCTTATATTTGATCGTTTGTCTTCTCTTATTTCCACATCCAGTAGGTCTGAACTGATGAGCAAAGCATCTTTGCCTGTCTGATATAAACGTGAGGCTTTTTCAGTGAACAAGCCTGCTAACGACGCTTCTCGTGCAGACAATCTGTCGTACATCGAGCACATCTTTGAGATTTCGCGGCGACCGGACCTGCTGACGAGGGTGATCGAGTACCGCACCACCGTGCTCAAGATCTCTGAGGATGACGAGATCGACACCAAGCTCACACGCATCCCCTCAGCCAAGAAATACAAAGGTAACACACTCTAATAGGGTCAGAGTTATGTATCAGTTTCCTAAAATATCAGGCTCATTTCAGCCCTTTTTGGACATTACTGTATCTTTGACTTGAAAGAAGTTACTCTGATTGGCTTCCTCGTCTGCCAAATCCAGCCAAGTTCTGCCCTCTAATCTGCCTTAACATCCTCTCCTCAGTGGTTCCCAACCTATGCGTCAGGACCACTATAAGGGGGGGGCAAAGGTAATTCTCATGGGGTTGCAAGATGATTAACAGGATAAGAAAGCAGAAAAACATGTTTCTTTTTTCTTTTTTTTATTGTGAGTTACTGGATAATTTAACTTCTTCAGAACAAATAAACCGGTACACGCAACTGGTAGACATATGCAACCTGTGATACGGGACTGCAAGTAGTCTTTGCTTCATCTTAAGGGGTGACTAAAACAAAGGTTGGGAACCACTGCTCTAAGTCACTGCTTATTTTTCCTTAACAGTTAACAGTTGTAACTCTTCTGCGATGCACATCAGTTTAAACATTTAGATTAGTCCTAGTTAGTTAGTCTGAGGAAACATTTATGTTGCAACTTTTTCCTTCCTTCATTTGAGAGATTGAACTACTGCAGTTCAGGCTGTTATGGTTTATTTATGTTCGCTGTAGTTTAAGTTTAGCGAAAACGTTCTTGTAAATTATCAGTCGTATCGATCAAACTTTGTTACAATGTCAATTTAAAGCATCAAACTTTTTTGTGAATATTTTTATTCAGTTTTTCTAAATAAAATAACAACAGAACAAGGTGAATATACTACTCAAAAATTAAATAAAAAAATGTATTAGTTAATGAATACATTAAAAAAGAAACCCAAACAATCAAAACTTTGCAGGCAAGTCATTATAGTCAGTTCTACATTTAAGATCTTTTGTGGGTACAATCATATTTCTATAACATCAATAATAATCTACAGACGGAGTACATTTTGAGAAAACGTGTAAACATACATACATGGTCTGATTGATGCTGTAATGACTAGCATCTAAACAGATGAATGCTGAATAGTTCAGGCTTTAACTGATACTGAATACCAGATTCGAAGGCCAGTACCAATACTTACATTTGAGAGTTAAATAAGAATCTGATAGCCATGTTCTGGCTCTTCTTTTCTCCTTTCGTCCTTTTTCTTCCTGATGAATTGTGATTTTAAAGCATGAATCTTGACTTTATCTTGTATGTATTCTGGTTTAGCTAGGTTTTTGAGGAAATTAATCAGACCATCATGTTGTTTTTTTGAGTGTAAATAAAGATAAAAAAAAATAAAAAACAATCTGTCATGAGGCAGGCGAGTTTTAGGAGGAGGCTCATGTTGTTTTCCTCTCTCATCTTGCTTTTTCCCGCCATTATTAGGTTTCACCAGCTCTTTCTTTTTTACAACTTTATTTGCAGCTCAGATCAGTTCACAGGGGAAATTCAGCTTGCAGCCAGGATGAGTTAAAACAACATAAAAACACAGCTGCAATGGCCAAATAAAAAAAACATCAATTCCTTTACTATTAAAATGATTAAATGTCTGTTTAGCTCAGTTCTGTTCAGGAAGAATCGTTTTTATGACACGTGCACTAAAAGAACTTGATAGCTTTAATTCCTTGACTTTTGTTTTCATCTTTGGTCTAAGACACTGTGGCTTTTATTTACACAGATAGTTTTATATGATTTTTAAATTACTTTCTTATCTACTAAGTGGTATTAATCTGTTGCTTTGTTTATCTCCTGCTGCTGTTTTATGGCAACTTGTGTCCTGTCACTGTGTTTTATCTTCCCAACTCTGGAGACCGCTTTAAGAGGTGCTCTATAAATAAAAATACTCTTAACCCAAAGATCAAACATTTTAAATACAGTTAAACAAGATATACTCAGACAGAGCAAAAGACCGAATGCCTTTTCCCAATTGGGCTTTGACATCAAAAGAATCACACTCAGCCCTGCTTGTGATACTAAACATGACTTTTTAATTACAAAGTTAGTGTGGTACATATACTATAAGAAATATGCTCAGAGCTTTTATATTTTAAGCTTTTGTCT
This sequence comes from Coreoperca whiteheadi, assembly GCA_011952105.1. NCBI lineage: Eukaryota > Metazoa > Chordata > Actinopteri > Centrarchiformes > Sinipercidae > Coreoperca > Coreoperca whiteheadi. The sequence goes on from CM022475.1 coordinate 14,877,393, forward strand.
AAAACGAATATATCATTTAAATAAATAAAAATAGGCTAAAAAAGCAACTTTTATCTATAAAATGCAGCTCAAAGTGCCTGAAATAAATCTGCATAAATTTCATTAAAATTACATTCAAAGAAATAAACAAATCAAAATTTTGCAAATTAAAATACAATAAAACAAAGTAGAAAATAATAATTAACTATTGCAGTATAATTAAAATGTTTAATTCCAAGCACAGTACTTAAAACCAAGTCAAAAAGGGTCTTATCATGTTTCGCAAAGCAAGTTAGAAGTAAAAGTTCAGTGCTGGATGATTTGGCGAAACCCGTGGTTACCGTGGTAACAGCAAATGCACTTTAATGCTACAGGTCCCAGAAATCTGGGAGCAGCAAACCTTCATGGAGTAGCTGCTTTGTCAACAATACAACCAAACTGGTTTAACTGTTTACAGTGCAGCCAAACAAACAATTATTTGATTGATAGAAGTCAGTCAATTATCAGCCAGTTTCCATCACGCCATGAGCAACTGTTATCAGGCTGGTTGTATTCCAACAGCAGGGCAAAGTAAAGTCGGTCACCTTGCTGAGGAGGTGCGCAGCCTGTCGCCTGCTACTCTTCATCCAACAGCTCACTGTGGCCGCTCCTTTTGTTCCATTAAACCTAATCCGCCGATTAAAAAATAACGCAATTGACTGTTGTTTTGTTTTCTAGATACATTTTTTGGTTGGCAATGATGGTCGCTGTCAGTGGTGACAAATACACTGCGTTACCTCTGACTGCTTCAGAATAAAAGCCACCTCATTTTTTCGCCAGTTGAACGCTTTTAATGTGAAGCAGCAGCTGTAGGAAATGTTGGGTTTGCATTAGCAGTAATTTAATTGAATTGGGTGTGATATGATGAAATTGTCAAGGATTGTAACTTTATGTTTCATGTCAGATATTTATGGGCAGATTATTCGACAGCTTTGGTACATATAAGAAAAAAATTATTATTAAAGATGCTAAAATGGGTGTGATGTGCGCTCCTTTACTTGTTTTGGCTACAACCTTTTTTAAATTAAGTATGCTGTAGGTTTCTAATGATTTCTCTCTTTCTCTCTCTCTACCCTCTTTTTCCAACCCCTCCCAACCTAAAAGACATCATCCGCCAGCCCTCTGAAGATGAGATCATCAAGTTGGCCCCTCCCCCTAAAAAAGTGTGAGGTCGCGACCCCCAGCCCTGATCTTTGCGCCTTGATTTCTTCACTCCTGGCACTCCAATCAACCAACCAACCGTTTCTGACCAACCCCATCACCCCCCCACCTCACCCCTCTCACACTTACCACACACACCACACGCACACACACATCCAGCCACGCCACCCTCCTTGCACGAACACATGCCGTGATACAGAGCCACGCAGGCAGCCACCTACAAAGCAACCAATCAGATCGTAGCGATGCAGCCTCTTCCCAAGCTGAGGGAAGACGGGAAGCTGCGGATAAAAAAAAATAAAAAAAACATTAGAAGAAATCTGGAGACGGGCCGACCGTGTATGTGTGTGTGGGGGAAGAGAGAGAGCGAGAGAGCCAAAGTCTACCCTCGATTCAAACGCTGAGTGGGTCAGTTCAGAATGAGTGCAATCTGTAAACACTGTTCAATCTGTGATGCTGTGTTTATGCAACTGGCTGTGTGTGTGTGTGTGTATGTGTGTGCATGTCAGTCAAGGTTGTTATAGTTAAAACATCCACCCATGAAGAATTTGAAACTACAAACCCTGACTTCAAAACTTAACAAAATGAAATGGCAAAATTTCAGAAAGCTAATAGGGAACCATAGAAACAATTAAGCTTTGTATGCATTGCATGTACAGTGATACATAACTATGACTAACATAATTCAGCAGCACTTAATTATTCACCCTGAATACACAAAATAGCCAAAATGTCAAAACTGATGGACTGAAAACTAATATCTGGAACTAAAACTAAACTGGAAGAAACTAAAACATGTGAACACATAGTTTACATGATCAAAAACTATTTTAAAAACAAAGCTGCACCTAATAGGTTAATACTTACTAAAAATAAATTAAAACTTATCTAAATCTCACACATTTCTATGAGTGGGATTAATTTTAGTGTGCAGCTGCATTAATTGTTCAGGTGTAAGGGAAAGTTCCAAAGTTGGGAGAGACGCTTATTCACATTTTTGCCGTGACTTAGATGAGTCTGTCAGTTAAATATGAAGCTACAGGCACCAGCGGCTTAGCTTAGCTTAGCTTAAAGACTGGAAACAGGGACACAGCTAGTATGGCTAGCCTCATTTTTGTACTTTAGTTCTTATATGGGTTAAAATAAATGAAATCATAATGTGTTTCTTAGTGAGCTTTACAGGTGCTGGAAGACAGATTTAGTTCATTTTGGACAGAGCCAGGAAGGCAATTTCTCCCAATTTTTAGTCTTTGTGCTAAGCTAAGCTAATTGGCTCAGTTAACCGCTTTTTTTCCCCATACAAACATGAAAGAGGTATCTAGCTTCTCATCTAACTCCTTTAAAGCCTGTATAGGTCAATAAAAATGATAAGTTTTATCAAGTTACCATCTTCGTGCCTCATTTGGCGACATTGCCATGAGGTTGCTGTATTAAAGGACAGGACAGTCACTGTTCCTCAGCTAGACGTTCTGTATGCATTCCCTTTACTCTTGTGAAGATAATTATATCATGTTTCAAGAGCAAGAAAATTAGTCTAATATTTAATATCTAAGATATTTAGAGCTGATTTTCATAGGAAAAGCCAATATTTGCCTTTAGCTTATGAGTCTTAGCAAGTTATTTAGAGAAAATATTTAGATGGGAAAGTTCTAGCACTTATATCTATACTATGAATGTTCGGCTGTCCATAGGTTCTCTTTTCATCAAGGGGACCTGTTAGCATGAAAGTCTGTTGTATAAGCTGGCTAGAGATGTAAATATACAAATTATATATTACAAGAAAATATAGCAGAAATAATATATTGACCTGCAGTGTGTAGTCCATAGACAACACTGTGGCTCTAGCAGCAAATCTCCACTGTGTCACCATGTCTGGTTTTGTAACTAAGACTTTCACCCTAATTTTTATACAATTTGAAACTATTCAGTGTCTGTGACAAATTAGAAACACTTAGAGAGCACTCAAAGTACATCAACTTTCGACATCGACTACAAAAAAATCTATTTTGAGAGAGCATATTGGATACAATATTTACTGTGTGAAAATGTTGACACATAGAGAGACAAACACTGAACTTTCTTTCACCCCTTTTGTTGCCATTTCATTTGTTGCACAGAAAATAAGTGACCGGCTTGGAAAGAGGACAAACTAAGGCCTCTGGGGGAAAAAATAGGTGAAAGATGAAAATGAAAGAGGGGAGGAAATGTCAGAAAGAAAACATGGCATGTGATAATAAAACATGTCCTTTAATAAACTGTACATAAGGTAGATTGTGACAAGGATTTCTAATGAACACAACAGCTCACAACCTGCTGACTATGCCATTTCCGCCATGCACCAACATAATAGCTAGCAAGACTGTTGAAACTAATCTATATTAACTGCTCTTTTGAACACTGTGTCTCTTTTTCCCCCGCGTTGAAGCCTTAGCAGACTTTGTGTTTACCCCGAATCTTTTCAGAACTGTGAGAGATTGTGTGTGAAGCGGATACAGACGCCGGCACACGTGTCAAGTTAATCAAAACGGCTCTCACTTTTAAAGAGAGTTATGCTACTTTTATTCTGAAATTTGCTGAGGACGTCAGTGTTGGTGTGTACAGAATCTCTGTGGGTCTATTTCTGCCCCTGTCTTTGTTGTTGTCAAAGCTGTAGGATCAAAAAATGAACCAACGTCATAAAAATCAGTGTATGACTAGTCATTTCTCCCAGCCCCGCTATCTCCCTCGTTCCTCTCCCTCACCACCATGCTCCAATCCCAGTGCCAACGACTAAGACTTTTATTTCGATCACAGGAACTGTGATCGGTTTTCCGTGATATGTTTTTTTGTCTCTCTCTTTTGTATTGCTCGCCGTATATATTGTAGTGTTGGACTGATTTGTATCCTATGCATTTACGTCTGTACGAAAACTTTGCACTGTAACATATCCTCCCCACAAATCACTTAATCTAAAGAACTGAACTCTTTAATTGTGACAAATCAGAGTGTTTGACAACATCCTGATATTGAAATTGCATGATTGATGCGCTGGATGGAGTGGCACTTGATAAGAGGAACTGGAAGTGTGCAGTTTCAGGAAAGAAAATAAATGCTTGTTACCAATATTCATTGTTTGAAACTGGAAAAAAACTAAACTTGTTAGACCAACTATACTGTACATCTCCCATTCTTCTCCTTTTGCAAGAAAAGTCTGAAGGTAACTAAAACATTTAATAGTCCTTTAATGCCAGCAATTGTATGGCTAGGTTTAATAGTCTGCAAAGAGTGGACTTGCATAAAACATCTAGTTAATCTAGGCCAGATCAAGCTTTTTATAGTAATGTTAAAGGAATAGTCCACCCTTAAATACTTTAACACTGATGCTATACTATACTATCTAACCAGAGAGCTGTGGATGGCAATGTCGGTCAATCGGTCCACCACTTTGGTCCAGACTCAAATATCTCAATAACTATTGGATTAAATGGCATGAAATTTGGTACACACATTCATGGTCGCCAGAAGATGAATCCCGATGGATTTGGTGATGCTCTGGCTTCTTTAGTGCCACCACCAGGTTGACATTTGAGGTTCAGTGTAAAACGTCTCTATAACTATTAGATGGATTGCAATGAAATTTGGTACAGAAATTCATGGCCCACTCAGGATGAATTATAATAACGTTAGTGATTCCCCTTACTTTTCATCTAGCACCGTCAACATTGTCCAATAATTTAGTTTAAGACCAAATAGTTGCCAAACTAATGACTAATGACAAATGTTAGTATGCGAACACACAAAACTAAGATGGTGAGCATGGTAAACATCATGCCATGATGTTCAACATCAGCATGTTAGCATTGTCATTGTGAGCATGTTACAGCATGCTGATGTTAGCATTTAGCTCAAAGCACCACTGGGCCTAAGTGAAGCTTCACAGAGCCACCATCTCTCTTATTCATAGTCCTGTTTATCTGTCAAGCCACATCTGAGTTTTGTAACATTTTTGTTATATTCTTCCTCAAAATCAGCTTTCAAGTTTTTGTTCCCTAAAATCAAAGAGAAAGGGGTTATTTTAAACTCCGTATTATAGGGAGAAATTAATCACTTAAGAGTCTTCAAAAGTAGACCAATTTCAAATTCAGCCACAAGACATGCTTAGTGTAAGAGGCACAACTCTTACCTCTATTGCTATCACCACCACCATCACTCTCGTCAACTACTTGTAAATCTGGTTTCTCTGGGTGTTTTTAAAACTCATACTAAAAACGGTAGAACACAACACTTCATCATAAAATATATTCTGGTATACACACTGACCTTTAGGATTGATAATATAACAGTGTCAGGGTATTTATGGGTGGATTTTCCCTTCAGCGTCCAGATTAACCCTCACTAGGCCTGACCCCAAGTGAAGCGGTAACTGCCCTCCTATAGCTTGAGCCTAGTGATTACAAAGTGGGACCACTGCATTTATCACAGAGCTGAAGTGAGAGCATTTTGTCAGGCAAAGGGAGGCAGTTTTACTTACTGCTATGACCTGTGGGTAATGGTCTTTCCCAGCGTTAAAATGGATGTGATTATTGGCCATAAATGTTAGATTTCCACTCACCATTTTCGGTGAAAACCGTTAGAAATTTTACAAACCAAAAGGTTTTTCTTTTCAGATCTTAGCATGTGTTTTCATTATTGTACAAAATATCAGCAATTGAGGATTTGGGCCATTGTATTTTATTTACATTTTTTCTTCTCTTTTTATTTGAAGTGCTTTTTGAATAGCTACTTGTGAATTTAGATGTATGTGACCAAGTGACTTTTATTTTTTTCTTGCTCTCAGAATTTCAGTAGGCAGTGGACTCATTTTTACAATTGTGTGGTAGTTTGTCAGTAGTTTGTCCATGCAATATCCGTAAACATCAAAAAATAAAAAATAAATCCAACTGTGTGTTGCTCTAGATGCTCCTGGTTAAGTTAAAGCATTCACATCAGTGTATTCAGTGGAGTGCTAAAATATCTGTTAGCATCACAATGCGGCTGTGCCCCATTTTTTGTGTTTTTCACATCTACTGCCTGTTTCCTACTCCTCTAAACTCAACCCCCATCAATGTCACCATGGTAACCATGGCACAGCCCCTCTGACTTAATCACCAGGCAGATTATATGTTTGGCATTGCTTAATATTTTCCTCTGTAGCCATCGGCACATAAAATATCAACATATCAGTCACAAATGATGTCAGATTTGAATTTCCATGTACCAAGTACATTAGTAAATGCTGCAAAAGTATAAACCTACTGAAACATATATGTATTTATGGTGAATACCTGATTATAACCGACACATGAGCATAGATGAAGTAGGAAATGAAGAAGCAGATATTGCGTGAAGGTATTCAGCATGTAATGCTAACAGTCAATTCAAATTAATTCAAACAAGAGTATGATTTTCCCTTAAGGATAAGACTGTGTTTTGGTTGGGTTTTTTTTTTTTCGGTTTTTTTCATTTGTAAATATGTATTTTGAATATATATCATGTTTGTTTTGAAATGGATTAATTTATTTAATGCCTATATATTGTTGTTTTTACGTATCCTGATTTTGTTTTACTAACTGGAAACAAATCAAGGGGATGAAAACGTGTTTCTTATCTAATGTTTAAGCAGACACAACGCGTTCTCATTCCCAGGGCATTAAATAGGCTACCGACATTTTGTCACACCCCTTGGCGTTGTATACACTTGGTACCCTTCAGAAACTGCTTGGTTTGGTAGTAGGAAGTCACGTGACATAAGTAACATAACTTAAAACTTCAAATAACTCAACGTTAACTTTTGGTTTCACACGGGACACAAACCACGGTCTCCTGGGTGAAAGTCCCGTGTTTGTTTGACCCAGTCCATCCACAAGCGGACTTTCTTGCTCTTAAATGTCGCTTGTTCTACTACGTCACCTGACATTCTTAAGGCTTTTTGGCAGCCCTGTGCACCATATAAAAACATTAAGAGTAACTTGTGCGTCTGTACAACGCTGGGGGGCGTGAAAAACCGTCAGTATTTGATGCCCTGGGAATGAGAACGGGCTGGGAAGCCATGCATCAACATTTTTATAATTCATGTTATTCTCTTAATTTCTGTTTTGGCTTTGGGTGATGATTTTACAAAAAAAGTGATATTCATTTTATTGTATTTACTGATATGTTATGTGTTGTATTTGATCAGATGTGTTGTGGTCACTGCTTGTAAAATGATTTTATTCAGAGAGTTTCCAAATCATGACAAAAGATAAAAGCAGCCACAAAGTCATAATATGCCATTTTGTTCATATGAGACATGTTACTTGCACATTGCGGCGCAAGAGCAGGAAGTTTAAAGAGTATATTGTCTTAAAATGTTGGGCAGGTGCATGTAGAAAGTTCAAGAAACCTGTTGACCCCTGATTTACAGAGTGCAGCCTTTATTACCAGCGCTTTATATATTTAGTGTTTTCATGAAAGGTGTTTTCTCATTCTTCTCACTTAAAACAAAAGATAACTCTTTGGGTGATTAAAAAAAATAACAGACAAATGATAACCCTCATCTGAAAAATAAGCAGTCTCTCTAGTTTTGTATGGTGACCCAAAGTGTTCAATATTAAATAAATAAATAAGTATAAAACTCAACACCTGCTATAAAATGTGGCCATTTAGATCCTGTTAGCTAGAGCAAAAACAATGTGAAAGTAATTCTAATTCAACTAGAGGCTGCTGCTGTAAATAGACACCATAACTAACCTTTTCTTTAAATACCAAGCCAGTTATCTAGCTAGAAGGACAAAAAGACGTTTGTGGTCGCTCTTGCCAACAGGAGCCTGCTAATACTGCTAAACAACCCAACCTAGCTAGTTAGCCTGCCAGCTAGGTAGGTAGCATGTGTAGCCTTGTTATGCTAAATAAAATGAGAAATAAGTTACAGTTACAGCGCCAGCTCCTAGTTAGTTGTTTTTGCTCAAGCAAACACAAGATAACTGGCTAAATGTGGTAGCAGTTGTTGAGCTTGCTAACTTCTGAAAGGCTAAGGTCATGTAACTGGCTGAAAGAGCATTTTGAAAATAACATTTAATAATGAAATTGAACTTTAATAATTTCTTAAATTACATCACAATTTATAGGTTCATCTATATATTTTACATAATGTATTCATATTATAAAGTAGGCAACTGTATACCTATTTAATACTGAACACTTGATGCTCCATAGTTTTATTAGCTTTTCTTTTTGTAAGTGAGGTAACGGTTAAAGGGCACATGGATGAAGTGATAGAGTAAAGAGTAACTATATAAGTATCAGTGCTGGGTAGAGTAGGGTAAGTCGTGAAGAATAGTTTGGGGGTTGTAGCTAGATATACAAGAGAGGTGTGAGCAGAGAGAAATATGTAGGTTCATACTTTGGGAGATATCTCTGGTGGGTGTGTGTGTACAAGATGCTACACCTCTTCATCTAGTTAGTATCATTTTGAATGTGACAGGTGTTGCACAAGAATGCTGTACAATGGTGAGATGTAATTAATGATAATAATGTGTGGGAATGTTAAGAATGCTGAATGTCTGATCAGTTGTGCAGTAATGTTTTTATGTGTTCCTTTGCACCTTTTAACATAAAAATGAACAGTGTGAGTCACATTAAGTTTGACCGTTCCTGAATATTGTGGGCAAGCTTTTTTTTTCCTTTTGAGAAATAAAGTTTACATTTCATGCACACAAAAGCAAGCTTTCACATCACAGGTAAACATGCCAACTTGATTCAGTTGCAAATTTCTGGCGTGGATGGACTTGAAATCATGCCATGCTTGAGATGATTTTGTCAAATGTTGAATATTTTTGAATAGTAAAAGGATTTCATGCTTGGATAACATTTATTAAATATCACCAGTTTTATAGAAATCTGACAATTTCTATTAGAGGTTAGAGGAGGTATTTGCAGAAATGTCAGACAGGACTTAAAAAGTCTGATAATGTGATAATACTGTGCAAATTATCTCAATGCCCTTGAGGGTGGACACATCTGTGATTTTGAAACACTAACCTCCAAGTAGCAGAGATTTCCCCAAAATGCATTTGCAGGGTTTTTAATTGAAATTCTTCATTTTAAGTTGACTACTTAACTTTTGACAGTTTTGTTCCATTAGTGCAGATGGGCAGCATTCAGAACAAGCTTGAAGAATATCAGCAAATGTGAAAATTTAAACATTTTGATTTAACTAACGCTGTTGAGTGTAATTGAGAGTTGCCCTGTGTGTCACTGCCTTGAGAGTCACTCAGTGGGATGTTTTCTGTTGTATTCTGCCTGTTATTTTGTAATGTCCTTAGTAGCAAGTGACAGGTGTGTTTTTTCTTCACAGTCAGTCCAGACCATTATGTTAGTCAAGACTTATTGCTGTTAAACAAATGTGATCATTTAGATTCACGCCGTCATTACATCCATTTTTACATTTCCGCATACAGCTCACAACATAACCCTGTTGGATGCCATGGGCTCAATGCTGTTAGAAACTTTTGCTAGGGTTTTCCTCTCATCTGAAAAGAAGTACTTCAGGATTTATTTTGCAAAATATAATATGAGGTATTATTCAAACACATATAAAGGGGTGGCTTTTTGTCATGATTTAAATGAGACTGAACTGAAATTATGCCATTTTGTCATTGTGCTAAAATGAATATAAATATTATATATTAAAATATATTTGCTAACCTATACTGTGTTTCCTGAGTATTTTCTTTTTGTGCCACTATACTTCTACTCCACAATCAGCAGATGAATCTTGAAAATAAACATCAGTTTCAGTCTCACATAAAAATCAAAAATAGCTTCACCTCAATCAGCTGCAACTGTTCACACATTAATGCATGAGTAACAATAATCTGATACTATAACAGTCACAGAGGACATTTTTTACTTTTACTTTTCAAATCTTAAGTACATTCTCCTGATTATATTTAGATACTTTTATTACGTAACAATATAAGTAGTATAGTAATGGAGCATTTTTACACTGTTGTTGGGACTCAGCGGACGAATTCATTCGCTGTAGGTAATTTTAACTGAGCTTTGTTAAAATTGACTACATTCCCTTTTCTCCCACAATTCCTGAGATTGTAAACACAACATTGACTTCCGCCGGACGTGCGATCCCGGAAGTCCTCAAATCGATATAGCCGGGGTAACGGCCCAACGAAAGAGCCTGCCACCGCCGCAACGAGTAGCGACAAGCCAGCCGCTTGAAAAAGGAACCGACCGTTAGCCGAAGCTAACGACACCGGGCGACCGGCCGAGACGCCTCAAGGTCCCCCTGCACCTCAACGGCTGCTTCCAATGCAAACCACGAGTTCTCCCGCCGGGCCATCGGACAGACGCCGGCCGCGGGGCAAATCAGCACCAAAACGGACTGGTAACATCCACCGGCATAACGTAGCAGGTTGAGCTAAATACTGGGTTTAGTGTAGCACAGATCTGTTTAGTGACTCTGCACATGTGACCTCACCGATGTGATTTCTTTAAGACTTATCATTGTGACTCTTTTCAATCTGTTCCTTAATCTAGTAGCCGTTGTTAAATTGATGTTAGATTGTTGCGATACACAGGGTATTTTGCATGCCACTAACTCCTTTTAACGAGGCATTATAGAGGGTTTGCACCTACGTCACGGTTTGGTCAGTTACCCGGATGCGCGGCCATATTGGAGATACTCGGATGTAAACAACAGCACGGATTGCACGGTTAGTATACCACTGAAGACAAATTTCTACTCATTTATTAAGTCTAAACCATGCAAAGAATGGCCAACAGCATCCTTGTTTCTGCTGGGTTCGATTTACACGACGTTATTAGCGGGACGTTAGTGAGTCCTCAGGTGATCGTGGTCCTTGTTTTCCGTTCATATTAACGCAAAGCACCCAGTCTGTATACAGGTCAGATCTTTTACCTAGAATACAGTAATAATAAATATAGCACCATTAACTAAATTTCAGTAACATTTTACATAAAATATGCAAGTCTTGTACTATTGGAGAAGGTTAAGAAATGAGATTAGAATCAGATTTTTAGCCAAGAAATAAAAAACTGCAATGTAATATCAATATGAAAGTGTACTATTACACTCCAACATTAGTTAAGATAGTAGCCTTATATTTCACCTAGCAGAAAAGAAATAAGAAGAGCAAACGCGAATGTTGTCAAGATTCTTGCTCTTGAAATCCTGGTTCAGTTTTACCAACAACCACAAACGCCGTCTTTCCTCAGACAGTTTTTTGCACTCTTCTCCTTGATTTGTTACTACTTTTGGCAGTATATAAAACTTCAAGTGTTTTTCCCGGTCCGACCGATTAGTGCAGCCTAAACAGGACAATAATTGACCATTTTCAGCAGAAAACTTTGGCGAGTTCCGTTCGTTTCAGTGGCACTGTTTATGTTCAGTATCGCCAATATGGCCGACTTCCGGGTTGATGACATGTCGTGAAAACACCCTATTAGCCTACAGGTCGCCTCTACCTGCTCGTACACAAACACACCTTTAGCTGGCCTCCAGCAGAGCTTGTGCTAACCCCACTAGCGAGCCCAGCCTCCTAGGTGGCTTACTGCTATCTTTAAGTGTCCCTTTGTCTAGCTTGTAGCCGAGCTAATGTAGCTAGCTGTCTTATGGCTCCCGCCATCTTGAATTAGCATTCTTAGTGGCCCATGTTTCTCACACACACACGTCTTTTGTCTGTAGTTAGGGTATTTAGTTAGTCCTCACAGTGTGTTTTTACTTGTTTACCTTTGTAAATTAATTATTGTAGTACTACCATGCTCTCTCATTACTGTCTGCCACAGGAGCTGACACATAAATGCAGCCCTTACTTTGTTTACCTTTGTGAATAAATGATTGTGTTGAATTATGGTGGTCTCTTTAATGCCTCTCAAGAGTGAATAATTTGCCAACCTCTTCTATGTTTAACTTCCAAATCCTTCACCTACTAGCTATTAATGGTCATTTGGGTTATAGTTATTGATTTAATTATTAACCTGAATTACAAACTGATAGTTGAGTGTGTTTTATGAGACTGAATTAATTAATTGGCTATCATTTTCCTTTTTATTAAGGGTGGTGCCCCGAGGTCTTTATTAATTTAATGCATTATTTATGATTGTCTTTGAGAATCCTGATAGCCAAATCTAACTAACGATACTGCCATGTGTAACTCCAACATAATGGTGCCTCCGTGTGAGACATAGTTGGTAAATCCCAACGTAAATGTTGCCCGCGTGTGAGGCTTATTAGTTAGTAAACCCCAACACTGGTATTAATACTTTTACTGAAGTAAAGGATGTGAATATTTCCTCCAGCACTGCGAACTTGACGGCTGCACAGCCACCATAAAAGTCAAGCACAAAGGTTATCATACCTCAGTGTCCATTTATCAAGCTGAATGTGTCACTTGTATTGTGAAGCATCTATGCAAAGCCCCGAGTCGACAACAGAGATTTGATCCAACTCCTGGAGAACAGGTTTAACCACAGAAATGAAGTGTTAGGTTTAGGTTTCCTCTTGAGGATGAATGAAAACTGAGTGCATTATAATAACCATTAACACAGTAGTTGGTTGTGGAAACAGGTTTGTTTCATTTTATCATAAGGCATATTTGGTTTTGTTTCACCCCACCCTTTTATTGAAAATCCTTGTAAGCATTTCCAGTAAAACGCTACAGCTGCAAGAAAATAACACAACACCAAAAGGAATCTAATTCCCCCATTTAACTATTCTCAAGGCCAAATCCACAAGATTTCACTCTTTCAATTCTTTTCCATTACCAGTCTCTGGCTGATTTTGTGAAATGTTGAATATTTTTGAAGAGTAAAAGGATTTCATGCTTGAACAACATTTATTACTTATCACCAGTTTTATAGAAATCTGACAATTAGACTCAGCATGGAGATGCAGGTTAGAGGAAGTATTTGCAGAAATGTCAGCCAGGACTTAAACTCTAAAAATGTGTTAATACTGTACAAATTATTTCAATACCCTTGAGGGTGGACACATCTGTGATTTTGAAACCCTAACCTCCAAGTAGCAGAGATTTCCCCAAAATGCATTTGCAGGGTTTTTAATTAAAATTCTTCATTTTCAGCTCAACTGTTGAAATTTGAAAACTTTTTTAATGTTTATTTAACCCAGTGGTTCTCAAAGACAGGGGCGGCAATAAAACAAAAAGAGTGATGCTATCATGCTGATCTGAATCCCTTTTATTTCATTCGCATTCATCTTGGCTCCTTTTTAAGTTGTTGCTCCCCCAATATTGTTAATGACTGAATTATTATCAATCAGTTTACTTTTTTCAGCTTCTGAAGGGTGGCATGACAGAAAGAGTTTGAGAGCTATTGAGTTAACCTAACCTGCATGTTGTTTTTTTCACACAGTCGATCCAGTCCATCATGTTAGTGAAGATTTATAGCTGTTAAACAAATGTGATCATTAAGATTTATGCCTGTTAGATAATGTGCACACAGTTGTTTCGGTTTGGAACAAGGAGGTGAGCCAGTTCTGTCACAGTGATAAAAGAAACTGACATGGTTTTGGAGGTGTGACACTGTGATTAACAATGCAGTGAATAGGAATGAGGAAAGAATGTATTGTTAGGTTTCCTCTTGAGGATAAAAGAAAACTGAAAATGCATTATAATAACCATTAAAACACTGGTTTGATTAAATGTATTATAAGGCATGTTTGATTTTTGACTTTTTTACAGGTGAGATTATTAAATTACACAGATTAAGAGACTAAATTATTTACATGACCTCCGGTCAAAAACATTTCATAGTCCTAGATCAAACCAACTCACCTCACCCTTTATAGGAAATCCTTGAAAGCATTTTCAGTAAAACAAAACTAAGAGAAAATAACACAATAATAAGAAAAAACATTTTATTTCCCCCCATTTTGTGATTCTCTTTTTTTGGGGGGGGTTACCCTCTTTTCAGATGAACCCTATAAACAATTTGATCAAGGCATATGAATTATTACTTTGTTTGGCATTCACCATCTAAAGCTGTCTGTCTGTAATTACACCCACCTTCTTTGGGTGTGGCATGTGGCTATATTAACTCCAACCACCTTTCAGGTTGTTACCAGTCATTAATATTAAATACATGACATGTTCACAAGACTTCAGAGACCTCTGCATCATATAGAAAAAGGTAAGAAATATTAAACTTACACTAAAAAGATGCATGATATTGTAATGATATTTTACTGAAGTTCATGTGCTGTAAACCTATATCGTGACACAAGAATGCAATATATGTATATATATATATGTATACATATATCCATGTCATCCATTACAATCATGAAATCATGATTGGCTAAGATCCGCCTGCTTATCCTATGGCCACTTGCCAACAAAATGCCATATGTAATCAAATTAAACATAATTAATATTTACTCATACAACTAGTTTTGAGCTTGCTTTCAAGTTAAAAAAATCATGAAATATAATTTCTGTGCTCCAGAATATCTGCCATCTGCATTGCTACATAAACCTAAACAGAAAGACTTTCACAAGGGTGATCCAGGAGTTTTAAAATCGTGACAAGTTTGTCTCTTTCTGCCCTTTCAGTTGTCAGTCTGGTTGACCCATTGTACAGCCTTCATACAAAATAACACCTATTTGTAAAGAGGACTTTTACAACCTATAACCATGAAAGACCATTCAAAAATATAGAGTATTCTTTTCGGCCATCTGACAGTACCGAATCAAGCTTTTGTGGCAGGTGATCCCAAACTTTTGAACATGCATTATGTCAGTGAGGGTCCTCATAAGTATAGAAAGACAATCGTGTGTGTGTGTTTCAGTCATTTACTAAACTATAGCTAAACTATGACAATGTATTTCAAGTAAAATCTTTCTAAAGTTTTAAGTAAAGCTACAGAAGTATTAGCAGTAAAACACACTTACAGTATCATTTGAACTTCTTTGTATCCAATACATATTTATTGTGTACCTGTAACTTGGAAGGAGAAAAAATTACTTATTCCAACTTACACGCAAAAACACACACAACTGATGTTTTTGTTACTTTGTACATATGTTACCAGAGAGATCAACACTAAAGACCTGAGACCCAGTGCTGCCTCCTGCCTCTTAACTGAAAACGAACACAACGCAGAACATCACAGGCGTAACCCAGCCGAGTACATAAGCAGCATTTAGATCTCACAGTTGGTTGAGGTGAGGCTAATTTAACCTGCCTTATGTAAATTGTACATCATAAACAGATTATTAACAGATCTGTTTTGTATGTAAAATCATAATCTACAAACCTTCTGATTTAAAATCTTTGCTTACCATTCCCTGGCAGCCCAAATAACTTGCTTCTGTTTTCAGCTTTTTTGATTGTTTGTTTGTTTTTCACATTCATTAAGGTACAGGAAACTGAAAGTGATGGCAAATGGACCAGCCCTGTCCACTGCTAGACGTGGAGAAATTTACACGCAAAGCGAATTCACAGATTCCCTCAAACTGTTGGATGTTGTCCATGCAAATCAGTTTGAAGGGGAGTCTTTCGACCAAAAATGTCTTGAGCAGACGGAGGAAAACTTTTACAGAGGGGCCCCACCCAAGTGGTTAAATTTTCACATTAGTGAACAGGCTGTGTCAGGTGGCACTGGAACTCCTTTTTTGAAACGAGATGGATACGATAAACTTGTGAAACAAATTCAACAGAGAAAACACCCTGGAACATCAACTGTTAAACTGTTCCACCAGCCAGGATGTGGGGGGACCACACTGGCCATGCAGGTATTGTGGGACTTGCGGAAAACCTTCAGGTGTGCTGTTTTAACAGACTCAACATCAAACATCACGAATGTTGCAGAGGAGGTGGTCCACCTTTTCACAGCAGGCAGTCGAGGCCATCGGAACACTGTGCTGCTGTTACTGAATGATGAGCAGATTTTGGAAAATCTGCAAGAGAGCATCATGATGAAGATTGCTGAACAGAAGATAGTCACCAAAATGCCTTTGGTGATTTTCCTCAGCTGTGTTAGAAAAGATGCAGTTCTACCGAGTGACCATGTCATCCTGCAGAAAGAACTTTCAGACACAGAAAAGCAAACACTTAATGAGAAAAAGGAGGAGCTCTGCAGAAGATACGGAGATAAATGCCAACAATTCCATGGATTTAACATAATGCAAACTAATTTCTCTCAAACCTATGTCAAACAAGCATGCAAAGTATTAAGTACAGTCCAAAGAGAAAATAGACGACCGCAGAACCAGCTTGCTGCCATCCTGTCCCTGCTGAATGCATATGTACCAGGCTCATATCTCCTGGAGTCTCAGTGCCTGGACTTCTTCAAGCAAGACTACATCCATGAAGACGTTTCACTGGAGGACAGAATGAAGCCCTTTAGTGATCTCATCATCACCTTCCAACAATGCACAAGATCTGAAAAAAAAGTCAGCATGGCTCACCCTTTGATAGCGCAGCGTTGTACTGAATTGATGGCTGAGGCAGGTGTGGCCAGGAGTGTCACAGCAAGAAACGTCTTGACCTGTCTGTGCAAAGATGAGGTTCCTCCATCTTTGTTTGGTTTTGTCAAAGACATGCTAACCAAAAGACAAATCAAAAGTACACAGATTAAAGAAGAACCAGAAAGATTTTCTCGACTGATTCTAGATATTCAAAAGATGGAGGGCAATGATCAGAGTGCAAACATTTTAAAGACGGCGTCACAGAAATTTGATCACGATCCATTTTTTCCACAAGCACTTGCTCGTGTTTATTACATTGAACAAAAAGACTACAATCAGGCAGAAAGGTGGGCAAAGAAAGCAAAGGAAAGAGAGCCCCAAAATTCATTCATTGCTGATACACTGGGCCAAGTCCATAAAAACCATTTGAAGAACAAAAGGCCAAGAGACATTTTGGAGCTGGCCAAAAAAGCCATTGAAGCTTTCAAAGAAGAAGAACAACTTGCTGAAAAGGAACGTGAGACAGACATGAAAGAAGACGGCAACTTCTCGTATTTATT
This sequence comes from Coreoperca whiteheadi, assembly GCA_011952105.1. NCBI lineage: Eukaryota > Metazoa > Chordata > Actinopteri > Centrarchiformes > Sinipercidae > Coreoperca > Coreoperca whiteheadi. The sequence continues at coordinate 14,894,593 of CM022475.1, forward strand.
CAACACCAGAGGGCAGTTTGGTTACCTGCAGGTTTGCAACCTTGTTCATCAAGGATTTGGAGACAATAAACTCCTTAATGATCTGATAAGCAGGGATGAGGTTAAGAAAAAATGTGCATTTCTTGACAAATATTTGACATACTCAAAACCTAACATGAAGAAAGATGATCCTGAATACATTTCTAATGACATCGCAGAATGCTACATGAAGTATTTTGGAGACTCCCCAACAAAAAATTCCAAAGAAAAAGATGCTGATTTCATCCAGAAGTTAAAACAAGTCCTGGCTGCCACCTCCGCTGGAGTACTCTTGGATCTTGACAGACAATACAATGAATCACAGCTTAAAGAAATAACTAGATGGTGGGAAGAAATCTTTCAGCGTTCCTCTTGTAAGCCTTTAACTGCACTGAGACAGAAAATTACCCTCAGAACCTACGATGCACCTGAGCTCCACCTGGTGACCCTCCTCCTGTGCTGGCCTACAGACAGTGAAGACAAATGTGTCTTTGACCTTAGTCAATTAATTCAGTGTATGCGCGACTCTTATGACCATGCATACAAGACATACTTTCGATCAAGGTACCTATGCCCTCTGTTTTTCATTGGAAAAGGTCAAGATCTGAACAGAATTGTTCACAGAAAGGTCCTTGAGGAATTGTTTCTTAAACAAAATAAGGAAACAATTCAAGATTGGAGCAATGAGAAGATTGTCAAAGATCCCAAGGTCCAAAAAATCCTTCTCAAAGTTGAAGGGGTGGTACGAAACTACAGAGTCTATGCAACTATTGCTGGCAAAGAGATTGAGGTGGATGCAAACCTGCGAAACAGCCTCTGGAAATCACGCCAAGTTTCCTTTTGCCTTGGATTTACCATCAGAGGTCCTGTAGCCTTTGGCATCCAGAACAAAACTGCAGAAAAGGGTAAGAAGGATAACATACTATAATTTTAGCATAATTAAGTACCCACCTGGCAGAAATTTCAAAAATAGTTCCAGAATTCTAATTAGCTTTTTTCAATATTGTTGCTCTATGGTTCAACTTGTTCTGATATCTGCTGCTCAGTGTGGATGAAAATGCAGAATAGTTACTCTTTGTGTATTTTAGTACATATTATTAGTACAGTGCATAACTGTAACTTGCCTGGCTTTTGTTGTCCCCTACCCCCTTCACTCAAGAGACTTTGCCTTTTGCAGGGCCGTCATTGTAAATAAGAATTTGTTCTTAATGACTTGCCTGGTTAAATAAAAGTTAAATAAATAACATAGTTGTACGCTTGGTCACACCATCATTATTTATCGTACCCCTGTACTTTTTTCAGCATTAAATATAGTGTAAATGCCAGTATCTCATTCTTTAGTCCTTAAAAGAGATATGCAATTCTAATCCTAATACATGTCTTTTTTTCAAATTCAGAGAATATCACCTCGCGGTAAGCTAGCTGTTTGTTCAGTGTGTGCGCTGAAAAAAAACATCCAGTGTTTCTACACAGCCCTGGCTCTGTAAATGGGAAACAAACAAAGTGCCTCAGACTTAGCAACACAACAATCCCAGCCACTCCAGCCATGATTTGTGCTATATAATGCATTGTGCTGTACCAGCTAAACTTGATAAAATATTGCAATTTAAACAGTCTGACATTAGAAACTAGTAAGGCTGTTCACAGAAAGATCTTAGAATTATCCAGAGTAACTCAAGCATAGTTTTTGGAGAGTCAAGCTCATTGTGTTCACCACTAATGAAATCCCATTCCATTGTACTATGTGGCAGTAGAGGTCTCTGAGGTGGATAACTCAAAGCTTGAGCAAATAAAACCAGAACAGTCTATCTCGTCTGATACCACTAGAGGTAAGTAATATGCAAAAATAAAAATTAGGGTTTGAAAAATGATAAGATGACGTCACATAGTGGCTCCTAACATCATTGCTACCCTCTGTTTAAACATTTTTTCAGTTCCTTGTTTTGGAATGTTAACATATGAGCAATACAACTTCTAGTATTCAATGTCGTTTTGTTTACTTTGCTCTTATCTTCCATGACTGCCTCAGGTCAGCATTTCGTGGATCGCCATCGGACAGCTCTGATTAACAGAGTGAGCGATACAGTGTTCATCCTGAAAAAGCTCATGGAAAGGCAGCTGATCTCAACAGAGAACTATGATGTTGTGAGAGCTTTAAAAACCACTCAAGACCAGATGAGTGGCATTCTTCAGTGTTTGACTTCAGCTGGCACAAGAGGCAAAGAAGCTCTCTATGAAATCCTTAAAAGGATGAAGAGTATGAGGCCTCTCATCACTGAGCTTGAGGAAACTGAATAAAGGAGAAAAACGTAAAAGTAAAAAGAAGTACTTTAGCTTTGGACACTGAGATGACAAAATATAAAGCGCATGTGAAATTGGAAAGGACAACAGGAAGCTGACTGTATATTCTGAAATAAAATACATTTTGTTTTAACTATAACTTTAGAGAAAGAGGTTTCACTGAATATAAAAAGCAGCCTAAGCAACACAGAAAGATGAGAGGGCAATAAGCACTACACTGTGTGGACTGGAGGGTAAACATCTCTTTCATCCACCTGGATAGTAGCATCCAAGCAGGCAACACCAACAACTAAATAAACTGATTAAAGAGGCTGTCTATGCGCTGGGAACCACACCTACGTGGCCCTTTGGAGCTGCACAGTGCCTTTGGATGCATTAATGTACTTTTTCTACTGGATTGTACAGCATTCACACTATTGTTATCCTGTTTATTTATACTTATTATTTTTGTGAACGCTGTTATGCATCGCTACTCCTTTCGCATTTTTTCAGCTACAGAAACCATTCAACTATTAAAATGTTCAGCTCTTTAAGGACATTTCTGCTTGTATTTTTCGTTTTTCTAGAGTGGGTGACGTCATCGCTAGAATGGAGAGGGGTTGTAGAATTTTATTAAATTCTTGTCTTAAACTTGCTCTCCTGTCCACAATTTTTACTCTTGATACACAATTTCTCATAATTTAGTAGATAAACTTGTCCTGGTTCAAAAAATGTTGTCATTTAAGCCATAGGACATACATGTTCTTGGCTGTCCGCCTCAAAGCCCCAAGAGTACCCTTCAGCTCTCCCATTCACCGTAATGTTAATTTCACTCAAAGTCTGAGGCAAAAACACAAACGTGCCTACTTTTGAAACTGATTTCTTGGTAATTTTTTAACTTTATCCACACAAATTTTACACCTGAATGTTCACTAAAGCTGGTGGTCAGAATCAGAAATACTTTATTAATCCCCGAGGGGAAACTCTTTGTAACAGCAGCTCACTATCACGTCAGTGCACACAAGAATGGTGGTGAGGTCAATTCTCCAATATCACCTACAATTTAAGCTGAATTGAGTCTTCTCTGAGTATGTAAGTACAAACACATTAAAAACTATCATGACACAAACAACATTTGGACAATTTATTTTAGTTTTCTGAGTTTACAATGGGTATATATATAGCAGCATATATCTGGCGGGATGTTCAGAGCTAAAGTGGGTGACGTGGTTATTTTGGCCTTCACTGACAAAGACAGCTGAAGATTTTGAGGTGGAAGAGAGAGGGCGGGGGACGACATGCAGCGGAGCTAGTGAGAGAGCTAAGTTTTAGAAATCAGGATTTGCGTTGGAAGTTCTTCCTGGTTAGCAAAGTAGGCTTTTAAATGTACAGAGGTTCGTAAAAGGATATCTACTAAATATATAAAATATCTAGTGCAGCTGAATTAGAGATTACACTACATCGAGATAGTATATGTTAAGAAACATGTAAATGTTGGTTTATTTCAGATATTTTAGTCAAAAGAGGAGTCGAATGTTCCGTGGTTTACAGCGTCCGCATGAAGTCACTGCACGACTGACACAGAAAGCAGCCAATGGGTAAAGACAAAAAGTTGTTCATCTACACAGGCCTGGTTGAGGGTGCATTTCATGCCAAAACCGCCTATGTAAAAAACTATGTGGCACAAAATATATCTGCCCGATTCATGAATATAAAATCATTATATAATAAAAAAATGTATTTAGTAATTTGTTCTTTAATTAATTTCTTAATTGTAGAGTCAATACACGTGTATGTTCTTTTTCATCTTTATAAATTGAAATTGAGTAGTAATAACCTTCATTTTAAAATGGAAAACCTATTGAGGGAGAGCCCACAAATGTGTCCTTTTTACAAAAACATGGTGTACAGGTAGAATGATATAGGGAGTGTTAATTGTAAGGTTATTTATTACACCAAAGCAGTATGTATGTGTGTATGGATAAATCAATGAATCAATGTATGTATGAATTTGTGTGTGTGTGTGTGTGTGTGTGTGTGTGTGTGTGTGTGTGTGTGTGTGTGTGTGTGTGTGTGTGTGTGTGTGTGTGTGTGTGTGTGTGTGTATGTGTGTGT
>CM022475.1:14926936-14958453 GCA_011952105.1 Coreoperca whiteheadi
CACATACATACATACGTGCAAAAACACATACATACATACGTGCAAAAACACATACATACATACATACATTGATACATACATGCATACATACATACATATATACATACATACATACATACATACATACATACATACATACATACATACATACATGCATACATACATACATACATTGATACAAAAATGTATACATCCATGCACACATTCTTATATGTATACATACATACATACATACATACATACATTGATACATACATGCATGCATACATACATACATACATACATACTTACATACATACATACATCGATACTTACAAACATATATTGATACAAATATTGATACTTCCATGCACACATTCTTATATGTATACATAAATACATACATACATACATACATACATACATACATACATACATACATACATACATACATACATTGTTACAAAAATTGATACATCCATACACACATTCATACATATATACATACATTTATACATACATGCATACATACATACATACATACATACATACATACATATACATACATATATTGATAAATACATGGATACATACATAGATACATTGATACAAAAATTGATACATCCATGCACACATTCTTATATGTATACATACATACATACATTGATACATACATACATACATAGTTACAAAAATTGATACATTGATACATTGATACATAAATACATACATACATACTTACATACATACATACATTGATACATTGATACAAAAATGTATATATCCATGTATATGTATATGTATTTCTATTCTTATATGTATACATACATACATACAAACATTGATACATACATACATACATACATACATACATACATATATTGATAAATACATACATACATACATACATAGATACATTGATACAAACATTGAAACATCCATGCACACATTCTTATATGTATACATACATACATACATACATACATACATACATAGATACATACATAAACACACAAACATACATTATTGATGCGTTGATACATACATACATACATACATACATACATTCATAAATACATACATACATACATACATACATACATACACACATACAAACACACAAACTTACACACATACATCCATCCATCCATCCATACATACATACATACATACATACATACATACATACATACATACATACATATATGCATTGATACAAAAATTGATACATCCATACACACATTCTTATATGTATACATACATACATATACATACATATATTGATAAATACATGCATACATAGATAGATAAATTGATACAAAAATTGATACATCCATGCACACATTCTTATATGTATACATACATACATACATTGATACATACATACATACATACATACATACATACATACATACATACATACATACATTGTTACAAAAATTGATACATTGATACATAAATACATACATACACACAAACATACATTGATTAATTGATACATACATACATACACACATACATACATACATACATACATTGATACATTGATACAAAAATGTATACATCCATGCACACATTCTTATATGTATACATACATACATACATACATACAAACATTGATACATACATACATACATACATACATACATACATACATACATACATACATACATACATACATACATACATACATACATACATACATATATTGATACATACATACACACATTCATACAAATATACATACATCAATACGTACATACATACATCGATACATACATACATACATACATACATATATACATACATGCATATATACAGACATACATACAAACACACATACATACACACATACATACATACATACATACATTGTTACAAAAATTGATACATTGATACATAAATACATACATACATACAAACATACATTGATTAATTGATACATACATACATACATACATACATACATACATACATACATACATACATACATACATACATAGATACATTGATACAAAAATGTATACATCCATTCACACATTCTTATATGTATACATACATACATACATACATACATACATTGATACATACATGCATACATACATACATATATACATACATACATAGATACATACATACATACATACATATACATACATATATTTATAAATACATACATACATACATAGATACATTGATACAAAAATTGAAACATCCATGCACACATTCTTATATGTATACATACATACATACATACATACATACATACATACATACATAGATACATACATATATTGATGACATACATACACACACAAACATACATTATTGATGCGTTGATACATACATACATACATTCATAAATACATACATACATACGTACATTGATTAATTGATACATAAATACATATTTACATACATACTTACATACATACATATATTAATACATACATACATACATCAATACGTACATACATACATACACACATACAAACACACAAACTTACATACATACATATATTAATACTTACATACATACATACATACATACATACATACATACATACATACATATGCATTGATACAAAAATTGATACATCCATACACACATTCTTATATGTATACATACATACATACATACATACATACATCGTTGATGCGTTGATACATACATACATACATATATTGATAAATACATACATACATACATAGATGCATTGATACATACATTTTTACATACATACTTACATACATACATACATATATATTGATACATACATACACACATTCATACATATATACATACATCGATACGTATAAACATACATACATACATACATACATACATACATACATACATACATACATACATATATATATACATACATGCATATATACAGACATACAAACACACATACATACACACATACACACATACATACATACATACATACATACGAACATATATTGATGAATTGATACATACATACATACATACATACATACATACATACATACATACATACATACAAACACACAAACTTACATACATACATATATTAATACTTACATCCATCCATCCATCCATGCATACATACATTGATACATACATACATAGATGCATTGATACAAAAATTGATACATCTAAACACACATTCTTATATGTATACATACGTACATACATACATAAATACATACATTGATTAATTGATACATAAATACATATTTACATACATACATATTTACATACATACATACATCGATACGTACATACATACATACATACATACATACATACATACATACATCATTGATGCGTTGATACATCCATCCATACATACATACATCAATACATACATCCATCCATACATACATTGATACGTACATACATACACACATACAAACACACGTACTTACATACATACATATGTTAATACTTACATACATACATCAATACATACATCCATACATACATACATACATATATTGATACAAAAATTGATACATCCATACACCCATTCATACATATACACATACATACATACATACATACATACATATAAACATACATACAAACATACATTGATACATATATGCATCGATACATACATACATACATAGATACATTGATACAAAAATTGATACATCCATGCACACATTCTTATATGCATACATGCATGCATGCATGCATACATACATACATACATACATACATACATACATACATACATACATACATACATACATACATACATACATACATACATACATACATACATATATATATTGATACATACATACACACATTCATACATATATACATACATCGATACGTACATACATACATCGATACATACATACATACATACGTACATACATACACACATACAAACACACAAACTTACATACATACATATATTAATACTTCCATCCATACATACATACATACATACATCCATACATACATAGATACATAGATACATACATACATACATACATACATACATACATACATACATACATACGTACATACGTACATACATATATACAAACATACATTCATAGATACATTGATACAAAAATGGATACATCCATACACACATTCTTATATGTATACATACATACATACATACATAGATTAATTGATACATAAATACATACTTACATACATACATACATACATACATACGTACGTACATACATAAATACATATTTACATACATACATACTTACATACATATATTAATACATACATACATACATTAATACGTACATACATACATCCATACACCCATACATACATATATTGTTACAAAAATTGATACATCTATACACACATTCATACATACATACATACATAGATACATACATATAAGCATACATACAAACATACATACAAACATACATTGATACATATATACATCGATACATACAGACAAACATACATACATAGATACATTGATACAAAAATGTATACATACATACATACATCGATACATACATGAATACATACATACATTGATATATACATACATACATACATACATACATTGATACATAAATACATACAAACATACATTGATTAATTGATACATACATACATACATACATACATAAATACGTACATACATACATACATACATACATACCTATATTGACACAAACATTGATACATCCATACATCATACAACGTATATTGATGAATTGATACACACATACATTCATACGTACAAACATATATTGATACAAAAATTGATACATCCATACACACATTCATACAGACATATATCGATACATACATGCATACATAAAGACATACATACATACATATATTGATACATATATACATACATACATACATATTCAGTGTTTTACATTAAGCAAGATGGGTCAAGCAAACCCAATGTAATTTTAAAGGTCATACTTAAGGGAATTTTAATGTTGTTTAAATTGTATGATGAAGTCCTAAAGATTATAAGAGATTTAGTTTGTAAAGAATATCAATGACTTTTGATGTTTTTCTGTAATGTGTAATGTGTAATCTGTAAAGGCTTTTAATCAGAATCAACCACTCCTGCATCCCTCTTCCTTTTCGAACCTTAGCTGTATGTATGAAACATCCCATTTAGTACAGTCCAAGCACACCCGAAGGCTTTAAAGTCCTCACAGCAGGTTTTACAGAGCTTTAATTTCTGCCTGTGTGCAGGAATCAGGTGGACCATGACGAGTGTTTCAGTGCAGCGCGAGGTACGTTGTAAAAACTGTTAGATTTGTATGATTAATGAAGAGATTGAAAGTTTGTTTTATTTTAATCAAAACCCAACCATCCATTCAGCTAAATATTAAGAACAGAATAATGTAACATACATTCATCCAAGCACGTTGAGTTTTAATATAAAATCGATAAATTATTTTAATCCAGTGTCATTGACTTTTTTCCCTGTTACCTCTGTCAATTATTTTATCTTGTCTCTATGTAAAGACAAAACAATTTATAAGAATAAGATTGTGTACATCTTGACCATTTTCAGGGCCATCTCATGGGCCAAAAAACATCTCCAGATTGATCAGGAGTTTATGAAAGTAAACACCTATGAATGTGACATTTTCTATTATATGTGTATTCTCATGGAGGTCTCTTCTTTTTTTGTTTAACAAATTTCTTTACTGGAAATATTTTAATAAATCTTTTACTTCTGCAATAATAAATATACTCCGATTAACATAACATTTACAATAAAGTAACAGAATTGAAGCAATAAATACAAGTCTTTAATTTGAAGAAACAGGCAGGGTTTTATTCACAAAGAACATCAATGAATGTGTACAGTTATTTCAATGCAAACGATCACCTTAAACAGCATTCAACTGAGGAATGGCAGGGAATAAATAGACTAAATTAAACAGGTATCCTTGCTAACGCGGTGCAACATCTGGAGTACACAGGTCCTATTGGCTCATCTGAGCGATGAGCCCATCCAGCTCTGGACGGCCCTTGAACCGTGCTTGGAAATCAGCCTCGGTGTGCTGAGAGGTAAACAGGAGGGGAGGGGCGGAGAGATCTTTACTTAGATGTTAAACACAAATAACCACTTTAAGTTCGCATATAATCATTCATTCTGATGAATCATTTCAACAGAATATTTACAAGGACATACGTTGCTCGTGATAAAATGGGTATTTTCGCTGACTTCAATGTAGACTTGTGTTAGTTAAACCTGTCAGCGCTTTCATAATGCATTTATGAAAGCACTGACATTTATGATGTATTTTGCCATTTGTGGCAGAGCTGTCATCATGCTAACTCACCTCCTTCACAGAGAGTTGAACTCCCTCTGGCTGATTCTTTAAGAGAAGGTCCATGAAAACGGGACACAATGCGGCGTTCAGACTGCTCAACTAGACAAACCAGTTCAATAGTCAGGTCTTAAAAACTCCTCAGGAAACTAACAGAGCGTGCAGCACTCGAGTTAAAAGGAGATTTCAAGGAGATAAGTTTTACCTGGACGACCCGCTCATGAGTCTTTAGGATGGCATCAACGTACATCTTGGTGCCTTGCTCTTGCATTAGCATGACCTCTGTGCTCTTGGTTGGCAAAGCATAGCTGCATGTGAAAAACAGGTAAAAAAGATCACCAAAGCATCTTTTCTACTGTGCAGAAAAGATGACATGGACACATTAAGGAAGTTTTGGATTTCTATTTGATTCAGCCTCATATATGGATGTATTTACTGGATGATGTGTCCAAGTAGTTTATCTTTTGACTATTGTAAACTTAATATTCTTCCTTTGAGCTCATTGACCTTAATCTATGTTAACATATATACTATACAGTGCTGTTTGCCTGTATGAATTTCACCGGATGAAGGTCTGAGGACAGAAATGTCCTAAATAAAATGAGTAAAAGTGATTGACAGTGCGCGGAATGTCTTGATTCTTTCATAAGAGTTATGATCCGACACACCTGTCTATAGTTAGTTAGTTTTTATTTCTGTGGCATGCCACACATCTGGCCCATCCCATAAGGGAATACAAGACACAGCTATTGTGCAAAACATGCATCTTCAGGTGGACAGAAATACACAGAAAAACAAGACAACAAAAAGGAACATTAGTTACAACATTATAAGTATGTCGATGTCAAATAACATATTTATGTGGAATAATTTAAAATGAACTGGACACAAAACAGAACGGCTACGAGATTAGAGCTGATCCAGATGAAGAGCCTTTTTCGCATCTCCCAACCTTTGTCCAAGTAACTGGCTAATTTAGATGTTTTAAATGTGAAACTAAATTAATTACAGTTTTTCAACATTAAGGAGCTGCTGGATACAAAAAGATATTTGCTTTTTGCAACATAGTTCTCTATGCTATTTTTGTATTTTATCATTTTAAATATACGCAGGTTTGGTATATGTATATATGTATCGTCAGCCCATTTTTTTTTGCTCTGAGCGAACAGACTCTCTGAACAGACAAGTGCTGAACTTTTCATTAGAAAAATGCCTCACCAAACCCATAGTTGTAGAACCGTGTGCACGTCTTTTGACCAAGAGCCCATTATTTGAAAGAAAATACTTTTTGTGTCTGCTTTCTTCTACATGAAGTAACCAATTTCATAACAGAGCTGTTATTCACTTCCAGCGAACATCGCATAATTTCCACCCAATAACCACGTTTAAGACTTCTTGGTGTGCAAGAACTTTATAGTCGTTACCTGCTGACTTTCCTTTGGGCTGCTCCCTTTCAGGGGTCGCCACAGCGAATCATGCGCCTCCATCTAACCCTGTCCTCTGCATCCTCTTCACTCACACCAATTAACTTCATGTCCTCTCTCACTACATCCATAAATCTCCTCTTTGGTCTTCCTCTAGACCTCCTGCCTGGCATCTCCAACCTCAGCATCCTTCTACCAATATATTCACAGTCTCTCCTCTGAACGTGTCCAAACCACCTCAGTCTGGCCTCTCTGGCTTTATCTCCGAAACATCTAACATGAGCTGTCCCTCTGATGTACTCGTTCCTGATCCTGTCCGCCCTCGTCACTCCCAAAGAGAACCTCAACATCTTAAGCTCTGCCACCTCCAGCTCTGCCTCTTGTCTTTTCTTCAGTGCCACTGTCTCTAAGCTGTACAACATCGCTGGTCTCACCACCGTCTTGAACACCTTTCCTTTCATTCTTGCTGATACTCTTTTATCACACAACACACCTGACACTTTTCTCCACCCGTTCCAACCTGCTTGCACTCGCCTCTTCACCTCTTTTCCACAGTCTCCATTGCTCTGAACCGTTGACCCTAAGTACTTAAAGTCCTGCACCTTCTTCACCTCTGCTCCCTGTAACCTCACCGTTCCACCTGGGTCCCTCTCATTGACACACATGTATTCTGTCTTACTGCGGCTAAGCTTCATTCCTCTGTTTTCCAGAGCAGACCTCCATCTCTCTAGATTCTCCTCCACCTGCTCCCTGCTCTCACTACAAATCACAATGTCATCCGCAAACATCATAGTCCATGGAGATTCCTGTCTAACCTCATCTGTCAGCCTGTCCATCACCAGAGCAAACAAGAAGGGGCTCAGCCGATCGTCAATTGGTTAATAAAAAAAATAATCACATGCACCTTTATGTCTTTCTAAATATCCTCACCTTTCTGCCACTTTGACGCCGAGCCGGTTGCAGAGGTTGTGGATGTACTGGGAGTAGTGCTCCACCACTGTCATGTCATAACCCGACACTGTCACATTCAGAGTCCCGTACGCTGTATCTGTCGCTGCTATGATCGGTTTCATCTGGTGCTTGTCTTTCTTTTTCTTTGGCTAAAAAAAAACAAAAAAAAAAAAACATGAAATAAACCTTGAGACACTTTAAAACAGCCTTTCACGACCTTATTAAAAGTAGTCATTTCGTATCTTTTGTCTAGATTAGACAACCGGCAGGCTAGGCTTGTCACTTTTTATTTCAAAATTTCATTTAAATTTGCAAATAAATTAAATATTTGATCTGTTCAAAGTCAAAATGTGCAGTCAATAAGTGTAAAAGGCCATTTGGAGTACTTCACCACGTGGCCCAGCAGAGGGCGCTCTTAAAATCCTCAATCGGTTTGACCTATTGCATGCCCTTTATGTACCGTTGGGCTCGTTTGTATCAAAAATCTAATACTTAACCATTATTACTGTAGACTAAAATCTAAAAGTAGGAGTTCTGAGAGGGTGCTTGTCAGTTTTATGTTGTTATTATCATGGTTTTATTTTCTGGGAACCTCAAAGCTTGAAAGTTGACTTTGCATGCAATGTAGTCTTCACAAAAAGGCAATCAGAAGTTATTTTCTTATGGCCATAAATCTGGCCGTCTGGTTACTGAATTCTCTAAAATGATTCTGCGTAATCTCAGCCCCACACTTACAGCTCAGTAAGAGGCTTTTCAGCAGAAATAACTGAGGATTTTTTTCTTGTGCAAAACTGTTATCAGGTTTCAAAGTCTTACTGCTTCTTTAGGTAAAAGATGTCTCCACCTCCCAATCCCATGGGTCGGCATGGATTTGTATTGTCTTTCGTTTACAGAAGCTGTGGATGAAGAGAAAAACTATCGATTTAAATACGTATTCTGAAAAAAAAAATAAAAATTCCACACATCTAACGGGCGAGAGTTTGTCTGTTAGCAGTAACACACAAATACAGTCTTTTACATGCAAAGGACAAGTGTTTTATTCATAGTAGTCTTTTAAATACTTACCCCAAACAGGATGCCGGATGGATGGTGTGGCCCTTTAAATACAACAATATAAGTATTAGTCAGAAACAGCATTAGGAAGAGAGGATTCATATCACCATGGTCACTTTAGGTAAATCAGACCCGAGTAAACAACTGCCGGTTGTACAGCTGCAACTTACAGCATAGTTCCGGTTTAGTACAACTTGGGTCTTATTTCATTAGTATTTTCCTTCCTCACATTGGTAATAACAACATTGTACCCTCTAAGTTAATTGCTGAGATCTGGAAATGCAGCAACACCGCTAAAATGAAGTTTGACCGGGCCAAGAGAAATGAGAAGTCAGACAATCGGGCATTTCAGGTGTTCTCACTTTCTGTTTCTGCGCCAAATAAAGTGGTTTAGATGATCTGGCTAAACTTCGTCTGGTCATCTGACCGCACTTCTCTTGCCCCATCGGCCCCCCCGCTGCAGCAATGTCAGAATCAGAATCAGCTTTACTGCTGTTAGTAGGTTTACACATACAAGGAATTTGCTTTGGTATTTTGGTGCAAAACAATAAACATAGCAGAAATATAAAGAAAGGTCAAAAATCATAAATATAAAATCGACAATAAGATATTAAAGAATATTATAAGAAAATAATAAAGAATATGTACCATGTAGGATCATATGTGTGTCGCTGTCTTCCCAATTCTCAGCAGTTACTTTGTTGCATAAAATCGCATCATAACGAACAGAAAAAAATGGCCCAAACTGTGAACACAAATACCCAGGGCTTAATCCAATCTTTTAAGTTTTAGATTACACATTTTTGAACCTGAGACTCTGTGGTTGTTGTTATGAAGGACTGCAATGATCACACCTTTACAATAAAGCCTTCAGTTAAGGCCAACATGAGGTATGAGAATTTTAAAAAAAGCAATGCAAAGACTTACCGGCATAATGAAAGTGCTTGATTTAACACAAATGCATGTTGTGCGACGGAAACCTGCAACTGGACGAAATACAGTAACATCAGCATCTATATTTACATATACAGCACAAGTGAATCAATCTTCTAGTAACATTTTTACTCGTTTTGAATACAGACAAGTTGATCTGTGAGGCTGAAAAAACCTCAAGTGAAAATTGTATTTTAAATCTCAACTGAAAGTTCTCGTTCCAAAACATTAAAACAATAATAATAATAAAAATAATAGAAATTACGATGATAATTCAAAAACTACATGTGAGACGTTTTACTGGGAACTACTTTCTGCCAAAGCACACCTGCCAACTGTCTACCTCCACACACGGAAGGGAAAAACTGTCGAGGCTGAGTTTCTGCTACTGATCGTTTCCCGATCGATAATTAATTAGCGTGTTTCGAGCTGGTTCAAGCTTTCCGGTGTGGTGAGATGGGCAGCTGGCTGCCTTTTCACGGTGATTCATAGCTTTGAATATTCGCTGCCTTTCTCGCAAACACACGCGGACGAAGCGGTAACAACGTCCAATAAAGGCCCAAGCTGCCTTTACAGAAACAAGTGTTATCGTAGCAGCGCAACAAAACCCTGTCGGGGTAGGTGACATTCTCGCTGCTGCTGCATGACCTCTGTGAACAAAGTCTCCATTTAACTTAGCGGAGAGACAACAAACATTAAGTTACCTTTCGAAAGGCAGGATTCATCGCTCAACCTGTCGGCTTCCGTGTTTAGCGAAAACACTCACTGAACGTTGCGGTCTTTTCTTATTATTATTGTTAAACATGCAACTACTGTAAAAAATAAATGCAATTCAAAACACATGCACCAACTGCTGCTGCTACTAACACCGGAAGTGCTCATCGGAAGTGACTCCGTTGTCCTTTGAGTCCGTAGTTGGAACGCGCCGGAACAAACGTTCCGGAACGGAATCACAGGCTGGCTTTTTTCCATCCCAGGAAAATCACAAGTTCAGAGTTGTAATTAAATGACAACTCCCTTCTTAAAACCTCTCTTTTACATATTAAAAGCCATTAATTAATGCTTTTTGTATCTGTGATCTTTATCGTAAGTATGTAATATGTATTATTTTACTTGCAATCCTAAAATATTTTTTACTATTATTGTGTCGTATTGGACTTTTCTAGCCTAGTTCCTAAGATCTTCCCAAATCAATGGCCACCTCTGTTTTTTTAACAGTGATTTCATTAAACGTTAAGTGAAATTAAATAGCAAATCGGTCTGATCATCAGGCAAACTCTTTTGTAAAATGTGGTAAACTATTTTAAGTATTTAAATCTAGTTCTTGGTTTTCAGCCCCTTCTCCCTAACCCTGCTGTAGAACAAATATAATGCAAGTTAAATCATGAACACTAGTGTTTTTCATAAAAGGACAACTACACAACAGTGCATATTGCAACAGGCTTTATTATTATTATTATTATTATTATTTTAGTTTGGCCACTCACAAAATCACTCGTATCAAAATAAAAATCGACTTCTAACATTCAAATATTTCAGGCCTAACATAGCATTTGTTGTAGTAAAGTGCAAAATTCCTCATCACCTGAAACCGAATAACGTATGAACTGTGCATAGGAACATTTTACTCTTTTTTTTTTAAACAATGCATTATCTACTTTTAAAGCACAGCTATGGAAAGCAAAGTCATGTTATTAACACATTGCATTTCTTTTTCTTACATCATGCCAAGCAAACAAACTTTTCTAAAAAAGCATCCAGGCACACACACACACACTATCTTTGGCTTGCAATGTTTAACTCTAGCATGAATGAAACAATCACAGCAGCCCATAAACATGGGACTCCTTCAGGTACATTGTTACTGGCCTTGCGTGTTCGCTCTCCTTCAGGTCAAATATGTTGCCAAAATATTGGCCTGTTTACACAGATACTGATCAAAAGGCTTTCTATGGTGATGGAAAACTGGGAAACTCAAGGAATTCAAACTTTTTCTCATCTATGCTTGGAACATTTAAAGAAAATTTCAGAGGTTTTCAGAAGCTCTCTCTGCATAGCACCTGTTGTATCAAAAATTCCGGTGAAGGTTCTCAAAACAAATTACATCAAATCTGTCAATACTGTTTAGGCAAGTTCCTCTTATTTTGTAAAATGTTTAGCAAAGTGGTAGAAAATCTGGCATCACAGACATGCAGATGTTTTGCCAGATTTAGTTTGAGTTCTTCCAGCCACATTCTGTCAGTATACATTCACATCCATGTGCGTACATACACAGAAAACGGCTTCTAATATAAAGCACCTTAGTTAAGTTTAGCAGTATGCAACACAGGTTTAGCATGAGATTCACATTGGCAGATTCTCAGTGCAGTTAGTTTTAAATCCAGTTGAATCAAAGCTCTGTTGTCATCCAGCAGGTCACCTCAGAGTTTGAGGCTAAATGTGGTAGCTGCTCGAGTTCCTAACCGTACGTGGGAAATTCAAAGAGAAGGTGGCTGCAACAGTAAAGATGTTTATAACGTTAACATCTGGTGCACTCCGCGGCAGTTACGGATCAAATCCAAAGTGCTTTAATAGGTGTTAAAAAAATTAAATAAAAAATATTATATAAATAAAAAAAAAAAGAAATCAAGTCTTGGGTTAAACTCCTCTCTCTTCCTCGTCATCCTCTTCTCCATCATCGTCTTCTTCCTCTTCCTCCTCCTCCTCCTCCTCTTCCTCCTCCTCCTCCTCCTCCTCCTCTGGGATGTAAAGATCAGCCAGCTCACTATGGTCACGTCCTTCCTCATCATCTTCCTCATCCTCCTCCTCCCCATCACCCCTCATTTCCTCCATGCTGCTGTCATCAAGGTCATCGTCGTCTTCATCGTCGTCGTCGTCGTCGTCCTCCTCCTCCTCCTCTACAGCCTCTTCCTCATTTTCCTCCTGCTCCTCCTCCTCCTCCTCCTCCAGATCTGAAAGATAACCTGATGTGTGGACAGAATATAAAAATTATTTTTCATTTTACTCTAACGTGAAATATGATGCCTTGCAATTGCACTTATCAATATTACTATATTTACACTAGATTACATTTTTATATGAAAGGGGTTGCTCATGGTGACAAAGCTAACCTGCATCCTACCAGTCCAGCACCAAACGGCAGACAGTAGCTAGTGAAGAGAGTGGAGCAATTAGCAGCTAAAGAGACAAATAATTCCCTCAGGAGTCGGTTGAGACCAAAACAGAGCTACAAGGAGAGTGAATATTGAGTTTACATTCATCAGATGGACAAGAACATGACTCAGAATGAATGCTAATGTTGTTTTGTGTCTGCAGGATGCGTGACCAGGCAACTGTTTGCTAACAAGTTCACTGCAACAACTTTATAAAAAGGTGATCATTTGTCAATGTTGTGTTTTTTTTCTCCTGCACCCAAAGATTTACTAAGGGGCCGTTCAGACGGCGTGTCCTTTGCTCACACAAATTCATTAGTTTCAATGGAGACAACGGCGCTCAAAACCGAAATATCTTAACTTTTTCCAAATGCAGCAACTAACGCGAACCGTAACGGTGTCGCTTTCGGGTTTCAGCGCCATTCATGACTGTGATTTTGACCGGTGCTTAGTAACGGCAGGCGTGACCGTAGGGCAACCTCCCAAGCACCTTGGAGAAAAGGATGAAAGCGGGCGTCTTCCATGCGATTTCAGACGCTACATCGGAACGGCCCCTAATGCTGCTTAAAAATAACATGCTTGAACATCCGAAAGTTGAATGTAATGAGCTCAGTGAAAAGTATAAAGCCATTTCTTTCACCGCAGCTCATGAAGATGACAGCGTTTAGGACAAAGTGACATTTGAAGATGATTTAATGGATGAAAACTCCTTACACACGGTACTGATGACGTCAACGATGTGACACGTTAGTTCCTCATCAAGGAATTTTCTCATTTCTTCTTCCATCATCACGCCGAGAACCCCCGTCTCCATCTCGACGTATTCTGGGTAGAACATGTTTTTTCTTAGCTGCCGACGGCACCTAAAACACACACACACACACACACACACAGTGGATTAAGGCTTTTTTTGATTGAATTCCAAATTTCAACATTTTTTATTTTGTTCCATTTTGTCACGATACACAGCTTCAACGATTAGTCAACCAACAGAAAATTAATTGGTCTCTATTTCGATAAACGAATAATTGCATTATTCATTTTTTTAAGCAAACATGCCGCTTACAGCTTCTGAAATGTCAGGATTTGATGGTTTGTTTTGTGATATATGACAGTCAGCTAGATATCTACGAGTTTTGGATTGTTTGTCAAATAAAATAAGCAATCAAAATACATCTGTTGGGGCCGTGGGAAATTTTAACAGGCACCTTACTGACATTTTATAGACAAAATGATCCATCAATCAATCGAGAAAATATTTAGCAGATGAATCGATAATAAAAATAATTGTTACTTGCAGCCCTGAATAAATATAGGGAGCAGTACTTACTGTTTTCCTGTTGTCTTGTATGCCTGAAAAAGGTACAAAACAGATGTTTGGGCACAAAACAAACTGTTTTCCAAAATCAACCGAATTGCCAAAGTCATTTAAGTCATAGTAGTAATTTATAGGTGCAGCACGAGGCGCAAGGCTGAATGGGAATCTATTCCAAATGTCAACTTCAAATTATATTTTTGTAAAATACTTATGTATTACAAAAATATAAACTGCCATGTCTTGTCGCTGTTTGTTCTAAAGCTGAAGACGTTCCTCCTAAATGTTTTACATGATAAACTCCACTGCATGTTTCAACTACCTTTATTTCTACTAATTGTAGAAAATGTTACGTTGATTCACATAAAAAAGGACTAGAAAGTGTTTTACCCTGTTAACTACAAATCACAAGCAAGTTCCAAAACTGCTAAACATTTTCTACGCTATGGTCTTTTTGTATAGTTTGGGAAAAGGCCTGCAGGAATGTAAAGTGTTTGTGATTTGTTCCGAATGGGCCAAAACCTGCAAACAGCCTGACAGGGCTGAGCGGCGCGGCTCACCTCGATGAAGCGGAAAGGGTCGTTTTCCGCCATGAGGCTTTCGATGTCACAGCGGACCTCCTGGAGACGGGCCTGGTCCTGGCAGATCCTGGAGATGTTCTTCTGAATCGCCGGCCCGTTGGTGTCACAGTGACGGCGTGTGCGTTCCCGCAATCTGGTGACGAAGCGGAGTACTTTGGCCTTCATCTCCTCTCCCAGCCGGATCAAGCTCTGCTCAGAGTCGTCCATAAACTTCTGGAAGAGGGAAGTGATGAGGAGGAAGAACACACAGGATGTCATCAGGATGCATTTGTTTTGGGAGACGTACAGTATATGATTAGTAAAGCGACAGAAAACTCAACTATTTGGATTATCGATTCATCAGTCAGGTTATCTTTTTAACATTTTATAAGTTCAAGGCTCTCATGTGTGAGAATGTGCTGTTTTTCTCTGTCTTACATTACTCTAAATTTAATATTTTGTGTTTTTGGACTTCAGGTTTGAAAAAGCAAGGCATTCGATGACTTCACTTTGGGCTCCAGGATATTGTGATGCGCATTTTTCATTGTTCATTAGTCAATTACACGAGAAAATACTCAGTAATTGCACCCCCAATTCACATTCATATACTGAACTATGGTGCTGTAAATTAAAAACAAAAGATTATGAAAAGTGGCATTTAATCCAGAAGAGACACTCTGTGTCCCATTTCATCTTTTTACCATTGCAGACACTGTAACTGCTGCAATGTTGTACTTGTAAATGTGTGCCATCATACCTTATTCTGTCTCTCCTTCTCCTTCTGCTCCTGGAGTTTTCTCTCTGCCATGCTGTACTTCCTTTCAACCCTGTACAGCTGCTTATCCAGCGTGCCCTGGTGAACATGAAGAGGCAAGAGCACCGCCAGAATCGTGTCACAATGGATTTTAAGATTTGAAATATTCCAAAAAAAACAAATGTGTCAGCATGAAGGCTGAAAGAATGATTGTTTACTACTGTGCCAATGACCAATCTCACCTCCTGTGTTTTGTTTTTTTATTTTTTGGGACATTTTATACCTTATATTGAATAGCCATCAGTAGAGAGCTGACAGTATTCGGATTACATTATTTTACATGTAGCCAATTCTGGAATTCCTCACTACAGGATTCTGTTTGCTTTCAGCTCTGACACGGACACAAATGTGGCGTGACTTCATAGAGTTGTGCCCACGACAGAACACTATATGTTTCACCAGAGATTACCAGACAAGAATTATTATAGTATTATAAATACTTCTAACTTAATCTTTCTTAAGTGCACAACCTTCATATAAGTTACCCAGAGCAGATAACTACCATGAGTCATCAGCCAAACACCAGAAACTTTGCCTGTGGTCGCGGTTTTTTCTATTTCACCTAAATTGCCGGAGAAGTTAGAAAGCCAACTGCCTTCCTGTCAGATCAACTTTAACAAGTTAAGCTTTAAAGGACACTGATTATTGGTCGATTCTGTCTGATCCCATTTAAACTACTCGTTGAACTCAAAAGGTTTCTGGACTGAACATCCATAGTAATGACCTGGAAGCCTCTCAACTTCACACTCTGTTCAGGAGAATGGAAGCAAAGGAAGTGGATTTAACTCTCCCATAGAAAGACCACAGAGTCATGGGACTCTTTCATTCATTCACACACACACACACACACACACACACACACACACACACACACAATATTCATTCATCAGGATTCCAGACTCATCACAAGACTTTGTGTGAGCCAAACAATCAGAAGGTGGTTCAACCAAATCGACTAGAGCTCCAACATTTTTTTTAATACAACGCACTTAAATGGTCAAAATGTAATAATTTATTTAATACTGTGTTAGAAAATTCATTTCAACATAATGCAGCTTTCCAAACCATATTATGACTATGTGGGATGTAAGTGGATTTAAGATTAAGATTTAATGGGACAGAGCAATTCCAAAACCTTTAAAGATGTGAGAATTTCCAAAACGATGTCCCATTATAATAATACTGAATTGTCTAAGCTGTGTAGGAACCATGATGATAGTGAAAAGCGTACCTTGAGATCTTTCATCGTGTTTTTCAGGGTCTTGATTGTGTGTCCAGCGTGTCCCCCTTCTATGGTGCAGGCGTTGCACACGCACACCTTGTCATCCATGCAGTAATACCTGGAGTTGCACACCAAATAAAAAACAGGATTCAGATCACATCAACCTTATAAATGACAGATCTATCTTGAAATAATGTACCGCACTCCCTAATGAAGGGACACCCCAATGCAGAGAAATTTGGAGCGATAAAAAATGGGTTATTGTAAAAATGTTTGTTCAGTTTGGTTTTGTCCACATTTCTAAAACAGATTAAAAGTATGCAAAAAAATTAGTAGAGCAACCTCAGTATAGGGACCTGCAGTAAGATCCAAGCAACACATCTTTTAGTGCCACATCACAGCATTTAATAAAGTTAATTTGAGACAATAACTGGCAGATCCATCAGTAATGAAATTAATAGTTAGTTGCAGCCTGAAACATAGACACGATACTTACACAATAAAATATAAACATACATATTATTCCAACCTGTTCCATGCAACGCAACGTACAGATTATAAATGTATTGTTGTGGTATATGAATCAATATTGAGAAAGAACAATTTTAATTGGTGCATTGCTAGTTAATATCAGACATCAGCTGACCATCACTGACTCAAATAAGTGGATGACTGATCATAATAACCTTAGATCAGGGCTGTTCAATTGGGCCAGATTTTAAAACCAGGAAATGTTGACAGGCCAGAGATTTTCAGCAGCCTATTGAAAAGCTTTTTAACTGCTGCAACGCACTCATTGCAAATTAAACACATTGGTTTGACTGATCGGTACTGTGCATGTGCAACTCTCAACAGAGTATGTAACATATGTAGTTTACTTATTTTGTCATATCAGATTTATGTATTCTGAGGCTGCTTCTGGGCCGCCGGCCGCCAATTGAGTAGGCCGCCCCTAGATCAAAACTTTGTGGCAAGAGAAAAACAAGATTCCCACCTTTTCAAAATATTAACACAGCAATACATGAGAGCACATGTGCTTCCTACCTGTATATCTCATCATGATCTGGGCACTTCCTCTTCCAGAAGTCGTTCATCGGTTCTGTCAGCAGGTGCTCGCGGAACGCCGGCAATTCCAGATGTGGCTTTACATGCTCCTGGCACATCGACACCTCACACTTCAGGCACGTCTTGACCGCAAACATCGACGCAGCAGCGGCGGCGGCAGCTTCCTGCTTGCCAGCCCCTTCCTGAGAAACAGAGGCAGCAGAAAGCCCGTCCCCGGCAACAGTGGTGCCCGATGCCTCGGCGGCGACTGAGGGGCAGTAGTCACATGGGACAGCGAACACACTCCTGGCTTGCTGCGCTGCCAGAGAAGATGAAAGCAATTCACTGGATTTTAAAGCTGTAGCAGCTGCCGGGGTAGCCCTGCGCCGGTGCCGGTAGTCATCAGCAATATTGGCTAGTTTGAAGTTTTTCTGAAAGTTGGTGCTACACCGGTGGCTGTCGCGGCACTCTGGGCAGCGGAAGCGACCTCTGTCTGCTTGCCGCTTTAGGCGGTCCAGGCAGGTCTTGCAGAAGTTGTGGCCACAAGGAAGCAAGTAGGGGTCGCGGTACAGGTCCAGGCACACTGGGCAGGTGAGCTCCTCCTGCAGGACGCTGGACTGCTCTGACTGGGCCGAGGCCATGTCACTATTCAGCCTAGGAAGTCAGAGAGGTGAGGTGGAGATCGGCCGATGTCGTGGCACATGAAAAAGTGATGAGAAAGATGAGGATGGATAAAAGTCGAAAAAGGAGATGAGGAAGGGGCGGGGCTAGGA
This sequence comes from Coreoperca whiteheadi, assembly GCA_011952105.1. Classification (NCBI taxonomy): domain Eukaryota; kingdom Metazoa; phylum Chordata; class Actinopteri; order Centrarchiformes; family Sinipercidae; genus Coreoperca; species Coreoperca whiteheadi. Next base: position 14,946,454 of record CM022475.1, read on the forward strand.
GATAAGATGGTGAGGAGAACGTGGGTGGAGGGGGAGAGGGAAAGGAGGCTGTTTCCTGATGTAGAACTTTGCCCTTTTTTAGATGTCAGGTTGCGGAAACTTGAAGAACAAAAAGAACAAGAAATGCTCGTTATTAACTGTAGCTTTAAAAACTTACTGTGATAAGAATCAGAGAAAAGCATTAAATCCTCCCCTTTGGCATTTGTGCTTGATAAATAAACTGAAACGATTAATAAATCGATTAAAAAGAGTTGTCAATCAACTAATGTTTTCAGCCCTGAATGAAAATAATCTTTAGTTGCAGCCCTCTTCATTTATACAATAAGGCTGAAACATGAGTTGATTAATTGATTAGACAATCAACTCAACATTTCCCGGCAGCTGCTTTCTATTAACTCGATTAACCGTTTCAGTCATTTTCAAGAAAAAAATACCAAACATTTGGTACGGGGCAGTCTCTCAAATCTGAAGATTTACCGGTCGTATAAGATAGAAAACTGAATATCTTTGGGTTTTGGACTGATGGTTGGATAAGCAAGCAGCTTGAATATATCACCTTGGCATTAGTCACTATTTTTGACTTTTTAAAATTCATTTGTGATTAACCTGGAAAACATTCTGCTAATTAGTCAATAATGAAAACAGTTGTTAGCTGGAGCTCTAAATGTGATTAAGCCTTCAGTAAGTTAACTTAGTTTCATTTCAACCATTTGGCGAGAACACGTTAAACTGATTAACCCCCACAACAGTATCACTTCCTGCTTCCTGTATGTGCGACAATAAAGGGATCAAAATAAAAGTAAATCATACTGCGACTCTGGGGCCTTGCGAAAGCCTCCACAACAAGCTGTCCTGTTGCTCAGTTAAGCTTCTTAAAACAAAAAAGAAAGAAAACCGGTCTCGACTCCGTGTCAAGGCTATGAGCTCAAGGAAACCTGCCAACCTTCTCTGTGCTGTTTACATGACAAAAGGTGGTGTCCCAGTTCTCCACCTGTCAGCCTCGCACATAACACAGGCCTATGAAGCTGCTCTGAAACGGCTAAGTAACCGCTGTTAAAACTATCATCCGTTTATTTAGCGTGTTTCTTTCCCCTGGCGGTTGGTAACGTCAGGTAAAAGGGATCAACGAACAATTAACGTTAGCTAACTTGCCTCCCTGGTAGCTAACGTTACCCTAATCTTCCCCCGGCTGACTTGCCGGGACAGTGATGAGCTAACGTTAAAGCAAAACACGACAGAGAGACGGGCCGTTAACGCTGCTTACCTTGATAATGTAACGTTAGGTATTTAAAGGTTGGCTCCGTTCAAAGCTGAAACACTGACTTCCAGAGGTTTAATCGCCGGTGAGGCTAACGTCTCAAACCGAAGCCGCGGCGCACCTGTCGTGCTGGGGCTAACATGTTAACGTTACGACCGTTAGCGCTGCCCCCCCCCCCTACAGTGTCTGAAAACTGCCCACTCGGTTTTAGGAGTCCGGGGAAATATTCCAGTCATCGGGCATTTAGTTTATCATCTGGAGTTTTCGGCATTTGACACAAAAAACTCACACCTGTGCGACAGGCAAACGGACGCCTAACGTTAATACCGGGCAGGTTGATGCGGAGAAAATGCTGCCTTCAGGGCTACTCGGAAATTCCGACGTTACACTATCTTCGCTAGTGATGGGAATTGCGGCTCGTTGAAGGGAGCCATCCTTTCCGCGAGCCGGCTCAGTCGGCTCCCAAGCGGCTCTTCATTTAGTGCCACTTCTGCTGGTCACTGACTAAGTTACGTTCTAATTTGTTGCAAGAAATAAATGTGCAAGATTCTTCATCAGCAAAACAATAAAATATTATGTCATATTGATGGTCAAAAAGTGGGATATGTCAAGAACAACTATCCTAGGAGAATAACAAAATAACCCCCTAATGAAATAGTATGGTAAATAAATAATTACACAACTCCACACAGACACATTGAGTATAAGTTCATTTCATTTGTATGATATAGGCCTAATATGAAACCAAATATTGCTGTTGTTTGTTTGTTTTCATGCTTGCATGTCACACTTACTAGTGTTGTTGTAAACTGTTTAAAATGATTCAGTATATAACAGTGGAAGGACTATTTAAATCCATTACTTACAGCTAAGCGCGCCACCATTTGTCAGTGTGTTTTCTTGAATTGTTGTTGTGTTTTTGGTTTTGTTGTTTTTTAAAATGTTGTGTTTTCTGAAATGTTGTGTTTTTGTTGATATGTTTTCTAATTAGTTGTTGTGTTTAATCATTTGTTAATGCGCTTTATGAAATGTTAAAAACCTAATGTGTTTTTGAAATGTTGTGTTTTCTATTTTATCATTGCGTTTTTACCAATTGTGGACGCAGCCATCGTCAGGTCTCTGCAAGATCACATCAAAAAGAGAGCTGAGAAAGCTGCCTCCCCCAGTTTCTGGAAGGATACGCTTAAGGTCCTGGCTTTCGCAGCAGGCATACTGGCTGCCCTCGTTGTCATCGCCCTCGTTCCATAGAGCAACACACCAACAGCTGCAGGTGGAGGAGGTTTGCAGCACGTCTGCTGTCAGACGTTTATAGGGCCGCACAGAGGCTCAGTGGTTAACACTGTAGCCCCGGAATCAAGGTCAGGGTCACACCGGCCACGACTCTTGATGCTGCGTGGAGTGGACCTCGACATACACACACTCAAGCAGGTCGAAACTGTTTACATAGGTTAAATACATCCTAATCAGACCTAAATGTAACATGGGATGGATGGATGGATAGATAGATGAGGGAAAAATCATATAGTATTAAATATATAAAGAAATCAATAAATATAATAAAAAATATAATGTTCTATATTTATTTATTTCCTGACCTAGTTTTGGCCCCTGGTACATCCTGAAACACACATATTTTAATAATCATTTCAATTTTTCATATTTTATTTAATCAATAACAGGTTGTATTATATTTTCTGTAGATTTTATTATCCAACATGGAGGTCTGGATGCTGTTTCACAGCCTGCCATGAATAAACGTCTGGTGCATTCAACCATAATACTTACTGAGTACAGAACAACATGTGTCTGTATCACCAAGTTTTAAAAAGTGTAAAGTGTTGAAAGTTTGTATCAAATGTCTGGTGAGATACTTAGTCTTGTTTTAAACCAGGTGTTTTTTGGAGCAGCTCTGGAGACTCAGAGGGGACTGTTTCCTCCAGATTTCTGAGTCAAACAGACAGATGCAAAGGAGCAACTATACAGGCAACTTTACAGAAAATGAAGTGGTCTTTTGCTAGACACAGCGTTTTATATAATTATATCTCAAGAGGAAAGACTGAAATAACACGTAAAGAAAAATAAAATACATAAAAGATCCTCCCATTCTCCCAAAAAAGTCAGACTAACCTCCGTTAAGCAAAAATCTAAATTACAACACCCTTTCCCCCTATATTAATACGTATAAAGAAAAAATACTATAAAAATGGGGGAAATAATTTTTTTGCTTTGTGAATTAAAACAGAAATGCTTGACAAATAAACACTAAACACAGTCAAAATAGATACAGGCCAATCCAATTCCCAATTTACCATATTTGCCAATTCAAGTAATAACTTGAATCATTATATTTCCAACAGCACTTGAAGGTAGCAAACATACACCATCTGACATCATTTAAGTGCCCTTAACCTCTTCAAAAACTCACATAGGAAGCAAATAATCCCATTGCAAGTTAAATTTTATTGCCAAAACAACTGCAAACATTATTTTCGATGACATTTTCATGTTTCTTTGAAAATATTGATTAATTTGTCAGTGTTTTAGAATACACACATAATACATTCAAACAACAGGAATACAACCAACAACTCATAACTTATCATAAAACTATGCAAAAGTCCAATGCAATCAACACAAGAATTTTACCTCATGTTTATCTTTGTACATAAGTACATTTTAGGGAACAAATAATGTCATGTCGATCATGGTTAAATAAAAACATCTAAAAATGTCTACCTGACTGTGAGAAAGAAAAAGTTTTACACAGCCGTCCACCAATAATGCAGAATGGTTAAATGAGTATAACTTATACTAACATAACACTACCATACAGTTGATTTAACACTTTTCTGAAACAGGTGACCCTGAACATTTACAGTTTACTTCACATCGGAGTCATATAGTGTAAAAAACAATTACATAGTTTGGGTGTTTTGGGGAAACATTGTAGTTATTTGTTCATGATTTCATGTATCTTTCTGTCCCAAAAGGAATCATTTTTAGCAACTCTAACAGGCTGGCTCTTGGGATGGCTCCACTCCACCACTTTGGTCCACACTGAAATAATGTATCTCAGCAACTATAGAATGGGTTGCCATGAACGTTTGTACAGACATTCATGGTACCAAAAGGATGAAGCCTGCTGACTTTGGTAATCCCCTGACTTGTCATGTTGAGCCACCCTTGGCTTTGTGATGTCAATTTTCAAATTAATTATTAGGTCTATAATGTTGTCAAGCAAACGTTTGCAAATAAATGTCTTTATTACAGCCCCAAAGTGTTCCTCATCAATCACTGTCCAGACATGTGAGGAAATCCCACTTTGAAGACGACAGGACCCTGAATGGTGAAGCCAAGATAGAAAAGCATTGGGCTCAGAGCTGAAGCATTAGTTTCATTGTCTGTTGTAGCCATTATTTTCCTTCCTCCAGCACAAACAAACGCTTCCTGCTCTTTGTGCCCCTCTGGCATCGTAGCAGAGTGGGATACCTCTACGCGGACTGGAAGGAGGATGTCTTGGATTTCGGGGACTTGCCACACCTTCCCCTTGATCCACATGTTATTAATCCGTTTCCATTTCTCCTTCGTTCTTTCATCTTGTTCATCAGGCAGCTCAGCATCCACTTTTTTCTCCACGATTGCATCCAACCTTGATTTGTGAATCCATTTGCTCAGTCCGGAGCCCTTTCCCAGGAAAAACAGAGGCAAAAGGTAACGGCCTCGAAGGTACTTGGCATATTTATCTCTGTCAAACGCTTTCCCCATGAATGTGACATGCTGTTGCAGGTCAGGGTCAAACATGAGGTCAGGTGATAGCTGTGCGGGCTCTCCTCTTGTTTCTTGTTCCTCGTCCCTGTCCTCATCCTCCCAGGTTTGGTCTTCTGACCTGTCATCCTCTGTGGACGGCTGTTCCACTTCTTCATCATCCTCTTCTTGCACCACATGAGGCTGTTCCTCGGGCCAAAACAGCAGCAGAACCAAAAGGTAAAACTCAGGGCTTCTCCGCCCCACTTTTGTGCCCAGGAATCTGTGTATTATTGTGTGGAGTTCTTTCACTGGGGTGAGCTGAGGCCAATCATGAATCTTGTTGCTCAAGATGATGTTGGAGAGGATGTACCTCTCAGCTGCTTTGACATCGTCAACATTTGCCTCGTAGGTGGTTTTCGAATTGTCTCGGAATGCCACTAAATCGGACACTTTTATCTCAGCCTCCTTAAACCCAGCACGTCTTCCCCTTGACGTAAATAGGCCGTGATTCAGCCAATCTAGAAGGCCTGGAAAGCTGGTGGATTCAGCTGCTGTTTTTGTTGTGTAGTGTTTGTAACAAAGTGCAATGTTCTTCCAGAAGTAAGGTGGCTCTAGGGATGTCATGTCAGGCTTGGAGTAGGTTAAGTACCATTCAAAAAAGTCGAACTTGGCTTCAACTTCCATTTTTAAGTTTTGGATGAAATCCTGGCATCTTATATTATTGAGTTTCTCAAAGGCTATCTTTGCCACTTGAATGATGCCAAAATGGCCTCTGTTGTTGAAAGAATTTGAATTGTTTACAGTACCTGCTGTGTCCTTCATTTCTGGTCCCTCTTCTTTGTGAGCTTTCATCTCCACATCTTTAAATGCTTTGAAGGCAACTTTTGCCCTGTCTAAGATCTCCTGCAGTTTCTTGGCTTTCATCAAATGGTTCTTATGAATCTGCCCAAGAGTGTCAGCTGCATAAGAGTTGTTTGGAGCTCTTTTAATGGCTTTCTTTGCCCATTCTTCAGCTTTTTCATAGTTACGAATGCCTTGTCTGATGTAAATTAAACGGGAAATAGTTTGGGGGAAAATGTGTTTTTGTCTCAATTTATTTGATGCAGTTTTCAAGACAGAGAAAGCATTGTAAACATTTTCTTTCTTCTGTATATCTTCAATCAACCTTGAGAACTTCTCTTTACCCTTTTCTCCGTTTTCTCTCTTTGTCAGAATATTTTTGATGAACTCGATTATATGTGGTTGGGGCTGATCTCCACAAAGTGAGAACATAAAATTCTTCATTGTAGCACTCCTGGAAATCCCTAACTCTGCTAGTTTCTCCACAACTTCCTGTGCAACCACTGTTTGAATCATACATACGTGTCCAGGGTTTGGACTGGATATGTTGATAAAGGTGGTGAAAGGCTCCATTCTTTCTTTAAAGGGGGGGCCTCCATGGATGGGATCAGGTGGTCCAAGGATCTTTTGACACTCAGGAATCAGGAGGTAGGATTCAGGAATGTATGCATTAAGCAGTGCCAAAAAGGAGAACAATTGCGTGTTGGTTGACATAGGGTTTTGTTGCACATACTGTAACATATCAAAAAGGTGTTCCTCCACTTTTTTACGCTCCATGATGATAAGCTCAGACTTCAAGATGAAAGTTTTGTATTTTCTCTTTGGTTCTGCTTCAGAAAGATAGTCCAGCAGTATTCAAATACCTGAAAGAGGTAATAACAACAGATCCCATGTTAATCATTTAGTTTTAAAATAGACAGTATCATTGTAATATTATTATTTTCATCCCCTCAGGATAGACACTTTGATGATCCCTTAACTTTTCATCTGGCGGCATTATCCAGTAAAAACTTTTATTTGCCATATACTTTGGGTCATAACTAACTAATCAGCCTCAGCTATGCTTTGTGATTAGTGCTAATTGGCAAATGTTAGCATGCTAACACACTAAACTAAGATGATGTACATGGTTAACATCATAGTTTCTAAACGTTTGTTTTGAAAGCATTTTAGCATTTAGCTCAAAGCACCAAGTACAGCCTCACAGAGCTGCTAGCATGGCTGTAGATCATATAGTATATGAAAAATAAATAACTGTTGGGTTGGCAGGTTGTGAAAACCTCTTGGGCACTGGCTTCGTATTTTTAGCTCTTTAATTCTCCAATTCTTGCTCCAAAGCACTTTTGACCTCTGACCTTCTGGGAAACAGCTGCAGGGAATCTTGAGCAAAACTAATTTATTAACAACTTATTCACATCAACAACGGCAGACTTGAATAATCACTTATCAATGATTTATTAACATTAATAATTGCAGATGACTGTCTACCTTTTTCTTCTCACTTCTGTGACTTATTAACATTTATAATTGCAGAAAAACCCATGAGCATTTATTAATGATTTGACTATTACTGACTCAGCATAGAGGTTTTTATGACCTGGATATCCAAGGTTTAATTTACTGATATGAACACATGAAGCATTACTAAATTATTTAATAAACCCCTTTATAACTGGTTATTTATCAGAAAGCGGTTTCCTTTAAGGTCTCTCATATTTAGTGAAATTTAATGTTGTAGTTCACTGACCTGCACCAGCACTTATAATGTTGACAACGTTTTGGTCAAATCTGTTTGGCTGTTTGCAGATTCCTAATTCCTAAAACACATCACAAAACAGCAAACTTTACTTACAACAAAAGGTTTACTAATCCCGAACAGGAAAGGTTCTCTTTGATATTAGGTAAATATTTTTTGGACTGGGTTTTTAAACGTAAGTAAAAAAAGGAAAGTCTTAATTAAAAAAAGTAATTTTTTTCAGTTTAGTTTCAGCAGCAGCATGATCACCATGAAGGTGATGAAAGATTAATAGTAAGATTGATGGACTGTGAGCTCCAGTATGATAACAGCATACATTCATAGCAAACATTGCTCAAATCATGTTTGCAGTGATAGTATTCAAAATGTAATAAATCATCTTTTTAAGGAAAAATCAATACAATACAAAATTAAAAACAAATGTTACCTGTTTGAGTTGCAGCAGGTGTGTGGGTGACTTAAGAGCCAGATGATGTTATTTATAAAGCGCTTTGAGCCACACCTTCTGCATACTGTAGATTCTTGTATCTTAGATGTGACATATTTCTCATTGTGTTGAGTGTCTTTCCTCGTTGGTGATTCAGCATATCAATGACAACAAATGCACAGTTGTTTGTGTGAGTAACCTACAGTAGCTCGTGCGTGAAAGACAGGAAGCCACTTAACTTTCAAGTTGCATTTACACAGAAATTAAAGTTAAGTCCTTCAGCTTAGTCACTGCACTGGTGTAAAACATGTTCTGCTTTCCTGTAAACTTCTTTGCACTTTGTACTTTATAGGCCTGCATTACTTTGTGTTTAATAACCTCTCAAACTAAATAAAACAGCTTAATACCTGTTAAGGTTAAAATGAAATAACTTAAATCTAAAAGACAGAACCCACACCTTTACTGTTTTGGTTCAGTCTCACTTTGTGTTGATTTATGTTGTTTCCATGTGCAGCAGGCAGTTTTTATTTTATTTTAAATGAAAAACTCAACTGTAAACTACCTGCACAGCACAGACAACGTTAGCGACTAGTTAGTGAACATAGTAGAGCATTTAGCAGCTAAAGAGACAGATATTTCTATCAGGGTTTGGTAGAGACCAAAAACAAAGCTATTGGGAGTGAATATTGGACTTACATTTGTCAGGTAGCCAGAAGCACAACTCCAGGCAAATACTAACGCCAGTCTATCTCTACTGGTTGTGTGAATAAGCAACTCTTTGCTAACAAGTTCACGTATCCACTTTATAAGGTGATAGTATGTCAATGTTGCTTGTTTGCAGGCCTGTTTCTGCTGCCTCCAAATCGTCAGAAAATCCGTTAATTCAGGTTTAAGAACTTTTTAAACAAAAATTGTTGTTATTGGTTGTTAATAATAGAGCGTGAAAGTTCATTCTTGAGCAGAAGAAAATCTCAACTCAGGGTCTACTTCCCAGCTTTTTCTGAAGCTTTCAACCGCATCTCACGGTCTTCCTCAGTGAATGGATTTTGCCAGAAGTCGTGGAGATAGCTCAGATGTCAGTTCCATATTTAGGCATATGAATGCAGGAGCCTTTAAACAACCTCAATTAAAAATTTAAAAAAGAATGATTTAATTAGTTAATAAGCCTCAGAGTAAGTGCAATGAAAGACATGTAGACAAACTGGTTTCATTGTGCAACTGTCAGTGTTGCAAACAACTCCTAATGCTTGCTTTACGGTAAAACAAAAGCAATCTAAAGGAGTAACACGTGGGTGTGGTTTGTTGCATTGATGGTCTTAAGATAGTTTCAGGTAAACCTATGCACCGGTCTTATTGGTTCCATCGTCATTGTCTGGTTGGTAATGGAAGATTTTTGTCAGCTTGCCAGCGGATTTTTGACTTCAGACACATCGTGCTTTTCCAGCCATTCCTGAAACTGAATTCAGATATACAAATGTTCCAAACACTAGATCAGTTCTCCGTAATAGTGACTCAATCTCCTTCTCTGTGTGCCTGTCTTTCTGTTTCTCTCAGCTGCTTCAGCAGTGAATCACTTTCTTTAGGAAGACTCCGATGCACCTCATATACAGTACGTTACATACACAATACATATTGGTTATTTAACGGACTCATGTAACATTTTGGGAAATACGCTTATCTGGCTTTTGGAAGATTGACACCACTCATGTCTAGTCAGTAAATTGGAAGCAACAGCCAGCAGCAGAGCTAAGCATTAAGATACAAAACTGCAACGTATTGTTTTTGTATGGATTAAACAAACAAGATATAGCGTGTTAATTAGTGAGCTTTAGAGGTGCTGGTGGGCTGATTTTTTTTTACCTCTTTCTTTCTTACCTATTTTTTTCACTGAGAGGCTCTAATATTGTTTTAGATACATGATATAGTATGTCAACTTATTTTACAGCCAACAGAAATACTTATATACTAAAATACTTAAATGCTTATAATGGTAATAATGTAAAATATCAAAATTGCAGATGAAAACAAACTTAATTACAGGCTTTATGAGGGCCCTCCCCATATTGAGGCCCTGGGTACTTAGTTCTACTTAGTTCTACATCTACTACGCCACTTTGTAACAGTGGCATCATTTTACAGTACCAGATTATTCACTAAACTTCAACATTACGTACTGCTAAAGCACATAAAAAGGCAATAAAAGCATAATGAACACCCCCCTTATTACCAGGGTTAGTTTCATCCCAGTTCCTGAAAGAGCCAGCGCTTCTGTCAGACCACATCCAGTCATGTCTGAACAGCCCGATCCAGATGCTGTTGTCATGCATGTGAATCTCTTTATGCTGCGCCTCAGTTTTCACACGGACCAGGTCAGTGTAATGCTGTCTGCAGAAGCTCTGAGCGTCTCGCCATGACATAGGTTTGCTATTTAGGGTGCAACTTCCTCTCCCGTAGCTGGCATCTGGAAGAAAATAATTTATTAATATAGATAAAATCCATCCATCACTTTATTAGAGGGAGTTCTTTGAGTTCTTTGAGTCCATTGAGGATCCTGAGGTCATGTGTTTTGTATTTTCTCCGGGAGTTTGTGGTTTTAGCAACCAGAGGGAAGATTACATTACATAGATTATATATATTTGATGATAATTTTGCAGAAAATATAACAATTAGCTGAATAAATAAAATATGGTAAATCCAAATAAATAAAACATTTTAGAGACTTGTTTTTGGAAAAATCCTGGCTATAGCCTTGGTAGCTGGACAAAAATATGGCTGGATTGGCCTGGTGGATTTGTGGTGGCTGTGCATGGTCCCCAAAGTACGAATCTTATTGTTGTTGTTGACCCCCGTCCTGTCGTCTAGTGGCACTGTTAAATCAGAATAAAGTGTTCTATTGGGAGCATTCTTATGGATTGTTCTACAAAACCAGGGATACAACAATGTGTGGGTTTGGGGGAAATAAACAAGCCCCCTGGTTCACACACTCGAAAGAACATTTATACAAAATTTATAACAACATCCACTGGGACCTGAACAAAATCTCCCCTTCAGTCCTGGTAGAACCCATCAGAAGCATCAGGAAAATTCCTGCAATTCAAGTATTAATAGTATATTAAATCCATTCAATACCAAATACAGGATTTCATGATCTGGTAGATGTTTTGATGCAGAATGTTCTCTTTTCAGCTCATGACCCAAAAATAATGGGGAAATAATTTAGCAGCCATCTATTGCATGCACATATATTTATTAACAAATACTCTGATGCTAAATTATGCTTCTCCTTTTTGAAAGATGTTCAGAAGTGAAGAGAGTCTCCATTGGTGACTTTTTGAAGAAGATGCTTCTGCATAGCTGTGCAACCGAACACAAAGGAACAAAAGGCTATTTTATCGGGTAATCCTGACTCAGTGTAACCTTAGAATTTTTCCAGATTCCAAGATCATAAAATCACTGGATATGCCACTACAAAAGCTGAGTGAGTTTTATTTGAATGGGCAAAGTGGGTTAATGACCTCCGACAGCCCAGCCTGTGTTGAAATGTTTTTTTAATAAACTCACTTAGCATCAAAAGTGATGTCTTATACTGTATGTTATTCAAAAGAGACAACTTTGCATTTAAAGATTGTGGCAACATTTTCTTCCGAAAACAGTGCATTTTTACACATTGTCTTCACATTTCTGTGTGTTTTGGAAATCATCTTGCAAGCTGTCACAGATTGATAATAATAAAACAAACAGAACCTGTTTTTCACAGCGGCCAAGATGTAAAACGAATGTTTGTTCTGAACAGGTTGTTACTCAGCTGAGTAGAGGTCACAAGGAGAATCCCTGTGGAAAAAAAACCTCACTGTGTTATTTTTATCTTTCAACAACTATCAAAGTCATTAGTATAAAAAAACCTGCTGCTCCAGTAAGTTATGAGTTGTGTTTACTGCTTACCAATGAAGGAGAGAGCGCTTTGTAGCCACA
>CM022475.1:15006575-15017874 GCA_011952105.1 Coreoperca whiteheadi
CCCCCCGCCCGCCCTTGTAGCGCTCCTCTGTCAAGATGTGTCCTTTCCCTATGTGACGGTGGTAGAGTTCTGCCCTCGGATGGAACACCAGGCCATGAACACATCTCTGCGGAGGAGAAAAGATAGAAGACCGAGATAACGGTCGTTGTACTTTAGTCACTTTCTGGCATGTCGTACTGTATGCAGGGTGTAATGTTTGGACAAGACGCACTTAAAATCTAGCTGCACAATAAGTTTGTTCATTGCGGATTTCGCTGAATACATTAGCTCATTAATATCCCAGTTTTGACTCTTATCCTTGTTTTTATCATTTTCAGAAAATAATGTTTACAAGGAACAGAGAAACCGCGTCATTTATATGTGTGATTATAACAGTATTAAGGGGTTTAAACGTCTGTATTCAGCTGCGTTTTTAACCACGAGGATAAACATGCCACAGTATTTCAGTTTCTATTGGAGTACTCCATGTTCTGCTCTACCAGGCTACATGGGTGCAGCTTCCCAACTGTAAGAACGTTGTGCATTTTGGGGGGTGTTTTGGACTAAATAAGCAATAAGAAGTCTACCTTTACAAAATTGTGATTAACATTTTTCACTATTTTATAGTCACTGATTAATCTAAAAAAAATGACCTGCAGATTCACTGAATGAATATAATTGTAAGTTTCAGCCCTGGTTGTAATTATGCAGACAACAATGATGAAAATATTAACTATTAAGCACATTATCACCACACAATCAAAACCTCCAAAAACTAAATCATTAACCTAAAATGATTTGCTTTATAAACAACAGTTTCACCTAGAAACAGCTACTAGCTGCCAACAAGTTATTAGAGGCCTTTAAAGCTTCTCAGTTCATCACAGCCAAACACACACACAACTTCAGGAACTCTCTACTGTAGTGACAGACTACCTGACCATCATAACTGTTAAACTCTAGGACCCAGATTTGCTGTGCATGTGGCTGTTTTTGCACACACCTGCAGTGCGTGGCGACACACTCGTTGCTACAGTACTCCTTGTCCCAGTCTTTGCTCTCCACGGCGGGATTGGTGCAGCCGGCACGCACACAAATAGTACGGCTGGCGGTGGGAGTCACGCTCGGGACGGGGGCAACGTTCACCTCAACCTCCATCTGAGAGACAAAACAAGACAAAAGAAAAATACAGACATTTAAATTTAAGGTATGTATCTACCCGTCCGCTTCAGCACGACATGCAATAAATAAACAGCGCTTTAAGCTAAAGTTCCTGCGTTGCTAAGATACAGGCATCAACGGGGAAACAGCATGCAGTGTAAGTCTGTGTTGCCGAGATTACCCCTTCCTCTGCCACTTCCTCTCCTCCCGTCACCACATCAGCCGACTGTCCCACCTCCACCGTCAGACCGGGGGACATCGACGTGGGCGTTTCACCGGATGACGTCACAACGATTGGCGTGCTTGAATCCGCCTGCCGCGACGACGGGACGACCTTGATCTGCAGCGGAGGCGGAGCCGTGGCGGCACCTCGCGGTTTGGCCTGCAGACGTGGCGGCGCCTGGGCGTGCACCATCTGCTGCAGCCGAGGCGGAGGAGGGGTGCTCTGCATCTGCTGCAGCGGCGGCGGCTGGCGCGACGAGGAGGCGGGCGTCGCCGTGACGGATACGCCGCCAGAGGGCAGCTGCGTCTGCTTGATGATGATCTTGGTGACAGTGGGGGGGTTCGGGGGGGTGGTAGCGGGCGGGGGCTGGGGTTTGATGGCGCCGGTGCGGGAGCGTGTGGTGACCTGAGGCAGGTCCAGGATGATGTTGGAGGTACAGATGTTGGTGATGGTGTTCTCCTCGGGGTTGTAGTGCTGTGACCGGGTGGAGCGAGCGGCTAGGGCGGCGGCAGGTGTGGCTGTGACAGCGGGGGCCGGGCCTGGAGATGGGGGTGATGGAGAGGTGTCCATGACTTCAATAGGGGCCTAAAGAGAGGATGGTTGGACACAATAAAGACGTACAAGAAGAGAACGTGTTAGAATGTGTCATCTGCTATTAGGAAGAAGACTGAGTGTTGATGGCGTCTAGAGTGACTTTCACTGGTTTCTGGGATTTATTACCAACCTTTGCTACATCACCCAGCCCGAACAGGTAGTTGCAATTCTGACCATTTGTAAGCGAACGTGGAACTGACCACTTCCAAAGACACTTGGTTCATGCAGCTACATACTGTGTCGTTACAGCTGTGGAGTTTTACGAATGGAGGCATCAATCAGAGGCACTCACCTGAGAAAGATGGCTGGCTCTGTACTCCGCCAGCGCCTTCAAGTAATCCTTCTTCGCCGCTTCGTTTTTCCTCTTGTAAACCTGGAACAAAACAAAAAAAAAAAAGGGATAAATTGTGTCTAACTCCAACCATGTCATTGAGCCCATGTCTGCTTTCGTACAGCTGAGTGAGAAGGGATACCTTTAAAGACATCTTCACTTCCATGGCTGAAAACAGTATGTGTTAGGAATGTCCCAAATCTTGTTCTGTCTAATTACAACCCTCCTGTAGAATTTCACTTATAAAAACATATCATATCTGCCATTATGTCATATGTCCTTCCAGCTAAACTCACTCTACCTGAGTCATGGTAAGCACATTTCAAATTGTATCTAGATGCAAATGTTTTTCTTTTCCATGTCAGAAAGACAAATTCCAGGTTTTCCATGACTCTAGGAGTCCTGGTAAGAGTTTCCTCCGTTTTCCTCTTACCTGTTTCTGCTCCTCCCCCAGGCTGTCCCACATGGACGCCACTATCTTAGAAACTTCTCCAAACGTAGCGTTGGGATTTTGTCCCTTAATAGCTGCCTGTGTGTCCCTGAAAAACAAAGCGTAGGCCGACACAGGTTTCTGGGGCTCGTTGGGGTCTTTCTTCTTCTTCCCCTTCTTCCCTCCCCCCGCGCCTCCTTTCCGTCCAACAGCTGGAGAGACGCTGGAGGCGGGGGCCGAGAGCGGGGAGTCGGACAGAGACGGATCGAGGGAGAGGACTCCGGGAGAGACCGCCATGGAGACCGGAGATTCAACCAGGACGCTCTGATTGGAGGGGAAGATGCATGTTAGCTGCTTACGGGGCGAGGAACGCGACAATAACTGCCAGAAAATCATCGGTCAAGTATTTTAAAGTCAGTTCAGCATGGAAGTTTCTGATTTGTTAGATTCAAAGTCATTCCAGGCAGCATTTCTTCACTGACCAGTGAAAACCACTTCTCTCCAATTTTGGTGATTTAGATTTTTGTGTTCCTTTAAGGATTGAGAATAATCTCCTACTGCACACACTGTAGTATCTGAAAAATGCGTAGTTGTAAACTGTGTAGTTGTTAGCAATAAACTATTATTTCATGTGAAATAACGTGCAGAGTTCAAACTCTCGCAGATAATAGTGAGATCGTGAGTTCATGTACGACCCCATCCATTGCAGCAAGAAGCTGATTATGAAAATAGATTTTCAGGGTCTTTAAGACTCACCCTTCTGAAGTCATCCATGTCGTCATCCTGCAGCGAGCTGGTGGGCGACGCCGTGGCCGACAGAGGGTGTTCAGGCGACTGGGGGCGTTGCAGTATGTTCCCGCCTCCCAGGCCGAGCCCCAGTTGAGCGCTGAGCTCTGACTGGTCGATAGTGGTCAACTGGCTGGACCCCAGCAAGCCCTGGCTCATGTCACCCAGCGGGACGTCGATGGTCACCGGGGACGAGCTGCTGAACTGAGAGCCGATGGGATGGCCGAGATCCTGCGGAGACAGGAGCGGAAGATGTGAGTGTATTGAAACGGTGTTTAACGCCAAGATAACTGTGCACGGTTAAAATGTCCTGTACACCTCACCATGCCCAGGGACGAGCCCAACAAAGCACTTCCCCCTGACTGGTTGATGACTCCCAGGCTCAGGTGCTCCAGCCCCTGCGAGGGGGCGTTGACGAAAGTGGAGGCGAACGAGGGGTCGTCCCCTTCCACCACAGCGCTCCCGGGTACCACCACGCTGGCGGAGGGGCCGGTGTCCGACAGCTCCCCGAAATGGGACACCACGTCTGACACGGTGAGGGCCGAGTCTGGATCCAAAGAGATGGGCGGTATCTCGAACTCCTCATCGCCGAGGCTGGGCGTGTGGAACGTCTGGAGGGCAGATGGAGCCAGATGAGGACAGAGAGCAACAATGGGAGGAGAAGAAATGTGGGAAGAGAAGTGGACAGGAGCAAAAGAAGAGTGGAAAGAATAGTGGGGATGAAAGAGGACAAGAGAAAACACGTTTGTGAAACATTGGGGTGGAGAGGAGTTAACAATGTGGGAAGGAAGGTAAGAGCCACAAGAAAGTTGGTAGAAGATTACTGTCAGTAATTACAGCTTTCAAAAACACAGAAGAAGTTCTACTATTTTGGACAAACGTTCATCAAAAGAAAAAGAAAAAAAAAAAAGGCTTTATAGGGACCTTTACCAGCTGCAACTTTAAAGTAGTGTACAGATAAATGCATCAACAATTACAATACATTTTTCTGAAATGGGCCATTCTGCATAATGAGTATTTTACTTTTTGTACTTTACAAATATTTTGACGCTAATACTTTGGACCTTTTTACTTAAAGTGTGCAGGATTTAGTGGCATCAAGCGGTGAAATTGCAGTTTGCATCCATTTGAATGCCGCTCGGATCACCCTCCCCTTCCAAGCGTGTAGGGGGATCTACGGTGGCCGCGAAACTCGCACAAAAAAACTCTAGAGAGCCTGTCTAGAGCCAGTGTTTGGTTTGTCCGTTCTGGGCTACTGTAGGAACATGCCGGTGCAACATGGAGGCCTGCGTGGAAGGGGACCCCACTCCTTCTGTAGATGGCTTATTCTGAGGTAATGAAAACACAACGATTCTTATTTTCAGGCGATTGTACACAAAAATACTTTTAAATATTATATTAAATATTCCATTTCTGCCAGTAGCTCCTCCTAAACGTTACACGCTGGACCTTTAAGTAAAAGATCCGAGTCATTCTTTCACTCCTAGTTAAAACTACGTATGAAGCAGCTATGTTTAGATATTAAGAGTATGAAAATGTGATCACACGGATAATGCCAGGCCTGCAATATGCTCTGAAACCTCATTAAGTAGTCAGCCGTTTGTCGTTCTGTTCTTACATTTCTATCATTTCTATTCCTCCAACGCTGTTTTCTGATCCACTCCACTGCTGAGGTGAAGTTTATTCGTGCTCTCGTAATGTTTCCGTCTATTCGGACTAAAAGAAGGCGCTGAAAGACGTATAAATAAACCTTTCCCATGCAACAGGTTGGCCTCAAACTCAACGCCTCCATGTACCTTCATGCGTCTGCAGCTGCTTCCCAGTAAAAACCCCTTTTATCATCCCATCATTTGACACTTTGGATGAGTCAGTTTTGCAGTTGTTGTTTTGTGATTCACTCTCTGCAAAACGCTTGCTCTTTCTAGGTGACAGCATTATTATTAAAAGGGAGTCTGAATTTAAGCAGGAGGGGTGTGAAATACAAAGTATTTATAAATAAGTCATACTCCACCAGCAGATCCAGCGAGGTTGAAGAGGTCAATGGGTTTAGTGGCACACTAAAAGATGTGAGTATGTCAGTAAGTGCACGTTGAAGTAGATTACATGGTCAGACTTGTCGCAATAAAAAAGAAAAAAAACTGTTGTATATGTATTCATGGCACTGACATTAAATGGTTCATACATAGAGTACAAAGGCTTAATTTAGTATGACTCGCACATCATAGAGAATTTATGGAAGCTGGAAAAAAAAAATTTGACAAAAAATATAAATTTGCCAATATTGCCAACAGCTAGATATTAAGTTGGAGATGATGGAGGTTGGTGGAGAGCTCCTGCCTTAAGTGGAGGAGTTTAAGTATCTTGGGGTCTTGTTCACGAGTGAGGGAAGGACGGAGCGCGAGATCGACAGGCGGATCGGTGCATCCTCCGCAGTGATGCGGTCGATGTACCGGTCTGTCGTGGTGAAGAAGGAGCTGAGCTGCAAGGCGAAGCTCCCTATTTACCAGTCGATCTACGTTCCTACTCTCACCTATGGTCGTGAGCTTTGGGTCATGACCGAAAGGACAAGATCCCGGATACAGGCGGCCGAAATGAGTTTCCTCCGCAGGGTGGCTGGGCGCTCCCTTAGAGACAGGGTGAGGAGCTCGGGCACTCGGGAGGAGCTCAGGGTAGAGCCGCTGCTCCTCCACATCGAGAGGAGCCAGCTGAGGTGGCTCGGGCATCTGTGCCGGATGCCTCCTGGACGCCTCCCTGGGGAGGTGTCCCGGGCATGTCCAAGCGGGAGGAAGACCTAGGACACGCTGGAGGGACTATGTCTCTCGGCTGGCCTGGGAACGCCTCGGTATTCCCCCGGAAGAGCTGGAGGAAGTGTCTGGGGAGAGGGAAGTCTGGGCGTCTCTGCTCAGACTGCTGCCCCCGCGACCCGGCCCCGGATAAGAGGGAGAAGATGGATGGATGGATGGATGGATGGAGTTTAGGCGTGGCTGTAGGGTGGTTAATGCTGATTTCAAACTCTGGTGCAGGAGCCTGACTGGCCCCCGTTTGTGCATCTGATGTATCACTATTACATTAAAGTCCCATTAAAGCTTGTTCCAGGCAGAGTGACCTGGTGGAAAACCCTGATATTTCTTTTGATTAGGAACTTAAATTGCAATTTAGGAAACCATTTCAAAATGTTTCAAATCATGCAGCGGATGTTTTATGATTTCATCCACATGGTTAAAAGAGTCTGAAGATCTTCAGAACAGCGGTGAGTGTTGGTGAACAACCTTCAGGTATATATATATATATCTTTAAGAAAAACAAATGCTTCTGCCACATTTATGCCATCGAGACAGTTGCATGATTACAGTCGTTTGAGGGTTAAAATACTATGACAATATAACACTGTATCCATATATCAGTTTGGGTTTATTTATATTGAATGATGGACTTTAAGGGATGTGAGGGATCCACGTTTGTTTGGTTTTCAGGCACATGCACGTTATCAAGAGCAAAGTGGGACACGTCAGAGCTCTCAAGTCGTAATTACGACTTGGATGGTGAACACTACTTAAAAAGCCGTTAACCCGTATGCACCAGAACACCTGACACGACACGGAAGCAGCATTAGTTCTGTGCCGATGTATGGTCAGGCATGATGTGATTATGAGCCGAAACATGGGTCCACGGGAGGGGGCTCCACAGCGAAGAACAAAAACCTGTCCGAGAGAAATCCAGTGTCACATAATTCGATATGCAAAGGCCTACCTCTGAAGAGGAGAGGAAGGGATGGCCCGAGCCAGGAATTGTCAGGTAGTTGTCACTGCCTCCAGGGAACTGAAACATTACAAAAGGTGCACAAATTAGTGAAGAGATTATTGACATAGGGGATTTTTCCAATTATTTACCCAAATTCTCCCAAACCAGACTTCCTTTTTTGACATAGAAAACACACACAGGGACGTTGCCCATCCCACAAAGCAACAGTGAGGCAGAAATCCAGCGTCCAGCAAAGAAATGGGTCGTGCCTGGTTAGTTCAAATATATAAAGCAAAATGCGAGCATGTGACATTGTGTCCCTCTGTGGGGGAGACACGATCATAAGACAGAGTCACCTTGTTGTCGGAGTCAAATCCATTGAAAGACTGCGGATCCAAGAACTCTGGATCACCGTCGTGCTGCCCGGTACCGTCCGTCAAATCCGAATAGAAATTCAGGTCCATCTTCGCAGCCGGGCCTCATGTGTTAGCTATGAGGCCCCTCTTTAACTTCAACAAGACGTTACGCAATTAACCGAAATGCCCTACCTGTTACCTAACGCCACGCTTCAGAAACGTGCGGTTAGCGTGGTTTCGGAGAGCTAGTGGCCAGATAGCGAGCCGGACATACCAAAACCCCAGCACACACAGAGCCGACGTTAGCAGACACTGACAGCGTCTGCACAGATGTTTGGCTAGCACACGCGACTAAAACGGAGCATGTGCACGCCAGCAGCCGTGCCAAAATAACCCGCCTGCTGCATGGCTCGCCACCGAGGTAACGTGGCCGTAAGCGGGCTTTACTGCTGACTTGTCCCACCACGGCTTAGCTTTAGCTGGCTTTGACGCAAGGCTGCCGCACTTCTCGCTCTATCCACCAGCCCGCCTGTCTGTCGGTCCGCAAACGTCTCATTCGATCTACGTTGACGTTAACGCAGCTACGTTAACGTCACTCCTGACGAACTGTTAATGCTGCTCGAGAGGTCAAGGGGGGGGGACGACGACAATGAACGTTTCAAGGTGTCTGACAGGGAAGGAAGGAGGACCGAGCCCCAGTTTCAGCTACGTGTTGGCCCGGGCCAGGCTGCTCAATGGATCCCGAGCCACGGATCACGAACGGGACGAACGGAAGACGCTACGCAAGCTACACGGGGATGACCCCGGATGTTGAGCGATACGTGTTCCAAAATAAAATAAGATAGCGAACTTGGTATTTCTTAGTTTATAATTCTTAAAATGAAAAAAACACCACACCAAAATATTGACAAATATTACAATACGACCCAGGTGGGAGGTGTCACACACACAGGAGTGGGCGATACCAAAAAATTAGGTTTTGATCTGATTCAAGTAACACCAGAGCCATCCCCTATTACAGTGTGTTTTGTTGCTACAAACAGCTAATGTTTTGTAATGGAGGGGAGAGTGCGAGGTGTAAGCATTACCACTGAATTAATAAACATAAAGTGTTATAACTATTCTCTGTTACAGAACACATAGCAGATTCACTATCTGCCCATAGAAGAGTCCAATGAAGGCAGCAAGCCAACACAAGCTGGTTTCACATTTAAGTTGTTGTTTACACTACAAGTGTTGGAGTATTGACCCTTAAAGACTAGCCTATTTCCCTTTTCCATGCACCTTGGGCTAACTCTTATTTGCCCAGAGACCTGGGCATCTAAGCTTGAATAAGACTAAATGACACCAATTTGTCTGTGTCAACTAATTTGCGTTAACACATTTAGGAATATACACCATGGGAGCAATATAAACTCAAGTGGGGTTGTTTTGTTTTTTTACACAGGGCTCTTCTACAAAATAGGGCCTTAAAGATTAGGTAATAATGCAGGAACCACCTTAGATGTTACTGTATTTTAGCAGTGCAAATTCCCTAAAAAGTTTGCAATCAAATTATGAAACTTCAATTGACATACAGCCTGAGCTTTTTTGGGGTCTAGGGTCTAAATTTTTAATCTCTAAACTATCACAACTTTAATATCATTTAGTTGAAGTTGTGTTGTTGCTAACAGCTATTACTGATTAATGTAACGTAAATATAAAATGTAATGTAAGATCTACAGGTATTGCTTTGAGCTTTATGTTTTTGAGTTTACTTTTCAGATGTAAAATGTCCACCATAGTAGGCTATACAACTTACTTTGTCACCGTTTGTTTGATACCCAAATTTAAAAGCACCTATATCAAATGTTTGCTTCTGGAATTATGTTTAAAAAAATAAATAGTAATTGTTTGAACGTCGATATTGGCGTCTGAAAAACGCTGTTTTATCCATAACCGCTCATTTACAGACTGTACGCTTCCTGGTTTTATTTTGAAATCTGACAGGAAGCCGGCCTGACATTCATCCAACAGACAAACGATTTAACTTTTCTACATCAAGCTTTAACAATATATTTCGCCTGACGTGGAGTTTAGCAGCGAAATAAAACAATATTATGTCTCCGAACAGACTATTCAAATGTTTTAACGAATACAATGTCCGTTATTTTAGCTTTTCACGTCATCTTATTTACCTCCGGTTCTTCCCAATGGTTCGGTCCAATACGATCCCCTAGCTAAGTACTAAATCAGTGAGATGTCTCACACATACGTTCACCGATAAAACGATTACACTTACAATGTCCAGGCAGGTATTTAACGTCTGTCTGGGCTATTTCGATGCCGAGTGGCAGCTGTAAACACTCTGCATTAGCGTATGATCATTAAATAGCACCAGGAGCAGTACATCTGGGTCAAACCCAGTGTTTGTGTAGGATTAACAGCCTCTAAAGGGGAAAACAGATCAAGGTGAGGTTAAACTAAACGATTTAATAAAGGGATAATATAGGAGACAGGCCGCTCGCAACAAGGCCATCATTGTTGTGTTTGTGACAACCAAAGATCGTGTGTTGTAGTAGACCATCACATTTGAAGACAAAAGGTGATCCTTTTATTATGTCAAAGGTTTCTAATGCCAACTACTCTTACCTCCATGCTCACCCCCGAAATCTGATTTATGTTTAGTTTTTTATCCCACTTTTGCAAGTGAACTTCGCCCAGAATTGATTTCCTCAAATATCCATACAAATATCACAAGGCACCGGCTTCCGGAGTGTACGTGGAAGTGGAAGTGACCTCATCACGCAAAAATGGGACGTTTGCGTTGCAGAACAAAATCCAGCTAATTTGGCTTCTCCCACTTCTTGTTCTAGGACCATTTATATTTATGAATATTAAGTTTTAGCATTTAATGGAAGAAAAAAATCCTTCAAAATAAAGGATTCTGTCAGCATCTTCTTTCATTAAAAAAAACAAACCCCAAACAATCTTTTTTGTAAATTAACCTCCACACACCATTTCACATGCATGTTCAATATCTAGCCAAAGGTTTCAAATATATATACTTTCATAAAATATAAGTGTAATTGTTTCTGTGCCAGAAACTCTTCTTAGCTTTAGGACTTTAACTAACCTCTCAAACTGTTTCACTGTAGTGTATAGTATGTGAAAAGTGGCTTCAAATACAATTAAGTTTGGTCTCCTTAAGTAAAATGATTTATCAAATAGTCAACTGACAAAAAAATAATAATCAGAAGTTTTGTAGAACATATTCATTGTTGACGTCATTTATAATGCAAAAATAACAAACAAAGAAATCACTAGTTGGAGCTTCACAAATGTGAAGATTTGTTGTATAAATTGAATATTTTGGGGGTTTGAACTGTTGGTCAGACAAAACATTGTTTTCTAGAAAAAATGATTAATCAAAAAGTAATCCACAGATTAAACAACAATGAAGATAATTGTTAGTTGCAGCCCTCCAAGAATATATTCTGTACTTTTAAACAAAAACCTGACACTACAAAACATCAGAATCAGTGAGGCCATCTTTTATTCTCTTTGCTGAACGTTCTGAAAAAGGCTGCTTTTGTCTAAACATGAAGGATTAAGGAACCTTCTGTTAACTGCAACACCTTCTAAAGTGAAAAACGACCTTTACAGTTTTCCAGAGCCCAAGGTGGCGTCTTCAAATTATATATAGAGAGAGATATTTT
>CM022475.1:15018919-15030267 GCA_011952105.1 Coreoperca whiteheadi
TCCGTTTATTTAGTTCCAAGCAAAGGTTTTTATGATTCCATTTTATATTAATGTAATTAAAAAAAGATAAAACTTGGGACCTTTTTTGTCTTTATGTACAAGCAAGAAAACAATGTTTAGGAAATAACAAACATAAAGGAATCCCTGCACAATAACACTGTAAAAAAGAAAAAAGAACAAGCATTAAGAGTGGAATAGAACGTCTCTAGTTTACAGCTCCTTACTTCAGCAACAAGCGCTCACTCACACACACACACACACACACACACACACACACACACACACAAAGCAGTATGTCAGCAGGTGTAGTTTAGGTGTGTGGTGAGGTGGAGAGTTTCAGAGGACAAGCTCACTGTACACAGCGCAGCCAATGTTCTCATTAGAAGGAATGAAAAACACCATACGGTTTCAAATGAACACATGTATCACTCACACACACACTTCTCTCCCAGCGACAGTGACATCTCGACAGCATGCGGTGCAGTGGTCCTCTCCACGATGGCCCAGCGTGTCAACAATACTGTTTACAGTTTCCTAAATTCTTCCAATCCTTCCATTTTTCCCTTTCCGAGGCCTTCTCAAACCACAACAACCAGAGTCGCACCTCACTCTTTGACAACACACACAACGCTGCCATCATCTACTCGAACACACTAACATGACTACTCGCATGCAGTCCAACGTGGGTCCAGTTTATCCCACGACACAGAGAAGACCGCTGATTATTTTCCTTATCATTCGGTCAATTTTGGTTTTCCTGGGACCTTTGTTGACGTCACAAATCCATAAACGCGGTGCATAAAGAGAAGACCCCCCACCCCGTAGATTTAAGTAACCAAGCTTTTCCCGTCGCACAGCCGGCACCACCTAACTGCTGGTGTTTCACTTTATTAGATATAAGATATGTGTCACTTGGTAATTCATTTGTTTTCATCAGACTATGGGAGTAGCAGCTCATTTCTACTAAGATAAAAAAGACTAAGTGGCTAAGTCAAAATAATGAAAAAAAGTCATACTTAATATCTAAAAAATGTGATTTTGTGTCTCATAAATTTGCCTAAATCCTAATTTTTGCTTAACTTGAGTAAGTCAGAGATGTGATATATGACTTTGTACCATCTCATAATGTTGCTCTAGTAAATCATCAGTATGACTTATCTTTTAATTTAGATTTAATATGTCAAAATTTGATTAAAAAAAAAATCTAATTTTGATTTCTCCAATGTTTGACTTAAGTCAAAACTGAAGGTAAGTCAAAATTTAGAAATGTTATCTATTCCTTTTGACTTACTATCTCAGTGACTTAGTCAAACAATGCTGACTTTTTATTTCTTGCATTAGAAGTCAAATTTCTGGTCAATATTATGAGAGGAGCCAAAATTAAGAGGTAGCAAATAAAAAAAGGTGTTTTGTTACAAGGAGGCAGCACAAAAGTACAATGATTTTCCTTAAATGAACCACTGAGTGGGTTTAAAACTAGACGCTCCCCACTTCCTTTGATGCAGTGTTACTTTTCCAGTTTTTATGTAGTTTTGGAACAAATGTTACGGTGTCTTCAAAGAAGAAAAAATAAATAAAATTAATTCAGACATTCAGCCTCCTCTCACAGCACTCACATCTGCTTCCAAAATACATTCTGTATAAAAAGCAACCCTGAGTCTCGTCAGTGGAACGACTGCTCCATTTCTGGGACGCCTCACAGCCTCTCTCGCTCTACATTTTATATTTCTTCTCATTCACTGGTCCAACGGCCGAACACAACACTGGTCCCTTCTCCAACAAACCAAACCTCTATCAGGTGGATGACTTTCACGCTTACACACACACACACACACAATTGATCGCTCTTGTTTTTTGTTTTGTATTTTTGCTCAGTCGTGGAATTGTGTTGGCATTTCTGTAGCTCGACATAAGTGGAATGGAAACCCTTGTCATGACGGAAAAGCGTAAAGATGAAAGGAAAAAGGGCTGAAGGGTGGGTGTTGGGCGTGTTGACTGACGCTGCAGTCAATGACGGTCTCTCTTTTTGGGCCCATGACCCCAGAGCTCACGGGGCCCCCCCCGTCTCCCTTCGCTTCACTTCTGCGTGATTGGTTGCCTCTTTAACACTGGCTTCTTCTGTTTGTCCAATCAGGAGTAGATGGTGATGACTTCACTTCCTCCACCTCTGACCAACAGGACGCGCTCTAACCCTTCTGTAAGAACCTCCAGGAACTCCATGTCTGGACAACAAGTTAAGGACTGTTTCTGCACGTTTCTTTATACTACGTGATTGCGGATAACATTCACAGCATTGCACTCGGATGCTCACATGAAAAGTGACAGAAATAGTTGTGAAGAATGAAAAAAAGAAAAGGTAGAGAGAGAGAAGTTGAAACCTTGGCTCCTTCTCACCTCTGCACAGCTGACCAATCATGATCGCCTGTTTTCGCTAAGTTTCAGAAATTGTCGGACGTTGGAAAGTGTTAAGGATACAGTTCTCGTCTCCCTCCGTGTTCTTTGGGGGTCCCGGCATGTTGAGCAGGACAAGTCGGGCATCGTGGGATTTGTTGACAATGACCTCGTTGAGCTTGACGGCGGTGTGCATCCGCCTGACGTTGGAGTGGTCCCTGAAGGGAGAAAAAAAAAAAAAACAACACTTAACTTCTCAGAGCGAGAGTCCTCCCCCATGTGAATGTGTTATTTCCGCTTACGGCCTGATGCTGAGCATGTCTCGGAAGCCCTCCGGCGTGGAGCAGCCCGAGTGCGTGGCTCTGTACTGCGAGGTCTTCTCTTTGGTCCAGGTCATCTGGACTCGGCGATGATGCTCGGCGCTGCCGCCGCCAGCGCTCACCGCCCGGTCTCGCTCTCCGCCGTCGGTGTCGTCGTCGTCGTCGGAGCCAATGCTCGTCAGCCGCAGCATGGAGTTACGGTCTTTCACCAGCTGGGCCTGGTTTGGCACAAAGACACACAAACATGTTCTTCCTCATCTCAACCTTTTCTTCTACCTTATTTGATGCCTGCCTCGTCTACACTGCTGCTCTCCCTTCCAAAACTACTTACTCTTGTGTCTGTCTCTCTCTCTCTCTTTGTACCTGTCTGTCTCTGTTTCCTTTGGAGGTGTTTGAGGTGTGGACTCCAGTACTCCTCTACCTGGGGGGAAAGATACACCTACAGACAACACAAGGTCTCCTAACTTGCTAATAGAAAACACAGGCTGCATCTAATCTAGCAGAAGCACTGGGGGATAACTACGGGGACAACATTAGTGCCGAATCGCCTGACAAGACCCGAGTCAAATGGCAACTGAAACTCAAAAGAGTAGAAGAGGTGTGAAGTGAATGTACACAAAATTCTGCCGTTTTTCAAGACAGCCAATTTAAAAAAAAAACAAACAGGTTAATAATAAAAAAGCCGATTTGACCCAGATCAGCGTATAATATAATTGGACAAACTCTTAATTGAATCCTTCAGATAAAGAACCTTTTCAGAACTGAACATTTGAAATCTCATTATTTGAAAGACTAAGTGTGAGTGTAATAAAGAATTGATCTCTAATTCAATATCCTCTTCACTGGAGAGGTCAAAGGTAAGGCTCAATAAAGGAAAAGCCTTCCCTGGTAGCAGGAAGAACTCAGCGGGTTTTTTTGTCATTAACACTTCTCCCTAGTTACTGTGCCAATATGCTACCCAAATGTGCATTCATTGGTATAATTTTAAGAGGATGCATCCGACTGATTCAGTATTGCAAGGTAACAGCCTGCTCAAAAACATCCACTTTTTTGGTCTTTTACTGAAGGATTCGGAGGTATCCACTGATCTAAAACCATGCAATCACGAAAACCTCCTTAGCCACTATGTGCAAGTTTCTCTACATCAGACAGCCGATGCTTTACTACCGTGTGGAACCAGTAAACTTACATCATCAAAACTCCAGCGTCCCCGCTGAGGGGACCAGCGGCAAAAGAAGATGACATGAACTTTAATAAAAAAGCTGAATGGGAGATGCTGTTCCCACTGTTATTTATGAAGTTTCATGACAAATAGAAATCTTTTCGTGTTCCACTTTGGTCTAATGCCCCTGGATCTAATTGTTATAAGCCAAATGCATAGCATTATTGACCAATTTCTGTACCAAATATGACATTCCCATCCTGTAATGTGTCCAAATATATCACGCTGTAAGAGGCATATTAAAAGTGCCTTAGATTATGCGTAGACCTAGCACACTCTAAAATCAAGTCCTTTCTCCTTTTATGTCTCTCTAGCAACTGGTTTTATGTTGAAAGCGTGGAAGAAAATAAAGATCTCAAAGCCAATTCATGGGCTCTTTAAAGAGCACATAACCTCCAGATTGGTCACACTTGAGAAGCTTCTTGTAGCAGACCTTTTCAACAGTGTCATTTCTAGTGTGTTTTTCTAAATAATTTAACAAGAAGATATAGAGTGCGTTTGTTTTAACCATAGAATATAGAACTTTCTTTCTATACAGCTATCTTTAAACTGTCCCAACAACATCCTCCACAATTTATAATAAAACTCATGAACTCACAGCTGGCCATAACCACTGACCTCACCTGAGACCTTGTAGCTCCACCTGCCTCTGGCCTACTGCTGCTGCTACCAGGATTTCCCTGATAAAATGATGCACGACAATCACAAACAAATCAGACGAATAATGTCACGGCTAATATTAGTGTTCATACTGACTCAAACACTGTTGACGAATCATTTAATAAAACCTTTAATCCACCGCTAGAGATAATAAACATCGAGTAGAGAATTAAAAGTGATTTGAGGTTGTTCAACCTACCGGTGGAGACGTTTCAGTAATCCCTTGCTACGGTCTTGACCGTCCATTTGCATATCTACACCTTTTATTCATACACAAAAACACTAACATTCATGCAGAGCTGCACAACAATCTTGCGATCTGATCTAAGCTTACCTCTCTATCCCGGTCGGATTTAGACAGTCGCATCTGTCTGAGCATCTGAGACCTCTGCTCCATCATCAGGGTCCTCTCATAGGTGTACGCACTGATATCGCTGTCATGCTGAGAGGAGACGACGTGTTCAGAGACGAACAGACAAGAAAACAATAGCACAGACATGAGCATTGGTACACTGTAAGATTATTATTGTTTTAACACTTAATGCGAATGTCTCAGAATTTGTTGTGGCCAGCTATAAAACATTGCAGTTTTTTTACTTGGGTTGTTGAAAGGCTGGCTGAATTAATTCGGAATTGTTAATGCGAGAAATTTTTTGTTTTTGCGGGGTGTGTAAAATGTCTACAACTACAATCCGTTTATTCAAAAAGGTTTTTTGCAGCCAAAAAAGTAACAGAGGTGATAGCTGCTACTTTAGCGGTCTTGATTCACGATAGTCACGAAAACTGATGTGAATAGTTACACAATAAGAGCACAGCTGACTAGACTGTTGGCTAGCTGCCTCTGGCTATCTGGTAGCAAATCTAACAATGTCATCTTTGAGGGAAATGGACTGAAAATAGACTGCACACTGATTAGTGGTATTGGTTACGAGAGGTGAAGCCACTCGAGTCGAAAGAAGTGTGCAGATTCTACTTTGTTTAGTCTGTCCCTACCTTCCGGGTAGCTAACACCCGCTAACAGCTGTCCCCAGCTTTGTGAGAAGCATACCATCTCAACTACTTCCACGTCCGCCTCAATGCGTAGGTGATAGAGGAAGGTTGCCAGATCCTTCTTCATCTGGATGGAGTTATCTTCCATCTGAGCCACTGTGAAGATTCGCATAGAACACTTACGCCACACCTGAGGAAGAGAGAATAGCAATATTCTTAATGTAGGAAAGACATTCAAAAATGTATTAAAATAAAGAAATAAAAAAGGCGAGCTCCTACTTTGTGTTGGCGCAGCAGGAAGGGCAGCAACATTAGCATCCCCCCATCATGGACGATCCACCAGACGTCGATGTAGCCCTCTGTGCAGGGCTCACTGTTGCTGGGGAACAGAGAGATGTTTTTGGGCACCAGCAGGGCCAGGTGGGCTGCGGTGGTCACTCGCACTGTGTCTGGAAGGAAGAGAGGGGGCGCTGTTAGCCTTCCAACTCTGAAACAAACTGAAATTATGAGATCGGGACAAGAAAAAGTCCCTGTCGTTTTTTTACGCTAACCAATTTGATAGTCCAGAATTATTTGCAATCCTCTTTGACTCACTGATGAAGGTCTTCCAGGCCTGTGGGTCCTCGCTTTGCCTCCAGGCGTGAGGCCAACCCATTACCACAGTGTTGGGCTTCATTCCTCCCAGGCCGCTGGACTGGATCATGTGGCTGATGCCTTCACGCGGCTTCTGAGCCACGATACACTGACAGAAGCCCTTCACACGCTCCTTATCCATCAGGTGCTTAAGAGTCTGAAATAGGAAGAATACAGACGAAAAGGCCTATGAAAGGTTTCCTCAGATCGTTACATATCCTCTGATTTTAGCAAGACCTTCGGTCATCTGAAGGCAACGAGATCCGCAGACTGACAAAGCTTCGCGTCAAAACACAAACTTGTCCAAGCTTCAGTGACCACAGAAACGCTGCCAAGATAGAACTTCCCACCTGTTCAGCAGCGAGGGCCTCTCCGTAGCTTTGCAGGAAGTTGCCGGAGACGACCGTGCCAACGATGGTCAGGCCCTTTCCCGCCTTCAGCTGGCTGGCAAACGTCAGCAGGCGAGGAGACTTGACGTGGGCATCCTCGTCCAGTTTTAGTAAGATCAACACCTGGGGCCTGGAGACGAGTGCGTGTTAATTAGGGCTGCACGATATGGTAAATGTTGACAGAAATTACGATTGCTATAAGTGGGAATGATCAACATTTGTTGGGGTCTGTACCAAACAAACATGTTTTCTTACATCTGGAGAACAAGATTTGTAGGTCAGGGCTTCTCTGCAGCACTTCATTATTATGCTGTTTTGCCACACATTTTACCTTTATCAAAACATTGCAGCTTCTGCAATTTGGATCTTGCACTTGGCCATATTGTGGTTTTGATAATATTGCGATTCATTGTGCAGCCCAAGTGTTAATGGATGTGGATTTTAAGAATCAATAACAGCAGGTTCTCAAACACAATCTGGAGTTTTGTATTCTATTGTATATTGATATTATATGTTTGTTATTTTTAACCTTTCATGCATCAATTAATATTTTGCCCAAATTTGGTTCACTATCTGTTGTTTGTTTGGTTTCTGTATTAAAGTCGTCTCTGATCTGGAGATGGAACCAGTGTGTTCCTAACCGCAGTTGGAAAATTTCGAATTTGTTGCAAAGTACAATCACTCAAGGGACACTGGCAACACAGAATACAAAGGGGATCCTGGTGATGTAAAGCAGTTGTATTAAATGACTGGCATGGCGGCAGTGCAGTTATAATAAATTTGGTGACGGGTTGTGAAAAAAAGCAAGCTTCAGATCTGTACCTCCAGTTTTTGGTGTGCGGTGGTCCCTCCTCCAACCTCAGGAGGGCATAACGGGCAGCACTGAGTGAGAGACCACGGATCCCATCCCCCCACTCTTTCTCTGCTCTGATACACACACACACACAGATACATGGAAAATACTTTAAAATGTACTGTGAATATTGTGACCTCCCCTGACACACTCCCACAAAAAAAAACAACATGGAAGATTCACACTGGAAATAGACACACAGACACAATCCAAACACACACACACACACCCCACTCTTGATCATGCTGTACATGTACTATCATGTGGTGGGAATACATCTCCATGGCAACATACCCGTGGTACTCAATGTACTTGTAGATCATGCCGGCGATCACCATGGCAACGATTGCGTAGTACCAAGAGGATATGAACATGAGCGCCAGGCAGATAGTCATCCCCAAAAATGACAAGGCCCTGGACACCAGAGGCACAGATCAGTGTGTGTTATATGTGTGAGTGAGTGAATGTGTGTGTGTGTGTGGTAGTACCAGTGGTAATAGGAAAAGCGCGGCCTCCAGTTGGGCGTCCTCAGGAGGGTCTGGAGGGCACAGGCCAGGTTCACAAACAGATAACACATCAGGAAAAACCTAAATAAAAAAAGGAAAATAAATTAAAAATACATGTTACAATAGTGAGAGACTTAGGAATGAAATACCCCCTACACACACAGCCGTGTCTCACATTGTAAGGATGGGAGCCACCAGGTCCAGAGAGGCAATGAGGATCCCCAGCTCGGCTATCAGGGCCGTCAGCAGCAGGGCCCAGGTGGGCTCCCCATTAGCTTTCCCGTGGCCAAACACCTGGCAGACACACACACACACACGTAAAAAAGTGAAAATATATACAGGTGTACCAAGAAAATCATACTGAAAATCATGTTAAAAAGGGGCACTTTCATCTCCCTGTTACCCAGAGTGCCCCGTGTTTCTTCAGACAGTGACAGAATTTGGCTGTAACTCACTCTAATACAATGCTCTCAATGACTTTTGGTTTCCGGTGCCAAATCCATAAATTAAAAACAATTTAATAGCAACAGCAGCTTTTTCCAAACAAAATGATATGATAATCCATAGGCCATACAACAAGCCTTTTCTCCTACAATTTTATTTACTAAGTGTCTATCCCCAAATACTGTAGAGGGCAAAAGAGATTCACTACAAGGTCTATGGATTGTTGCAATTACCAGTGTTATTAACAGCAAAACCATTGCCATTGAGCTTCATTACTTCAGCACACAGAAAATACAGTATCTCCAAATCTCAACAAATGACACTGAAACTACCTGAGTAAATGGATCGTACTCCAGGTAAGAGGAAACATACATTATCTTCTCCTTTTATTTCTGCACCAATCTTTCTTATTTGTGAGAACTGATGGAGCTTAAACAGTGTCTCTGACGTCACATGCTTCTCTTACTTTTAGTTAAAAGCAGATATAGTGACGATCTAGTTGTGGGTTGCTGCCGTAGCTAAGGAGACAGTTTGTAACAATGATATCAGTTTAGTTTTGAATATTTGCAGATCTAACCCGCAGGAAGGGAATGATGTTGTCCTTAGCGATGGCTTGTAGGAGTCGGGGAGCGCCGGTCAGCGACTGGAGGCCTGCGCCACATGTTGAGAAGAAAGAGCCAATCACAATGACCCAGGGATTGGGCCAAGCCAGAGTCCCCACCACCAGAGTCCCTTTAACCGAGTCTCCAAACCTGTCGGAGGCAAAAACACACACACACACACAAGTATTTAGAGCTTTAGACAGCAGTGGACAAGAATATTACAACTACTCTTTTTCAACAGAGCACAGACAATCAAAATAATATCTTTCTCTCGTACATAACCGGTAGTAACACACACATATACGGTCAGACAGTGCAGATGTACTGACTTGTCTCTGAGGACCACCCCGTCGATGCAGGCTCCGAACAAAACAACACTGCTCAGGTCTGGATGGACAGCACTCAGGAAAACAACGCTCAGCATTAAATTGCATCAAACATATCCTAAGTGGCTTTCAGACTATAATGGTATAAAACGAGCAATCAATTTAGCTAAAAGAGGCCGTCATAAAATCATCCATAAAAAACAGAAATAGATAACTCCACAGCAACAACACATTTTGCTCGAGGTGCAGAAGGAGGCTAGTACTTATTTGGAAACGTATTGCTGTTTTGGGGGGGGGGGGGTTAAACACAAATTCTCTGGAAAACTGTTTTGTACTGTGTGGTGTGATTGTGAACTCGATGGGACAAAAATGTGTGAATGGTGCTTTGGAGTTGTTTTTGAATCAAGAGTGCCCTGGAAATTGAACCGTAATATATCACGAAAGGATACAGACGATGGAGGTGGTGAGGATGGCGAGAATGGTTCCAATGGGGATGGAGCGCTGGGCATCTTTCAGATCCCCCGACCGGTTGGAACCAGCCATGATACCTGAGGAAAAGAAGAAAAGCATTTCAATTAATGGGATTATTAATATAAGCATTAGTAGTAGTATTACTTCGTGGTACTGTTATTTATTATAGCATTGTGTTCAAAACTTGCTCAACATTTGATCAAATAAAATGTATCTCATCAGTGTTGCCAGGTTGTGTTAAGCAAAATAAGTGTTCTTCAGATCATGTGGGAGAATCCATCAGTTTTTAACGGTTTCTAATTTCAAATTAAAATATGAAAATCAAAACAAAATGCACAGAATTCAGGTTTACTTTATTGTAAAAGAGTGAAGAAATCAAAGAATAGATGCCTGACAGAACAATAGTCATGACAAAGGCATGATCTACTTGATCCTGAAACAGCAGCTGCACCATCAGCAAGAATCAATATCACACCTACTGTCTTCTTCCTGTTAATGCATCTTCATGACATAATAACGGCAACGTTATGTTTACAGCTCTTATATGTTTCTATATAAAAGTTACCCTTTAACACAGCTGGTTTAGCATTTGAGGAAGAGCAAGAAAGAAGAAGAAAAAAAAAAAAAAAAGACAGTCTGTACCTGTGACAGAGGGGAAGAAGATGCCCACCAACAGTGTGAAGGAGGTGGTGATGTCAGCAAACACATAAGGCTGCTGAGTGGACGCCGGATGTGCAACATGAGAGGAGTTAACCGAGCCTTTCTCCACCACGTCCCCTTTGCTGAGGTAGGAGCTCCACAGGTTCTCTATGAGGAGGAGATTCAGCACACACTCCGTAGTGAGATTTTGTATTTATTATTCTGTAGTCCTTATGAGCGCAGTTCATCAGTGCTGAATCCCTGATAAACTCCAAAACGGACATGGATAGCAGGGCGTATAGCGGACACCGTTCTGTACAGACTAAGTTGAAGAAAATGTGATTCCTCAAAAAGGATTTATAAGAGGCTTGTAGATGTCATTGTTTACAGTGAATTAATGCAACCAAATGAGGTAGAATTTGCAACTTTTAATCAAGATAATATTCTTCGTCTGACAACCAGGCTCACAGAAAATGCCTGGTGGCATGAAATGACATAATTGGCTACTTTTAACAGTCTTTTCTGCTCCTCTGTTTCGTTAAAATACTTTAATATGGATATGTCCTTTGCAGTGGAAATGCTTCACATATCGGTCGCATACCTACACGTTTCCACATCACACACTCTCACACACCTGAAATGATCCCACTGGCCAGACCGGGGATCCCTTTAATCTTGGAAAAATTGTTGAAAAAGAAGTATTCGTCACAGGAGGCGTTGAGTTCTGGGCCCTGGCAAAACTGCTTCCATAGATAGGTGGTCTTCTCCACCAGAGCAGGAGCAGGGCTGGGGTCAAAGGTCGGGCCCACGGTGCTGTTTTCTAATTGGGGGGGGGGGGGGGGGGGGGGGGAAAAAAAAATACACAGGAGGAGGAAAAAAAACACATTTGCACATATACACCC
>CM022475.1:15030292-15126034 GCA_011952105.1 Coreoperca whiteheadi
GGGGGGGGGGGGGGGTAAAAGAAACTTAACGGGGGTAACTGAGAAGACCAGTTTGACTAGGATACGCTTCTCCTCCTCATGATTCTTGGTTGCAAAGCGGAAGTAACAAATATCAATCTAACACTGGTACCCACCATTAATAACTGTGAAGTTGGCATCAGCTCTCTCCACCGGCTCTGTGATCTGCAGCAGGATGGTTTTCGCACATTGGCTGTCATCTATTTCATGGCCGTTGATACTTCTGTTTCCCAGCATGCACACGCTGTGGACGGAAGCGACAGTTAGAGGATTGGTCAGCTCTGTATTTTGGGGAACGCGACATCAACACTTACGGGAAATCTGGCGGTTTGAAGGCGGAGACCAGCGCTCCGACGTAGATGGAAACGATGGAGACGATGACGCAGGCCAAGAAGACGGAGGCCAGTTTGTTGACGTACTTCACGCCCACGAAGACCAGCAAGGACATCAGGAGGAGACAGATGGAGCCGTAAACCCGCATGTTGTTCAACATGGCCGCCCCTTCGCCTTCAGGGTACTTCGACTCAAATATGGCTGCCTTAGGTGCTATATACATCTGGAGATGGGGGGAGGTGAAAAAATGCAACAAAGACAATGGACAGATTTTTATTTCATTTTTGCATCAATGTGATAAAGTGTCTTGATTTGCCAACAATTTCTAATGCCGTCATTAGCGTGATTATCGCGGTTTTCAGAGGGCCCCGTGACCACAGCACGGCACTGCACTTCTATTAGCAGTTTGTTTTTTGATAAACCACAAGGAAATGCTGTTTTACCAGTCAAACAGGGACACAGGTTCCTTGTCTTTCTGGCTCGAGCTACTCTGGCCGTGACTTGTTGACTGCCTTTTTAACTATTAACACTCAGAAAACGCTGATAGCACTCCCAGCACTGAGCAAAATGGTGATGACACACTGACATTAAGTTTTTAAATAGTAAGAGGTATCACTGATACATAACATTTAAATTACAAATCAAACCCTGGAGAAAGGGGTGAAGATTGTGATGGTGATGATGATGATGAAGCCAGAACCCACCAGAAGGATCTCGATGGCTCCCAGGATGTACATGGCTCCAGCAAAGGTGGTGCCCAAGTAGAAACACAGGCCCACCGCCCCCCCAAACTCTGGACCCAGAGAGCGACTGATCATGAAGTAGGCGCCTCCCGCTGTGGTGGGGGGGGGAGAGCAGGGCAGGTTGTACATCAGGGTTGGAAGAAGTGGAAACGGAGAGGGAAAGTAGGGTGGACGAAGATTTTTTTAAATAAAGGGGAAGGGTGGAGAAAGAGAGAAAGTCAGAGAGATGGGACATAAAAGAGAGGGAGAAAGGGATGGATGTTAGTAAACTTATGATGTTAGAAGGTAAAGAGAGAGAAAAGAGGACAGCTGATGAGACAAGTCATCCTATGCTTAAAGAAATAAGCATGATGTTCTATATGACACATTGGAGGAGGAGGAGAGAGCAGATCTTTGGTCAAATTGTGTCTGCAAATGACTGTTTTATGCCTCACTCGAAGTACAAGCCTGGGCCGAGCTTCCTGCATCCAAAGTGAAGTCCTGTGTCAGACCTCAATACCTTTTTTATGGTACCGACCGAAACGTGCCTGTGGCACAAAGCGTCGCAAACTGACAGTACCGAAAGCCTTATAATCAAACGTTTGCCATTGTGAAGCCATTTTATTCAGGCAAAGTTCTGCTGCTGTTTGTGTTTAGACAACTTTTCACATTTTTTTTTTAACTCTGGCTTCATTTCTTATATGGGGAAAAAAAAAAAAGTTTGAGAAGAACATCTTTAAATTTCTCCAAGTCAGGTATCAAAAAAGTGACCAAAAAAAGCCATTTTGTTTACCCCCCGTTCAGCCTGACATTGTGTTCGTGTTAGTCAACTTCTTGTCTTTTGCTTTATTTAGTAGTGAGGGACATATCCATTCTGACATCAGTTTCAGCTAGACGTTCACGTCAAGTATTTTTACATTCATCAAAGAAATATGTCAATTCAAGAGTTGTTATTGGAAGTCAACTTACAACAACAACCTGTATAACTGCGACAGACCCATCTACGTCGGAAGATGACATTTCTAATCCAGCTAAATAAGATCTGATAGATCAGTTGTTGTGGGGGAGCACATGAAACACTGAACAAATAGAAGATGTGGGCAGTAGTTCAGAGGTCAAGAACCAGGTTATCAAAAGATATTGTTTTTGTACCAAAACTCAGGTATTGTTTTTGCTTAATGAGAGAAAAAGTTAAAATAAAACCCAGCCCGAATTGTGCTGAACTTCTGGTGCACACGGCTTTGCTCTACGCAGCTGGTACTCCAAGTGAGCTAAAACAAGCAGTAAGCATAATTTGCTGATACAATCTGAACCAGTTAGAAAACAGAGCACATACAGTAAGAGAAACTACAAATTCACTAGTGACCGTAAGCTCAGAATTCAGTGTTTGGTTTCCAAACTCCAACCCTCTAACAAGAAGCACACACACGTGTTTCCTGTACATTAGACAAACACAACCAAATTAATCTTAGCACAAAAAATGGGCAAAAGAATGTGATGGTGTAGGTTTAAAAATATGTATATGGTAACATATGTAATAGCTAAACTGAATGAACTGCCACTGGGGAGATCTTCAGATTTCACTGAATTCAAAAAACCAAGTAGAGCTGAGCTGTATTTGGGAAGCCAAACACTTTTGATTACCCCCTCACATTAACCACAGTAAACTACGCACATACAGTATTAACTACCATCTGAGACTAGATGGTGAGAAACACATGAGCGCTTGAAGCTGTTCAGGTGAGAAAGACAGCATGAAATGAAAAGTCTGATGCCAAGACACGTTAGATTACTTCTCTATGTTACCGAGGGTTTTCATTCTACATTCAGTTATCGAAATGTCACATGCTTGTGGAATTACCACACTACTTTGACATTTGGGATATTTGTCTAGAGGCGTTCCAGTGAAAAGGTAAAGTCAATGGCGGATAAATATCCTGGGTTTTTTTAATGTGTGTACAGACAGACAAGTAGAGGAAGACAGAGGGAGAAACAGGACAAACAGAAACAACAACAACACCCATTAGAAATGAAATATTGTCGCGTGGCAGAGATGTCCAGGCCCACACATCATATTCTACAGACTTAAAAAAACATCTTTGTTTGGCACAGATCCACCATATTCATTTTAATGTTTTTCAATGAAAATGACAATAATGATGTAAAAATGATAATCCCCTCTAATGTCGCAAGTCATAACGCAGTTGTAATAAAAGTCAAAATAGGTGCAATTAGATATTTTTTGAAAATCGTTCAGCCCTACAGTGAAGCACGTGATCAGTACTGGTGCAACGGACACAAATGATGTGTATGTCACCACGTAAAAGGACAATTATTTACTTCTCAATGAAACAGCCCTCTCTCTAGTGGAGGTGCACTGGTCAGTAATCTTAATCTCGTCCGGAGCGCACAGCACTCCATAGTTATCGATCATAACCGATCCACTTGAAACACTGACTAATCCATCCTGTTTGAATCATTTGATACATTTATTTTGGTCAGCGGAAAATTTAAAAAATAATGGTAAATGTTGGCACAAAATCTATTGCCAAGTAAGCGACCAAAAAATAAAGAAATATTAACTTATGATGACGCGAAGCAAAGAAAAGCACCCAATTCTTGGCATTTTTAAACTGTTACCAGCAAATGCTTGATAATAAACCTAATGGTTAAAATAATAATCTATTCATTGGTCTATTGACTATCAATTAATTTTCTAATCCTATGCTTCCATTTAATTACTTCTCTTCCAATAAAAATATGAAAATTTTGATTTTTGACACTTGCAGCCACAACTCCTTCCAGTTCATACATTGGTGGTGTCTACTACTGCCATGCCCAAGAGCTGATGTATGAAGGGGTCACAGAATTGGCAAAGGTTTAAGGTGAGCTTTGGGTTTAAGTAAAGAGATTACCACAGCACATCAGTGCCATTTAAACCACGTGTCTTGGAAAGGATGAAAAGGAAAGAGTGAAAGGTGGAGGAATACCTGGTACAACTCCATTAGTGGCGATTGCACTCATCGATATTGCCGTCAACAACGTCTGCCGAGAGACAAAAAAAAAAAAAATAACAAAGATTTTAGTAAATGTAGAGCGCTCTCATGACTCCTCATGCCCCGTCTGCTAACACAGCTGGACACTCAAACACTCACACAGCAGCAGCATATGAAGACAATACAGAGGCCCTGCAGCACCCCAGCAGATCCCACCACCCAGGTCAACCGCAGGAACAGGATGACCCCGAAGATGTTCTGGAGGCAAGGCAGGTAAACACCCATAAACGTCCCCATCTGCGGCGACTGGAAGGCAGACGTGGCAGAGAGACAGAACAAAAATCAAGTTTAATTGATCATCAGCGACACAGACCAAACACTTCATTTATTCTCCTTTCTACTCTCTCTTCCGGGTCAACGGAGAGAAACGCAGTGCATTGGCACAGACTACGGCAGCGTTTCCCAGCCTTCCCTATCCAAAGTACACCCACCCTTTCATCCACACCACCTTCTATGTCCCAAATACGTTCATTTGAAAGGAGTTTAAAATGGATGTTAATTTATACTTACTTATATAAAAGTGAATATTGTTACAGTTTTTAATTTTATTTAATTGTCAAGTTTGCATTCATACCACTACCACTTGGGAGTTGCAAACTATTTAAGACTTCTATGCTTGCCTGCCAACCTCATTCCACACACTTTCTCAAACATGGTGTTAAGATGTTCAGTGACTCAGGTTGGTGGGAGGTGTGTACCATGCTGTCAGCCAATTGTAGCTGCTAGTTTACTGGTTATTGCGACAATAAACGTACTAAAGATCAGCAATGCACCAATTTGTAATCCTATATGGCTTCTTTCTACAATCTAATGCTTTTACTGAACACACAGTGTGCCCAGATAGGAAGATTAAAAATGTTTTGGTTTAACTCTCCCAGCCGTCTGTTGACAAGTGTGTCCAATCATGCAAACGTGCAATCAGAACAGGGTGGAAATAGTAAATGACTCTGAACCACCAAGACAGGCCGTCTTATCTAGTCCAGCCGGCTCCTTATCAGCAAGGATTGCAGTGCAGATCAGGGTCACATCCTACTGTACTTTCAATTTCAGACGCTGGGTCAAGAGGGCAACAGAGGAAGATACCATTTGTGTAGGAAAGTTACCCAAAGACCATGTGTTAAAAGGATGGATGATGAATGAAAGTGCAAGTTTTGTGAGTGAGGTCTTTCTTGTTTCTTTCCTTTTTATTCCTTCATATTATTTCAGTTAGAACATGTGCACTGGTAACCACATAAATGTTACCTGTGGACATTTCTTACGGTGATCATGATCAGTTCAACATCATACCGGTTTCGCCACCATTGAACCCACACTCACCATCGAGGTTGTGATTGCTGTAGTATAAGTAACATTGAACAGCAAGACAAAATTAATTTGGGATCATCCTCTACAAGTGGGTGATGTCAGGGGCATCAAAGTCCTACAATACATTTAAACAGAGAGCTTTGTGCAGGCAGCACGTTGCTACAAGAGTTTCTTAATCTCATCAAGTGTTTAACTCCAACATAAGACATGTAATAAAATATTGGTGTCAAGACATTTCCATTTGTCAATATGAATTATTTGGAGTTCGATTAGCAAAGATTTTTATATAATAGACACTGTGGGAGCACCCCTGTTTGTTTTCTGCTTTACTGTGCTTTTATTGTTTACTGCACATCAAAATCCATTTATGGGATTGAAGGTTTACTCTCCGTTACAAATGGTGAGTTAGGCACACCGAGGCATCTGGTCTACCTTGCTGGCTTTCTTCTTCTCGCCGATGCTCTCGGCCTCCTCGTGTTCCTTGGCCCCCTGCGTCAGGTTGGTGTAGTTGGCCAGGCGACTGAGCAGAGAAGACACCTTTGGCCGAGTGTCCATTTCCTCCTGTGGTATGAAAAGAAGGGAGGGGGAAAGGGGAGGAGGTAAGGGAAGGAGGACCGAGGAATGAAGGGTGGTGGAGGGAGATTGCAAAGGGAGAAATAGGGTGGAAAGAGAAACAATCGAGGTGGACAGCAGGCGAAGGCGAGCAGAGAAGAGGGGAGGAATGAGATAGCCAGGGGATAAATAATGAGGGAGAATGAGAGGGAGGAAGGAAGGAAGAAAGGAAGGAGAGAAAGTGCAAGGACAGGGTATAGAAATAACAAGGAAGCACGGAGGGAATAAAGAAGGGAGAATAAGTGGAGTGAAGAGGAAGAAAGATGGAGGAAAGACAGGATGAAAAGCACACAGGAAGGCAACAGATAAGACGTAAAAGAACAGGAAAATGTGGAGAGAAAGAGGCGTATTGAACAAATTGTTAAAGAAGTGGGAGGAAACTTCCAAATCTATAAAAACTGAAATTATTTGCACCCACCAGCCAAACGCTGGTTTATTTTTGGCTCTAGTTTAGCAGACACTTTGGCAGATAAACAGCCGCCATTTGGAGGTTCTGTTTTTATCCATGTACTTAAAACAACATTCTGAGCGAGCATTTGAAGGAAAGCGGAAAACATGGCCACAAGAACACGTGTTTTCTGCCACTGATACTTCAGAGTCTAAAGAACATGTACAACGTGATCCTAACGTGCTATAGGATAACGGTCCTGTTCGTTTTGTGTTTCGAACCTCAAATAAGGCCAAGTTCCTGTCGTAGAAGTCATCGTCATCCATCCCGTGAGTGTTGTTGATGTACACGCTGGAGATTTTGGAATTCCCATCACCTTGACACAAAGAAAGAGATTATGAATTAAAAGGAAGCAGGACACGTGATGCACTTCCAATGAAAGTGTTATAAAATTCCCTCTTTGTGTTTCCGAGGACAGTGTTTCTTTGTTGAGCTGCAGTGGAGGGGTAACAGTAAACAAATTATAGAATATATTTTGGCACAGAACGAGGACTGTGGATTCTGGTACTTACGATGAAAGCGCCTTTCAGCGTAGATTAAAAAGGGATTTCTTAATGACCAATATGAACAGAAGGAACAATTATAGTGAGCAAAAAACATCTAAATGACCAGAAGGGTTCGTACGCATTTCGGCCAAAGGATTTCCGTGACTTATTTCATGACCAAACATTCCGCGATTTCTGTGAATAGACGGACCGATATTAATGTTGTGATATTGTTCTCCACCATATTACCAAGTCCTAGTATAAAGTATACCTTGCATGCGAATAGATGATTAAAATGATCGTTAGTTGCAGTCTTGAAGCACAACCTGTTTAAAAAGTTCATCTGAGCACCTGACTTTTGTTTTAAATGCGAACCTATCCTTGAACACAATTTTCACCACCGTCACCACAGCTTGGTGGGGTCGAGTTGCGTTCGGATTAATTCCCACTTTCTCACACACTCTCAGTTTTGATGGGATGAACACCATGTTGCCATTTCAGTTTCGCCTCAGTCAGCACAGACCACTGCATCAGCAGCACCTGAGTCAGCAACATCACTTCCCTCCCCGCTCCGCCACAGTCACGCTAACAGCCATCTGCAGTGGCACATTTATACATGACATTACTTGAGGCCTGTGTCAAAAATTAGGCATTCTGTTGGTTTAGTGGACTGGAGTGGCACGACAACCATGTGATGTCGAGTTCAAATCTAAGCCGGGCCCTTTGTCGCATTGCTGTCCTGCCTTTCCGAA
Organism: Coreoperca whiteheadi; assembly: GCA_011952105.1. Classification (NCBI taxonomy): domain Eukaryota; kingdom Metazoa; phylum Chordata; class Actinopteri; order Centrarchiformes; family Sinipercidae; genus Coreoperca; species Coreoperca whiteheadi. Next base: position 15,038,024 of record CM022475.1, read on the forward strand.
GTATTTCCCTTCTCTCTATAGTTTGATCTGACAATTAAAAGCAAAGATTAATATCCTACTATTATGTTTTGCATTGCCTATTGATTTCTCATATATAAAGAAACACTTTCCTGTCTGGATTTCAAACAGGGGGGGGCCTGATGTTCCTGCACCAGCGGTTCCCAAGGTCCCATGATAAATATGTGGAGTCACCAGATGATTAAATGGAGAAAACAGGGGGGGGTGGAATTGTGAATACTGGACACGCAGCTTTAGTCTTGGAAATACTCCAGAGCCGGCTTCTCAATGTGAATATTTTCAGTCTTCTTTTTGGGGTTTTGGACTTTTGGTCAGAGAAAACAAGACTTTTGTAGACGTCACCTTGTGCTTTCAGGAAGTTGTGATAGACATTCTTTCCACCTAACTATTATCAGTTAATTGAGAAAGTAATACACAGATTGATTGATTGATTGATTAGATAATCCTTTGTTGCAGTCCTAATTTGATAAAAACACAGTGAATCACCCCTAAAAACTATCCAGTCACCTATGCGTTATTTCTGCAGAAAAGGTTAACCGTCCTGTCTTCTGTAAATACCTAAACTGTTGAACTGCAGCATCACACTCAGCTTAACGCAGCTGTCTGTTTGTGTGTGTGTTCCCCAAGAGAAGTCCTCCTCCTGAGATTACCACAGTATGATGCCTTTTTTGTGTGTGTGTGTGTGTGTGCGTGCGTGCGTGCGTGCGTGCGTGCGTGCGTGCGTAACCAGTGAAGCAGAACGCTACTGGAGCCAGGTGTGTGTGTGTGTGTGTGTCGAGGGTCTAAGGACAGAGGGTGTTGTACAGATTGTGAAGCCCTTTGAGGCAAATTATGATTTGTGATCTTGGACTATATAAATAAAACTGAATTGCGCACATCAAATTCAAAAGCTAACTTTATTGGTGTCAAAAATAATGGACCCCAGAGCATTTGACCTTTCTGAAAATAACTCTCCACTCTCCTGCCTCCTTTCCTCTTCATTGCCTTTCAGGATCTTGACTCATTCACTTCAACAACAGCATTTTTCTTGTCAGCATGCTGGCTTTTCTATTTCAGCGGAGGCGAAAGCTGTGCAGCTGTGTCTCCAGCAATCTCCCTCTTTGGTTCTCTGCATAAAAAAAACGCAGCATCACGCAGCCTGATTGAAACTCAATCGGATTAACAGGCTCGATTTCTATTTATGGAAGCTTATTAAACAACGTGGGGCATCCTTACTACTATGCAACAGCTAAAGTGGATCAGCTTAGCTAATACAGTTACATCTCTCCACAGTTATAACCCCCTTGTTGAGCCTGTAAATTAGCGCAGCTATTCTTAAACACCTTTGGAAAGTGAATTGCTGCACCCCACATGTCAGGAGAAAACTATTTATGATTTTCCTTCATTATCTTATCTGGATTCCCACACGATTTCATGTCAACCTAGACATCTGTACGTGTACTGAGTCCACGTGAAAAGGTTTCTGCTGTCAGCTACCATTAACTAAAGAACTGAATCCCTGTATCTACTCTGTAGGTGGGCTGATAACAGAAGTGGGGGAAGTGAAACCTGCAATATGATCACAATAGGCTTACATTACAGTCCTCTTACTGTTCTAACCGCCTGCTGAGTGCCATCAGTCGAACTGTTGATCTTTTTGCTGGGCACCCCCCTAGGGAGCACCCTAGAGTCAAGCTCTGGCTTGAAAAAAAAACAAATGAGCTCTATGACCCAGAGAGCCATAAAATAAACTTAAAAATACATTGTTAAAGCTTTAGACACGCATGAGGATACATCTAAAAATAGCACTTCTCTATTTACTTCCCATAAAACTGACATCCTGAACATAGTGCTGTCTGAAACCTTGCGAGTTTGAATATCTTCCTTGCCAGTGGGAACCTCTCTGACTGGCTCAGTCCTGGGAATTTGTTGCGTGGGAATCCAGCATCAATTTGAAGTGAATGGGCTTGTGATCCTCGAATGCCTTTATACAACTCAAACAGGCAAGCATAAAGACTTGATGCCATATTGTCAAAGACGACATACTTGACTGATCAGAAAACCATGAGCCACTAAACCGGTGCACTTTGACAGTGTGTTGCCTGTACTAACAACGCAAAACAACTGATTTTACATAGGATGTGTGCAAATGTCCGTGTTCAAACTGTAACTAATGAATGGCGCTGTGTATGTGTGTCTAAAATGTGTTTGAACCAAAATGGACATGGACATGTAAGTGAGTTAAATGTTACATGTGTGTCCCGTCCTGCGGGCTCACCATGTGGACTCAGCTCCGTTTCTACCACCGAGGCCGGATCCAAGGCGGCCCCCGCGTTCATACTTTTTATACAGAGCGCGAGGCAGAATAACGGTGTGTCAAAGGGCTGTAGACTGCATCAAGCCAAGCTCCCCATGCTTGAGTCTTAGGTTAACCTAAAATGTCATGTATTTTAAATTGACATCTCCACCATTGTATCATAAATATGATAATCCACATTCATTAACCTTAGAAATTCATTTTCGCTGATATTTACTCTTGTGATACAGTTTCTTTATCAATTTGCATGATATCTTGTTTTGGGCAGTAATCTTTAAATTAACCCAACAATTATTTATACTTTTTTTTTTTTAATGGCAATGGGAACCTCTGACTGACAAGAGACCCAAAAGATCTAAAAAGAGGACCAACAATTTATTCTTGTTGTTATTTTCAGGCCATTTCTGCCAACTGCCATTGTCTTTACTGCATAGAATTTAATTGAAATCAAATGGCTTTATGGCACTCAAAACGCAGCCAATCTGTAAAAAGGACTTTAAAAAGTTACGACAGGTTCGACTGTTCAGGAAGGTTACATGCTTTTCTCTAAACCAATGAGTCTCCAAAACATATGGATTAAACAGTGGATTCACTGTCTGTAGCAATATAAGTAGCAGATTGCAGATTAGGGGTGTGATCTGATTTTTATTTCTCCACTTCAGTCAGTCCTTTTGTTTCCATAAAAAGGGTGAACGCACTTTTTAAACAGGTGAACCATGAAACTGCAGGAACAACACATGATGTCTATGTGGATGTGTTCATCACCTTGCTCCACACTGCTCTGTTCCGACGTGTCAGCCCCTCCTCCTCCTCCTGTCCCGCCTCCTGACACGTCGCTGAGCGGGTCACTTCGATTGACGCTCTCCCTGGAGCCGAAGCGCACGCGGGCGCCAGAGCGGGAGCTGATGTCAGGCGACGTGTCGGACAGCCCCGGGAGGTCCTCTGCCTTGGTGGGCGTCACCGTGAAGCGCACTGATGCCATGGCAACTCACTTGGAAAAAGTTGAACGGGAGAGGAGGGGTGTTGCGGGGGATGCAGGAGGAGAGGGAAGGGGTCGGGGAGGGGTCACGGACTAGCTAGCGAGGCTGCGCTGACCTGAGCTGAGCTAGGCTAGGCTAGGCTATCTCCCAGGTGATGCAGAGGTAACGGCGGCCTCTACAATTTGTTCTTTTGCTGCTGCAATTCTCCATTGAAGCAAAGTGGTTGGCTGCCACCAGGCATGTGAAAGAAAACCTTCAACAGGCCTCTTTCTGTGCCTATGAGTGTGCTTCTGATTCTGTTTGAAATGTAGTGGATTTATAAGAGATACCGAAACAGAAGTAGTAATTCCTTTACTATAAATGTGTGAATGTGTAGTGTACCAGTTTCATGCAGCTATCAGAGATGTACACATATAGTGTAGATTTGGAGGTTTCTGATTTCAAGCTAAATCTTTCCCTTCTTCCCATCGAACTGCACTGAAAAAGTGTTTCTACCTACACTATGTCTTGATTCCTATGGATGAGGACTATGGTTCAGGATAGCACATTGGAGATAAAAAATGTCCGTCTACTGATGGCACCGATCAGTGGTCACAGCAAGGGCGGGGGATGCCAGGGTGGAAAAGTCATCAGCGCAGTAAGGGAGAGGGTGGGAGGGAAATGATTGAGATAGAGAGAAGAAAAAAAAAGGCAGAAATTAGTTTACACAGAAAAAAAACTGGCTCAAACGTTTGAGAAAAGGAACACACAACATGTAGGCTACCTTTCACATTTTCACCACATCTTATGAGATTGTGTGTTAGTATGTAGCAATTATTGCCAAGCAGCATTTGTGTAACGTGTTTACTTGTAAACATAATCAGTTTAACACAGTTTTACAGTGCTTGTTCTGTGGTACCATGAAATAGATTCATGCAGAGTAGAAAGCTGAAAAAGGAGCACTGTAAGTCCAACCTTTGGGTAAAAGGTTGGCCTCTCTAGGTCTACCCCTGTGCTCTAAAATCAACAGGCCGCAACAAGCCTTTCTACGCAGTAGACGGTCACTAAAAAGTGACAACTCTGAATATTACTCCCTAGATTAATTTAACCAAATATCCATTGTTTCCTTCATGTATTTGATGGGATGCTAATATATATCATTTTATAGCGAATTAACCAAGCAAAACTAACTCTATGAAAACTTTGACATCGGTATTATCCTTCCACAGTAACATGACATCTTTTTGAATGAAGGAGGTGTAAAACAATCACCATTATAAACCACACTGTTGGCCCGTGTGCCTTGCAGGTGCAAAGTCAACTATGCAATTTAGTGACATGACGGGGGGATATAGGTGAATTGTTGTTTTAGCGCAGTTCATAATTGAATTATTAAAGGAGAGCAGTTCCAACCGGTTGTGCTAGTAGCTGCTGGCTGTTTTCTCTCTCACTCTCCATGCAGAGACACGTCCTATTTTCCTGTTTTATAATGCTGCCTGCCTCACACACTTTGGCCGTCCACATTCAGAGACGGACAGGGGAAAGGCAGCAAAGATAAAGACGAAGAGAGCCGGAGTTTATTCTCACAAACTCCCAGCTACGTTTGGCCGACTCAGCAGGGGAGCTGAGGCCTATCTCAGCATGCACTGAGAGGAAAGAGGCTGGAAAACCCCCCGCAGGGGTTATTAGTCTAGACAAACACATTCACACCTACAGGCAATTAGGAATCTTTAAAAACAACTCAATGGCATGTCTTCGGAATGAGCAAGGAAACGAGGAGAAAATGCTTAAACCCAGGATCCTCTCTTAAACACCTTCCCGTCATTTCCTCCACAGTATGTTATTAATACACTGCCACAGATATCGCAATACTTTCTCTTGTGATACCGGAAAAGGGTGTTCCCTTTTTCTTTTTTCTGCAGACATTTGCTGTGACTTATGTGCTATTTACAGATTTGGATACTGTAAAACCCGAATTTTCCACTTTCTGTGCAGGCCGTAAACATTAGAGCAACATTACTCTTCTCCTTTCTGGCAATTGAGCGCTGATTTTCGTTTTGTTGTTTTGTTTTTTTTAAATCTGTTATTTTTGCATCTTAGAGCCCATTTTTTCTGTTCAGTTACACAAACATGCTGTATCACCAATAAGTGACATATTGCAGAGCAGTGAATCAGCATAATCTTCAACCCTAAATGGTCAAGTGTTCAGGTCCCCAAACACCATGACTAAAAGACCCCTAGTTGATGTAAAATCATTATCATGATATGAAACTGACCTCACCCTGGGACTTTCGGGAATATCTACATGTTCCTCAAACACTAGCTTTTCCTTTAATTAAAAGGCTGTATTAATGAGGTCACGTTAAGGTAGTATAGTTCTCTAAATGTCTCTAAAGTTTTATCCGAGTTTAATGGCCAGTAAATGGCTGTAACGTTACCTGTTCGGCTGTCATTTAGCATTAAGTTAACAATATTTCAGCACAGGTACCAGAGGCCCCTAATTTAAAATACCGCAGCAAAGCACCAAAACCCCAAAAACACTGTTGCAATTACAGTGGATAACGGAGTATCAGGCAGATAAAGTCCTGCTCGCTTACCCAGCTGTCAGTCTCTTCCACGGTAATGCGGCTGTAAGAAAGACGATCCGGGGACACTCGTGTGGCCAAACACGCTTTTATCAATTAGGATAAACATCCTCTAATTAGTGACAACCAGCCACTTAAGGAAAGCCCAGCCGGTGGTCATGCTCGCCTGCTAACCGCCACTCAGTTGCCATTGTAAGCCAATTAAGCTAACTTAGCCGTAGTGATTCTGGCTCGAACCGGTCAGTAAACGCCTCCCGACATTAACACACCGTGAAGAGCCGGCGTTATGATAAAATGATAAGCCGATGTGGTCTCGACGTAACCCCAGACAGCATTTTTCACGGCAAAAACAATGCGGCGTTTGCACGAAGCCGCGTTTCCAGGGCTCAGATCACGTTAGACGCATTTGAAACCGGCTAAACTGAGAGCGGCGCGCAGTTGGCTCGGGATAAACTGGTGGAGCGGTGAATTAGCCTGCTAACTGACAAAGTTGTCAATATCATTCATATTAAGCTTCATGTAAGCGTACAGCGGCGCGTCGAGCACCTGGGCAGCTATAGGTTCACGGGGGATGTATCGGGTGAGCCGGTCGCCGGCGGTTCACTACAGTCGGTTCAGCTAGGGGAAGCTAACATTAGCCGGAGGCTAGCCATGCCGCTGATTAACTCCGCGTACCTCCAGCTATCGCTCACTGACAGCGTCTAATGCCCACTGACACACCAAAGCCCAACATATTCGGCACATAAAGCGCATACCTGGCCTCAAGTTTGCTTCAAAGAACGCCTCCACCATATGGCTGTTTTCAGTTACATCTGGGAAGATTTGGCTCCTCTCCCAGGTTTCCTCGGCACTTTTTTTTTTTTTTTTTTTCCAACCGACCCAACAAAAAACATGCACGGGCGCCTGGCTGGTCCTACTTCCCTTGCCGTAGCGCTGCTTGCGCATGCGTGATGACGAACAACCGGCCAACGCTGCCTGGGAAGTGTAAGCTGTACAGATTAGACAGCGACTGGCTCTGTTGCAACAGGTTTTAAATGCGACCTGACTCAAATGTATCGCCGACATTTTCAAATACACACACACAAAAAAATCGTTTTTGTAATGGTGACATAAATAGCAAGGTGAATATGAAGCAAATCCATGGTACAAACAGGGAATACCACCAAACCATTACTCAGGTGCAGTACTTGAATACAATTCTGAGGCACTTGTACTTGAGTGTTTCCAACCCCACTACATTTCAGAGGGAGTTGTTGTACCTTTTACCCCGCTACATTTCTCTGACCGCTGTAGTAACTACTCACCCGTCAGACAATAATGTTACATGAAAAAGTGTATGATAACCTTACAAAATACAAAGCATTGTCAAAGATTAAACTAAGTGGTTCCCAAAATATCACTTACGCATTGTTGCATCAGTATAAACAAGCCGATAATTAGATATAGTATAATATGAGTCACTGTGGCCATTTTTCAGCAGTAGTAGTACTTTTAATATTGATATGAGTATATTTTTCTTATAATACTTAAGTAGGGAATGCAGGTCTTTTACCTGTAATTGAATATCTTTATCTTGTTGTATTGGTACTTTGACTTCAGTAAAGTATTTGAGCCACAGAACCTCGGGTATATACAGTATTGTGTGTGTTTGTCTTTCATTTGAAAGCGTTGGCTGCAGTTTATCTGAAAGTCCCAATTTAATATTCAACTGAAACGCCTAAAGGGTTCATGGATGTGAGGTGTACTGTTTGTTCAGCTCAAGGAGGAGAGAGTCTACTTTATGGAAAATGCAAATCACAAGAAAACTGTTCAGGTTAGAAATCTGTTTTGTCGTCAAACAAGTGATGAAAACCAGTTGTTTCTGCAGCAAATCGTGGGTTTGTAAACTTCCTCAAATCTTATGCGACTCATTTCATGACGTTATTCAATTGGGGGAATTCTTGATGAAATCCTCCAACAAAAACACAGACTGCACCTGACATCGCAGCCTATAAATAACATTTTTCCTTCAGTTTTTGGTGGTGCTTATTCATTTATAAGTTTCATAAGGAGACAGAAACGTAGAAATAACGGCATTCTACCAAATTATCTTCTCTCATTTGGTGCTTTGATGACAACGGTGACGGTTAGCCCCGTCTAAAATCATTTGGGTTGAGATCTGGTGACTTAAGGCCATAGCACGAGATTCACACCATTTTTTAATACTCAAACGATTAAACATTTATTCAGCATGAAAACAAAATTATAACGTTAATCTTATTAAATCAAAGGTGAAGAAATTACTGTAATATAAAAAGACGATCCTTAACATCAACGAAAGCTGATATCCAAGGCTTGAACAGTCCCCTACAATTGGGCCAGGAGCTTTGGGTGAAACTGAGGACAAGTCCTGGCTGCACTTTCACCAGTCGGGATCCTGAACGTGGTGTTTTTATTTGTTTTTGCTTTACGGTCCACTCTTTGCCTTCATGCCTTCATTTCTTGTTCCGATATCCATCCATCCATCCATCCACCCCTCGCCTCTTTCTCTACCCCTCTCACAGAACAGGTCGGGGCTGCTGGGTGATCAGAAGGCCGAAGCGTTTCTTCACCATCACCCGGTGTCGAGAGAACTTATCGTCTGGAGAGAAGCGGGCCGGGTGGGCCGAGCTGGTGGGCTGCCCATCAGGACGAACCTTCTGTTGGCGACAAAGGCGGAAAGAGAAAGCAAAACAGCTCAGTTGATTTCAGTGCTGGGAGACATTATGATAACTGCTTTGTGGCGTTCAGTTCGGAAACAGAGTGGGTGAATAATCATTGCGAATGTTTAGTTGTTTAGTCTATAAAACTTCAGAAAATAGAGACAGAAAACTTAAACGAATTCCCCCCCAAGGTGAACTCTTTAGATAGCTTGTTTTGGGCCAGAACAACCTTTCAAAATCCAAAAATATTACATTTTAAATTATATAAAACAAAGCAAAACAGAGAAATGTTCAAATGGATTCTCAAGTTTATGTCGATCGACAAAGCGTTTGAGCTCCTGCATGTCTTGTAATAAATACTATAACTATAATAAATCTGCACGGCACAACTTCCATTTAAGTCTGTAACGCAGCAAAAGCGCAAGTGCCCTGAGCAGGTCAGGACCACTATGGGAAGCTGCTTACTATGCCCAGCTTCATCTTTAGCAGAACGCCTTATTTATACTACATGATAGATGGATGGATGGATGGATGGATGGATGGATAGATAGATATGACATGCAACCAGCATTTTTAATACATACATTTGTAGTTAGGGTTTGTGGTTGAAAAAAAAGGGGGGTGTTTTGCCTCCGCTCTAAAACGTGATGGTTTGACGCCAAGACACGATTAGAAAAGTGGATCAGTTAGAAATAAATATATTGCCAGGACCCAGCAGCTTCACATCATGGCAATGAGAAGAAACACTGTTTGCAGACTCCACGAGTTGCTCTTTTGGGAAGACAAACTTGGGTTTTGCTCACTTGTGAGGGGCATACCTTCGTTTTGGATATGCACGCAAACGCAATGCTTGAAGCGGGATAAATCACATTACTAACATACCTTTCAGTGGCAAGACTGAAATAATAAAGTATTTCTGATTCAGACCCAGCTATCTGAATGTCCGGGGTTAAGTCATCTGTGTTAGCACACTTACTAACCATTTGTAAGAGATTAAATTGTAGGAGCATGTCTCTGGTGGCGAGATTTAAATAGCTCATAACCTCTGTATTTACTTCTATGTTTGATGTTAACAAGCCTCACATGGAAATTACAAGATACAAGTCAGTTTGACTCAGGCCCCCTAACGTTAGCTAATTTAATAATAAGGCGCATCAACGTTAATTTGGAGCATAAAGACTACGTTTAACGTAGTTGTCAAATAAGTCATAGCGTAAAAAGACTGTAGTGAAACTACTTTAATGAAGAAGCAAAGTAACGTTACATTTAGAGGGAATGACTGTAGGTATGAAGTAAAAAAACAACGTTAACGACACCTTCAGAGTGTAGACTCGGTCCCCGTCCTCGTTCAGGTAAAACTGCAGAAACATCTCGACGAAAACGCGTTTTAAAGCGTCAAACACTACAAAGTATATCCAAGAAAAAAACCCCAAAGGTTGCAGTCAACGGGCTTTTTCTCTTCTGAGCTCCACGTGTGGCGAAGTTTCTCCTGAGAGAGCGGAGCGGATATCCGGTTCGTGGCGCACAGCATCCTGGGAAGTGAGGTTTTCTTTGGGCATTTTTTTTTGTTTTTTTGTAGTAGTAACCCAGAAAAATGAAAATGCTTTTGACCTTGAAGGTTCGTCCTTGAGGTTGGAAAGTGGAGAGTCTTAATATGAATTAAACATCATGAAAGGCAATATGTTTTCTTTCACCTGCATAAGAAACACAGTAAAGAAAGTATCGAATAACATTTTTATTAACTTTCATTTTTCTAACAGACTGAACATTTTGTGCTACTTCATAAAAAACAAAGCTATTCCAGCACACAACACACACTAATTTCTGTCCTAATGTAGGTCTATGATCACTAAAAAGATAGTTTACTGAGCACATACATGAGAATTAAATGTTGGTTGTGTTATTGTGAAGCTGCAAATAAACTATTTAAATCAGCCAGCAAACTATAAAATACAGTTTCCACACTGTAACATAATTTTATTCATTTTAATTTGTGAGACTTCAAGACGTTTGGAATGTTTTAATGCACAGAACGTTTAACTTTTGAGAAAAAAAACAAATCAACCTGAATCAAGTTTATGTTTAAAACGTCGCAACAGTAGATGCAAGCTGACTGTATCGGTTGAAGACTAATTATCTCTCACAAGAAAGGTAGGCCTAATGACAACTGCTATGACCTATAATGTGTATTATTAGTATAAACAGTAGTTTAACTAAAGAACTGAAATAAGAGTTAATACTGAAACTCCATGAGGGCCAAAGGTTTATCTAATTAGGAATGTATTATTTCACTTTGGACAGTGTTGTAATGCTGAAAGAAATGTTGCAAATAGGGTCAGTGGATATGTGCAACAGTGTGAGTACGTTTTAACTTGATGGGGACAAACAACCGCACGAGTCTGTTGTGTTTTAAAAGCTTATGCAGTGTGAATGCTCAGTAAAATCATCACTTAATGGAAGTGATTCATTCAATTATTCCTTTAAAAATGTGTAAATCAAGAATAGCAAATACTGCATACATCAGAGAGCCTGATTATTCCACGATCTAACAATTAAAAGCAGCATCTGTCATTCCACCACAGAGCAATGTATGCTGTCATATGCTGTTATATAGTGTGAGCAGATCTATTAAATTACATTCAGTAAATGATACAATACATGACACTTGACCTTGAAAATAACCCAGTAGTTTGACAACCCAATCCCAACTTGAAGTCTACTTCCTAGCCTTTTCTCGGGTTTTGAAACTTTTTTGAGTCGGTTTGCTCAGTTGTCATGGAAACAGATCTGTTGAAATGCAAGCTCTCATATGTACTTGTGTTACTGTGTTCTATTTGTTGTATTACATTTTAATCTGTAGTTTTATTATTTCATTATTTGGAGTTCAGAGTCCATTTAAGTATACTCTCCACTCTTCTACTCCATTCATTTTATGTGACAAGAGTCAATAAATAGCCTCATGTAGCATTTTGGCTGGTCCTTCAGGTTGATGGATTTTCAGTTTTTACGGGTATGCTCTCTGGCAGTTAAAAAAACCCCAATGTTTTTCTACCCTAGAGCATATTGGATTGGAGAGAAGAGGAAAACTCAAGGCAGATAAGAAAGTATTATGAAATATTCAGAAATACTGCCAGACCTCTGAAGACATCTTAAACTAACGTGGTTTTCTCTTGCTGAGTGCCTGCTCGAGTTTGTGTCATGGTATCTTTGCAGTTGGAATTAGGACTATTGCAATGGACATCCCTTATATTCTCACTTTCCTCTGACAGTTACGAGCGACAGAGTTAAAAGATGGATCCACTGCAGTTTCCTCAGCCTGGGATCATCCTAAATGACAGAAAAGAGCCTGATTGCAGTCAGTTCCCTGCTGATAGATCTGCCTCACAAGAAGAACTAGACATTCCCAAATTATCAGAACCATCCCTTCAGACGAGCCATGAAATCATCAGCCAAGTTGGACAGTCTCCTCCGTCACGACCTTGTCGTGTGATGAATGAATCGGCGTCGCCGGGAACTTCCACAGTTGCAGAAATGGTCCGGAGCATAGCTAATTCTGATAAAAGAATGCACACACAGTCTTGGACACAAAGTGACTCAAGCCTGCAATCTGTGCAACATCTGATCCAAAGCGTGACTGGTCCCATTGAACCCCAGATACAAGCCCAGGACAGTCCCTCTCTACTCAGAGTCCAGACTTTATCACCAGGTGCAAGGTCCCAGCCTATATTGATGCCACTTTTACCAGACCTCATATTTACTTCCAGTTCTCCTCAAGACTCCTGCTGGCTGAATATAAGTCCAGTCGCCTCCAAGCCAAACTCCACGTTTGGATTAAGTCCCTATGCGTTGGCTCCTATCAGCAGCCCAACAGAGTTCTGGTACAGCCCATATTCACCTCCTCATTCCTGGCTCCTCCTGCCGGTCTTTCATCCCTGCCAGTGCATGTGTCTGCAGACAGTGCCCGTCCATCAGCCCTGCAGTCCAGACCTGTAAGGGATGCACAGCAGATAACGTAAAATCAGATTGATAAACACTGTTTCGTAATTGAATCCTGATTGTGACACTGTATCTGACCTCAGGCTCTCAAGAAACGCAGCTCAGCAGGTCAGCCAGCAGTTAAACGTATCGTCTGCAGCGTCAGGCAAAGAAGAGAATGAAGAGCGGGCCAAGTCAGAAGGTCAGAGGTCAAGGATTTATATAAAAGGGCAAGGCCTTGACATGAGAGTGCACGTCTATTTTTAGCCATGCCAGCAGGGATTGGTAATGTCACTTTATCAATTGGTCGGTCCACTGAAATATCTCAACAACTTTTAGATGGATTACCAAGACATTTGGTGCAGACATTCGTGTCCCCCTGAGGATGATTTACAGTAACTTTGGTGATCCCTTAACTTTTTATCTAGCACCATCATCAGGTCAAATTGTTTATTTGTCCAATACTTTGGTTGACGACCAAATACCTGCAAAACTACCTGCATCAGCATTAACAATCTAATGTCATGGATAATGATACATAACTCGTTGTGGACATTTTACTTTCGATACCTTAGCTATGTTTAGCTGATAATCCTTCTGTACTTTTACTTACATAAGATCCTAAATGTAGGTCTTTCACTTGCATTGTTGTAAGAGTACTGTTACTTAAGTAAAGGATGTGAGTACGTTTTCCACTATGGCTGCAAGTATGGCTAAGAAAAAGGCGTGCTTAGAAACAAAAATTGTTAAGAGTTTTGAAACTTTTAAAAAAGTCCTTTCACTGTCTTTCCTCACAGAAGAACAGCAGAAAACGTGTACACCTGACAAGGACAAACTACATGCAAACAACACAGGCGATAACACAACAAAGTCCAAGGTTTCTCCCGGATGTCTACCCTCTTTGGACGAAGAATCGCTGGCGGAACGCTCCTTTGAAGAATACATGACGATCATGGACTCCCTCAGTCCCAAGGTCCCCTACTATATGTTATACTATATAATCTAGCTAAAATGATGCATGCATATAGGGATTTCACACCACAAGATTTTTATTTTTAGGAAAATATTTGTGTAGGAGTAGCTGTGATGGATGATTTCATCTTGTATCTACTGAATGTTTTCTTAAAGAACTTAATTCAAATGTTTTGTCACTTTCTTCAAAGAGCAAATACTTTATTATGGAACGAAACTCTACAATGTGCAAAGTTATGTTTGCACTGTAAAACTTAACACACCATAAACGTTTAAATCTTCTGCTCGGGCGGCCGTGGCTTGGTGGCAGAACGGTTGCCTCCCAATCGGAAGGTTGGCGGTTCGATCCCCCAGCCATATGCGCCGAAGCATCCTTGAGCAAGATACTGAACCCCAAAATGCTCCCGAAGCTGCGCCTTCGGTTTGTGAATGTTCTCATATGTAAGTCGCTTTGGATAAAAGCGTCTGCTAAATGACTAAATGTAAATGTTTCTGACTCTGCTCAGATCCACGAGGTCGTGGAGGCCAAAGAGAATGAGAATGAGGTAGAAAACGGCTCATTTCTGGAGTATTTGGATGAACTGTGCAGCGATGAGGACTTTATCATAAAGGTTAGTCATCAGTGGGATTAATATCATATTTAAATCATGACACTGGCAAGATATTGGAGCTGAGAGCCATCCGTGGAATGTAACATTAGAAAGTACATTAGTTAGTAGTGGAGTAACTTTTAAATGAAAGTATCATCCCGTCATTGTTTTTGTTGCAGTTCTAAAATAGCATTTCATTCATTAATTTTCACTGAATCAGAGGGCAACAGAGTGGTTTTCAGGGCAAAACTGACAAAGCATGTCATGGTTGCTTTTTTAATCATGACAATATGATCATCTTGTTTCCAGATTCCACTATATTTCATGCTGTTGGATGAAACTTACTGATAAGTTTGGGGAAACATCTGTCCGAAACACCACACATACTGGCCTATTGTACGCCGAATTAGTATATTAAGTAATTATTCTTTCTTTCAGGTGGAGTCAATACTCAATATAGAGTTCCTCGATTCCCTCCTTCCTTCAGACGCAGAGGCCATCGACCTTCTTGCATTTGAAAAACATGAGCAAGAGGTAACATGATAATAAGTGCTGTAAATGTTGTGTTTTGTTTCATTCAGGATTAGAAGAGGGAGCCAATTTCAGTATTTTAGCATCAGTTTGACTCTTAACATCAACAGCACTGTGCCACTGTGTGCTTGTAGTTGGAGTTTTGGAGGCGTGGCTCATACTAGAGAATTTAAATCAGGATATCTCGGTGCCTCTGTTGCATCCAATTTGACGGTTCTTTTTTTAAATCTGTGCCTCACAAGCCCCTTACATTTATGGAAGTGCAATACTAAATTGTTGTAGTACCCCTTTAATTTCATTCTTTTATCTCTTTCGCTCAGGCGGGGTCGACACTGAATACAGAGTACCTGCAGAGTCCAGGAGTTCAGACAGATATTCATTCAGCAAAGGAGTCACCAGGGGAAGGGCCACTGCACGAGAGACCTGGGTCACCTTCTGTGAAAACCCGCAAGAAAAATCTAAATCTAACCCCCACTCTGTGTTCAGAGAACCAGCGACGATGCAAAACGGTCGCATTAAGTGGGGGAGGAGCTGACAGACATGTAGAAAGAGGAGAGACAGGTCACCGCGGTGACGACACGGGAACCGAAACTTGGGACTTTTACAGCTTAAGGTCACAAACGAATATGCCAAATGTGTCAATAAGGGCAGTAAATAGGATATGGATTCAAGAGGGGGCACCACATCACCCATCGAACCTCAAACCAAGTCCACACCAGACAGCAGACATGAAAGGTGAAGATGGAAGAATAAATGGAGAAGAGGCGGAACGCCGACGACTCTCGCTGAGTCCGATGAAGAGATACCGGCATGAGCGTGGGGCTTCTGAAGAGAGGGAGAAAAGGGCAAACGAGACGGTGCAGGCAACGGACACGGCGAGGACCAAAACAGAAATGGTCAGCTCGAGTCCGGTGAAAAGAAGAAAGAAGAAAGTATGAAGACTTTATCTTGTGCAAACCAAACAGACCTAAACGACAGCTAAAGAGAGAAGAAGAAAGGAAAGGCAGGAAAAGGAAAGAGAAGATGGATCATTCATGTGCATTTTGAGCTGTAATTAAATGTCTACCATGACAAAAGGGGCAAGAAAGAAATTCTAAGTATGTAGCGAAGTCCTTAAATGTGACGGTGGGGGAAAGGAAAAATAAAAACACGGCAAAACCTTCTTAAAAGAATTCACAGTTTAATTCATTGTTAAATAAAAAAAATATTCACACAAAAATGTAAGAATAATTATTTTAAAAATAGCATTTTTGCTTTACAGAGTGTTTAGTTTATTTATGCACATCCCATTGTCCTGTTTAAAAAAACCATTCAATATACAGATGAGGGAATTGTATAAATAAGACATTTTATGGCTTGAAAAAAGTAACAGTCATTTAACAGCATCTGGAGCAACACAAGCAAGATTTCTTGAGGGTAATTAAAAAGGTACACTGGTAAACACGGACACAACTTCAAGTCCTCAAATCTACGAGGAAACGGTCACACACACGCACACACAGCTCAGAGCCACTGTGCTCATAATTTTGTGATAATTTAAGTCGTTCTTTGGTTTTCTAATGTTAGCATGGTTGACTGTTGTAAAATGTTACAATAATATAGATTTAAAAATACATCCAGACACACATCAAGCTTACAAAAATAGAGTCCTTTGTCGACGGTTATTGTGGTTCAACTTGTGGCTCACTCAGACTTTTTGTCGTACTGGAGGGACCTGTTGCTGTTGTGCATGTTCCTGTTGTTGTTCGCAGCCTTCCCGTTGGCCAGCGGGGTAGGACCCGCCTGGTCGCGCTGCATGTACTCGTTCACCACTCTCTGATAGGTCGGGTGGGTCGTCAGCACTCGCAGCAGATTTTCTGCGGAAAACAAGGCAGATGTGAAGGAGGATTTGAATGTGTTTTGACACTAAATTGTCACCCAGTGAAGTAACTAAATCACCTAAACTAAATCGGACTTCAGCCTTATCTTAATATGAACCTCTGTTTAATAACCCCTTCACACTCCTGTATGACATTAACTCAGTAGGCTTTTACAGTTGACATTAAGTTAGGTCGTCAAGTTAACGTTGACGACCTAAACTGCCAAAAAGTAATCAAGAGAAACAGAACAGACTAAAAAGGTATTAAGCAAAAACTAAAGTTTCTCTCATTCTGTTATCGCAGAAGGAGTCTTTTTTTAAACATTTACCATTTGTGTGAGCTGTTCTGTAAAGTTTATTTTTCTCTATTTGTTAGGGTACAGACACACTGGTCTGTCATCAAATAGACAGAAATGTGACACTGGCAGTTTGTAAGAGGCCAATAAAAATGCTTTCCTTGTTTTGATTATTATAAGTAAACCTAAAAATGAACCTAGACTTTGAAGGCAATGCGATTTTATTCAAATAGCACATTTCATTACAGATAATCTCCACGTAACGAGATGACAAGCGCGTTCACAAGCTTATTTTGTGCCCAAATACACAAGATAACTAAACAAGAGGCTTTTGAGCCGCCTGTTATCCCACTAATATTAAACAGTTAGTTATTCTGACACTCACCTTCAGTAAGCTGTTCTTGATTGGAGGCCTGAATGTAAAGCTCAGCAATGTGGTGCTGAGGAACGCCCAGCAGCGCCCCCATGAGGCCTGACAGCTCTTCTGCACTCAGACTGCCTCTGCCCTCTCTGTCAAACAGCTGGAAAACAAAGATGGTGCATTTGGAAAAGAAAAGAAAAAAAATAACGTTGTAAGACATCAGCAAGTAAGAGGTCTGTGACGAAATGATGTGACACATTGGATCCTCTGCATTTTGGAGACTGTAAGGGTTGTATTCATCTGGCGTCTGAAAAACAAACAAACTGTGAAACAAATGCTACAAATACAACCCCAGGACTTACAGTAAAAGCAGTGTGAAGTAGAGCCTTGAAGCTGAAAAATCCTGCCAGCGCGGCAACACTCAAATAGATCTGCCGGAGGTCCACGATTTCATCCTGAAAAAACCAAAACACAAATCATTACATGCTTTCGGACACACACGCTTGCTTACTTATATATTTTTATTTTTGTGTTTTTTCCGCATCGGTCTCTTGAGAACAGCGGGAGCAGAAACTGAAATGAATACATTTACAATCATATGGCTTGGTTTAGTAGTTGCTATGCAAATATTCTCATGACCTGGGAGCGGGGTGAACTATGACGCCACGTATACATCTTGTGAAGTTCTTTTTTTCCCCCCCATACTATTCTACATTATTATAGTTTTATACTTTGTAGGCCATCTGAGGATTAGTGCTTGGATCACGCTGAATAAACATTACATTTTGAAGAGATTCGTATGAGTTTCAGTAAAGCAGCTTCACCTACATCTCCTGCAGCACAAAAGCTGAACTGGATTAGGGCGAGGTGTCGAGGCTTTGGAGCCTACACAAAATACTCCTTGTTTTGGCTATTCTAAGTAAACCTAAACCTAAAACCTTAAGGCAAGGGGATTTTATTTACATAATCACATTTCATCACAGGTAATCTTAATTACAGAGATGACAAGTGAGTGACCTCAAATCAAAGTAAAGTCTAGTAAGCTCTCGCGCTTATTTTGTTCCCAAATACACAAAATAACTAAACAAATTACCATAAAACTTCAGAGGACATTTAATACTTCAATGCGGCTGTTAGTTAACTACAAAAACAGATGCAAACACCAGTGAAAAATGTCCTCCTGGATGATCTGTGAAGCTCAAGCAGTTCATCTTAGTAGACACACACACACACACACACACACACACAGAGAAAACTGCCTGTACCTTTGAGTAGAGACCACAGACAGTGACGGCCGTCTGTTCATCCGTCAGCCCGAGAATAGAGACGAGATCCTCTGCCCTGACCTTTGACCCCTGAGCTCCTGACTGACACCTGTCAATCATTCTGCCCAGCGCTGCTTGCACTTCAGGCGCTCCCAGACTGAGAGAGAGAGAGAGAGGAGAAGATGGTGAGAAAAAAGAAGAGTGTGTGTGTAGGGGGGGGGGGGGCACACGTGAGCACTGATCTTCTCTTCTCTTACCCGTTTGTGTGTAACAGTGAGAGTGTTTCCCTGGCAGGCGACTCCAGTGGGAGAGAGAGACCACCCAGTTTACTGACAGGAACTCGGCCCTCCATCACATAATCTGTAGCTGGGACTCCGAGGGCCCTGGAGCGCAGCAGAAACGTGCATTGTAAGAGACATCAGGCATCGCAGCCTCTACTGTATGTTGGCTAAATAGCCCAGTTATGTTGGCAGTTTTTTTTTTAATGGTTACTATCGATTATTATTTATTGACATCAGCTGCGGACTAAAACACAGAGACATCTAAAAACGCAGGTCACTTCTGTGCATTTCGGTTTGTTTTGGAGGAAATCAAACCAAAGTGAAAAGTGCCATTTGGATGAGAACAAATTTAGTTATCTGATAGACAACTGCTTAAAATACAATGAAGTGCTGTCTCAAGCGACAGCTCACATCCAACTATTTCTACATGTGATTCAAAACAACAAGTCCCAGCATGTTTAGCTAAAGCTACATAGTATAGTGAAATCCTAAAACACCTGCATATTCTCATACTTACTTGGCCATGAGTTTCTGAACATTGTCTGCATACAGGGTGGGGTCACTCTTCTCCATCGGGGAAGGGCTGTAAACAGGCAGGAACTGCAGCACAAAAAAAAAAAGACAGCCATTGCTTTCTTTCTTTTTTAGTGACAGCAGCAGGTAAAGGTGGGAGAGGGTGAGGTTTTCAGTTTCATGGGGAAGTAATAAGTAAAAAGCAGCTTCACGCCGAGCTGAAACAGTACTGATCTCTCCTGTTTTGAATGTTTGTCTGTTGCACCTCTGATCACACCCACCACTGGTGACGAACGTGATCGGGCGCGTGCGGCTTTGTTGCACCTGTCACTACGCCCAGCAGTGATGCACTGAGCCCACCCGGAGTGCACTCCTACATCACTGCTGCATGCGGAGAACCTCGACCACTGCAGGTTTCAACATTTTCAGCAGCTGTTAACGTACTCTTTAAAGACACATTTGAATAAAGTGTGACGCAAAACTTTATTATTATTGTGATGAGGGGAATGATCTGGTAAAGTGTCTTACCTCAACAGTCACGTTGGTGTAGAACTGTGAAGTCGTGTGCCACAGAGCCTCACACCTGATGGGCAAAAAGCCGAGGTTATATTTCATGTAGACAGATCAATACTGCTACCCCTGAGAGAAAAACAGATCCTGACTTCCCAACATCATAAAACCACCTAATAGATAATAGAAGAAAAACAGCGAAATTGGTAGGGATTGGATAAATATGGATACATTTTTCTATTATGGTGTGTAATCATGCATCATGATGTAATACATTTTCTGGAAAATCTATTGAGAAACTGCTAATGGATAAAATAACTAGTTTGTTTGTGGCAAATCCAGCAAGTTAAATACCTGAGTAATCAAAAAAAGTCATAAAAAACCTATATGACCATAAAGGCGTCCCTCTCAATGGGCCGATACATTCAAGAGATACCACAGTATAAATGGAGTGATATCTCTGACAGTCTAGAAATTCATACTGACTTACATATATTGTCAAATCACCTTAAACTAGTTTGTACACATCAATAGGCAATGCTGAGTGATACCAGTGCATGTTCAGATAACCCCCTGGGGGACCTGCTACTTTATTTTTCTCATAACGGACAGATAATCGAAAAGCTATATGGCTATTGTAGTTTTTATTTGAGCCTTTTTGTAGTTCTTAAGAAGCTGCCTAATCTTTAGCAGATACAGCAAGAAATTACACAACCTCAGAGAACAAAAGTAAAACTTTACAGCAGTGGTAAGCAAATAGGGGCCCGTGGTGAAAGCTGACGTTTTCCCTATCACTGTTCAAAGCATTTACATGATCTTCCGTTTATCTGCCATAGATACGAATGTAAATACAAGGCTTGTATGAATCCCAATAAATATGAGCTCATACGGAAACATCTAACACTGCCCCAACGTACAGGGAGGCAGCAGGCTTTCTGAACAGCGCCGTGTTTGTATCTAATCTCTTGTATTTGTTTTTTTGGGTCATTGTGACAAATTCAGTGACAGCAGGTCACAATTCAACAGTACTTCTGAGGTGAAACGTTTGAACTGTGAGCAGTTCCTACTCTGCTGAGTTCAGCGTATTGTCGGGAAAAAAAAAAATGAATTCATATGAAATCGGCATTCTGAGTGTAACTAAATAGCAGAGTGACGAGTGGCACATACCGTGAAGACATGTTACCCTACAAAGAAAACAAACCTTCACGTCGAGCCCTGCTTCCTGTATACACTCAGTTGCCTGTTTATTAGGTACACCTAGCTAAAACTAATGCAGTCCAATGCAACAGTCCTGACATACATCGTGCTTTCATGAAGGTTATAATGTTCAGTTTTTGTTGAAACTGTTTAGAGAGGTGTTGATTCAACTGTGTGATCATTTTGTCGTTGCATTACACAAAGAGGTGTTCCTGTTATTTTGATCATCATTGACAATCTGCCTCAAAAACTTTCCTCAGAGCAGAAAATAAAAATGTATATATATATATATATATAATTTTTTTTTTTTTAACCATGTACGGTTGCATTCACCAGACAGCTAGAGTGGAGGTGACAGATGGAGGCACTCACCAGGTTGTTCCTTTGTACGTCCAGCGAATAGTATCCTGAGGAAGAGTCATACATAGACTGAAATCAAACCGTGGACACAAAACAACCGAAAAATAATAAATCTATCCATAGCAAGAGACTGGGTGGAGAGTTTTTTACAGCATGTGTGATTCTAGTCCCTCTTCCCTATAATACACCCTGACAGGAACCAGTATGCAAACATACTGGCCTGGACAAATATTACACTATTTTGATAAACATAAATACAGCCTGATAAAATGTGGGATAGTGTGGTGTATGCACTAATCTGTGTGCAGGGAAGGGACAAGGACGACATGGCAGATACAAATGAGTCACAGAACAGTGTCCCCACTACGCGCATAGTTGTGCTACCAAAGCATGTTGCTGAACTTTAAAAATGTTTTTTTTTTAATAAATAAAAGAGAAGGACAGTTTGACTGCTCATCGAATGACAGAGAATTTAAAACAGAAACCATAATAGGTCAGAAACTAGCATCTTCAAAATCATAGTTGTTTGGACTTCACCTTTTTGCTGGCAGTAAAAAAACAGTGTGGAATAACTTTGAAGCTAGATACTCTTTGCTTTGTTTCGTTTTTAACTCTTTTTTAATTGCTGTACCTCAACAAAGTAGTGCGCCTCCACTTGCTTGGGAATTCATCCCCTCTCTTAATAACCAAGTCCCCTTGATTACTCATATAACAATAAAATCGTTTTTTGGGGTTTTAATTATTTAACTCTATTATACATTTCTCTGTAAAGCAAATTTGACTTTTGTGGAGATTGTGGCTAAAATTGCTCCCATATGGGAGTCTGTAGTCGTTTCATATATTGTTTTGTATATTGAAACCGAAGGAAAAAGGTATGTCGAAAATGTGTTTATTCTGGCATTAGTTAGGCCTTTTCAATGAACTCGGAAATTGTTTTGTTTTTTTTTTACACCAATTTTTTGAGGGGACCTTGTTGAGTTCAGTTAAGTGTTTTCTTACTCTAAAAAGAGCCTTAAAATCACGGACCCAGTTGAAATGTAAGTGTATTTCTTCCTCAGTCACCCTGGATAAAAACACCTTTTAAAAATAAAGTTGCCCAATCTTACTCTTTAAAAACAGGACAAATGGCCGCTGCAAGTATCAAATCTGCCATGTTTATCAGTTACAGGATGTTGTTAGAAAACAGCAGGTCAACATGCCGAACCCGATGACTCACCAGCTTGTTGGGGTAACGCAACAGAACCGGTTGGACCGGGACTCCGGGAATGAAGGCACCTGATGACAGCGAAATCGGAAACAAAAAAAAGAGTGGAGAGACTGGAATGGGTAATTGATCATGCAGTGGCAAAACAATCCGCTGCCACGCCCTCTCATGCCACTCGTTCCTTCATGATTTATACCAACAGCAGCAAACCGAATGTGCCGAGTGAGACATCAAGAACCCATACTCACCAGGTTTGAATTTGATGAGAGCGCTGCCGTTAGTTGTGGTTCCCTCTGGAAATATCATCATCTAGCCAAGAATTAAGAAATGTGATTTATGAGTTAAAGCTGGTGTAGGTAGGTAACACTGGGGAAACTAGCAAGAGACTGCTAGATTTGGAAAGTATCCCACTGAAAAGAATCCCACCGCTCCCTCCAAAGCCACTCCCCAAAAACACACTTTCAGGCGCAACGAGTGCACGGACAGCGTGCGCGCAGGTAGACGGGCAGGTAGGCCAGCCAATCATTTCATGGGCCATTCAATTTATTGAGTGCTGTCTGGATGTAAATTTGAATTCAAACAAATAACCAAAAAATGCTTCCGAAATACATTACCTAGCCTAGCTTTAAGACATGCGGCTGCAGCGCTGTGAACTTCCAGCAGGTGAATTTACAGGCTTTCTCACACCCTTAGCGGCCTGAATCAAAGAAACAACCTTCTATTGACAATGTATCTTTAGGCCCATCTGGCTTCTGTCTACAGACGGACTTGTTTCAATAGGACTAAAACGCTCTGCGCCTCCAGGTCACCCTCATCAAACTGTGCACAAGGGCTGACCTGAGGTTGCGTTTTTCCAATGTCTGTTGTTCCCCTCTTCTCCAATCTAGCAGCTCCAGTTCCCATCCCAAAAGACTTTATCTAATCTCCAATCAGCAGTTTGAAGTCGAGATCAATGAAGCCACCACGAGCAGAGAAAGCCGGTTGGTTAATCCCAGTTTCTGTGACTACTGGCATTGCCTTATCTGTTGCAAAGCGCGAGCGACATCATCGTAACACATCTCACCTGAGGCCAGTAGCCCTTGGAGGTCAGCCTCTCAGTGACCTCTGCGACTGCCTTTTTCCTCGACTCGTGATCCTTTCTGCTCACCAGCACAGACTGGTTGAACTCCAGCAGAGCTGAAACACACACACGTCATAAAAAAAAAAAATCAGAACCAGAACAAAGGGAGGAGTCCAGAGCAAGACGGCAAAGAAAGCAAGACAGGAAGTGCCAAAACAGGCAAAGCCGATTGGAAGCCAAAGGACTGAGTCACTTGTTTATCTTTGGACTTCCTCAGATAGTTTTATTTTCCTCCTGACCTCTGTATACAAATGTTACTCCTGGTTGTTTGCCTAATAGGTGGGCACACCGTGGTGAGATTTTCCCACCTACGAGCACACTGCACTGTGCCCTGCACGTTAGGCACAGAATAAATATTTTTCCAAACTCATTGGGTAAAAAAAAAATGTTGTCACCCAGGCACTCTGAGAGTTGCATGGTTACAAACGTGTTACAAACCCCAGTAGGGTTCAGGTGCAGGAGAAGAGCAGCCCTCGCGGTACATTTCACTTAGAGGTACGGAGGCAGATTTATCATCTCAAGAAAAAAAAGCATCTTGAAGCCACTTTACTGTGCACTTTCAGAGCATTTTTTTTTTTTGTTGCAATTTACAGGCCACCATTCACCACCTACTAGCAACAGGAAATGACATGTTTTATACTTTGATAAACTCTTTAGTCTATAAAATGTGAATAATGTCCATCACAAGTTCCCAGATGCCTTCCCATCGCGTGTTTTGGTAAACAACCAGCAAAGAAGGCTCCTCTGTGCGTGTCTCAGTAGCTGATTCACAGCCCCTCACCTCCTATGACCGGCAGGCTGCTGTTCTCCGACCGCGACACCACCGTTGCCAGCTGGGTTGGACACAGAACCAGTATGTCCACGAAGCTGCTGTGAGGCGCCACCACCAGCACCGGCGCCTCCTTCACGTCCGCCCTGCGACCCTTGACCTTCACCCACAGGAAGCCCAGGGAGAAGAAGGCGGCGCGGCTCAACCACAAGACGAACGGGTGGAAGAGCCAGCGACGCCAGCCCCTGACGGGCCGGGAGCGCGCCTCCCCAGACAGGCCGGCCAATCGTAGCCGGGCGATCGGCCACATGATGAGGAAGCAAAGAGCCGCCAGGGTGACGCGCAGAGGGAAGAGGATGCTGCCCAGGATGATGCCCTATAGGGACCAGAAGAAAGACAAAGAAGAAGGTACATTTAAAACATCATTTAGGTCTGCAGGGGTTGTAAACACCTTGTATAATCACAGACATGGCTAATGTTAAAACTGACGTTGTTTTGAATTCAATTTCAGTGGATTGAACACGTCACTTAACCACTGTGTACAAAGTTGTTACGGTTTCTGGGTGACTTCTGATGTACATCAATTATTAGAAATTAATAAATATTTTTGTTCTACACGTGCCAAGACTTTTGCCTGATGCTGTCCTGAAAGGTGCAGGGTGCAGGACTCAGGGGCATCTAGCGGTGCACACTGCATCCATTTGACCGCCGCTCGGCTCACGCGCCCGCTCCACGCGTTGTAGGAGAAACCTACGGTGGCCGCGGGAATCGCTAAACGGCTGTATCTAGAGCCAGTGATTGCCAGTTTGTCCGTTCTGGGCTACCGTAGAAACATGGGGGCCTCCGCGGAAGGGGACCCGCTCCCCCTGTAGCTATCAACGGTTTATTCTAAAGGTAACGGGGAAAAAACCCCACACCGATTCCTACCTCCGGGCGATTCCACACTAACGAAAACTGCTGTCTGCCAGTGTGGGGGGAAACGTTCCCATTAACATCGTGATACCTAATTGCAGCCACGTTGCCCAGCCCTGCGGTATGTGTCTGTCATAAGGGTTAGGCAACTCCGTGGTATGGTGTTCCTCATGCCTGAAACATTTATGACTGTCTGCTTTGCTTAGGCAGAAACAGACCCGTGAAAGACTCTTTGTTCTCTTACATACTTTAAGACTCTCCCTGGAGTATTAAAAGCTCACATGGAAGAAAGAAAACAAAAAGGAAAACAGATTTAAGGCGTGGAGAAAAGAGTTGCGATGACTCTTTTTAAAAAAAGGACCCTGGAAGGGAACTTTGAGTTTAAACACACGTCCGCCACTTTATAAACACAGCACCCTTATCTCACGGACTCCTGCCATTAAAGTCAAGCACAGTGCGAGTGTTTAGAAGCCAGGAGTCTGTTTCGAGGACAAACGGAATAACTCTTGCCATCATTTCAGCCTGATCTTTTTCAGGGGCCAGATTTTTTTTGGCAGATTTTGAACTGGTGCCAGCGCCGCTGCCCTCCTCCGCCGCCTTCCAGCCATGAAATCAAACGACGAGACTTTGAATTTGGACGTTACCCTGATCCTCTGCGCCGTGGTCAGCTTCACGTCGTGAAAGAAGGGATGTGGGCACGCGTGCGTTGCCGAGTGACCGTCGTCCGTCTCCATTGGCGACGAGGCAAAGCTGACAGCCAAGTTAAGAGAAAAAAACTAAATAAAAAAATCTTGGAACAAAATAAATACACAAAAAGGATTTTAACAACCCCCCCCTATATCGGTTGAATAAAAAAAAGTTGAAAAGACAAAAACGAAAACAAACACAAAGACGCTGTTCGTGCGTGTTTGACGCTTCCCCGCTTTTCCCCCCCCCCGTTAAAGAGTCTCGCGCTGAGGAGGAGTTCTCCGGACAGCGAGGCAAACACGGCAGACGACGCACGTCTCTGGTCTCTATCCTACATGAGGCGAAACACGCACAAACACGCTGGAGAAAGGAAAAAAAAAAAACAACCCCATCCTTTCCTCACCTGTCCCGCCCCTTCTGCCCGCCAGGCGGGCCGGCCCACCGCCGCGGCTCGGGGCGCAGTCAGCGGGCGGCTCGGGCAAGTCGAACCGGTCCCTGAGAGCGAACTCCCCGCAGGGCTGTCCGGGGAGAAGTACCGTTGTGTATGGAAGCCCACTGCCGGTGGGAAAAAGGCAAAGAAAAAAAAAAAAACCCCTAAGAAATGTTAAATGACAAAAAAAAAAATATATACCCATGGTATGTCAATAAATCTGAAAACTGTGAGATACATTAGAATGACAGAAATATAAAGCTAGCCCACTTTATCAAAGTCACAATTATTACTGGAAACTTTTTTTCTTCTCCTATTTTGTCTTGATTTAGCATTTCTTTCCTTCCATGCCTTTTCGTTTCTACCTTTCAATCCGCCTGGAGCTATTCTGCACAGGCATTTATGCATTCAAATATATATAGCCTTAAAAATATATATTATGCATACAAAATAATGTTCCTGTCATAGGAGCATTATTTTGTCAAGAAAATGTACACAGAGAGAGTATTAAAGCATTAAATCCCAAAACAACCTCTGGCACAAGCACAATCAGTTAGCTTCTCTTAAAATTGAAGCCCCTATACTTTCTTTCAACTGGTGACATAAACCTTTACAACACTGAGCTTTTTATATTTGCCAAAATGCACCAAGAGCAGCTAAAGTGCTTCCTAATATTATAGCGGGTGTAATCCTTTGAATAGGGAGATTTTATGGGTGTCAGAAGTTTCCTTTAGGTTTTTACCGCAAACTCGGCATACCTCACATACTGCATACAGTACTGAAAACAGGTTGGATATTGAAAATTCTCCTAATTTGTTAATGTGGATTAAGATCAGGAAGCCATCTCTCAAGTTGCATCAGGAAAGTCCAAATTAAATTACCTTTTTCCTTCCATTAAAGATGGGGATCAATCAGACTCTGTGTAAGTGCGCACCTTTCACACCTATTCATCCACATAACAAAACCTGTACACGCTTTCTGCTACTCGCCTCTCAAGTTTCCCCTCTGCCCTGCCTGACTGCCTTTGTTCTCCCTCAGGGGGTTGCTGCTGATACCAATAAGAACCTCCTGTGGAATAAACACACGCCCACAAAGAATAACACTGAAAAAAAAAAAAAAAAAAGAGCAAACGCAAGAGAAAGAAGGAAAAGAAAAGGGTTAAGCTGTTTAAAGTGCTTTTTATTTCTGGTTGCTTGGAACAGAATGTGCACATGACGCTGCCTTAATGTACTGCTGTAGGTCGCCAGGTTGTCAATGCAAGTTTTCACACTTTTAGTTGGTAGTAACTCGTGTTTTGGCAGCATTTTGCTACAGTCTACTTTTGGCTAATCCAGCTAAAATAAATATCTGAAGAAGAAAAAAAAAAAATCAACTTCCACACACTGATGCAAAACTCCAATAAATATGAGTTATTCATTGATTATAAACACCACAGGGAATATTGCTATAAACAGTACGGCAAAATAAGGGAAGGTTGAAAATATTCTACTCAACCACATCTGAGGGCGGAGAGCAAACACTCACTCTGATGTGAGTATTTGCCGTACTTGAAGGGTTTAATCCTATTATCTTGAAATATCTTTTATCTTGAGCAAACACGCTCTTTTTTTCCTTTTTAATGATTGCTCCCATCAGCGTTGCTGAAGCGTCTATACTGTAGATGCACGTCGGCTGTGCTTTAGAGGGTAGACAGCTGCAAATCAGCGGCTCAGAAATTCACTTTAAAGTGAGACGTTTTCCTTACTTCCTCTGCGAAACGCAACTGCGACACAGCGCCTTTACACCGAAGAGGACCCAGTTTCACCAAAGGCCGTTCGGCTTCCACTTCTCCACACCCAGTCCTAAAGAAAACGAGTTTGCATGTGGCTGTTAACATAACAGACGTAACCTGTCAGACGTTTTTTTGAGTCTTAGATTGCTCATGTTGAGGGCCATGTAACATTCATAAGATGTCTTACAACTCCTCTGTAGAGGAAACAGTCAGCGATCAGAATTCCCAGAGCAAGGGGACATCGGTTTGTTTTTTTTATCCAACGCATTTATTGACACAGTTGAAAACATTTGAATTCAGCCAATAAGGATTTATTTCATAGAACATTTTCATAGAGCAAATCGGTATAAATTAAACAGACCTATAAATTAGACAGGTTAGTTAACGATGCTGGCTCGCGTGCTGAAATCATGTTGACAAAAGGAAGCGTTTCACTACAAACTGAGAAACAAAAGAATGGCAGAAAACTCTACTGTAATACAAGTTAATAAGACTCCTTCCCCGACTAAATTACAACCCTTTACAGACGTGTTACCTCCATTTTTAGGAGTTATAGATAGAGCTGTTTTAATGATGTCACCCCCAAAAAAAACAAACAAACTGGCTATAATTCTGTAAAATAACCTCTTAAATAACCTCCTATTGTGATGGAAAGAAAAATACAGTAGTCAACACGATGATCTGCTGGCTTTTAAATCATTATCAAAAGAATCATGAAGCAGAGCAGCAGGCCGAAGTAATGTAACGTTAATGTTTCTGTCAAAAAAGGCAAACAAAACGTGCGTGTGCGTGGCGGACGAGGCCCGTGTAGAAAGCAGCGGCGCACATCTGCTGCCGGGTCACTCATCACCTGCCACGGGGAGCTAGACGGCTTTTAAACGGCTGAGCCAGGCTGCAAGTGGAGAATGTACAGTATATAACCTCTGTAAATATCTGACTCTGGTACGCGCACGCTCGCTCCTCTTCACAACACCATCCCTCCACCCATGATCTCCATCCTCTGTTGAGAAGAAACAAAAAAAAAAAAAAAAAAAAGGCTCAATTAAGTCTGTGATTGGTCATTACTCGAGAGTGGCTTGTGTTTTTTCCACGATGGAAAGAATAACTTTCTTCGTAAGTCTGCAACAGAACAGGTTTTGGCTTTCTCCATTCTAAACATTCTTTACTTCTTTATTTATTTATTCGTTTATTTGACAGGGACAATGCAGAAAGAACATTGCTACAATTTCAAGCAGCCGATGCTCCACATGCAGGCTTCTAGCCAAAGGCTAATTTGCAGCCCCCTGCGTAGGCTTTTTTTAACGACAGTAAAACAATCACACAGACAACAACAAAAAAATGTGTGTGAAAAAAGACAATAATAAAAGAAAGCTAAGAGTGTGTACGACCATCAATGTTCACAAACCTGCTTTTGTCTGAACCACTTTTTTTTAGATTTATTGGAAAGATGTTTAACTCTGTTTGCACTTTTAGTTCAACTGGCAAGCTGCTCCGAAGCAGTGTACCTTGTACCCTGCACCTCTTGCAGTCATTCCCCTACTACGTTGTTTTGTTATTAATTGGCATATGATATCTGGCGCAAGACCGTTTATACATTTAAAAACCATTTTAATAAGAGACAAATTTATAACATTTTATTTACTTGTTGGCTTTTGTATTTCTTATTATTACTCAATTTATTATTACCTTAAGTTGCAATTAAAAGCACAGATGGTGAAGAAACTCAGCCTATTTTTCTCCCTAATCTATGTTACAAGGTAATCTGTATCCGGTAACATCTACTTTGCTATAAATCAGTTACCACACAAAAAGAAAAATCACCATTATAGTGCTTCTTAAGATTTAAGACTTTTAAAAATAAACTAGTCTGCGCGGCTTCCGAAAACTACAATTTCTAAATATAATGGCAAAAAGGGGGTACTCTGCCCTCTACTGGCCTAAACGCGAGTGACCCGCACATGAGGCATTGCCAGGATGAATGAGAATCAGAGACCAGAGACGAATCAAAACCACCAAAACTTGAAAAGTTTGGTTCATTTGGAGGAACTGATCCAAAACGAGAGAAGCAGCAAAGTTGATTTCGGGGCCCAGCGGTAAAATGAGATGTCCGCAGCACTCTAAAAAGATCAACTAGTAGCAATGGAGACCACAAATGCCATTTTCAGTGCTGTTGAATAAAAAACTAAATCCTCTACGTTTACCTGAGGCGGTTCTATGAAAGCCAGCCAATCAGACGAGTGCGTGGGGAGCAGTCCCATCGACTGACACTTGTAGATGGCCAACGCCGAGCCCAGGAGGTTGCCGACCAGGTAGACGAGGCCCTGAAGCCACTGCTGGCTGGAGCTCTCCAACAGCTTGAAGGCTGAGACACAAGAGAACAGAGGGATGAATGAAAGGCCAGGAAACGTCGACCCAGACACGAACTTGATGGGAGCTGACTGTGAAACTGATCTTCTAACAGTCTCCGATCCTGACGGAGGAAAACAAACACGGGGTCCATAACATACAGCGTAAGACGTAAACAAGGCGAATGCTGGATACTCACTGGCAGACATGGACATGAGCGCCTGTATGGGCCTCCAGGCCATCATGCAGACCATCATGATGGGGAAGATGGAGATGGTGTTGCCCGACATGTACATGATGAACAGGTTCATGGGGATCTGTTTCAGGGGCCCGAGAGCCACGTCCCAGCAGCGCTGCACGACAAAGGAAGAAAGAGACAGAGGCACATACTCGGCGTTAATGCATTTATTCCTGGTCCACACTTTATCTTCTCTCAAATGATTATTCGAAACACACTCGCAGTAAAAAAACAAAACATTAACTCCCCTTATATTGTGAAATAACGTTGTCTTTGCTTCTTTTCATGTGTGCCATTCATTTACTTACATATAACTGAGTTTTCTCGTTTTGTTTCTAATACTCCCCCCCCCCCCCCTTCTTTTTTTGCAAAATCTGACCTCCAAAAAGCAGGAAAACAGTTATCTTTAATGTTTTGTTTGCGAGGAAGTAAACCTAGAAGTAGCGTGACTTAAGAAACGTGTGGCAGGTATCCATAAAACATTAGAAAAACCCCGAATAACCACAACCCTCACTGGGGCCGGACACATTTGTAAAAAAAAAAAAAAAACACTGGCAAAATAAACCCCCCCGAGACAGAACGATCTCTAGATCCAAAGAAGAGAAAGAAAGTAAAAGGTCCTGCTCCCTGCCTACCTTCTCCACCAGGTTCTTGTCCGTCTCCTGGATGCTGGTGTCGGGCACGGGTTTCTCAGAGTACCCGATGGGGTAAACGACGTCTCCCTGGCCGCCCTGCCGGTCACCGCGACCCCTGCAGCACAAAGAGTTTATCCTTCATTCCCCCCGTCCGACCCCGACTCTTTCATACGCTTTGTCCCTTTAAAAGACGCAGACGAGCTGCCTGGGGCAGTGAGAGCTGTCGTCGCTGTCAGTTACTGATCAATAAGTCAGGGCAACGCAGGTCACAAATTGGAGCACTTTGACGAGGCGAACGCTCTATCCAGAAAGGTCTGTCTGAACTGGCACGGTGCTGTTATTCAGCAAAGCCCTGCTTCATATCTTTGTAAAGCTTTTGTTCAGGACGTATCTCGCTGTGGGCCGCCTTTATCAATATGTGCCACGGGTAGCACGTTGCCCTTTAGCCACGTGGATTTATTTGCGCGTGGTGTCTCACGGCCTTCTCATATCACTTCCAACAGAAACAGCCCTTCCCTCCAGGTGTTTGTGTAAGCCAGAAATATTCCAGTGATTTCAGTAATTCCGTGTGTTTTCTTTGCACTGAACGCCAAACGTTAACGTATACATAAATTGTTATATTAGAAATCATAAAAATGTTTTTTTTTGCCTTCAACAGATGATGGTTGTTTCCCACGGCTTTAAGCGGCTCTTTAGAGTTCCAGGTTTACATATCGAGTGTACGCAGAGGCTTGCTGTTTGCTACCGTTTGAAAGACTGCTGTCAAGTGTTTTTCCATGTACTCGGTTTCCGTTCACCTGGTGTTGCCCAGGCTCAGCTCCAGAGCCCACTTCATCCTCCTGGCCCCGCTGCCTCCTCTCGTAGACAGAACTCCTCCCCCTCCTCCTCCTCCTCCTTGTCCCCCTGGAGACGCCATGGCAACCGGCTGCACTGCTGGACCTCAGAGACACCTGCGGAGATAAAAAAAAAAACAACAACAAACAGAAATCAAACAGGGCTTCCCTTCTTGCTCAGCTCTCTGCCAGCGTCCATGTTGCGGTCTCCGGGCGTAAACTGCCAACAAACCATCACAATATAAGCGGGACGCTGAAACAAGGTGTCTCAGGAAAACCAAACCAAAACCCGAGAGCTGAAACAGTAACAGATCCAGCGTACCTCCAGTCATCTTTCCTTACAGGCAGCGCCTATGGCTCATTACTTTACACTTTATTACCGCACTCGTGTTCCTGATGCAGCCACAGAACTGAGACGACTCTATGTTTGGACTTGGCGTCTTTATGTTTTGTGTGACGTTTAGTTTAAGTTTTTAAACCCTGGGTGCCGAAAGAAACAACAGTCCAGGAACAGCTTTTCCTTATGGTTGAAATGACAAACACACTGAAACAAGAATGAATGCAGATTTCGTCCGAGGATGAAAATCAATGGTATCGGCTTCACAAGATCCTTTTGCCGATATGGCTTCCCATCGATCTGATCAGTTAATGCAGTAAACTGTTGTCAGCCATGTTTAACCGTCTCCCCTCATTTAACGCTGCGACGTTAACGGGTTTGTGTGAATCTCGACACGTTAAGGGACCTGACAGGCCGGGGGGGGCTGTAGTAAGCAGAGGTCATTGATGACTAACCACGTCGCCCGGTTTGTCCTGTAAAGTCAAACAGAAACCCCGAAAATCCAAAAGGACCCCACAGGACGATGACGGTAATCTCACTTGACGTCGCTGTTAAGCAGCTCAGAGGTAAAGTTATACCAAAATAAGCCAACACATCGCCACTTAAACACTCCTCTCACCTTACAGGGACATCCAAACGACTGCTGACGGGTTTATTTATCGTTATTTTTCTTGATGAAACGAGCGAAAATCAGCTCTCTGCGCAGAGGAACAGCTCGAGCCCTCGCCGCGTCACTCGCTGGTTCCGGGGCCCTCAGTGATGACGCAGTTACGCCGCCGATGCGGATATTGCGTCGCTGACGCCCTCTGGCGGCACTTCAGGAGAACAACTTAATAAGTAAATTATCCCAAATCATTAATTTTATAAACAAAGACTAAAAATAAGACAATCCATCAACTGTTTCAGCAAGGCATTCTAAGTGCACCTTTCCCAGTTTTACTGCAAATATATTGGCCATTATTAAGATTTTTCTGACCAACAAAGTCAGAGCGATAACCTTTAAAATGCTTCATAGATTGTATCAGGTTTACTGGCCAGGTGTGTGTACACATACAAGTACTCTGACTACGGTTTTACGTTGCTCTCTATGTACATACACAGAAGTAGACATAGGCGTGACGATGCAAAGCAGAACAACGACGGTAACATCTGTACACAGAAAGACAATTTGTGCAAATGGTGCGGAAATAAATTAAGATTAACGTAACAGGTTGCTTTATATACATGAGGTAGGTGGACATGACAGTATGTACAGTATGAACAGCGTGCGTAGGTTTAAAAAGCATTCATCTTTACATAAACACTGAGACCGATGTGCACGTACCGTGGATGTTAGTGTCACAGGATTGTTGCTGATGCTATATGTGTGAGTGTTCATCAGAGTGACGGCCTGTGGGAAGAAACTGTTCTGGTGTCTGTTTGTTTTGGTGCCTCCCAGACGGGAGAAGGTGGAACAGGGTGTGAAGGACCTGCAGCAATGTTTCCTGCCCGTTTCCTGACACGCATAAGTCCCGAATGGAGGGCAGGTCGGCACAGGTGACCTGTTCTGCGGTCCTGACTGTCCGCTGTAGTGTGTTCCCGTCCTGGTTGGGCGCCGGTCCAAACCCGACAGTGATGGAAGTGCAGAGAACAGGCTGGATTGTTGCAGAGTAGAACTGGATCAGCAGCTCCTGAGGCAGGTTGAAGTAAAACGGGATCTCGCTCTGTTTTGATCTATTTGTCATTCTGACCAACGTTTGTACTCAGAAATCAAACTTTACAAGCAGTAAGCCAAACGATTTTGAGCTGATTATCTAGATCAACTGATACATTTCATATATAGCTGCATGAAACTAACTACAGAGCTGTTAAAACATAAAACACTTTATGCTTTACAAAGTTTTAATGTGATGTATTTTTCTTTTACTAGATTAGTATTCATAAGCGGTATACACAAGGTGTATTGTTTGTTGCTTGCTCCTTCTGTTTTAATAAAGTTTATTGGGGGAAAGAAAGGGAGAAATACTATCACAATAATATCACATAACTGTAACTGTACTTCAAATTAATTTATAGATTCTCTGACACTAGTGAAGAGTATTATTATGAAGTATTAATATTATTAAGAGTTGTTTGACGAGTCCCCTGCACTGCTGTGTGCTATTTATTTACTTTTCCGTATTATTTGTTAAATGTTTTTATATTATTGTATATTTACGTCTTTATTACTTATTTATTGTACTCCATATAACTTGACATGATGTTTGGATGCACAATAATGCCCCTTGTATGTAGCTGCTGAATGATAGCTCCATGTTTGTGGATAGATTTGTAAAAAAAAAAAAAAGAAAAGAAATAGACAAATATAAGCAAACTGGAAGAGTATCAAAGCATTTATTAGCGAGGACATTGTCCCCATTGTGTGCAGCTGAATTATATTAAACCAGTAAGCAATACAAAGGTTTAGACAGCTGTGTGCAGACTTTACAGTCAGTTTAAGGTATCATATCATAACATATATACATGAAGCAGTGCAAACATAAGGAATTGTAAAGTGTACATGTGTGACATGTTACAGGCACAGTGGAGCTTTATGAAGGCACAGGTAAACGCAGGTGTGAGGACCTTAACTGCCACCCATCAAACTCATTTTTCCACCAAGTTAATGTGTACAAAGCTCTTACACCGCCACTAAACTACAGGGTGTTTGTCCATTAGGCGCATTAGACGACGTGGGTCATACTGCTGTTCTCACGTGATTTTAAAAAAAGGTTTTACTTTCACATTTTTATTTTGTCTGAAGAGATTACACAGACCTAATATTTTCACAATGATCCTTTAAATTACTAATCTGCATTCCCACTGCGCTGAATGTGGCTTAAGGTATAAAATCCCATTGTAGCAGTCATACCTTTAGTTAGAGCTGATTAGTTGCTTGAAGATCACCTTCACAGTTTGTGCCACTCGTGTGTTACCATTGCATATAAAAAAGGCACAGAGATAAGCATTCGATTTGCTGAAAAATAACACCACGTATTTATTTTTTTTTTAAATCGGATGCTTAGCGCTGCGTGTTAAATGTAATGGTAACCCATGGGAGGCACAAACCGAGGCTAGGATCATCCAAGATGCATTTTACTACCAAGTGTGAGCAGGGCCTAAGAGGCTGAAAAAAAGGTCATATTTTGGACGTTTTCCTCTGACAGTTAGATAAGACTAAGAGCCTGAGGTTGTACAGTATCTTGTTCCAAGCTCAGGTGTTGGTGTGTGGTGTGTGGTGTGTGGTGTGTGTTGCGTGTCCACGTCACTTGTATAGGCTGAGCTCAGGACTGTGGTACAGACACATGTACGAGTCACAGAGCAGGCGGCGGGCGGGCTCCTGTAAGGAGGCGGGCTCAACTCTGCTCAGCTGCTGCTCCGACAGGCTGAGGTAGCGGCCCACCTCTGGACACGCCTTCACCTGCGGGATGTTGAAGCCATTCTCGCCGCCTGCGTGAGAGCGTACAGAGATATGGGAGCGCTTTAACAGTGTTTTGGTTTTGATCCCGGAAGTGAAATGCTTGTTCTCAGAATTCATCTAAGTGAGGATCTCTCACCTTCCCGATCTGCCATGCTGTCAAAAAACAGCCAGTCGGTGGGGAGGGGCCCGTGCTTGACAAAGCTCACGTAATGGCTGGTCTCGATGCACGTCACGGCAAAGAGAGACATTCGCTGGCGGGTGCAGTGCAGAGGGCCGGTCCACTGCTCCCCGGGGACGGTAACCTTCACGGGGAGGTGGGACGCCCGCTTCCTGTGACTGTGGACCTGACGATCGATAGAAAAAGACGAACGGAGCCAATACGTAAAGCAGACAGATACGTCAGGGACAGAAAACGAGGCAGTGTACTGGCCAAAATTATAAATTGCCTTTTTGTGTCACAAATACATTTGTTTCAGTACCTTTCATTGAGAAAATAAGGTATTATGTTGAACTCAATCTTAAAGAGGCCAGAGCAAAATTATTTGTTAATATATTTATCAAGCCTGAATACAACTGAAGAAGAGTTGATCTCAAAATTCTACTAAAGTATTTGCTTTTAAACGTACTGAAGGATCTGATATAAAAGTAATGGGTTGAATACAGTACCATCACACAAGAAACCAGGGTTCATTTCCTGTGTGAAACCAATAATCAATGTTTATTGTAATAAGGAAGGAGTTATTTTAACTCAAACCGTGATCTTTTCTTAAACCCAACCAAACAGCGACCGTCACCTGAAATGTTGCTAAGCTAGTTTTATTTGGAAAGTCTAACCAGATGTTGCATATTTATTATTGCCACCTTGACCGTGGAATGAGAACGTGAAGTTGCTGCGGTGGAGCGGCGTGTGTATTACACACAAAGACTGTATGCTTACACAGGCCGGCGACAAGTGTTAGAATAGTGGAGCATCTGATGTGCCGTACCGTACCGTAAACAGTGCCGCGGAACTGGGAGCGCTCAAGACGGTCAGACACATGTAAAAACACATATGGTGTGTGTGTGTGTGTGTGTGTGTGTGTGTGTGTGTGTGTGTGGCAAACTCCGCCACATGAGCAACACCTTTGATATTCCATGTAGTCATTTCATATAAAAATATTAACTATGGAAAACATCCAAAATCAGCTAGAAACAAGGCTGAACTCTAATCAGAAACCCACATACGTTAACGTTTCTAATCAGAAACTGGCCAGATGTGTAGAAGCCTGGGAACTTTTCTCAACGCACCAAAACAGAAGCACTTTTAGACTTTTAACATAAGAGGCTTGGTTTTCTTAGGTGAAGTCTGTCAAGGCTACGACCCGGTGTCCGGTCCAAAGTAGGAAGTGGCTACCTGCGTGTTGCAGGTCTGGCAGTACTGTTTGAGACGCCCGGGAGTGATGTCTGGGTCTTCATAACACTGGAGACACTCCCACTCAGCTACAGCCTGACAGATGCTGCACTGCCTCAGAGCTAGAAAGACAAAGAGAGACTTAAAACTGGGTGCAGTACAACTAAAGCTGATGGGAATGTAGCTACATCTAATGTACCCTTCTATAAATCTGAAGTAAACTGAAACATAAAAACTAAATCAGACCTGTATCCAACTAAAACTAGACCTTAAAGTACACAAAACCAAACTAGAAACAAGCTAAAATGCAGCTACAGTGTAGATGGCTCCAGAAAAGTCTTCTTACTGTCATCCAGCAGGTCTGTGATGTCAAGGCTGAGGGAGGGCAAGATGGCGTCAAACATTTTGAAGTCCTTTCCAAACCTGGGCATGAGCAGTAAGAGGCAGGAGGGAGCCTGGTGGGGTGAGCAATACACAAGATCTGAAAGTTAGAATATAGTCATTTCTTTGAGAGTTTTGCTCCAAAATGCCCCTGACATGAGATCCCGGAACTTGTTTTTCTGTGACCTCGACAAACTTGAGGCCGCCGTGGAGGAAGGAGGACTCCAGCAGCGCCTGGACGCTGGCGACCCTCATCCGACTGGGCGACGGCGGGGTGAGAGGGACGGGGGAGTCAACTGGGGAGAGGGGTGTCGGCGAAGAGGGAGAGGGAGGAAGGGTCGGCGGGAAGAGCTGGTAGAGGTGACACTCCTGAGGCTGCGGATTCATCGATCTGAAAGAGACGAGAAAAGAGAGATGGTGTCACTAACTGAGCTAAAGGAGGAGGTTTCTCTATGGATCAGATACAGAAACATCGACTGTGTATCGAAAAGAGACACAACAGAGGCTATTTAACCTCAGATGCCTCAAGACGTCCGGCATGTCCACAAAAACTAC
Organism: Coreoperca whiteheadi; assembly: GCA_011952105.1. Classification (NCBI taxonomy): domain Eukaryota; kingdom Metazoa; phylum Chordata; class Actinopteri; order Centrarchiformes; family Sinipercidae; genus Coreoperca; species Coreoperca whiteheadi. Next base: position 15,076,319 of record CM022475.1, read on the forward strand.
AGCAAAATGTCATGGTTGCACAGTTTTTAAGGACTCCTCCGAGACACGCTCTGACACACACGTTCATCTGCTGAGCGGGGAAAGCTTCTCTGTGCTCACCTTAAATCTGAGTCACATTTATTATTGAACCTTTACGTGTATAAACCGGATCAGACACAAATGACTACTTTAATGTCTTAAAACATGTCTGGAGGGCATTCAGGGCAAGTCTTATGGTTCTCAACCTTTTTTTAGCTCGTGACCCTTTAAAACAAAGCAATGTCTACTTGCGACCTCTTGTCATCAGTTGTATATTTCAGTTTTTTACATGTTTTAGAGGCTTGAAGGTAAAATGATCCAGTAACTGACAAGAGAAAAAGAACTGAGGAAAGTCTGAAAAAAATAAAACCAACGATATGTGTGAACCGATGCCCTGCGAGACAGTGTGTTATGCTGCTGGCAGGCTTCCTCTGAGCACGTAAACAAAAAGAGTGGCAGTGAGTTTACCTGATCTTGAGGAGCGGCTCGACTCGGAGGAGCTGGAAAAGCTTGTTGAGGAACTCTTCAGGATCTGACGGACAGAACAGCAGCGTGACAGCATTCCTCAGTCGGATCACACAACAGGAAAACACTGTTCATGGCAGATGCGCCGGCAGAGCGCTAACGGAGGGGTAAGGCAGGAATTGCTCGTACCTTTCTCCTGGTTGGTGAAGCCCATGTTGCTATTCGCAGCCTCCAGCAGTCGCCTCAAGGCCATGGTCTTACTGGCGCACACATAGCCATACCTTGGAAACACCACAATACACAAATAATTCAGGAATGCCTTGTACAGTGTTTTAAACAAAAATCTCACAGTTGGTTGTGTTAAATTATTCTAATCATTTGCCCTCTGATCCAGTCGCTGACAGTCTTTCCTTTTCATTTAAAAAAGACACGTTTGAGGTCTCCAGCTGGAGTTCATAAGGACTGTCCACATTTCATTACATGTTATGGTTTCTACAGAAGCCCTGTCATGTCGCCACACTAATCTGAAGTGGCGCACTTAAGCCTCATGTGGCCAAAATGAGTATTACAACAACAAACACTTGTTCTTAAGTCATAAACACAGGAGAGAAAACTATGTAGATCAGACTTAGAAAGTGGATCAGCAGAGTTTTTGCTCTCTCACTTGCCTCTCAGGGCGTCCGTAGGTTGCAGTGGTGGAAGAACTATTCAGCTCGTTTACGTAAGTAAAAGTTACAATACCACAGTGCAAAAATACTCTGTTACAAGTTACAAGTGTTCCTGCATTCAACCCCTCAAGTACAAAAGTATTAGCATTAAAATATACTTGTTGCAGCTGGTAAAGGCAGAGCTAATTACATCTACATTATATACTGCCAGTTAGAGTAATCCATAATTCTAATCATAATTTATTATCTGATTTATATTTTGTATTAATAAACTAATCTACAAAGTAACTACAGTTATCAAAAAGCACAATATTTACCTGTGAAATTTGGTGGAGTAGAAGAATAAAGTAAATTAAAATTGTATTTAAGCACAGTACCAAGGAGTAAATGACCTTAGTTACATTCCACCACTGCCGTATGATCAGCAGTGGCAACAGTCACCCCAGCCTTAGCAGCACAAGTAGGAGTATTAGCAGTATAAGTAGAAGCAATTGCCCACCCACATGCACACACATTCACACACCTTCGCAGGGGGTTGACGACCTCACAGCGCAGCAGGTCCTGAGCCTGACTGGAGTCAGTTTCAGGGTCAGAGGGCCAAAACAACACCCAGTCTGCTGAACTGCAGCAGGAGAACAGACTGCGGAGAGACAGCGGACATGACTGTCCTGTTAGATCACGGGAGCAGTCAGTGCTCATCCGAACTAATCTTCTGTTTACTCTAAACCACCGCTTCGGTTCAGTCACTATTATTCAGAAGCAAAGAGGAGCAATAAAACCAATTCGTTTTAGGAACATGCTGCATAATATTACGCGTCACGTGGGCAACAGTGTTTTTAATGAAGGATCCACCACACAGCTTACAGAGTAGCTGACATGTTTTACCAGCTTACTACCATATGTTTACCAGTTTAAAGATTTGACACACATTAATCTGTAACATGCTATGCGTCAATCAACTGGAGACGAGTGACTTTCTGAATTTTATGTTAATATATTGCAAAAACAATTTCTACCCTTTAATCCTTTGTTACTATGGAGCATGTGAACAGCCTCATATTTCACCTGAACAGCGTAGCGTCCAGGTAGCAGGAGTTTAGGTGACCCTGGATGCCTCTCTTCCAGCCCTGGTAGAGCTCAATGGCTTCGTCCCCGTCCACGGGAGGCGTGTGCTCCTCCACACGCTCGCTGCCCCACTCTGCGAAGGCTGCGAGCCACAGGGACACGGGCGGGAGGGTCACATACTATGTTCACATGCACACGCGTGTCACGGCTGAGTGAAGAAGTGCACTTTTCGATTCAGTTCCCCTTTAACAATCGTTAGATACTGGCTCTAAAGTCTCCCAAGAAGTCCCACTACGAGCATGTTTTCCTACCTATAGAGTTGCATCGGTCCACTTGATTGACAGGTGTCTCAGGGGCGGGAAACCTGGAGTCCCGTCTACAGTTGCGAAGCTTGACAAACAGCCCTTTGTTGGCCGGGCAACGGAAGTGACGTTCACCGAGGTAACTGCCGTCTGTTCCTGCAGACAGCTCTTGGTCCTGACACACACAGTGGGCTTGTTTGTTTTAAAAATCAGTGTGCGATACATTTTACACGTTATACGAGTCAGTACAGTGACTTTAGTTTGCTATTGCGGCAAAAAGAAATCTATTTGCATAATATAGCAGAGGAAACCTTTTTATGTCACGGATCAAGTTTTACCATCTTTAATATAAAGACAAAGTGCATCTCTAAGAAACTAAGTGCTACCTAACTGCACAATGAAATCAATGAAAACAAGTGCTGAATCCCCATAAAATGTCAGCATGAAGTTTACTGGAAACGCAACGCAACGCAACATTCATGGACCTGCACCAAGCATCAAATGAAATGACTACATCTTTACTCTAGAGCCACAGAGGCTGCCACAACAAAACACAATTCCACACTTTCTATACCAAAAAGAAAGAGGGAGAGACATAAGCAGTGGCAAGGAGTGAATAACTGTTATCGTTAGCGTTGAACTGAAGCATTAATGTCAAGATTTATGAGAAAACTTCATCGTTATTAAAGGCTTGGAAAAGTTAGTGCCTACGTGATTTCTTCTACAATCCACATCCCTATTTAAGCCTCGACCATCACAATGAAAGGAGGCAAAGTAAGAAATGAGTACAAAGCTGGACTAAAATATAGCTTAAAGGCTATACCATGTCAGTTAGACCTTAACTCACATGCAGAAATGAAGTGTTTGTTTTAATGACCAAAAGTTAGCATTTTGTGTTTGTCAACTGATAACTGAAAATGTATCAGTTTGCAGTTCAAATTCGTTGTTAGTAGTGCTAATCTTGCATTTGTTCCTAGATTAAAAGATCAATTTGAGATGATCAACAGTTTTGGTGGTATGGTTACTGTGGTAGAAACCTGCAGTATTAGTTATTGCTTATGGTTTATTTTCATAGATTGTGATAATCTCGTCTTAAATCATCTTTTGAGGTTCTCAATGAAAGAACTTAAAGATACTCTGATGACGTTGCCTCCGACCCTTTGATTTCTCCAACATTACCCTTTTGGTAACGTTTGGATAATGGATTGTACCTTAAACTTAGACTATAAAACTAGTATAAAAACTTGTCACTGACAGTTTTGGTATCCAACAACTTAATGAAAACTGAAACCGTCACTTTACCAGCTCAATTCCTGCCACCAGCTCCGTAATCCGACCGATCCGTCCAATCCAGCGAATAACCCCAAAAAGCGGCGGGTCATTCACTTCGACCATCGACCCCACCTCCAGCTCGCCCTCCAGTCCCTCCTCTCCGTTCTCCCCTGCGGCTGCACCGATGTCTGGCGACCTCAGCAGCGAAGGAGGGCTGTGTACGCCGTTGGTGTGCTGCAGCTGGTCGGTGGCGGTCGGTGACGTTGGGCTGCGGGGTTTGGCTGGCGGGAGAGGCGGGGGCTTGTGGGGGAGTTTTGTTGGCGGCAGCGGAGGAGGTTTAAGTGCCTGTTTAGTGGGGGGCATCAGGGCGACCTTGGGAGCAGATGCGGGTGGTGACGTAGGGCCTGGTTTAGAGACGGGGGGCGGCACAGGCTTCAGGATGGATTTGGGAATTTGAGAAGGGTTGTGACGATGGGATTTAGACTCTGAGGAGGCAGAAATGGAACAAGAGTTATGTTCCCCTCATATGTTTGCATGCAAAATAGTTTCCTGTCCAATCAGTGTCCACGTAGCCCTTTACAGCCTCACAAAATATGTTGTTACATCACAAAATATAGATTATTTATGAGATTTTAACTGGATATCCATTACAGGATGTGTTTTTATCATTACGTTTTGGTCTTAAAGTGTTAGGGTGAGTTTCTCTTTCAACTTTAAAATCTGTTTTGGAACCGTAGCCAGTAGGCCTTTTTCACAGAAGACATTTTGACAAGTCACAGTAGGAAACGTGCAGCTGCAAATGATAAAACGAATGGTGGCTGAATTCCATTTTGCTGCTTCAGTTTACCTGAACAGAGCAAAGCCATCGTTATTGTTATTAGTAACACCTCTGCTTTTCCTACTAAGACAACAACTGTGTTTCAGTAAAACACGAGTTTTGAATGCTCACATTCTTACTGTTGGAAAAATATGGAGCAAAATTAAACATTAGGTAAAAAAAAGAATATCTAAAAAACTGAAACAGCTCGAGCAGAAGCGTGATCCTAAGGTTAATAAACAGCTATATATTCAGTCAAGGTCTCCCTGGAAACAACAGCGAAGTCTTACCAGCTGCGTGATCATAAATGGCTCTGAATAACAGTGTCGACTAACGCTGAACACACTCTGCGAGCGTCTGAGGCCTTGTTGTGGAACAGTTGCCATACCTGCGGAAACCTTGGTGATTGGCAGCAGTAGTCCATAGAGGAAGTTGGGAATGTGGCAGAGCTTCTCTCCCTTAAACAGCCCGTCCCAGTTACCAACTGGAGCGTCCTGTAATGTATCACACAAAGTCAAACGCAAAGCTGCAGACAGAACTGGGGATTCAAATGTAGAGAAAAGTACCCTAATAAACACGAGTGAAAATGAATTTAACTGACTAACTGAAATCCAATGTACAATTTACTAAATACAAGCAAAGCTTTTATACATTAAGACATTGTATTTGGGACAGATGACAGGAAAAGAGGGGAGAGAGGGAAATAAAACAACCTAATTTGGAATCAGCCTTCATATAATCACAGTTTTATCTCCTGTGTCGGACTGACCAGCAGGACTCCGAGGTACATCCCTGACGAGGACCGGCCAGGCAGGAGACCACAGAAGCGCACCTCCCCGCCACAGACACTGTCGTTCAGGGGGAAAGACACCCGCTGGCCAACAGGGAATGGTGGAGGCGACGCGGGGCCTCGGACCTGGACCTGGTTTGGAGCTGTGACGGGTGCCGACTCCGCTGTTCGAGGGAGGATGCCAAAAGCTTGCGGCTGAGGAGGGCTGCTGGGACGCTGCTGGTGGAAACTAATGTGACGACCCTGCTGCTGCTGCTGCTGCTGCTGCTGCTGCTGCTGCTGCTGCTGCTGATGATTTGGGCGATCGTTGTTGCTATGCTGCCCGTTGCTGGGGTTATGGTTGCTGCTGCGGCCTCGCTCGCGGCCTCGCTCGTGTGCGTCGGAGCCATTGCTGCGAGACCAGTGGCGGAGCCTGATGTGGCTGACTGGGACGAAGAGGGCGCAGTCTTCAGGGCAGGTGAAGAGCCGATGGCCTTTAAAGGAACCGTTGCTCATTCCTTTACCAGCTGCTGAACCCTGCAGAGGAGACGAAGAGAGAGAAAGACTGAACAAGGTATTTACCGTTAACGGTCTGTGTGAAGCCTGGTGTGATTAAGCGCGCTTTCCCTTCAAGTTTACCTTGAGCTGTACCCCAAAATACACTGGGCTGCTCCCTCTGGTCAGCGGCCCGATGTATTTAAGCTCTGCCTCTGCCAGCTCGTCCTGGTGGCCCATTTGGACCCACAGCGGAGCATCGACAGGCAAACTAGCAAACTGCTGCAGCTTCCCGGGATTGTCTGAAAAACACCAAACAATGAAAACCTTACTACAGAGGGAGAGAATAACAAAAAAAGAAGTGATATGGCCCCCCCCCCCGCCCAATTCCCACTTAAAAGACCCAGATTTGAACGCTGTCCTCAATAAAAATTGAGCATGTTACTTTCCTAATTTTACTTTGAGCCACTCTTTTATTCTGCTAATGTAAGATTTTGAGTTAGCACTGCTACTTGAGTAAATGTCACACAAATAACCATACTTAAGACTACATGTACCACTACAAAAATCACTTTTAGGATTGCTACTATTGCAATAGTTGTACTCTCCTTTCTCTATAATTTTTCCTCCATTATTGCTCTGGCTCCCATGTCTACGGATACTACTACTACTACTCTAGTCGTCATTATTTTGTAATATATTACTATTATATTCGTCATGATTACCACTATTTCGATTACCAATAGCCTTGTTATTAAATCGCTAATGCTCTTATCAATATTTCTGTACCTACCAGTGCAATAATCCCCATTATTCCTTCAACTAACACAGACATGTTCCATATCCTAATACGAGTACATAAGCACTGTACTGCTACAATCACTTCTGGTGCTAATCTGTCACAATACTTCTGCTTACTAACTGACTATTAATGTATTACTTAGAAGTTTTAGGCGGGCCTCCGGATCACATACAGGCTCCAACAGGCCATTGAGGTCAGCCGGTACTTCATGCAGGAACTTCCTCTCTAGTTTTAACACAACGCCAATGTCCAACACCTGCGGGACGGCAGGAGGTAGAGAGAAAGACAAATATGTGGGAGAAAAGGAAATTAATTATGGGCGAGTTGTGAAGGTACACACACCACAGAGAGCCACACTCAGAGGGAGTACGTTTAGCTCTAAGTATGTCCACCATTTTAAAAAGGATGACTCAACAGCAGCGGGTGGAAACTCTCATCCAAACGGCTGCACAGCACCGTCATTGGGGGCACATTTTAGGATGCGTGAGCCTAAGGATTAGATCAGCCAAGACATCTACAAATGAAATTAAAGGTGGTTCAAATAAATTGTGGCTTTAACCTATGAAAGTGGCCAGCAAGATCATTGGTATTAAAGTGCCCGATCTGCCTCACATTTTACACAAGAGAGAACCAAAGGCCAGGTCTGACAGGTGAGAAATTAATTTGATCACTTATGCCATCAATGTTTTTTTGTTGTTGTTGTTTTAAAGTATCTTTTTTGGTTTGAAAATATAAAAGTGGACAAACATTTGTCATAAAAGGAAACAAACAACCAATTATTCTTCACAGAAAAATCTTAATAAGAATCCCCACATGATATAAAAAAATACATTTATATATACACACACACACACACACACACACACACACACACACACACACACACACACACACACACACACACACACACATAGACCTCCACACACGTGCATAGTTAAAAATGCCCGTTATAATTTGTCAAAGTGAAATATTTTAATTAATAATTTTATTCTTAGCACCACAGATATAGACGTTAATGGTTGGTCCATGTGTTAACTCTGATTCACGCTAACGTGTGTTATTACCTTGACCCAAAGGACTTCGCCTCTGTTCTTGCCCGAATCTTGTTCCTGGCAGATGAACCCGCGCTGCAGCCTAATGGTACCGTCCAGCTGGTCCTGGACCTTCAGGTCGGTCGAGATCAAGAACATTTTAGGGGGGCGGCGCTTCCTGGTTTGCTCGTGGGCCCCTGACATCGTGTCAGCGCGTCTTTACATGTAGCTGGTTCACAGAGGAATCAAACCTTTCATTTTCCTGTGAAATTAATAAATATAATTATTAACAAACGAACGACAAGAGGGCCGACGTGTTTCCGTTCACCTCAAGTGACGCTAACGGCAGGTAACGACAGCTGACGTTAGCTAAGTAACGTTCACGTTTAAACTTTCATTCATGTTCAAACTAAAAGTCATTCGTGAAAACTGTCAAAACAGCACACGCTTCATGTATGCCATACTCTCGACTAACAAACCACGTTGCTAACTTTGCTAATAACTTTAGGCGTTCATCAAACACTCACCAACTTCGCCAACTCCGACCGTCAACATTTCCCGTCACATTTAAATGAGTTACTCTTCAATAACAAACCACACTGTGAAGCCGGAAGCACAGCGACTGACACCAGTGTTGGCCAATAGCAAGTGAGAAAAGTTTAGAGGGGGAGTAGCTTTAGCCAATCATAGCGCCTGTGGGCGTTACCGGGAGTGAGGGAAATTCCACCGTTCTTGATGAGTACACACGTAGGAAGCTGGTAGAGACACAGAGATATCGGTGGTTGCATTTTTTTTTATTACTTTATAAATATAATAGAAAAATATTTTCTACAACGAACATACTCAAGCTCTGTTTTTTTTTCATTCACACTTCACAAAAATATATACTTATAAAGAAAAGGAGAAATATTCTGTGCGCAATCAACATTGGCTTGTAATTCAGAACTCCCTTTAAACAATACAACACATTAGAAAGTGCAATGTCAAATGTGCATTATCTGGGCATCATTATGCCTGGGTGCAGACATGTTACAGCATCAAGTGTCAGTTTTAGGCAGTAGATGTAGCTCATTTTAGCGCTACATGGCTGCAAATAATCTCTCTGGCTCCAGCGGTGAGCGATAAGACCTGTGAATATTTGGATTGTGACACCTTAAATAAAGCAATGCCCACTTGTACATGTTTATGTGGTGTGAGAACTTTGAACTATGAGAGAATTTGCCTTCCCAGGTTGTTTTCATTGGGCTTAATAGATAAAACGATCCAGGATTTCACAATAAAAGCATAGTTTAGAGAGAACCCCCCCCTCCAAAAAATAAAAAATAAAAACAAATCTTATACAGTATAAGTCTTTACTATGCTGTGAATCAGTCGTGACCCCTCAGATGTATCCTGTCAACATCTGGAGGTTGGGAACCAGTGGAAAAGACCAACCAGCATCACGGAACTTGTCTGCCCTATTTTTCCTACATTTAAAGACACAATGTTCTTACCAAGATACTCTGATACAAAACATTTACAGCTGGAAAGAAAGCTGAGCCCAAATACAAATCCTGTTTTGTAACTTATTGAAACAAGTGGAGTAAAAACAATTGTAAATAACCTAAATACAATCCTGTAAATGGCAGAAAATGTTGCTTATTTGAGGCATAAGCTACATCTACAATATCCTTCATAAAACAACAGTAATCTTGGGTAAATACCTCCGGCATTAATCATCCACAAACACTGTTTTATGAGTGGACAGTGCATGTGATTCAGCCATGTAAAGTTTTCCAAAAAAATTTACTTCATTCAGGTTATATGTTTTCGGAATAATACAGTGAAAAGTGTGTGACGGGGACTTGACACACCTGATGTAGTTTCACCCAGATACGGATACAGTAAGCAACATGGTTTGCCATTAAATGGTCCATGAGTAGAAAGCTCTCTGCTTTCAGTTGCCATTTGTAGTCTTCATTTAACCAGTCAGGATTTTATTCAGTGTCTCATCCAAAAGACAAAGGCAGCTTCTTCATAGATGTAGACGACTGACAGGTATGGCTGCACCTCCGTTTCAGCATTGAGTCAGTGCAGATGTTCGTGATGGTTACAGGCCTGGGTATACATACAATACTATTTTCAAGTCCTTGCCACTGACTGTGTTTGCCTCTTTGGTAAGACTCATGTAATGTCAAGTTAACAGTTCACCTGGTACACCAGGTTCATTAAAACAAACACTAACACCCATTTGCCGCTAATGTTTGGACCCAGGTCTGAGTGATAAGTTTAAGTCTGTCCAGCATTTGGCTGCGGAGGCCACAGCTGAGGAGACGATTGGTCCGTGTTAATAAAGTAGGTGGTGAGTTCCCCTTTGCCCTTGACATTGACTACTCCTCTGAGCGTGACGCTGTACCCCACGCTCTCGACCATCTGGGACGTCTCCTCCGTCACCTGCGAGCAGAAAGAAAAGCGTTGCAGAGAGAATGTGTGAGGTTTTTCTGTCGCCGGTTATCCATCAATTTCTTGCCTCAGAGGTAATGAATACACATGACATGAAGCATGTAAAGTTTAAGCCACCTCTACCCATCTGTTGACGGTTTTTCTCTGACCTGTATCTTGTCCAACACTCCGGTGCTGTCCATCCTGCTGGCCACGTTAACAGAGTTCCCCCAGATATCATACTGAGGTTTATGAGCTCCAATCACTCCTGCAATCACTGGGCCGTGGTTTATTCCTGCAAGTAAACGACAGGGAGGGATTATTAAATGTTCATAAACTTACATTTCTCTTTCTTGAAATTCCCTCCTTGGATGTTTAATTATACTCTTGCAGGCACCAGAAAATATTAGATAGAAAATATTTGTGTGATTTCTTTGTCACTTCAATTTTCTTTCTTTTATCTCAAATTTGAATATAGTTTTAACATTTGTTTGTACAATTCAAACACTGAAATTGTGCACAAGAAACTTCAGCGTGTACAAATTATATTACTGTTTGACCAAGAAAAGAATCAGAAAGAAAGCCCAGCTGAAAGGATGGAATGTTATGGGTTTGTCAATAATTGTAAATTACATTATTTTACTAAACACCATAGCTAATCAGTCATTCAAAGTAGTTTTCACCTTAAAAATGGTAGATTGAGATTTGGGGACATGGCTTTTAGTATTATTTAGCATCCTATCAGTATTCGTCTGGAACTGACTCACCGATCCTGAGTTTGAAGCTGTTAAAAGAGTGTGTGTTGATAAGCTCCAGTTTGCCCATCAGAGCGAACGCAAACTCCACCATGGAGCGCACATGACTGTAGGACATCTCAACTTTCTGTAGGGGGAGCCAGAGATCACGTTAGTGTAGGGCAGGGTATCTTAACTAGAGTATTGGACAAGCGTTTGCTTTTAAAACATCTGGTAGATTCCGCCTGGAGAGAACGAATGGAAACCAAGCAAACCTTTCTTTCGTCCCCTACAGGTGAGTGTGTCAGCCCCGCAGCAGCCATGTACGTACTGCCGATGGTCTTAATCTTCTCCACTGAACAGAATTTGGGTTTAGAGAGAAGCTGCATGACAGAGACACGAGGAGTATAGAGTACAGTTAGGGACACAGACAAAATGTTCCAAGCTGGTGATGCTGACACTTACAGTATATAATCGTGTCTTCTTCCTCATACCTCATCAAAGTCTGATATAATCTCGTTGAGGAACCGCAAACACTCCAGACCGTCCCTGTTGGCACTGCTCTCGCTGTAAAACTCTTTGAACTGAGGCACTGAGGCGAACATCACACACACACACTCATATGACTGACTGTACAGGTCCTGAAACACAGTAAAGTAAAGGACTTACTTCCAAGATGCCAACGAGGTCTGCAAAGTCAACACAGTCGAATCTGTTCAGCTACATTTTGTATGTGAATGTCCTAAAAATAAAGACTCGGAACCATAACCTCAATGCCAACATTCAATTCTAAGTGTCAACTGTTTCAAATGGTGGATATATACTTTTGGAATAAATTCTTTCAAATAGGTTTAATGGTTGAGATAGTATAAAACGATATGTTCGTAAAAGAAAACCAAAAAACAGGCATTAAAATGCCCAAAAATCATCATTTTGGGTTCAATCTATTTTCATAAAATGTCTCTATTTACTTGTAAGACATGCTTACAAGTCTCATTATTTATAGCATACACCCAGTCTTTACAAAATAGTGATCTGAAATTTGTTATACAATATCACACACATTTGATATGTGAAAGTTGGCATAGCTAAAGAATGGCAGGCTAACCAACCACAACACTGAAAGAAACAAAACCAGGATGTGGATGAGTTAATATCTACTGTACATCTCTGCTGAGTTTTGTTTTCTTTACCTGGTTGCGAATAGTTTTGCCCATGAAGAAGGAGGCGACATGGAGCGGCAGCACGTTCTGAAGGAGGAGCTTGTTGACGTTCTCCATGGTCTCCATCTCCTCTCTCTCCGTCTGGAAACAACGCTCCAACAGGAAGTCTACACGGCAACCCAGCTCGTCCTGAGAGAGAAAGACCGAGTACAAATCCTTGTATGAGCAAATTTGGATCTAAGTTAAATTCGTTCCAAAATGAGCAAAAACTATTATTTGCACATGTGAAACAAGGCAGCATGCACACACATACTCCTCTGCACATGTTCAGACAAGACAGACAGACACACACACACACACACACACACTCTCCTTTCCTGCTTTAAATGGCAGAAAAGACACACTGTATAAACATGTGTAACACACACATACCTGTCTGGCCAGTATGAGGCATACAATGTAAAAGATGACCAGCCAAACGCCGGACATGATCTGAGGGTCCTTCAGCACTCCCGGCCTGTAGAAAAACACATTCACATACTGTATTTACAGCCATACTCTCGCATAATATGGACTACCTCACTCTCTCTCCCCTTTCATTACATAATTCCTCAGACAAGAGTGTCTTGTATCTCACAGTCAATGGGGCCTGTACCCCGGGCAGGCATCTTGCTATAGAAAGCTCCTGAATAAATGATGCTGATCTGAAACTCCAGACAAGGAGTCACAATCTGGACTCTGAGTGGCAGACAAGAGGCAGGAAATCTAACACCTTGGCTGAGCAAGACAGACAGTGTGATGGCTATAGATAGCAGTGAATGAATGTGGATGAGTGGAAAGTGAACTTTAGCAGGATTACTGAGTGTGTGGACAGTTAGCAAGCTTGAACAATTATTCATGCCTGCGCACTTTCATGCATCTTATTTTTAACAGTTTGTCTATTAACACGATGTAACATAGACAGAATATTACATACTGTACCTAAACAACTGAACAAAAGTACCTGAAGCTGTTAAGTCTTTAAAGTTTTCTTTTGTTAACTGATCATTGTGCTTTTATGATGTTTGATGTTATCTTGCTCTTGTGTTTCTCACTGTCCTGCCTGTTTGATATTTTGTGCTAAATGCTTTTATTGTGAAGTACTTTGTAACTTTTGTTTTGGATATATAAGTAAGTCTTTACATACTTACTGTTATGGCCCTAAATGGAACTTAGAGGAAGAGTTTGTGTGACTTGACTTAAATACTGACACCATGTTCCTGTCAGTAAATTTCACACAACACGCACTAGTTTTAAGGCTATCTGCAATACGATATATAGCATGTTAGCATCTAATAAATCCAATCCAGCTTTCTCTAGACTAGAAAGAAACCTGGGGCTACAACTATCAATTATTTACATTACTGATTAATCCAATGAGTATTTGAAAAACAGCCATCGTAATTTCTCAAGGTGGACGTCTAAAATTGCTTGCTATTTTTGTAAAACCCAAAGACCTATAATGATCCAAATCCTCAAATTTAAAATGCTGGACCCAGAGATTGTTGGCAGTTTTTCTTTCGGAAAATGATTCAAATGGTTAATGCATTAACCATTTGAAATGCGTCTGTTGAATAATTTCCTGTCGATCGACTCATCAATTAATTGACTAATCATTTCACCACTAGAAAGCTGATCATTGGTGTTTAGGAGGCAGTTTAGATTTCACTCAACTTTGTCTTTGTGTCAATATCCAAAATCAGAACTTTATTTGGGCAACAAAAGAAACTCAACGTCACCAAAAATCAGAGCGACTCTGCTGCTGCTTCCTTCAGAATAAGGTTCAGGCACAGAAAACTACCTTGAACCCCTGACATTTAAATGTAATTGCATTTGCAGTGTGTCGCTCACTTGGTGTCGTTGTAAATCAGCCTGACGAGGCAGTCGGAACTCGGGGCGTAAACATAGAGGAAGAGGGCCAGGTAAACCACCACAGCCAGGGTGAGCAGCAGTGCCTTCACAGAAAAGCACGTCCTGACGAACACGATCACTCCCAGCATGGCCAGCAGGCAGCAGTACAGGTAGTACTGGATGTTTGAAGAGGTGAAGAAATGTGGGTTATGACAAGTTAGGTGTGACGTTCAAAGCTTGTACTGAAGCTCTCAACATTCAAGTGCTAATAAAGAATTAATAATGAACTCTTGGGGTTATAAACTACCTTATTGCAGGTAGAGAGAACTTTAAGATACATTTCCCTGTTATAAAATGAAGGCAAAATATTAATTGCCTTTTAATACTAAAAAAAACTGAAAAAGACTTCAGATAAAGTAAAAACATAACACAGCAATACTATACTTTCCCATAGCAATTATAAATCAAATAATAAAGGTGAAACATGCATTAATAACGTGTGAAATGTTCATTTGGGAGGTACTTGCAGGCACAGTGTAGAGTTTGAGACCCTCCAGCTCTGTCCTGTTGGTAATCGACTTGTTGCAGTTGTTTCCTGGGAGGAAGGACTGAAAGAACAGCAACATGGTGAAAGAAAGACAAAAACAAAAAGGACAACAGAGAAATATTGATTGATGGAACAACAAATGCATCTATGAATGTCAAGTAATAGAAAAACAAAAAGGCAAAAAGAAAATGATGACAAAATAACTGGGAGGCATGAGAGGAACTCACTAAGTTAAGGATGGCCATAAGCAGGGTGATGAGCACACAGAGAGTGACCACAAACAGTCGTAGCCCCGCCCTGGTGGAGACGCCACGGGACAGCCCTGATATCCACTGAACACCCAACGGCATCTTTGAACGCCACTTCTGAAAACAAACATACATTCAAACATTTAACACAATTGCACCTATTGCAATTCAAAGTGCCACAAAGCAATTGTTCAAATTTGGTATTAAATTAAATGATAACAAAATGGTACTAACATAAATGATAACGAGTGAATGCCAGGAAAATAGGAAACAATCTAAAAACCTGCAGTTCACAATAGAACATAATCAGCAATAAAGTATACACAGTTTGTAGTTACTGTACCTAAACATACAAAACCACCAGCAACAAATAAGTTGTTCTTGAAAAATGACCTCAAATCCATTATTCACAACTTTAATTTATGTTTACTTAAGCAGAGGAAAGTAGTTTGTTCACCTCATCTACATTAAACCATAAATACTGTTGATCACCTGTAGGTATGAAACTCTGTACGTCTTAACCAATACTGCTCAGTGTAACTACAAACATACCAAAAGTGTTCATTTACCTCCATGTATCCGGTGAAAGCGATGGACAGAAGCAGCACCAGCACAGGGAAGGTGACACCGTAGGACACAGCCATCTCAAAGTTACTGGGAGGAGGGGTGAAAGCAAATTACTGACACTGTTTATCCCTCAATCAAGAATGAGTAACTACAGAGTTGGTGAGCGAGACAGTGAGTGAGTGAGCAAGCTTGTAATAACCATTTAATTAGTGAGAGAGGATGTTACTGCAGTATTTTGGGCTCAGACTAAATAAGGAAAAGCAAAATTTTACTTTGATTTAATTCAGAACATAAAGAGTATGAAACTGAAGTGTGGTTTCATGTGTGAACGTGACTGAAGCGCTACTCACTTCGTGGAGACAAGCATCTGGACGGCGAAAAGAGTAACGAAGATCAAAGCTATGCAGCTAATTGACTGGTGTAAACCGTTTACCTCTGAAAGTCGGAACTGGAACACAAACGCATAGATATTAGACAGACACAGTAGAAATAACTGATTTGCAAACACGCACAGGCACATCGACGCATGTACATCATGCATTGAACCTATTTACTTCTCTTAAGATAGACCGGAGAATGAAGCTACCTGTCTCTCCAGGCTCAGGTCGTTGAACAACAGAGTCAAACAGTTGAGCTTCTTTGCTCTCTTCCTTAATGAAAAAAACAAATATCAAAGAGGGGGATGGATTAGAAACTGACCATTTTAATCCTAAAATTCAAAAGAACAGACTGGGGAAACTATCACAAACGTCTGAGTATAATATAAGGAAGAAATTAATTGAATTATCTATTTTTACAAAGATCAGTAAGGCCTAATATTTCACAACATGAATTCAATGTTAACTAGCCTTGGTTTAAGGCATTTCACATTAAAGAAGTAGCTTAAAAGGCCAATCAATGTTTTAAGGAGAGACGCGTTTAAGCTCAGTCTGTGAGAGCAGTTGGTAATATTATTGTCTTTGTCACATCTTGTCTGTTTCCTCCCGCCATATTTCTTATGGCTTTCTACCAATTGACACAGAGTGGAAAAACAATTTATGAGAACTTACCCTGCAGTGTCTATCGTGTCCAGTGATCCCCTAACAACATTATCCACAACCAAACTGGGACAAAACAAGAACACATTAGACTCACATTAGACAGTCCCTGTTGGAAGCAGTGTTGTGCTTCAACACAAAGAGCTGCATGCTTTATTCTTTTCTACTTAAGTTATAAATAATAATAGTGCTGGTGTATTTTGCATATTTTGTCTCTCAGGTGCTTTTAATATATCTGGGAACTTACCAGGAGGGGTTGTTCTGGCAAGGTGGTGTTTCCTGAAGCAAACACACACAAACACACACACCGTCAACAGAATGTCTTACCTAATGTCACCTCTCTCAAATAGAGAATACAGACGATATGATCAAACACGGGTGCGAGACAAACAAAGGACCAGAGGTGGTGTGTAATATTTGCTGAAAGACTAACTACTACTAAGATTGCGTTTCATGTATATGTACTGCATCTGTGTACACTCTATGTGCACCTATATATATTTTTACTTTTATCCACAGCTCAATATGAGGGAGAAATAAGGCACCAAGGAGCAGCACCAATACATACTGCAGACAGCTGTGATTGGTTCGTGACAGCTTTGGTGGGGATGACTGCCTTCTTGGAGGGCTTGGCATCAGGGTTGCTTAGATCTGCGAAGGGGTGGATAGTCTGCCAGGACTGAAGGTACTGAGACATCCGGACCGATGCCCGCTGCCTGGTCTCTCCTGTCGGAAGAGCGTTTGCCTGAAATTAAGATGGGAGATAGCTTTACTTGACTTTATTTTTTCCCCCCTCAGGAATTGTCATTTGTTGTCCTGCATATCCTTCCCTGAAGTTAGAATACAGCAAAGAGTAGCATCACAGCAATTTAAAGATCAGTGCCCTGCTCCAGAGCACGTCTGCAGGGTTTGCGAGCACCACAGATGCCCGTAGAATAATGAGAGAGCTAGAGTTCCTCAGAGCAAGTTTTCTGTCCTCTTGTTTTTAACTCAGCTTTTCAAAATGAAGGTTAACCTGCTTCCCCTTATACACATTGCATACTTACCTGAAACTGGTCACATTAGTTTGTTAATACTGTAATCAATTATAAGTACAATTTAAAAAATTAAAATTCCATTACTGTTATTTTTCTTTCATAAATTTAAATTTTTGGAAGCACAAGTTCAACAAAAAGGTAAATAATCCTGTACAGATAACATGCTGTTAATTGACATTTCCATTGGTAAACTAAAATACAGTCACTTTCACATGCACACACGTGTGTACACCAACCGATTTAGGTCTCCTGGAAATGCTGTCCGGCTTGCAGGGGTCGATGACCAGGTAGGTTTTTCTTCCTGTAAGAAGAGAATCCCGACTCCCCCCGTCCGCATCCTCAACTTGATACGCTCCATTCAGGTGCTGCAGTGTCTCCTCTGTGATGTGGACTCGCCTATTAATCATAAGAGTATTAATAAAAAATAGGTATCCTCTATCACCCACCTCCCTTGTTGCCTTCAGTTTATTACACTCTATCATCTACACCAACTCAGAATTTTCTTGTCTCTGAGCAGATTTGAACATTTTCTCACCCAGGAAGACCTCCAGACTCCATGTGGTTGGCTAACGTAACATCATGTGACCACACGTCATACTGCCACTTTTGCAAGCCAATCACACCACAGAGCACGTTGCCAGTGTGGACACCGACCCGCATGCTGACCTCAACCCCCGTCGCCTCTCGCAGTTTACTAAAGGGAGAAAAACGTATTTGTAAAATCAGAATTAAAGTCTTGCAAAAAATATCAGTCCCACTAACTTCTGGCACTCCTTGTTGGGCTTTCAAGTTATTTGGAAATAACTTTTATTCAATATTTTTTGTCACAGTTGTATGTACAGCACTAATACGACACAAAATGAAGAAAAACATGTTCATCTATGAATGAAAACTCTTTTCATTTTGAAACAACTGTCACACTGGTAAAACTGCTCTTAATATTTTTGTACTTCTGTTACTGTAATGCTACCTAATCAAATACATCTGAACAAGACTGATTTCACAGCCAAACGGGTGTGACTGGACAGTTTAGTGGGGCACAAATCAGATGTTTGTGTTATATATATATATATCTCACACTGTATCCTAATCAAGTGTGCAGTTAAGATTTAGTGAGGAATTAAAACTTTCAAGTCAACATTAATGTCAGTCTCAGATGTCTGTGTGACAGATTACAAGAAATACAGTGCAGATCTTTGTGTAAGAAAAACATAGGGATTAAGGATTTGCACACAAAATATGTTTGTCTTTCATCTCACTGTATTTCACATAAATTTAAATAAGTCTGTTTTAAATTCCATAAAACTGTGCTCTAAAATCCCCATTAAAAGCAAGAAAAAGCCAAGAGAACCAAATATTTCTACATGGTGCAAACACAACAACACCTCACTGAAAATGTGCAGAATTTTTTGGTCAATGAGCATATTATGGTGCTTTGAGCTATAATATATATTATACTATATATCAGTTGTTGAGGAAATGCAACCGCAGGGGGGCACAAGCCAGTGTCTTCATGTGCCAGTCCCAAGTCTGGATAAATGCAGAGGGTTGTGTCAGGAAGGGCATCCGACGTAAAACACATGCCAAACTAAAAATGCGAATCATGACAATGACTTCCATACCGGATCGGTCGGGGCCCGGGTTAACAACGACCGCCACCGGTGCTGTTGACCTACAGGGTACCGGTGGAAATTGGACTACTGTTGGTCGAAGACGAAGAAGGAGAGGAGGAAGGTGTGTTCGTAGGCAGAGAGAGAAGAGGAAAGCTAAGAATGTAGGACTGACAGTAGGGACTTTGAACATTGGGACTATGACAGGGAAGGCTAGAGAGTTGATTGACATGATGCAGAGAAGGAAGGTGGACATACTGTGTGTCCAGGAGACCAGGTGGAAAGGTAGCAAGGCTAGAAGCTTAGGAGCAGGGTTCAAGTTGTTCTACCATGGGTCGGATAGGAAGAGAAACGGAGTAGGAGTTATCCTGAAAGAGGAGTTTGTGAGGAATGTTCTTGAGGTGAAAAGAGTGTCAGACAGGTTGATGAGCCTGAAGCTGGAAATTGAAGGGGTGATGTTCAATGTTGTGAGTGGTTATGCCCCACAGGTAGGATGTGAGTTAGAAGAGAAGGAGAAATTCTGGAGTGAGTTAGATGAAGTGATGCAGAGCATCCCCAGAGGTGAGAGAGTGGTGATTGGTGCAGATTTCAACGGGCATGTAGGTGAAGGGAACAGAGGTGATGAGAATGTGATGGGCAGGTTTGGTCTTCAGGACAGGAACGCAGAAGGACAGATGGTGGTAGACTTTGCAAAGAGGATGGAAATGGCTGTTGTGAACACTTTCTTCCAGAAGAGGCAGGAACATAGGGTGACCTATAAGAGCGGAGGGAGAAGCACTCAGGTGGACTACATCTTGTGTAGACGTTGTAATCTGAAAGAGACCAGTGACTGTAAAGTAGTGGTAGGGGAGAGTGTAGCCAGACAACACAGGATGCTAGTGTGTAAAATGACTCTGGTGGTGAGGAAGATGAAGAGGACAAAGGAAGAGCAGAGGACGAAGTGGTGGAAGTTGAAAAAGGAAGAATGTTGTTTAGTTTTCAGGGAGGAGCTGAGACAGACTCTGGGTGGTCAGGAAGTGCTCCCAGATGACTGGACCACTACAGCTAATGTGATCAGGGAGACAAGTAGGAGGGTACTCGGTGTGTCATCTGGAAAGAGGAAAGTGGACAAGGAGACTTGGTGGTGGAACCACGAAGTTCAGGAGTGTATACAGAGAAAGAGGGTAGCAAAGAAGAAGTGGGACACTGAGAGGACTGAAGAGAGTAGACAGGAGTACAGGGAGATGCAGCGTAAGGTGAAGGTAGAGGTGGCAAAGGCCAAACAAAGAGCATATGAGGACTTGTATGCTAGGTTGGACACTAAAGAGGGAGAGGTGGATTTGTACAGGTTGGCCAGACAAAGAGATAGAGATGGGAAGGATGTGCAGCAGGTTAGGGTGATTAAAGATAAGGATGGAAATGTATTGACAGGTGCCAGGAGTGTGATGGGAAGATGGGAGGAGTACTTTGAAGAGTTGATGAATGAGGAAAATGAAAGGGAACGAAGAGTAGAAGAGGTGACTGGTGTGGAGCAGGAAGTAGCAAAGATTAGCAAGAGTGAAGTGAGGAGGATGTTGAAGAGGATGAAGAGTGGAAAGGCAGTTGGTCCTGATGACATACCTGTGGAGGTATGGAAGTGTCTAGGAGAGGTGGCAGTAGAGTTTCTGACTAGTTTGTTTAACAAGATCTTGGAGAGTGAGAGGATGCCCAAGGAATGGAGGAGAAGTGTACTGGTGCCAATTTTCAAGAACAAGGGAGATGTGCAGAGCTGTGGCAACTACAGAGGAATAAAGCTGATGAGCCATACAATGAAGTTGTGGGAAAGAGTAGTGGAAGCTAGGCTAAGGGCAGAGGTGAGCATTTGTGAGCAGCAATATGGTTTCATGCCTAGAAAGAGCACAACAGATGCAGTGTTTGCTTTGAGGATGCTGATGGAGAAGTACAGAGAAGGTCATAAGGAGTTGCATTGTGTCTTTGTAGATTTAGAGAAAGCGTATGACAGGGTGCCGAGAGAGGAGCTGTGGTATTGTAGGAGGACATCTGGAGCGGCAGAGAAGTATGTTAGAGTGGTGCAGGACATGTATGAGAGCTGTAAGACCGTGGTGAGGTGTGCTGTAGGTGTGACAGAGGAGTTCAAGGTGGAGGTGGGTCTGCATCAAGGATCAGCTCTGAGCCCCTTCTTGTTTGCTCTGGTGATGGACAGGCTGACGGATGAGGTTAGACAGGAATCTCCATGGACTATGATGTTTGCGGATGACATTGTGATTTGTAGTGAGAGCAGGGAGCAGGTGGAGGAGAATCTAGAGAGATGGAGGTCTGCTCTGGAAAACAGAGGAATGACGCTTAGCCGCAGTAAGACAGAATACATGTGTGTCAATGAGAGGGACCCAGGTGGAACGGTGAGGTTACAGGGAGCAGAGGTGAAGAAGGTGCAGGACTTTAAGTACTTAGGGTCAACGGTTCAGAGCAATGGAGACTGTGGAAAAGAGGTGAAGAGGCGAGTGCAAGCAGGTTGGAACGGGTGGAGAAAAGTGTCAGGTGTGTTGTGTGATAAAAGAGTATCAGCAAGAATGAAAGGAAAGGTGTTCAAGACGGCGGTGAGACCAGCGATGTTGTACAGCTTAGAGACAGTGGCACTGAAGAAAAGACAAGAGGCAGAGCTGGAGGTGGCAGAGCTTAAGATGTTGAGGTTCTCTTTGGGAGTGACGAGGATGGACAGGATCAGGAACGAGTACATCAGAGGGACAGCTCATGTTAGATGTTTCGGAGATAAAGCCAGAGAGGCCAGATTGAGGTGGTTTGGACACGTTCAGAGGAGAGACTGTGAATATATTGGTAGAAGGATGCTGAGGTTGGAGCTGCCAGGCAGGAGGTCTAGAGGAAGACCAAAGAGGAGATTTATGGATGTAGTGAGAGAGGACATGAAGTTAATTGGTGTGAGTGAAGAGGATGCAGAGGACAGGGTTAGATGGAGGCGCATGATTCGCTGTGGCGACCCCTGAAAGGGAGCAGCCGAAAGGAAAAGAAGAAGAAGATCAGTTGTTGAGGAAAGAGTAGTGAAATTAAAGTGCCATGAAAACCACAAGGAAGTTATGCAGAGTACAGTAATATCGGATGCAAATTAAGAGCACTGACTATCTTTTATTCCCTTTAGCTGGAAAAACTGAAATCAGTCAGGAGGCACCTCAACATAATCTTACAAAGAAAGGAAGCACAAAACAAATTACAACAATTTCAATTTGTTTTATCATAAAAATTGCAGAAGATGATGGACACATTATTGGGTACAAGAACTTTAGCTAAACCGACCTGATGGCAGTGCACATGTCCAGCCCCATCTGAACACAGTTCCTGGCGTGGGTGGGAATGGGGTCAGGTAGACCAGATACACAGTAGTAACAGTCACCTAAGATCTTAATGCGAAGACACCCATTATCCTACAGAGACAAAGAAACAGAGAGGGGGAGAAAGTCAGCGAGTCAGACACATATTTAACTGCTTCATAACTAACACAAAACTGTTCTTTGTGAAGAAGTAAAAGTGTTATTTTGGGCTGGAGGTGCTGGTATTTTCACCTTGGCGATGTCATCGAATTTGCCAAAGAGCTTGTTGAGCACAGCGACCAGCTCTTCTGGTGAGCAGGTACTCGCCAGCTTTGTGAAGCCCACAATGTCTGCGTACAGGATGCTAAACAAACACACACAGATAGACGCAAATATTAGACACATATTCATATGACACAGCTTTCAAAGATTCAGCACTACAGAATAAATGCAGTGAATATAAGAAATATACAAATCTCTCTGATTTATCTGCAGCACAATTGCAGTTTAGAGATCTCTAGCCTACGTGATGACCAGAGATGCCAACTTTTCGTTTTAATATCTACTACTTTAATCTTTAATATCTATCAAGTCTGAACACACAGACATGATACACATATTTTTAGATTTTGCGTGACTTACACTTTCTGAAGACATCGTTATCTCCATGTCCATTATGACTAAATGCCCATAAAGCCATTTAGAAATCAAGAAAGACGCTCCTCATAACTCCTGACCTTGCCTTAGAATCATCAGGTTTCTAGGTTTTCAAAGTAATCCATTGATAGTTGTCCATACATCCAGGGGTACACTGCAAACAGTTACTGCTAATAACTAATTCAGCATATATCATTATATATTTAACTACCTGTTTACATCGGGAAAAAGCATTATAGGAAACGTAGTTCCAAAACCTAAGAGCATGATCATCCCTCAAATTGAAGGAGACTAGTAATGGGAGTTTAGGAGTCATGGTTCATGTTGTACTGTTAATATTTTTTTGTCATTAGAGGAGACGGGGGATGCTGGGGGTCGCAGTTGTCTAATTGTTGTGGGTGCCCACAGTGTCAGACTTTGAAAACCCCTGATATAACTGATCAGTGACATAGGGTTGTAAAATCTGAATTATGTCTGTTTTTACACACTTCCACAGCTTTATGCCACTATTAGTGTATTTATGTGATAGAATGATCACTAACACATATTAAAGCTGGTCGAAATTGAATCCATGTTTTTTTGCTTTTTAAACTCGCACTACACCTACTTATACCCCTTCAGGGCTTAAATATTCACACATTTGAATGCAACTTTAAATCTCCAAATCACCATCATTAAACGCAGGAGGAGCACATGGGTTTGAGAGGTAATAGTCAATCCTGTGACCACAAAAAAGTCAATGGGAAGGAGAGAAACAACTTATGGTTCAGCTGTAACATTTTGAAAAGCTAACATACTCAACATCACCTCAACAATGTAATGTAACAGTATGATCGTCACCTGACGTCTTTGTGCTGCCGTATATAGAGGCTGTGAAAGTTGCAGAAGTTGGATCCATTCTCCCCATCGCTCTTGGGCTTGGAAAGCCTCTTTATCACCTCAGTTTTCAGCTCCATGGCGATGTACCGTGGCAACACTGACAGGAGGAGCTGCTCCTGTTGCCAAGGACACAGAGAGGACGGGGGTAAAAATGTGAGCAGAGAAGGTGGGTGATGAGTTTTGAAACCATGTACACTGGATCATTGGATTTCTGTCTCACAGAGGTGACAATCTGTTCACAACGGCTGTAAAAGAAAGAGATGGCCATGAAAAGCCTCTTTGAAGCAATGCCATGTTTACTTAATAGATCATGTTTCATCTATGTGTTTACTTGCTGTGAATAGTGTCCATTTAGGTTTGCCAATTCTATTGCTGCTGGGCTTCACACAAGTGAATGATTAATCTACTGACCTAATAGCCAAAAAAACATACAGTAACCAAACCCTGTCCAGGTAAAGAGCCCTTGAATGAGAGCGATTACACACAACGATTTTAAATTTAGAGTAACTGAAACAAGCTGTACTGGAGAGTGTTTTTAAGTGACCTGGACTGCAATAAACTAAGACAAGCAGTATAATAAAGTAAATAAAGGCTGAGTCAAATTAATTTGTGTTCAACTGAGCTGTCATCTTCTCTTTATCTGAAGAGTCAAAGAAATAATTCTGATTTTAAATTAAAGCGATGCTGTCTAATGAGTTAAAGCCAGTGTCCTAACCTGCTGATATTTCCTGATTTCCTTCTGGGAGCGTATAGCGCTGAACTCTTCTCTCTTCTGATTGGATATCCTGAGATCGTGCTCGGTCATCCACAGATGGAAAATCCCGACGCAGTTCACACACACAAACAGCACTGCATTCGCCACCAGCTGAGAAGGAAGTCAGAGGAGAGGAACGGAGATTATTGATAGTTTCTAAACTTTCCTCTTCTATTGTCAGCACAAAAAGAGCAAAGTAACTTAACAACATTTACCATGAGACAAGCAATGGGTTATGTGAAGTAATGCAGATCATTTGCATCCTGCTGGTCATAAACCACAAAACAGTACTGTGCAGACTGACCTAATTTTAACTTGTGCACATCTCTTTAGACTGGCAGGTCATTTGCACATTTTTGCCTACATTTACATTTGACGCTTTATTATGTGCAGCCTTTCGTTTTTCACCAACAGACTAAACTCTGAACTAGCATGGACAGACTTAGCTGTGATTATAATGGGAAAGATTGTTTGCTTTTGAAGAAATAGGAAGAAGTTGGGGAAAATGGGAAAGATATCTAATCTATTAATGAATGAGCTTTAGAGGGGCTCGTAGAAAGATTTGTTTTGTACGTTTGTGCAGAGCTAGGCTAGCTGTTTCACCCTGTTTTAATCTTTATGCCAAGCTTAGCTACCCCACTCCTTGCTCTAGCTTCATATTTAGCTGACAGACATGAGAGAGGAAGCAATCTTCTCATCTAAGTGCATAAGCAATTTTCACATAATGTCAAAGTATTAATTTAAATCTTTACCTGCACAGCCAGGTCTGGTGTTTCTGGGCTTGTGACAGGGACATAGACACTGATGATGATGATGTGTGAAACACTGGTCCCTATCCCAACCATGAGCGCCCAGGCCATAGAGAGAGGCAGCACTGTGTACACACTCACGGAGAGGAAGAGGAAAAACGCTACCTGAGAAAGTAAGAGAGAGTGAAGGAGAAGAAGAAAGAAACATGTGAAGAAAGATGCAGCATTAGAGGTCAACAATAGTTAAAGAATAAAACTCTTCAACTCAAATATTCCCTCTCACCTGTTCCCATGTAGTGACAGGTCCTCCAGTGAAGATGAAGACTATGGCAGTGACGTACAGCGTCCCCCAGACGAAGAGGGCGAGTGCTCCTCCACAGCGCCTCACCGTGGCCAGCCAGGGGAGGCAGACGAGCAGGATGGCACCCAGACAGAGAACCACACACAACACCGACAGAGCACCTACATGGACCTTGATGTTCTGTGCAGAGATGGGCGAAAACTGCAAATGAGTGCAACTTAAACCTGCAAAAGTTAAATTTAAAGGCAGTAACATTTTAAAGGTTTTCTCTAACGCTGAATAGATGCTGTGTGGCAGTCACCGTTAAAAAGCTGTTAACCTACAAGACATTTCATTAGCAGGCGCAAACACAGGGAAAGGAGCACTTGACGTTAATATAAATTTGCCAAACCCTACCTTGCATTTCATTTTTGAGTCAGCTGTTTACTATATCCAAAAAGCACCTGTCTGCTCTACACTAAGGCCTAGAATTAAAATGCCTTTATTCATGAGACAATGAAAGCCAGGCTGAGCTTTAAACAGCTGGTGCCGTGTTTTTAATCTGCTCCTGCCATGTGAAGTAAAGGTATTTTCATTTTTGCAATGAGAGAACATGATGTGCGATACCTGTCTCTTTTTTTCCTCAACACCGTTGTTGCTGATGTTAACATACATAGTACTGTGTTCAGCAGCTTAGTTTGAGTCACACAATCTTTCCATTGATCAATGAAATCCATAAAATGTGCGAGAAAGAGCTGAAAATTTTGCACAAAATACTGGCTACGCTTTAACACAAAAATATTGTGTAAGTTTAATAATTCTACAAATAAAGGATAAAGCACTGTGTGTTTGGTTGGCAAACTAGCAGCATGTTGGTCTTTTGTACTTTTATGATTGTTAGAAAACAAGCCTCGGCTGCATGAAGATCACGATGGACCAAGAAACAAAAGTGGAAGATAAGCATGTTGCTTTTCATAACTTATGTTCATCATGATCAAAAGAAAGCACCATTTCCTGCGCAGAACTACAATTTCGTGCCCTTATAATTTTCTGTACACAAGAGATCCCACTCTGCAACTCTAAAGGGGCTCACATTTAGCTAAATGCTTCATTACGTCCTGTTT
This sequence comes from Coreoperca whiteheadi, assembly GCA_011952105.1. Lineage (NCBI taxonomy): Eukaryota > Metazoa > Chordata > Actinopteri > Centrarchiformes > Sinipercidae > Coreoperca > Coreoperca whiteheadi. Next base: position 15,103,022 of record CM022475.1, read on the forward strand.
GAGTCCTGTACAGCACTGCTAACAATTAAAAAGTTTATATTTAAAGATGAAAAAGTCATCACAAAGAGCTTTAAAGGACATTTCTAGTCTTTTTTCCAACTTTGGTGTCATTGTTGTAGTTTTGTCTAATAATCTGGACACAAGAGCTCCCATAGAAAGTGTTCACAGTTCAATGAGGCCAATATTAACCTAACTTAGTACCTAAGCATTATTATGAGGTCAAATAGAAGGGCAACATCAAAAGTTAGTAATGTGTCACGACTTTATTTCTCATCGCAGGTTGAAACAGATGACCTACATATGTACTGTTTTGTGGGAATGAGAAGTCATGCATACTGACTGAAGCACAAGAATGCAGTTATGTTTTGGAAGAACGGGTTTAATGCTCTATTTCCTTGGCCCTGATTTAAGTTGGCTGTAAAACATTTTTCAGCAAAGTGCTCGTGTTGACAAGCACCACACTGATGCAATGTCCTCTTTTACTTGAGTCTGTCAAAACACAACTGTCTCTTCCCCGTACTCACTCAATTATGGGATTGGTAAAGTTTTCCTGACTTACATAGGGGTGCAACAAATTATTGTTTTCATAACTGATTCATCTCTTGTAGAGCTGAAACAAAGGGACATCACCTTGGGCTTCAGGACGTTGTCATGGGCATGTTGCACTATTTTTTTTTTTACTTTTCATAAACTAACGATTACTAAAATTATCAGCAGATAAATCAATAATTTTTTTCCATTAATGGATCATCATTTCATCTATAAACTATCACAAATTCACCAAGCCCAAGGTGACGTCTTCAAATTACTTCAACCAACAGTCCAAAACCCCAAAATATGGAATTTACAGTAATAAAAAAACTGAGAAAAGCAGCAAATCTCCACATTTGAGAAGCTGGAGTGAGTGAATGTTTTGGGACTGTTACTTGATAAATAACTTAACTGTTAACTGATTATCAAAACCTATATGTATTTGTCAAACAGACACGTGGCAGGATGTGAAGTAAACGCCAAGTTCAAAAGTTTACGTGTGTACATATGCGGCATACATAACACAACACACTCTCTCTCCATGTCTCACCGTTCTTGTGGTGGGAATGAGGATGATGAGGACCACACAGAAGGCCAAAGACAGCACCAGGCCAGACAGCATGGCCGGAGTCTCCTCCACGCACTGCAGAAAAGCCCTGTGGAACGCCTGATAGCAGCAACACACCCCCTCTTTCACACTCCGCCTGGAATGGGTGCTTTGCCTGTCCTCGTTTCTGTCCTCCTCGTCCCACCTGACATCAATGCTGTCCCTTGTCTGGTGGACTTTGGATGAGACGTCAGAGAATGCGGGTGAACTGCCACTGAGTGACTTTTTTGCTATTGGTTTAACAATCAAGTCTCTTTTGGAATCATCTGTGTCATTGTCTGGACTATTTTTGGTGTTTTTGTTAGAATGACAAGTGTCTAAACTGGGTTCAGAGAAATTGACAGGAGAGATAGAGTTCGTCTTTACAAAGGAGCTTACATCGAGCTCAGACAATGAACTGCCGCCGTTTGTTTGCGATGAGGTACGGTTGTCAGTTTGTAGCCTATCAGACGATGAGTCGACCGGGGCACTGTGATCCGTAGCCTGTGGGGTCACACCTATTCCCCTCAACAAAGAATTGGCCTTGAGAGGTTCAGTGGCCTGCTCTGTTTTCGCCACACCCACCTCTACGGAAACCTGGGACTCACCGAGGCCTGGTTGCAAAATGTTATTGTCACTTTGTGAGGATTGTTTCATGCCGTCTGTTGTTTGTCTGATGTCGTCAAGCTCCAGGATAATGCCCTCCCCGTCACTGGTGACAACCCTAACGTCCGGTACTATAGACGCCTGTGATGGTTCTTCTCCAGGCCTCCCCTTTGCCTGAAAACCTTGTGATTTGTCTGGCATTGTGACCCGTGTGAGTGTGCGGGATGTCACGGTCTATCGACTTGTCACTTTGCTTTTTCTGTCTGTCTGTCTCTCTGTCCACATGATAAATAGACACTAGAACAGTGTTTACTTCTTCATCTTTTCCTTGTCCGCAGTTGTTTATGTCTGTGCAGCACGGAGAACTTCCACCTATGTCTGTGTGTCAGATTAAATGAATTAAAACAACACAGTATGGTAGTTTTAAGACTGTTCCAGCGAGAGTCCAGCTCCTCTGTTTTTAATACTCTCCTACGGCTATCCTGCTAAGATATCATCTAGATTATGCAGATGAAGATGGTGACACACGTTCTTTCTGAGGTGACACAGATCCGTTAAGGTCCCAAAGATCGCTGATAAGGAATCGTAAACCGTAGAATAATCTCCTTTGACGAGTGCTGATCCATAATGGATGGAAGAAGAGTCTCGCTGCCAAAAAAAAAAGATAAACAAACAACACAATCAAAAAGCAAAACGTGTTTTCACAGTGAATCTAAGTGACGGGAAGAAAGTCAAACCTGTGCATAGTTTTAATGACATTTTAATGGGAGACTTTTTATAGTCATTTCCCCATTATGCAAAAAACTTGTTGGTCCAGCTGCGGGCTCTTCCCCAGTGACACACACACATACACACTATTCAGGTGTGTACTGGAATGACAGCGACGCACCCAGCGCACATTAAAACATTTTTTTTTACAGTCACCACCTACACTCAGTGGTTTACGCTGATCTGCCTCTCTGTTGCTTTCCTCTTTTGCTTCTTCTTCCCTGTCATCTGACAAAAACACCATTGTCTCACTGTACCCGATTAAGTGTGCAAAATATCATGAATACCTTCCTCATACGCGCTCTGCTCCAATGTCAGCATTAATTCCAGGATTAAAAACCTCTCTTTAATCTGTCTCTTTTGCCTCAGGTACACATCTGACTTAATAGCAAAGTCATGGAGGGATTAAACAGTAATTCATCTGATTCATCCGTTCACCTTGATTGACCTGCCCAGTGTAGCAGCTCAACCTTATGTTGTGCCCTTTTACATTAAATGACAAGCATCTGGTTTCTTTTGTACACTTTTAAAACACAGTGTGTCTTTTTAAAGGCCAACACGCTTCTGTGACACTAAGTGGTAATGACAGACATTTATTGTTTTTACTTGTGATAACTGCTGTTCCACTGGTGTCCTTTTTCCCTCTCTGCTGGTTTCACTACTCTGTTCTGCTTGTTTGTAAGGCACTTTGCAAAAAGAAAAGGGGTTTTCCAAAACTAACTCAGACCTCTTTAGTTCGTAATCAAACCAGGACTGTAAAGTGAATTTTTATATGTTTTTATTTAATATTACTTAAATGGTCCAGCTTCTTCCGTGCTTTCCCAGTTAAGATCAAGTCGGACCCAGTTAATTTGATTTTTCAGTCACTTTAACAGTAGATGAGACATATTTTCAAATTACACACATAGTCTAACATCTCCTATGGTACTTTAACCTAAGGCTGCAACTTTCTTTTTATTATTGATTAATCTGTCCATTATTTTCTCTCAATTAATCCATTAGCCTAATTGCTTTTTTCTACAAAATGTCAGCAATACGTGAAAAATGCCCATCGCAACTAACCAGAGCCCGAGGTGACTCACAAGAAGTCATCCAATTGCTTGTTTTGTCCGACTTAGACTTGGAAAAGAAGCAAATGTTTGACATTTTTGCTCGAAAAAGTAATTTTTCTGTTAATCGATCAATCAACTCCTTGTTTCAGCTCTATTTGTTTATATTGAGTATTGCACATATGATAAAAGTGTCTCCAGTGATTCGCGTGATAAACATGTAATGAGAATGTCCTCCACTTTTATGAAGATGTTTTTCTCATTAGGTCAAAGTGGACCAAGATAATGATACGAAGAATCTGTCCAACCACACGGTTCACAAATACATAGCTAACGTTACTTCTCCAACGTTGAATTGCTGAGTTTCAGAAAAGGAAATTCTGGCAAAGGATGTTACCACTACTGGGGGAAACTGACGGACTATGTCAACAAAGCTATCTTTAACATCTAATGTTAACTAGCTTCATCAATAGCAGGTGTAACGTTACCGTTAAGCCTTCACAAAAGTCACTTTAATTATCAGTTAACGTTAGATAGCTATAGCAAAAAGCATGGAGTCGTCTCTCATCATGAAAAAAAACCCTTTATTTTTCATAAAACTACAGCTGAAAGTCATTTTTAACTTTGTATGGCAATCCTATAACGTAACCAAACAGTTGACGTTAGCTTAACAGTTAAATATTATCGGTTCACTACCGTTAACGTCACTTATTTCACGTTATTAAATGAGTTCAAGAGGCTTCATTAACTTGGACATGACAGAACAAACACTTGGTTTAGACATTAACATAACAGTTGCACGAAAAGTAATTGGAAGGAAGCGAATGTTTATAAAGATAAATAATATTCTTACCTCGTTGTCCATTAACGTCTCTCTCTCGTCGCTCTCTCGCTTATAACGTTAACGTTACACACGATGAGGTTAATTTCCCTCTGCGTCTGTATCGCTCAACTTCCTCCGTCAACCTTTTAATGTTGTGAGGGATCCCTCCCAAACACTTTTAGCCTTTAAAACGCCCGTAAAAAGTCGACATTATCGATTTAAAAATGTAATTTCTTTTCTAAAACTGGACGTTAGAAACGCCTGCGTCTGGTTCTGCGCACGAGCGAGAGTGTGAAGCTGGAGCGCGAGGCAGGTGAGTGGAGGGGAGGGGAGGGGCGTGCGCACACGTGCACGAGCGCTCTGGTCCAGCTCTATGCAAATAGGATGAGGTAAACGGAGAGGCAGAGGGATGGAGAGGAAGGACAGGTCAAAGGTCAGACGGCAGGCGTGTTAGATGCTGTCACCCTTCATTGGCATTAGGTTTTAATAAAAATACATTTCGTCAAAGCCGGTGTAAATCAGTTGGCACTTTATTGGGTATTTTTCCTCTTACCTGTAATCCATCTAAACTGTTTTGGTGTCAGTTGCCGAGTTTTGGAGATATCGGCTGTAGAGATGTCTGCATGTTTGTAATATAATGGGACTAGATGGCACTCAGCTTGTGGTGCTCAAAGCGCCAAAAAAACACATTTGAAAAATTCAACAGCAATGTCTCTTTCCAGAAACCATGGCCTGATTACTCCAATAATAATCCACAGAAATGACAACGCAGACATCTCTACAGGTTACAATTTCACCAGCAAACAAACAATGACATCATAACATTTGATACCTCCCGCTTCTTGGTCCACCTGCATGAAAATACTGTTCACATGATATCTAACACCAAAGTAATTTTAAAACCATGAAAAGGACCATCCTTTAAATCGGTTGGTTTTAATTTTGATGCTAGAATGCTGCACGTTACTATAACATAAAGTCGCCACATCTGACTCAATGCGTTACATTAGGAAACATTTTTGGATCATTATCTGTGCCCACTGCACATATTCTTTATACATTATACTGTGAACATTTGCACACTCCTGGGTCACTATTGTGCACATTCCATCCTCATCATTTCAAACACTCGTTTCATTTTAAAAACAGATATTTTTTTTGACTCTTGCCTTTTGCAGTACTTGTTTTTCCTTATCCCTTTTCATACTATGTTTATTGTTATGCACCAAAACACCAAAGCGAATTCCTTGTATGTGAAAACCTACTTGGCAATAAACCTGATTCTGATTCTGATTAGATAAATTGCGAACGCCAATTGTAGCCTGGGGCTTTGTGCAAAACGTAACTATGAATACAGAATACAGTTCTAAATAAACACAGCAGTCAACATAAGCACTCTTACAAGCAGCTTTATTTAATCATAAAATGAATAAAAAACTATTATCTGCTGGTCTTCCTAAAAGAGAGCCTGAAGGGAGGGCAGCATTAACAAACAAAAGAGAAACGTAATGGATAATAATCGGATGGATGGATAATAAAATACATTTTTGAATGCAGGACCTTTAGCCCTTTTGTGTAGAAGCTTACTGTTAATTCCTCTGTCGCCTTACTAGATGTTGTACGTGGTCACCATCTGATAGGCAGCGCATTGGAAGTTTTAATAGTTAAATAAGCATTTTGAATAATGCCAAATGCAAAACAAAGGGAATCTGGATACAACCCAAGTTCAGAAGGCCTGTTAGACACGACAACATTTCAACAGGAAAACAGGCAACTCAACAAACAATAGCGAGAACAACATGGGGTAACATTCACTGACCAGCAAATACACAGGAATACACACAAGTTGGCTTGAACTATCCCTTTGTCCATATCTCTTTCTCTGCCGCTATAAAGTAACCATTCAAACAGGGTAACTAGTGACCAAGATTGGTAAAGTGGCAGTGATTTGTGCTCTTACCGCCTTCCTTTAACCAATATTTTGGCCCCACACATTCCAATAAGTACTTAACATTTATTTAAGGAAATTGCAATGCATGCACACACACATAATCAGAAGAAGTGAAACTGTAGAAGTTAAATAAGACATTATGCAACTTACAGAGAGTCAAAACACTGACTTTGTAGGATGCAAAGACAAATCAAGCATCTCTGGTAGTTTTCGTGGCTCTGGAGATGTTTATTAAGCTCGAGTTCCTTCTCATTAAGTACTCGTTACAGTGGAGGGTCAACAGTGTGCTTTCATAGTGCTTTAGGACGAATCATCAGCACAGCAAAACACCATCGGTGTCTTAGAGTCATTTGTGCCTTATAAATGACATATAAAAAGAAAATGCTGCTCTGTCTCCTGTCCCAGTATATTAACTTTTTCCTCCAGAGTTTTGTTGCACTCACTGTTACCTACCTGTACTTCCCCATTATTTTATGGCATGCAATACTGGTGATACAAAGACAGAACATACTTCACATGCAGTCACCACCCATTATACGTATCTCAGTTTAATTTTAAGCCCTGCAGAGATTAATTAGATGTCACTAGACGTGCTGAATATTATATAATGGGCATGTCCATTGAGCCTCCTGTGAAAATTCTCTCTGTCTTGTGCAGGATGTTCTTAAAATAGATGTGCTGTCTGTTTTCACTATTGTTGACAACTCACCTAACTGGTTTAATATCTATTCTCGGAAAAGAGATCACGTAATCCTCCTCTGTGAAGTCCTAAAAAAGAAACAAGTCGTCCAACATTAAGGCTCAATCTCTCTTTCTATTTTCCTGTGCAAACACAAAAATATGTATTGTGTAAGCGTTTTTTTATATGTTCTGGACAAACAGAACAAAAAAAGTCACAAGAGGAAGCAAGAGGAAGAAGAACGAGGTGAAGAAGACAGAAAAGCAATGCCGGAAAAAAAACAACAACTAAGAGAACGACATTGTCAACATTTTTCAGATGCTTCTGTATCCTCCTCTTCCTTCTTTTTCTCAGAGAAAACCACACCTGAGAAGAACCCTCTCCAGACCACCTGGAGTGCCATCTTATTCGCGTCGTTTGTGCTGCTTGTGCAGTTTGGTCCTCACTAAGTGTTTCTCATGGCATGGAATACAAGAGGCTGGCTGCAGGCTTCACTCCAAAACACAGCTTTCCAATAAATTGGGGGGTAATGATGAATTAAATTAAGTTGGCCATTCGCTCAATAATATAGTTTCAGGTCAGATCACTCTGCTCTAAAACATAAATAAACTCAGAAAGGCTCTTCACTGGGATCTAAGAGGACTTATTAAGCGCTGCTTTGAGCATTACACTTAATTGTTTGCATCTGCATTGGTCATTTCTGTAAGTGGGAAGGGGCAACCATCATAATCAGCTTTTACCGATTCGGATTTAACACATGGTCTCGCAAAAACTGAGGCGACATTGATTAACTAAATCTCAAATCACTGCAGAGAGGTTTGAACATGGAAACTGTGGCAACAGAGAAAGCTGTACAGGAACAGGAAGATATGTCTTCAAAACATGGGTGCATGATCGAAAAAATGTATAAAATGAATTTCATTTGAAGTATATTTTGCTGCATACTGAGAGTAATTTAATTCTATTAACTGGTGTTTGTGAAGTGCGACCTCTGGTGGAAACTGTCCTGAACAGTTTATTTCATTGCTAACTTTTTGTCAACTGCCTGCTTACACGTGACTGACAAGACGAGATTCATATTCTGAATAAACGGCGTGCAGTAACACAGCATCTGACTCTCCACATTACAGTAACTGCTGGGTATAGATGTCATATAAAAAGGTACCTTAAGATGATATGTGGTTTTGCACCTGGACAGCATCGAACGAGGTTACCCTGAACCCAATATGATACCACATATGACCTCAAAAGGCCAGTGATTCCCCTGAATAGGGGTAATACAATTTTTAATTGGTCAAATAGTACATAGAACTGTTTAAATCTGTTCTTATCACGATAACTTCACCACTCAGCACAGTATGTTATATGTGTACTCTATGTGGTGTAGGAGTTACATAAGATAGATGTATAGCCTCGTCCCCCTCTAAAGGGGCTCCACTACATAAAACTTTACCGAGGCTTTTCACAGCAGACATTTTGAGTCAAACACAGGTGTAGCTGATGTTATTCATTGCTGCACTGCTTTGCAATAATCTGCTGGAACAGAGCCATCATTAATGTAATTAGTTCCACATGTGCTCTCTGTGCTATTTATATGACAATTCAAAATATCTACTGTGAAAAAGGTCTATGAATCGGAATCAGTTGGGAAAGATGTAAAAATGCTGCAAGGCGTGTCAATCTTTGGGCAGAAAAGGACTGGGAACCACTGATTTAATTTGTATTTACTCATGTTATTATTATTAAAGTAGAATTTATTTTTAACTGTGTATATGTACTCAAACTACTTAAACTAATCCAGTACACTGGCTCATCGATGATATAAGATGGACTATTAGTTTATTAGAAATCAACAAACCTGCTGGGCCTGTCTGCTTGACTTATGCTATGGTGCCGGTATAGTTCAACATTTCAACTTGATTTCCAGTATTGTAGTATAGATTATTCCCAGCATCCATTCAGTGGGGTGCAGGTCAAAAAAGGAATCCAGGCAGATGAAAACAGACCTAAAAGTTATTGAAAGGTCAAAGCTTTTTCATCTAGATTACATAAAGCTGCTGTTTCAACAGCATTTCACGGTCTATATTTGAACCAATGTATGCAGGACCTACTTCGCAATGAAGCTAAGCCACTGAAATGTAGTTGACAAATTGGTTATATGTAACCTAGACAACACTTGTATCACTTTTTAACCAAATGTAACCATTTTATGAACTTATAAATCACCAAATTAATACCTACAGGGTAGCCCCTAAAATCTTCAACAGTAAGTTTTAGCTCCCCCAAGTCTGATGATGAAGTAGTCTTATTCTTGTACTTCCAATTTTCTAGATTTTAAATGATTTGAATCTGCTGATTCCAGGACAGAGAAGACTGGAATAAGTAATACAGAGAGACATTCAGAGCCACAGAGGGCCATGGAAACACATTAAAGACCAGCAGAAACTTCAAGTTTCTTTTCATCCTTTAAATCAACAAATATTTATGTAATACTTTAATACAGAAACATGGGCAGAATACAGCATCAGGGTCCTAGAATGTACACATATAAAAAATACAAATAAGATCTATCTCACAACTGAACTAGGATAAAAAGTTCACTGACTTCAAGTGGCCAGATTGAGGATCTGATCTTCAGTCAGAGAGACATGGATGAAAAATTTGCTTGCTATCATCTTTTGGTTTGATTTCCCCTCATGAAGCGCGGTTCCCTCATCCAGGCACACTCTATATGATCTTTCACTCAAAGCTACAGTCATGTCAACATCAGACCTGGTTAAAATAAGTTAAAAATATAAAACTGAGTGTGCAGAATAATGTAAGGATTGGTTTAGTATTTTTCTTTCATGGCAAAATGACATCCACACCCAAAGCTGTTGGTGCTAATGTACCCATTTTACCCAAACCATCTCATACAGCAACTAAAGCACTAGACTTAGCACAAAATACAAAGTACAGCCGAAGCTGATGGGAATGTCATTAGTTTTGCTGGTATTTGGTCATAAATCAAAGTGTTGGACAAACTGAAATTATTTTCAAATGCAGGAAATCATAGTTAAACTACATGTGTGTTGGACTGTCAACAGAAAGTTCCACCACTCATCTGATAATTTGGTCTTTTTGTGAAATCCTCGATGTGTTGCAGTTGCTCTGGTCTATATCACGTGCACCAGGGCAAATTTCTGTGTAAGATAAGTCTGAATTGACCCAAGGCAAACCGATGTCTAGTCTTTCTGCTGCTCCAAGATCAGATCAGACAGCACATTGATGTCCGTCTCTGCCGGGTGGCTCTGCAGCACCAGTGCCACCATGTTGTCCTGACCCACAAAAACCTGACAGAGCTGCTCTCTTAGGCTGGCTGTTTCCTCTGGACTCCTGTCTGTACTGAACACCAGTCCAGCACCTGAAGCTCCAGCCTGCCTGTGCTGGGATCCCACGTCCCATCCCTTTCCATGTCCTCTCCCTTTACCCGGGCTTCTTCCACGTGCCGGATCCAGTGCTCCACCCAGTGTTCGGTCGCGGAAGTTCAGGACCTCCGTTTGGGAGCGTGGCGCTTTGGAGGAAGGGAACGAGGTGGCTACACCGGCAAAAGAGTGGTTTCCTGGGTCAGGAGTCCTGAGAGGAAACAAAGGACTTAATTCAGAGAACATAGCATTATATAGAGTTATTTTCTTATGATATTCTAAATCTCGATCACCTTCAAATGAAACTTATTGTACCCTGCAGAAAAAGCAGCAAAAGCATCCTTGGGTGAATTCAAAATATGCAAATACACATGTCTTGTAATTAGACACGAAGGCAAAGCAAGTGTGTGTCGCTCTGTATGAGTGTGCGGTTGTTAATACCTGTGCTCTAAGCGTAGGAAGTCATTCAGGTGAGGTCCCCCCCTGCCCAGAGGATCGTCAGGCACCATGAAGTGATCCCCAACAAACGTGTACTGAAGAAGGCTGCGGAGGTAACATGTAATCTCACCACTTTAATTAGTGGACTAGCGCTTTAAGCAGTTTTCATACAGGAGACTTAACATGACGGTAAATTACTGATCGTGGAGCTAAGAACATTATTTTGCTGGTTGATACAACATAATCCCAATTCAATTTGTAGGAAGCCTATCGAAGCTGCAACATGTGCAGTCGTTTGATACCTCATTTTGATGATGTCCCTCCATCCAGGGGACTCGTCTGAAAGGTCTCTCAGGTTGTCGTTAGTTACGATCACTCCATTTGTCTTCTGTGCAAGCTGCAGCATAAATCTGTGGAAACAGGGGGTAAAGAGCAATGAAAGATTTCAAAGGAACCTGTGTGGCGCCCCACAGTGGTGGCCTCAAACATTTATGAATGAGCTAAATGCACCACAATTGCAGAGTCCCAAATCCACACTACATAGTGATTCTAAGCAGGTTTTCAGTATATAGTGTGTTCACACTGTGGAAGTGACTAAATGAAGTTTACTCAAAGCAGACAGAATGCATACAAAACACGGTTGATCTTTGAGTGGGCTGTTGATGCACAATATTCTCCCACAATGCAATGCACAATGCAAAATCTTGGAAAAGAAAAAAATAAGTAATAAATCTTAGGACAAACATTTTGACATCTATTTGTGAAGTTAAATTGGCAGTAGCTTCCCAATTTTCCGTTAATATAAAATAGTAAAGTATGTTGATATTTTTGTATACTAACTGCTACAACAGTATTCCAGGACAAATAGCATATAGTACATACTGTATAGATTTAGTATGTAGTATGGATTTGGGACACGGCTATACTGTACGGTAGACTGCATCCATCTTTCACCAGGATTTCCATGTTTTTTACAAACAAGAAAATGATGCTATCAGAATGAAATATGCTACTGTATCATGGTGTACAAATTCTGAATATAGTAGTTTTAAGATATTTGTCTTGAGTTCTTTTTCATCAACATACTGTCTCACATTCACAACTGCAGACAGTTGTCCTCTGTTGAACATTGAACAGCTTCACCAGAGCAGCATGCCCAAGGGCACACAGGGAGGTGAGCGTGTTTCTCATTCACGTTCACACAGATTTTAACAGCCAGTGAGTGAAGCCAGTGACTCTCTGTTTGTACACTCGTTTCCTTAATCTCGAGGCCTCCGTTGCCACTTGCTATATCAACAGACACAATAAGGAGCAGCACAATGACAAGAGTCTATCTACCTGTCGTCGTACGAGCTGATCCTCTTGCCCTGGACCTCTCTGGAGGGGGTGTAGGAGACCAGGCCCAACTTCTGAAGCTCACCTAGATAGTGCTGCTCTGAGAACCAGGAACAAACAACGCTATGTTTAGTCTGCACTAAAGGGAAAAACACACGCCCACATCTTTGCCCAATTCTAATGTGCTTTCCCCTTAGACGTGACTCAGAATCAAATTTAAGCAGCACACATGCAGAGCGCAGAGGCCTTTGTCATTTTAAAACCACACAATGCATTTGTAAAAAGGGTAACTGTGGCACCAAAAACTATACAGTTTTTCTTGGCCTTCAAAATGTTCAAAAAAATGCTAGAGGAGACAGCTAAATAAAGTTGGAGATAAATTAGTTCTAATTCTTATATTTGTGAAAAAGAAACAAAATAGGATATTATGGATGCTAATTTTCCTAATAAAAGGCCCCATACATCTTAATGCTCAGTACTGTAATGTCTTTGCCTCTTTCAACGTATTTTCTATACATCTCTTATATTTTAAATTATATGTATATTACAGTATTTATAACATACATCAGGATGCTCTGGAAAATAGCCGGGCGTAATGATAATGGTTCATTCCATGTAGTAAATGGGATAAAACATGCACATGAATAAATAAATAATGTAAATGAACAGAATGTGTATTTAAAGGTTTTAGAACTGAAATGATTAGTTCATTAATCAGTTAGTCAAGTAGCTGATCTACAGAAAATCATTCTGTAACTATTTTGATAATCAATGAATAGTTGAAGACATTTTTTTAAGCAAAATCGGCAAAGATTCCCTTGTTCCAGCTTCTCAAATGTAAGGATTTGCTGTCTTCTTTGTCTTATGTGTTGATCAGACCAAACTAAAACTATTTGAAGACATCAGCTTTCTGACATTTTACAAACCAAACTCAAGAGCTTAATGTAATCAAGAAAATAATCGTTAAAGTGTACACACCATACAAGCTATTATGATACTTTTTTCCGTAATAGTGTTTTGTGTATGTGCTCTTGACCTGACTCTATCTGTCCTTATGCTGCAGAACAGGAACCTGCTGGAAAACAGTTTCTGTTTCAGTTAACTGTGTCGGCCCTGATTAACTGTGGTCTCACTTTTAATCTTTTCCTGTTTAATAAATAAAATGAATGAATAGAGATATTAAGTTTAAAATACTACACGAGGAACAGGCAGTGTTACCTTTAATCTTGGGATCACTCTTCTGTCTCCACTGTGGCAGGAGGGCGCTGATGTGACGGTGGCCTCGGTCCCAAAAGTGCTGGACGGCCAGAGCGATCCCTCGACAGGAGAAGAAATGACCCAACCCGTGACTGTGGAAAACATGGAACAGTATTGGTAGAGTTTTATAACAAAATCAGATGTCATCCAAGGTGAAAAAGATCCTTTTATGAACCTTAATTTGTCTTCTGACAGTTAAACAGTTGCAGTTGTTAGTCCCTTCGTTAACTACCCTACTGTACAGGAAGTGTGGCTTTTAATTTGCAGCTCTTTAACCAACAACCAAAGACCAATCCTAACAGTACAGACCACACGGTATAGTGATAACTGGAAAACCAGTTGTAGGGTATCTCTGAGCAGAGATACAGAGAAACAGTGGGGGTGCCTTCCATAACCGCCCACCCTCCAAACCAAGGACTCTATTTCCTTTCCCACAGCTGTAAATAAGTCAGACCATTTGGCCGGTCTGACCAGATACCAAGCCAAGACTGGTCAAGACAAACAGAGCTCTTGTAGAGGAGGCAGAAGACGGGACAGGATTAACAACTGACTGCTAATAACCCTGGGGTATCCCTAATGGCAGGGGAGCTGAAGCCCTGCTGTGCCTGGTATTTTACTTCTAAGACTTTCTCTCAACCTATATGAAACTACATAAGGGTGGACCACCCCTCAAGATGGGATTTAAAGAAGATGAAACTGTCAGATGAAAATGTGCATCTGAACACATAACTGTACAGCCACTCACCCCCGGACAGTCAAACCCCCCTCCTTCTGATTTCTTCTCCTCTCCCCCTTTTCAAACAAAGAAACTCTTTTCAAAGAAATGTGTGCTTCTAAAATGCCACAATGCTATTCCTTTATGACTTGTCTTATTGTTTGAATGTGTATGTTTGTAGTCTTAACTATATTAGAAATTCGCTCCCACTTTATGACTTTATGTATTAGGACACAGAAGCATTTGCTTGAGCACATGGGTGACGCTATACACAGTTCTGCTGCTGGCGGAGAAGAAGAAGAAACAACGAATGTTAACATAACTTTGTTTGTTTGCAAGGAAACTCTACAGGGCACCTTTAAGACATTAAACAGATTGCATAGTTTGTGGCATATTGTACTCAGGTGGTGTAATATTATATTGCATTTTCTAAATATAGTATCCAGAACCAAGAGAAACATAAGATGTAGATCTCCGCCTCTGCAGTAAATATTTTTTCAAATGTCAGAACAATCCCTTATATTTAACCGGGTTCTTTCCTTGAAGAGCAAATGAGAAACACACAACCTAAATTTCCATCCCATAATACCCAAATAAACCAATTAAAATATTATAAAATATACACATTAGATAATGTTTGCACTACAATTTTCCTACTCTTTATGCTAGTCCCACCTCATGGCCACGTTGCTCCCGTCAATGATGATCCTCCTCAGTTTTGGGTCTCCAGGCTTGTCCGCTAGCTGAAGGTCAAAGGGCATCTGCAGACCTTCCAGGAAACGCTGTTCCCCTGTCACTACCACTGAAGAAGGGGCAATGAAGCCCCGTCTTTCCCTCGCTCTGGTGGGAGACAAGTTGTTCCTCGTGAAGATGGGGGGTTGAGGGGCTTGGAGCGTTCGTTTTAAGGAGTTAGAAGACTGGGGCTTTGGGTTTAAGACATTTTCTTGGGTTGGATGATTTTGTTTAGAGGTGGATGGATTAGGCCAGTAGATGGTTTGGCCATATTGTTTGTTGGATTGGATATCGGTGTGTGGAGGAGCAAAGGATGAGGAATAAGTAGGCATGGGGGGCCCTTTGACTTCAGGAAGGATGATTTGTTGTGGAGTTTGTGACTTGGGTGGCTGGTGTCGCTTTGGTTCTGAGGTGTATTGACTCGTGGGAAGCTGCTGGGGTTTATTAATCCAAGTAAACAAATCTGGCTCTGCAACAGGTACAGTTAGGTGTGGCACGTCTACCCATCCATCATCATCAGATTCTCTCTTTTCTGCAGGTATGAATAGATCAATTTTTCCTCTTGCTTCGTCCTCTCCTGGTCCAACTTTTGGTCCCTCTTTCGCCAGCACCACATCATCCATCTCTCTCGGTCCCTCCCTAAAGGCGTCTGTCTCGCTGATCCCCTCTCTCTGCAGCTCCAGGAGCAGCTGGTGAGTGGAGTGATCAGGCAACATGTTGTAGACTTTGGCTACTTTCTGCTCCATGTACCCGCAGCTGACTGCAGCTTTCTTCAACACTCCCAAGACAAAGTCTTCCTCGTGTCCTTCCTCCTTTTCCTCAGCACTTCCCTCTCCCTTAAGGTGTCTTTTGCCTCCTGTTGCTCCACCCCCTTCTCTCTCACAAACCTCTCCCACCTCTCCATTACTACTTACCATCTTATCGCCTCCTGCTGCTGTTGCTTCGTCTTCTCTGTGCTCAGTTTCGCAAGGTCGGTTCCTCACGCTTTGATTCAAGACAATACCGTCTTGATTTTTCTGGTCTGGATGCTGAATTGTCTGCTTCCGGTCACTGCGATCCTGCTCCTGTTGAACCAAGTCCAGTATCTGCGAGGCCTCTTTAGGTCCCGTTCGGGCAATGACTCGTTTTACGACATCCTCCGTGTACCCCATGGCTGTGAAGAACTTCAAAAGAAGAAACTTCTTGTTTCCCACTGACAACTGCAGGTCCTGTTCTTCCTCCTCCCCGAGTCCCTCTTTCACATTGGTACATAATGTTGCCACTGGCCGCAGCTGCTCCTCTTCTCCCACCTCCTGTGGAGAGTGCATGAGTCTTTCCTCAGCACCCTCTGCCTTCCCTTGGGCCCTTGCAGATGTGGAGAAAGACTGGAAGAAGGAGTCCGTGGCTGCAGGGTCTTTCCCCGAACCTGCGCTCAACTTAACCCACCGATCAGTAGTGCTGTCCCATCTCCCCTCCGAATCCCCATGTGATCTTGCCCCCGCAGTTCCATCTGGCAGGGCCGGGATGGGACTTGAGCCAAGCCAAGATTCTTCCACCAAATCCAGCAGGATTTCCTTCACTGACCCCGGCAGCACCAGAAGATCCAGGATGTGTCTGTCCTCCCATTTCTCCACCAGAGTTTTGAAGGCCCGGCGTGAATCCAGAGACTCGCCCGAGCCTCTGTCCCCAGCCTCAAAGCGTCTGGACTGTGTGCCCTCATACCTCTCCACCAGGTCTGTAATAAGAGAGTAGGCTTGCACCACCGGCTCTTCGAGACCTGATATAAGCAAGCATCCTGTAGAGCCAACCTGGTTTGGTGAGAGGAAAACAGAATGAAATTAATCTTAGTCCTTTTACTGACAGCAAAATAATAAGTGGCTGTTCAGACTGTAAACAGCCCTACGTTTAAGCAATGCAAGCAGCTGCATTGGTGCTTCAGGTGAGACATGACATATCATCCTAGAAATACAGTTTGAGCAACAGATCCCTGAGTTTGAAGGCTTATCACTCCAAAATACTGCAGAGCTGTTTATAATACTATGAGCCCCGTGTTTGGCACCCCTGCTGCTATGACGGACTGGCCTTATTCAAATGAACTGCGACTGCGATTTTTAACGCAGGGCTAAAGCTGGTTTGAACGTGGCCCAAGAAATAAAAGTACTGGTTGGACCTCCCCTAAAATGACTCATTTGAAAACAAACTTACGCACATATTAATATTGGTACTTTTTAGGTTCACCACACACTTCCATTTTTATACTGTCCATGAAAACTATTCAACAACATGATACAGAGCGTTTGAGCTGCATGTTTTCTTCAAAATAAAGTGATCACATAAATCAAGTTGAAAAACCCTTTACTAATGAAGAAAATTTAGGGATTTCCAAGCAATTTGTAGCAACTAATAGTGAAAAAGAAAGTTATCAAAAGTAATAACATTTCCCAGAGTTATATATATGCCTTCTAACAAAAAATTTTAATGATAGGTTAAAAGTTTCCAGTGACAAAGCAACAGTGTTACAATAAGAGGCAGTTGTTACTTCATAAGGGGTATGGCAAATTTTTAGCTGATGACATATTGATAGTGATATTGACTAATAATGTAGTTTCTTGTAAGAATAACAAGAATGCAATCCCAAGATATCACGCTATTAGTCAATATCACTATTGCATTATCAGTCAAAAATGGCCCGCTGAGTTTGAGACACCAAGTCGCTTGTGCTGGTGGGGTTTTTGTACAATGACGGAAGTGAGTGATAATTCATCAGAGTAATGCAAAGAACAGATGTCATGGAAAGAATGTGAGGGGTTAGAAATTATTATATTGGCTTGTTCCAAGGATCACAGTTTAGGACTTTCTAGTTTTACTTTTCAACTGTTTTAGAGCAATGCGTGGTTATACCATTCTTTAAATTCTATGTGGTAACTAAAGACATTAATTCATGAGGAATTATATTTGTCTTGTTTCAGCTAATCCTCATTTGTATTATATTTGTATATAGTTTTGTATATTGTGTACTTTCACCTGGACGGTCCTTATTAACGCATTTGATATTGACATATAATTATTGGATTATTATGGGGGCTAACTCTAGATCAGAGGTTTTCAAACTGTTTTTTGCCTTCATTAGATAGTGCAGGTGAAGATAGACAAGAAGGGGGGCGATAACATGCAACCAAGGGCCATGGTGCTGGATTTAAACCCGGGCCGCTGCAGTGACGACTGAGCCTTGGTACATGAGATTTGTTCTACCAGGTGAGCTACCGGGGCTGCGCAGAATCACGTTTTTAAATTTTATTCAATATCAAAGTAATTCAGTCATAGTTGTCTGAACATCCATGGGTACATTGCAAACAGGGACTGAAAATAGCTAATTCTGCATGCTTTTAATGGTACCAATTTGCCAAAATGTAAACAAACATAGGCGAAAACAACTCCAGTTGTAGCCCACTGCTAACTAACTCTACAGGCGGTGGGGACACAGTTGTCTTCACTTTGTCTGAGGGGGGACCCACAGTGTCAGAGCTCGAAAGCCCCATGTCTAGATTATTACATGTTTCAGCATGTCTAATCCTGTTTTTTATAAAATGTCATCATATTCTATCGCTTATTCGGGGCCGGGTCGCGGGGGCAGCAGTCTGAGCAGAGACACCCAGGCTTCCCTCTCCCCAGACACTTCCGCCAGCTATTCCGGGGGAATACCGAGGTGTTCCCAGGCCAGCCGAGAGACATAGCCCCTCCAGCGTGTCCTAGGTCTTCCCGTGGGGCCTCCTCCTGGTTGTCAGTATGTTGTCGTAAATCAAATTGGTATGAATGTAGCCTAAACAAAGAACCAGAATCCAACACTCACCACTATATGTGCTGAGGTGCTTCTTATCAGGCAGTCCATGAACAGTCCTCTGGCTCCAGTGAAGACACAGTGAAGAACCCCGGGGTAGGAAACCTCCTGCTGCTCCTCCTGGTTCACAACTCCTTTCACAAATAACTACAAGACAGAAATAATTTTGTATCATAATTGTATTGTCATATTATTACTGAAGTAATGGTGAAAATACCTGTAGTAGTAGACAAAATCTAAATATTATGTGTCCATTTTTGGGCGAAAAATCACCCAAGTTCATCGTATAATATCAGTGAGACGTGGTTGATAAATTTGAGCTTTGCAGTTCATTCTTGGAATCGAAAACAGCAGACGACAAAACAATCTCTCTGGCTTGTTCTGGAGCTTTCACCTGTATCACATGGTCTTCATCGGCAGATATAGTTTGCTCAGTTGTCGTTGAACTGTAGATGTAAATGTTCCATTATTATTAGTTTTAGTATTATGGAATGTTTGGACATCTACAGTTTCACAACAACGGAGCATATGCTATATGCCGATGATGACGGTGTAATTGTGAAAGTGTTGACTCATGGACTACTCTTTAACCTTAATGTAGAAATGCTATGAAGCAACACGGTTACAGCGTTTCTATTCAGATGTCAGTGCCACAGCTTAAAAGGACAGGTGCACAGTTTTTCAAGTCTGTCTTCAAACTATAGTCAGGTCCACATATGAACGTTGGGAACAGGTTTTGCTTACTTACGGTTTGCATTCCTGTTGTTCATACTGATCATTAAATGTTCCCTTGCTGAGGGACAAAACTATTTACTGTCCCTTCACTGCAGCTCAACAAGGAAACACTGTCCGTGAAAACACAAAGAGAGAATTTTCTACTTAAAAGACAGTAACTTTGGGAGATTCCCACTTGATTTGATCTCAGACTGTTGTTGCCTCATTTAGTTTCATTTAGTTTCTCTGGATTATCTATCTATATGATTTATTATATATGCTGTTTTTCTTTCGTGTGGTCTTGTGCCTTTTTCTTTACCATGTTTGTGAATTCATATTTGGGGACCTTGATCTTTAGATCAGGACGAGGACACTATATGTATGGTGGATATAAATATGTGTCAGTTCTATGTTTTATCTGAAGGTGTTCTTGGTTCAGCAATATATTAAGATGTTGCTCTGCCAAACTGAGTTATGTCTCTGCTTAAATGCCTCTAAGCAAAGCGGTAACACGCCTGCTTGCTTATATATCCTCATATGGCAATCATGTGATTACTAGTTTTATTAGTTTTGATATTTTACGAGGACACGTGTCGCTCAGTAGAGCTACTGCACTAGTGAACAAACAAACACAAACTTTTTAAGTCTTCTACTTGCTTTTATGAGTTAACATAACTAATTTTCACTCAGTGCTGTCAGTCACTGGACTGCATGTGTCAGCAGGTTGAGCACATACTTAGAACGAAACACAACCGAGACTTATTAATCAGCATCTCAGAAATCCTTGATGAGTCATTTCCCAGGAACATTGCCCTTTATCTAAGTGCACTGTAGACGGCAACTTAACTGGTGTGGCACCTTTTCCGAAATGAAGGGTTACAAACTGGTTCACAATCTGGACTAACCTACAAAACAAGGAGCGCATGGCTTACTTTGGCAGCTTTCACATTGTTGCTTTGCCCTCGTAGTTTCAGCCATATCTGCCTGTTGTTGCCGTGAGATGAATCATCTGCCCCGATACCAAACGTCACCCTGAATATCCGCTCCACGGTGCTGTGCAAGGAGGCCAGAGATCCCCGCAGCATCCCAGCACACGCAAACTCATCCTCCACCTCCAGTTCGCCTCCTTCATCACTTCTCTCACCGTCCATCCCTTGTTCTTAAATCCGTGTCAAAGAGTTGAACATACTGCGAAAAACACATTTCACAAATGTTTACACACTTCGTTGGCAAAAATATGAACCTTCTGACTGTGGGCATTTTGATCAACCTCATGCTCTCGTGTATAGTCTCAACGTCCTTCGCATACAATTTAACTTAAAGGAATTATAAAACAGAATTCTGAAAGACAAATTGCCATATAAAAAGACATGTTTTTATAAGTTTACATGCTGTTACATGTTTTAATATGTTTCTGCTGTGAGGACGATCCACTCTCATGACTTAAAAAGCTATAAAATGGTGTTTTTTCCCCCCAGGGCAGGTTAAAAAATGATCCGAATATAGAAGCATCTGGACTGTGTACATAAGCTTTAGGTGGTCCTAAAGAGCACTGGTATGAGAAAACATCCAGTCACAGAGCTTGAAGGTCAAAGTTGCAGTTCGAGTTTTCTAATGACAAAGCATGTATCATGTACTGCAACTCTGATCTTGAGTTGATTAGCCTCTTCTGGCAATGACTGGTGAAGCTGGTGTGTATCAAATTGTCTGAAAATACGTAATTAGTCAGGAAAAAATGTTTCACAGACATTCACAGCTAACAACCGTATGTTGTTACAGTTGCTGTTAATTATCCAGGACCACCTTTGTGTCTCTGTATTACGTGATCCTGAGGTAGTCATTATATATTTTCATCATAATTAAAAGTTAATGCTTTTAATTTAAAAGCAACATTTTAAATGTGACTGTAAAGTGCTTCTTTCTGTTACAAAGTAAGTATGTTTCAGAGTGACAGTGATGTGTCCAAAAACAGTGTGAGTGGGCAGTGCTGCAATTTCCAAATTCAGATCAGATGAATATATTTAGCCTGGATTTACTGTACAAACAGTATGGCGGAAACTCTGTATTCCGTGTACTCGTTCATGACACTAATACTACAGTTATGGTAACATCTACAGCCTATATTTTCATATCTGTACTGTATTTCACAATATACAGTATCAAATGACAACTACACTCTCTGGGAACGATTCCTCTCCTGTAGCTTTTCTCATATTTTTTATATTGTGAAACATTGGATCATTTGACCTCGATGGGCCTCGAACAGGTATTTAAATAAAACCACGTGAGACGTTTATGAGGGGAAAGCTCTGCTAACAACTCATAGAAACGCTTAAAAACATGACAAGGAGCCCCAACTAGATAACTAAAGGGGGTCACAAGCCAAGAAAGGTCGGAAGGGAAAGAACTATATATAAGTAAGATAGGTTTCCTTTGGTTTGTTGTTTGAAATATGGATGATTAAATTAATTGAGATTGTTTTTTTTGTTTCACCTGCCAATTGATTTATATTGTTCTACTTAGTCTTAATGTTTTGTTTCAGTACAGTCTGATGCATTGTTAATGTCTAAACGTTATGGTTTACTGTATAAAGTGCAAGTGCAAACATTGCTGACTATGTATAATTTATTTGAATATGGACTCCAGGAAGGCTAACGTTAGCTGTTGCCTGGCAATAACAAATGGTTGCCCCTCTAAACAAATAAACCACTGGTCTGATCTCTTAACAGTGCATTGCATTTTACAGTTGTGTCACATGTTTTGTTTTAATGTAACATCTGAGAGTAGCCTATACTTGTCGAATGAATGTAGCGGAGTAAAAAAGTACAACGTTTCCCTCTGAAATGTGGCAGAGTGTAAGTAGCCTATAAAGTAGCACATAATGGAAATAGTCCAGTAAAGTACAGGTAGGCCTGTTAAGTTACCTCTCCACCACTTTGCGCCTGATGCGCAAGCCTTTTGCAAACTCCAACACGTAAACAAACAAGCCCGCAGTGGGTGTCTCTCCGCTTGTAACATAGCCTATTATTATTTGCAAGTACTTTGGCAGATTCCCATCGCACTCTGCTTCTGCAGCGGTGGGTTAAATCGGTAATAAGCGCCGTTTCAAAGCGTGCAGAAAGAAACCGTATCACCAGCGTCTAAAACAGGCCAAGTCGTGATCGTCTGGCTGCAACAGGCGGAGTATTATGAAACACGCATCTTACTGTAGGCTTAGAGACGCGTTCATTCTCTTTTCGTTGCTACGGCGAAGACAGCGCAGGCGACAGATGGCCGAATAACAAACACAAAATCAAAAGCAAGCGTCCCTTCTCTGTGTCGTTCTCTTACGTGAGGTCGATCTCGCCGCTGCGCCTTTCAAAGTTTCGTTTCCAGCGGCCCGCTGCGAGGGGAGGCAGTGCGGCTCGCTTCCGCAGTCATGAAACAACAACATGTATCGGTCCAAAGTTCAACGCGCGCAGGAAAGTCGCGGAATGGCCGAGCGTCGGGCGGTAACAGTCGTCCCTGACGTGTCTCGGGGCGGCCAGCGAGTCTGCCGCGGGATCTAGACCTCATTTCCCCGGCTGGAAACCCCGAAGACAAAACCGAAACTAAAGGGAAACGCACGC
>CM022475.1:15126059-15203737 GCA_011952105.1 Coreoperca whiteheadi
ATGTTAAAATGTATCTTCACGTCCTAATGTTCCTTCAATAAATAGCTTTTTTAATGTTTTGTTTTTCTTCTGTTTTGTTAAATCGCATGTATTAAAAATGATTATTGTAGCCAATAATCATGCGTGACATAGTTATAGCCTGTTTTTGAATATATTTTTTATATGTTTTATATATAAAATGCGTCAGGGTCAGACAGGAGATAAAGGGGATTTCCACTGACGTCAGAAGGGGGTTTTCTTTCCTTTTTATTGGGGGGGGTTAACTCCTTGTTGACAATGACAGACAGGCTTTATAGAGGAGACTGGAGGCTGTTTGTAACACTGCCCATTTCTTCTGTCGCAATATCTTCTGGATCAGTAGAGAAAGAGCTTTCATAACTACACGTTTGTCTGTTTACAAAGTGCTTTTACAATCTCCATAACATGCACGAACAAAAGGAGTCCGTGTTAAGGACAGGAAGAAAAATGTCACCTCCGGCACCGCATCCTGTGTTTGTTGGGTTTAAAGTGCAGCATCTAATGGATCAGTTAAATATAATATGTCATTTGAAGGATAGCTCCGGCAGTATTCTGTATTTTTCTTATTGTTAACAAATCCAAAAACCTACAATTGATTCCTTTTATTGTCTGTTTATCCAAAGCCTGATGTTTCTTATTCCTCTGTGCCTTAGAGCTCCATTGTTGTACAAAAACAATTTTTAAAAAACCCATCAGTGGGCCACACCATTATATGAACATGGGCACTTTAGTTTATTTTCCTGAAAAAAGTCCCCAACAAATTCCCTGATTATTCCTGTTTAAATAACCTTTTTGTTTTTTAAACTTCAGTTCCCAGTTGTTTTAGGAAATGACTTTTTATGAAAAGGAAACTATACATTTGTGACTTGTTTTGAAAGATTTATGTCTCTAGAGGGAAATGTTTTTTGGGGCTGAGTGCCACAGAAAAAGTACAAGAGTGAGAAAATACTGAGAGACACACTGTTGACCTTGATCTTTCTGTGGGTTTGGTTGACAATAACAGAAATATAGATTAGGCCTACTACATTACCCACAATGCAACTCGACTGCTGACAGTTCAGTGGGAAATGTGGGTGTGTTATCCTAATAGCTGCTAATGTAGCCACGAGCCGCTAGCCTCCAGCAGAGATGAGGAGCTGGCTACGGAGGCCTGTGAAGCTCACTTCATTCTAACTGCACACCCCCAGATTGGTTTCTTCATTTTGAAACTTGCAGATGCTGACTAGAGTGACATCACTTGGGGTAATTGATCTCTCTAGCTCCCTCTGGAGCCACAAAAGGCTTTATATGACTATTTTCACATATGCAGAAGTACTCAAGACCTATAAACAGACTTTCGATGTGTGACATCAGTGGCGATCCCCCTTTGAATGAATCTGGAGTCACAGTGGTGATGTCATTTCAGCACACACACACGCCCTCTGATCACGTATCATGAGACTCTACTGGGTTTCAAGTCTGTATATGTCATTATTTTTGCTACAAACTAATCACTTGGGAGAGTCAGGGCTGGATTTTCCCTTTGGGAGCAAAAATGAGCAGTGGGCCCCAATTCAGGCCTTCTCCTCACCTGTTCCCAGGAACCATTTTGCCCCTGAAACCAATCTTAGGCATACTATCCTGGCCCACCCAGGTGTGCTGTATGTCAGTTAGCTTGTGATAATTCTCGGATTAAACACAAAGGTTTTAATAGGTATTTTAAAGGTACACAAGGATGCCACAAATGTAATTGATCGTTGGAGCTACATGCAAGTGATACTACAGCTTTCACAGCCACCTGTGTGTCCCTGTGGGAATCAACAGGCTCGCTACAGTCTGAAATTCAGACCCCCCTCAGCATGTTCTGTAACTTATTTTGTTGTTCATGTTACAGCCATAAGATAAGATAATAATGCAGGAGCCACCTTAGATTTGACACATCAGTGTACAATCTGCAATCCAATACAAAAGGCCCTGACATACAGAAACTATGTCTTTACAAAGCTCATGATGTTCAGTTTTGTTGACATTGTCAGAAATGTGTAAATTCAATTATATGTTCATTACTGAGGTCATAGTTAGTGGTATTGTTGTACTGGACTGCATTATATTAAGAGGCATTTCAAATGTTCTGCCCTGCTCGCGTCCTATTTAAACAGTAAATATAATTCAGTCAACCAGTCTATGACAGACTCAACAAAAACTGAACATTACGGTATCATAAAAGCGGACTTTGTGACAGAACAGTGCTGGACTGCATTTGTAGGATTGTTGTTAGTGTCAGTGATTTCATGTAAACCACCCATTTACTGTAACTCATTTTGCAGAATACGCCCTCTGCTGGCATCATTTAAAATAGTCTTTAGATCCCTTTTTGGTGTTAACGTTGGTATTAGTATTAGTGTGTTTGGCAATAAAAAGTGTATGCTTGTGATGTGGTTTTTAAAAAAAAACCCCACTTAGTTGGGTGTCATGGTGGCCTAATTGTCTACCTTGTAACCACAACCCTGGTTTGAATCCAGCTTGGGAGCTTTGTAACATTTGCCTTTCGCTTCCCCCATATTATATGACCGTCTGCTTCTAGAATATCGGTGACTTAATCACACCAAAACAAGAAGATTGGCTGTAAAAGTGTTCAACTTTTCTTCCCAAATGCGAGCCTTTGGACCACATGGAGCCTCATACATCTGATTATCAGATTTCTCATAAATTGAAGGTATTTAAGGTGTTAACCCAACTAACTTACTGCATGTTACAACCACTAAATGGTGGGAAGCGTCACGCAAATTAAGTCAAAAACTAAACAAAACCCACACACACACACACACTCATAAATAAGTAAAAGAAAACTACATCCACGTAAGCAGCCGTTAAAACTGATGCGGAATAGGGTTGAATACAAAAAATATATCTGTAAATCCTGTACCAAACACTTGCCTGTTTGCTGGGCAGCAGAAGCAGAAGTAAAATATTGATTGGTGGGATGAGCTGTTTCACTTCTGCTTTCACCTCTTTAGGTGGCAGAAGAGCTGCTGCTGCGAGTAGAAAGTGACTGGATTAGCAGCAGGGTTTTTACACTCTTTCACCTCCGTCAGTACGCTTGAAGGATGAGGAAGAAGAGTATTTCCCTGAGGGTGAGTGGTTTCCCGTTGTGAAAAAAAATCACCTAGATATTCTTATTAGTGTTTTAAGTGTCTGAGGTAGACTATTGATTTGATCTGGAACTTGTCGTAGTGGTTTCTCCCTTCTATAGCGTATATATTATCTTTGATTCATATGGGAATTTGGCTTGACAGCAGTCTATCATTCAAGATTCACATTCGCATTGTTCTCTGTATCACACGGTTGGATGGACTTACTTACAGTCAAGAAGATATAGCCATCTCATGTTGTTTATCTATAAAGCTCTACTGTTGAAGCTTCCTCACATCTCTTCTCTCATTTAAATCTGGTAACTACGGTACACAATCCACTTATTACCTAACCTTGTGGGCAGAACCGGTTTCAGCTACTATGCACCTTTTAAATGGAATGAACTCAGTGAACTGAATGAAGTGTCCTCAGACTACAGTCTTACATTCCCCTTGGAGATTTGAAAGCTTTATTATCTTAAGTTTTCAATGATTCTTCTGTGATGTTTCTGTGAACTGTTTTAATGATTGACCTTGTTTTTTGTGTGGTTGTGTTGATTCTGTTTGTGTTCTTTTGCATGTTCTTGTTCTCAGGTCTCTCACTGACATTAAGATCTCAATGAGACTGCCTGATTAACTAAAAAAAAAGAAGGGCCTATTATGTTTAAGTAATGTTATGATGTCCAGTTAGACTCAGATGTTTAACTATTGTAGGTTTACTTAAATAAGGTAACTTATTTTTTGAGTTTTAAAACTAAAAATGGGGAAAGTTTAGATTGTATTTAGGGGGTGGAGAAAATAGCAGGTAGCCTGTACCTCATAATACAATCCATTACAACGACACAAAGTAGCCTGTCAAAGAGTGGAATCAACACAATCGGAAGAAAAAGTGAACATAAGATATATATAAGATTCATAGAGGTAGTAATTATGGCAGGACTGTTGTACTGTTACATTTGAGATGTTCCTATTTTTTTTCCACCCCCTGGGCTTTCTGATGCGAGGTAGCCTGAACACAAAGAATGTAGTTTCTTGTAGTGTGTGTAGGTGTATATGTGACTTTATGTGCTTGTAAAGTGGATGTGCCGCTGTGTGAAATGTGAAACCATCGCACATTGAAAAATGGAACTTAGAAAAGAAACTCAAGTTCCTCAGAAGTCACTCATGTCCTTTTCTTTAATGAGTTAAGAGCCAGGAAAGGCGTGAAAAATGTAATTTTGTCACCCTGACAGGCCCTGCTACTACTAACTGTTCATTTTGATTTACTTCCTGGTTGACCACATAGAAAGAGCTACAGTATGACATCTAGGAGGGAGGAGATGAGTTGAAGAAAGGATTTGTAAACGTTAAGTTGAACAGAAAAGGCAAAGATTCCCAAATGTGAGTATTTCTTTTTTCCCCCTCAGTTTTATAAATTAAGTATCTTTTGGTTTTGTTTGGTCGTTGGTCACAAAACAAGTAATT
This sequence comes from Coreoperca whiteheadi, assembly GCA_011952105.1. NCBI lineage: Eukaryota > Metazoa > Chordata > Actinopteri > Centrarchiformes > Sinipercidae > Coreoperca > Coreoperca whiteheadi. The sequence goes on from CM022475.1 coordinate 15,130,652, forward strand.
TGCAGACATCAGAAAAGGCTTGGGAAATGTCCGATGGGCATTTTTCACTACTTTCTGTCATAAACCAAACAATCGATTTATTGAAAAAAAAATTATTTCAATTTTATTATCATCTGTATAGGAACCACATGACAATACATTTCTTGTATCAAGGCACTCTTATTTTAAAAGCACAAAAAACTCGAATAAAAATATACAAAACAGTATATTTTAGATTTATAAATAATGAAATGTTTAGTTGCAGCCCAGGACGATTTGATACACGTCTAGATACATGGTACATGATCTGATACAAAAAAAACCACAAATACATTTGTAATGATGCGGTACATTGCGATTCATAGCCGATTATCATGAATAATTTCTTCCTCCAGCGAACTATGGCACTGTCCAGCTGTCCAGCCCCAATTTTGATTGAAGACTCCAGCCTGGAGGGCTGGAAAGTGATTGGCTCCGGGGGTTTTGGACAAATCTACAAAGCCAGGCATCTTCAGTGGTGCTGCGATGTGGCCATTAAACTGCTTCATTATGACGATGGGTGAGTGTTTACAAAGAGTGTCTGTTTACTGCAACTAAAAGAAGTTGTGAATTACTCATAATGCAAACAAACACACACAGGACCAGCAAATCTTTGCTGCGTGAGATCGACATGATGCGTCAAGGAAGCAGCCCATATGTTATTCAGGTCCTCGGGGTCTTCAGGGGTCGGCTGCCCTTCTCTGGCACGTCAACACAACTCGGTCTGGTCATGGAGGTCATGGAGAGAGGATCGCTAGCCTCCCTACAGGTAACCAGTGGTGGAATAAGTACTCATCAATTTTACTTAAGTAGAAGAACAAAAGCATTATCAGCAAAATTGGCAAAAGTAAAAGTAGGCCTACTCGTTGGGCAGAGTAGCCTCCATGTAGCCCCTTTGAGAGTGTATTGTTATATGGATCATATAATTGGAATATTATTACTGGTGCATTGACACATCAATAGTATTTTAATATCACAGCTGGTTGAGGTGGAGCAAATTTTTACTACATTATAAATCATACATGTATCATACTTTATAAGTTAATCATGTGTTTTGTATGTAAAATCATAATCTGCATAATATAACATAATAACTAACTACGGTTTAAAAAATAGGAAATGCTATAAGTAGGCCTACCTCAAAATTCTACTTAAATACAGTACTATGTACTTAGTTACATTCCACCACTGCAGGTAACCTTGTTACATCTTGTCTTACTTTTAATTAATCTATTTCTTTTGACCTAATTCTATAATCAAACTTCAACTATACAACTAAAACTACAAAGCTATGCTATATAATATTGAACCATATGGCTAAGCTGAACTTTGCAATATACTAACAATACTGTTACTTTATTTCCATGTCTTTTACATGGATCATCAACTGGTGAGGATGCTCACTTTCTTTCCTTTAGCCTCAGTCTTTAGGCATGACATCACGTAGCCATCAAATGCATAATAAGACCCTTGACAAGATTCTCATTTTAAATGAATCAGTGGTAAAAGGAGTTCATTTATATTTACTTCCTGCTCACAGAGTCTCAGTGTTAGCATTAGTTTACACTAGTTAGCTACAGCAATCATTTCAGCAGATAAAATCCACAGTCACCGGCTAGAAATGAGAAGCCTGCTTTTTTTAGTGTGAAACTGGCGACCCATAGTTTCCTATACTAAAATTACTTTAAATTTCAAGCTGTAAATCTGCCACTGTTTTCATTGTAAACTGAGTTATGTGCCGTGAGAGAACAGAAAACTTAGGCATAGCATTAGCTTTTACAGGCAACAGTAACTACAGGGTCCAAACATTCACGTTCCCCTCAGGATGAATTATAATAAATTTGGTGATCCATTAACTTTTCATCTGGTGCCATCATCAGTTCAAAATTAGAATTCGTTAGAAGTTTGGTTCAAGCTAATATCATCATTGGTCTCCAGCTGTACTTTGTGTTTAGTTCTAATTAACAAATGTTAGCATCAATTTTGGAGTCAGGAGTAGTAAATTAACATAAATCATTAACAATAGCTACCTACTTCCTACATAAAATCAACCTTTTTATATATATATATATATATATATATATATATATAATGTTATAATGTATATATTAGAGTGTGCTCACTGCAGCACAATCTCCACTGTTTATAGATCTGTAACTATGGAAACAATCTTACATTGCTCTATCAGGACACCCTACGTGGAGCTCCACCCTGGCCGCTGGTCTGCAGGCTGGCTCACCAAGTGGCTCTGGGTATAAACTTCCTCCACAGCCTGTCCCCTGCCCTGCTCCACCTGGACCTGAAGCCCAGCAACGTGCTGCTGGACTGCTATCTCAATGCCAAGGTGAGTCCCAGGCTTTCAGGGACAGCCAGGCATCATCCTGCTGCACGTTTACTTGTTGTAACTAAGTGTTGTGTTAGATTGCACTTTGCAGGGTATAGAATAGCTACTTTGGTGTCTCAGCTAGAATTTGAAATAAAGTTTTGTGGGTTTGGACAATGTTTGGCTTCACAGCATGTGTTTGTAATGACTCATGAGTCATGTGGGTCAGTGCGGGTCAGGAATATCGTCGTGGTTATCCTTACAAGCCCGCAACTAACAATCATTTTCATTATTGATTCATCTGCTGACTATTTTCTCAATTAATGGATTATTAGTTTGGTCTATAAAGTCTCAGGAATTAGTGAAAAATGCCCATCACAATTTCACGAAAGTACTCAAATGTCTTGACCAACAGTCCAAAACCGCCAGAGTTACAGTTTACTTTAAAAAAGACAAAGAAAAGCAGCAAATCACATTTGCGAAGCTGGATCTAGAGAATATTTGGTATTTTTGGAGAATAAGTTTTGCTTATTTTTGACTAATCATTTCAGCTGTATTCCTAAACCTAACCTAAGCCTAAAAAACGTTGACATGGCCTGTAAAGTATGCACATTTCCTCTGAATTTTGTTGCACGCTCCAGTTTCAGTTCAGTATTTTGGGTGGTTCGGTTTCCTCTTGGTGCTCTGGTTTCTTTCCACACTGGAGACTCTAATTTCTCTAATTGTGAACTGAACTGTGAACAATTATCTATGACTCTGTTCTTCCCCTTTTGATGGACTGGCAACCTGAACATCCCCACTGTTTCCTTGCTTTCCTGTCCTGTACTGGGATTCCCTCCAGGTGCACCTTAATCTGCTCACAAAAATGGACAATTAATACTGGACCTCAGTGCCCACAATTAGGGCCAACAGGATATTCTTATGGTTAGCGTGTGGAAGACAGAAAGCTTTACTAATTTTGTCTTATCATGCACATTGTGTCTTTGTAAAATATGTTTGTTGTCGAAACAGTCCGCCATTTTTGTGCCATTATTGCGCTTTTTCTGCCTCCTTCCCCTCTGTGTTAATTTTCTTGTCCATTCCCCACTTCTCTCCAGCTTACAGATTTTGGCCTTGCCCGGTTTTACCACAGCGTCACACGGGTTTCCAAGAAGGACAGTGAAGAGGAAGGGGGGACGATCAGCTACATGCCACCAGAGGCGTTTGACATATCGTACAGTCCCACACAAGCGTCTGATGTCTACAGGTACAATATCATTGAATCAGCACTTGTATAATAGTGTTTTATTTACTTCCTAGGGAAGGTAGGTAGCTATACTACCTTTACTTCCTTAAAGGGAAAATACAAATAGGTTGTAGCAGCAATATTAATAGAGTAATTAGAGTAATGTGTTGTTATATTGCTTCCATTGTCTTCCTCAAATGTAAGTCGCTTTGGATAAAAGCGTCTGCTAAATGACTAAATGTAATGTAAATGTAATTTGAGTACAATTAAAAATATTTTTCATCAGGGCAATTTATCACCACCAAGCAACTTTGAAGTGTTGTATAATTTTAGGCTCAAGCATACACTTTATAGACTCATTATACACTTGTTATACACAGGTTCAGTCTTGGCAGGAAGTCAAAATAACAGTGACGTAGTCCTTTAACAGGTGATGGAATTGGTTTCAGGTAAATTCACAGAGGAATATACTGTAAAATCAATGACTGCAATTCATCAAAGTTCGCTCATGGAAGAAGTTTGCCCTCAGGGATTTCTGCAAGAAAGGCTTACTACTTGGTTAGGTTTAGGCACCAAAACCACATGGTAAGGTTTAGGAAAAAACAAAGGCAGAAAGCCTTTCTGCCAGAAAGCCCTGAAGGCGAACTTCTCCCACATGCTCAAACATCCAGGTAATCAGGTGACTTCTTCACATAACAAACTGCACCCAAATGCTTTACACCTCCGTCTGGATGCCAAATATTCTGGCACTCATTTTATTAATGTCCTAATTTTCACGAGAGTCTAGATGAAAACAATTTCCAATTTATAATTATCAATCCTGGCATGTAACTCTCTCTGTCTCTCTTTCAGTTATGGTATACTCTTATGGTCCATAGTCACAGGGAAACAGCCGTATGCAAGTAAGTGACTAATGTTTGTCTTTTCACACTGCCTTTCTTAGCCTCTCTCTCACTATCTATGCTCTTGTTTTTTCATACCTGAATTCATTTCTGTGACCACACCTACCGTTTGTGTTCTTGGCCCTGAAATTTAGAGCAATGTGTCTGCACAAGTAAACAAAAGTCACGTGGACTCAAGGCAAAGGTGGAATGTAAATAAGTACATTTACTCAAGTACTGTACTTAAGTATAAATTTGAGGTACTTGTACTTTCACTAAAGTTATTGGACAGCTTTAGTTAGTTTACAAATTAAGATTATTGCACACAAAACATGTGAAGAGCATATAAAATATATTTTGTTTTGGCTTGTGGCTGAAGACTCTCCTGAGGCTGCAGGCTGAGGTTGATGGTGATGAGCTGGAGGATCTGTGAAGACTGGGTGGGGATGGGGAGGTGGAGGGCTATCGTTTTCGTGAATGTTAAACAGAGGGTAGTAGCCTGATAGGTTGGTGAGGAAGATGTGTCTCTGTGCTATAGAATAGATGAGACCAGCTGATGGAACAGCTGATGTCCAGATTTGAGAGGCGTAGACAGTGACAGCGGGAACAGTAGTGAGCATGCGTGCGAGGAGTGTGAGGCAGAATGAAAACACTATGCCTACGTGTGGAGAAGTCTTGTCTTCCTGACTGAACTTACGCTAGAGCTTCATTAAAATCCTGCTTTTACATTAATGCATCATTGATAATAATCTAATGATATAATATAAGGTAGTATAACAGTCACAGGGGACATTTTTCTGCATGGAGTACTTTTACTTTTAATACTACCAGTACATTTTCCTGGTTATACTTACATACTTTTACTTAAGTAACATTTTCAATGCAGGACTTTTTTTACTAAATCTACTCAGCGACACATATTTGCTTTAAACCTGAATTATTTTACCACTTTTGGGTGCAGTGCAACAAGCTGTAGACAACATTGACATATTATTACCTTATAATGTTAGTATGGCAAATGTGTTAGCAAAGAAAGCACCATTCATTTGGAATTGGGTTTATGTCCACCTGATGTCCGATATTCACCCTTCTTTTAGATCTGTTTTGATCTCCACTATGGCTGCATGATGTGGGAAACTGTGATTATTTTTACGAACTGCTATGTGATCCACAATTAGTGGGAACGATCATTTGTGCATCACAGTTTAAATTTTCACTGAAATCTCTATTAACATCACGATGACGTGACGTTTGTTGGGGTCTATACCAAACAAACATGTTTCCTTACACCTGGAGAAGATGCAAGATTTGAAGGCCGGGACATCTCTGCAGCGCTACAGTACTTCATTACAGTGCTGTTTAGTTACAAATTATTTAAAAACATTTCGATTAATTGTGCAGCCCTAGTTTCCACCAATTCCTGAGCGAAATATCTGGCTCTTTAGCTGCTAAGTGCTCCACTATATTTGCTAGCTAGTTGCTAACATTGTCTGTCTGCTGTTTAGGCGCTGGGCAGATAGTTACAGTGGGTTTATCAGAGCTTTTTTGCAGAAAACAACTACCTGCTGCTTCAAATGGGGTTGATGAGGCAGTGAGACTGAACCAAAACAGTAAAGGTTTGGGGTGTAAAACAACAATTGGTGAGAGATGATAGAAAGCTCTTTAGAGCTGAGATGAACAGCAGAGTTGCATGAAATGGGTTTGTGGATTCGTCACCAATAGCAACACCTTTCACATTACACATCGTCATTTAATCCATTGTTGACGTAAAAATGTCGATTAATGCAGCTTTAAGCTAAGAATGAAGAAATATCTGAACGTAAGCGTCACTCCAGACCATAGGGTATAGTCATTTATTTCTGGGTTCACTTTCAACAGGACACAGACAGTCTCCCTTACCCAGAGGCCACGCTGACGCCTCTTTTTAATCCTTCCTCCGCTGTAGATGCAATGTCCAGCATAGTGCGGTTTCGCATCCCGCAGGGCGACCGTCCATCGCTGGATGAGATCAGGGGCCAGGCTGCGGGGCGTACAGGGTTGACAGGACTGATGGAGCTCATGGAGAAATGCTGGAAGGAAAGACCCAACCAAAGGCCCTCCTCCCTTGGTAAGAAAACTCCTTCTCTTTACCATGAACTGAAAAGAGAATGCCTGGAATAGAAAACCGTGCTAATGATAGGCTGTTAACATGTACTGTTAATGTCGGTGTGCCTGTTGCCCACCACTATTGGATGGATTGTCATGAAAATATCAGAGGACATTCATGTTTCCCCCCACACCAGCATGAATCATGATGACTTTGGTGATTCCTCTAGTGCCACCATGAGGTTGATATATTTGTTCTTTAGTAAAATGTCTCAACAACTATTGAAAGGGTTGAAATAACCTTCGTCATTCTTTAACTTTTCATCCAGCGCCATTATCTGGTCAAAATATCAATTTGTCTAATACTTTGTTTTATGACCAGATACCTGAAAACTATTGACATTCCCATCAGCCTCAGCTGCACTTTGCGTTTACTGCTAATTACCAAAATGTTAGCATGCGAACAGCTAAACTAAGATGATGAGCATGGTAAACAATATACCCGCTAAACATCAGGATGTGAGCTTTGTCATTAAGAGCATATTAGCATGCTGACTTTAGCATTGATCTATTACAGCCTAAAGAACCACTAGCATGGCAGTAGACTCGTAGTCTTAGATTCTTTGTAACTTCGTAACAACTGAAACCAATACATGAAAAAAATGACTGACCATTGAAGAAAATGAGAACACTAAAGAAACTCAAAGGGAAGAATCCTAAATTTGGTTTCTCCTGATATGTTGATAGCTAAAACTTTGCCTGATAACCAGACTGGATTGCCAGTTTGGAACTTCTGAACAAATCAGACATGTGGATGGCGATTCAGAGGTCTGAAACCAGTCTAGCTAAAGCTCTGAATTGAGACAGAAAAATTATACTTTTAATAGTTAGTGATGCCTGGCCCTAATGTTACATCTTTACTCCATGTTGTTCGCAGAGTGCACAGTTGTGACAGAAGAACTGTATAAGATGCACAAACATTCAATGGTTGATACTGTCCATCAAGTGCTGAAGAAACTGGTAAGGAACAAATCTCTTCACAAACATCCAAGTCATGCTGAAATGCTTTAAAAGCTGGACATAACTCAGCGAATGGCTATTTTTATAAATGTACGTCACTGCCTGACTTGCCCTTTCTCTTCCTCTTTCCAGGACCAAAAGGAAGAAGAAAGAATGATAGAGCAGGCTGAGACGCTTCAGGGTTCAGGTCTGTTTTTATGTCTGTTTTTCCCCTCAATTTTTAAAGATGATTTTTCAGGAATTTTCTTGCCCGAGAGTTTAATGAAAAGAGAGATACCGATCATGTCTGTACGCTAACTCTGTTCCAAAGTCCAAAAATCCCCCTACCATTACTCTTAAAACTCACTAATTAACACGTTATATCTATTTTGTTTAATCAAGCTAGCTGTTCCCCCCTGTTTATGTAAAGCTAAGCCGGCCCGCTGGCCGTAGCTATATATTTAACGGACAAATACAAGAGTGGTATCAATCTTCTCATCTAACTCTCGACAATAAAGTGTATATTTCCCAAAATCTCAAATTATTTATTTGACTCGTTTTTGTTGTTGTTGTGTGGTCTTTTGAGTTTGTAATGTATTTTGTGTTTTGTGTTAAACCAGGGAAAATGAGAATAAAGTGCTTATTAGCGGCAAAAGGTCGACTTACTAGCTCTTCTGCAGCTTTCAAGCACATCTCACAGTCTTCATGAGCTAGTAATAATAACTTGAGTTAAGATTATTGGTCAAGAAGTAGTTTGCTGCGTCGGTTTAGTCAGATTAGAAATTGTAGTTACAAAACAACAAAAATGTAATTTTACAGCACTAGTTTTCAAATTGACATTGTTTTATGTGGTCTTTTTTTTTCCCAGTGAGAACCAGAGTTGAAGCAGTAAATGTCTATGATAACGTGCCGACAGGGCGCCCGCCAGTTCAGGTGAGATTCAGACAATATTCAGACAGTTGCTACTGCCTGCTGAGACTCTAATAGAGAGACATTCACTTTTTGTCTTTAACACTTTAACTTCATAACTCAGTCTGTTTTTAGCACAGTGTTGATGAAATTGTTATTCTTTTAAACCGAGAAGAACAGTAATTGACTCACACTGTGGTCTGTTTTTTTCTTTGACACAAATTAGCCAATGCAGTGGTGTTTCTGAACTGCATGTGTTTTTCTGCTGCTGTGGGGAAATATTACATGCATCACTTCCTGCTGCCCCAGGGGAATTTTCACAGGAAAGAGTGTTGAACACTAGATATGTAAAAACCTTGATGAAGTGCATAAAGTTTGGGTCAAGGTTGGGCAATCGGTGATAGAATGTAAATATGAATAAAATCAAGATTATGAGTTTTATTATATATATTAATTCAGGTATTTTTATTTCAAATAATAAACATTTCTCATATTGGAAAAATTACTAAGATTATTTACTTTGGCACAAAATTTACAGTTTTTTTGGCTTTTTTGTATTCTTACTCAGCAGTCTCTCAACAGTTCACACCTTCATTTATGTGACTTTTATAACTCTAAGAACTCTCACATAGTTCAACATTTTGGGAAATACTCATCTTCACTTTCTTGCTGAGAGTTAGATGAGAAGAATATGTAGCTGTAGCCAGCAGTCAGTTAGCTTAGCTTAGCATAAAGACTGGAAATGGGGGGAATCAGCTAGCCTATCTGTGTCAAAAGGTAACAAAATCTGGCTACCAGCACCTCTAAAGCTCACTAATAAACACATTATATCTCACTTATTTAGTCTGTACAAAAACCAAAGTGGAAAAACAACAATTGTTATGGGAGGTTATGTCCCAAACTATTTCTTGGCCACAACCAGTTGCCAGGTTAGTTATGAACTAACCCCCGTAAAAAGGTGAATTATACAGATTAAGCTATAATACCACATTAATTATGACTTTAATTATTGAGCTTTGGAGGTGCTGGTAGACCAATTTTTTTACATTTGGATACAGCCAGGCTAGCTGTTTCCCCCTGTTTTCAGTCTTGCTAAGCTCATGCTAAGCTAAATTAGCTGACTGCTGGTGCTAGCTTCAAACGTAGCATACAGACATGTGAGTGGCATCAATCTTCTCATCTAGAAGATCTCTCAGCTAGAAAGCGTATTTTCTAAATTTCCTGTATTAGAAAGTGTTTCCCAAAATGTCTTGTGAATCACTGCTTTCACCCATTTTGTGGTTTCTCCTTTTTTGCCTCTGCCTTTTCTTCTCCCACAAGCAAAACAGTACAGGCTGACAACACAAAAGCAAAGCAAAGTAAAGTAAAACTTCATAGTGGTAGTGGCAACTTTTTATCAGACATTTGGTTACATTTCGAGCATATAAGTAAGTTTCAAAAGATTTAAAGTGGTGTGAAAATGGTAGGCTGGTTTGTTTTGTCTTCTATGCAAACTGTATGTGCAAACTGGCAGTTAGCTGTAGTCTTGATGTTGTTACAGTTTTACTTCCTTTTGTTGCAGGAAATGGCTGGCGGTTGGACTGCAAATCAAAGAGACAAAGCAAGAGTCAAAGGTAAAACGGAAGTTAGCGTTGAAGCTGCATAGAAACCACTAAAGTAGAAAGGAAACTTTCATTTTAGGTGCCAAATCAGACAAACAAATCATCTATCATGGCTGAATGTTTTCAGATAAATGTCTTCCCTTTCAGATCCGCCTTCGCCTCGACCTGCAAGAGTGTGTAATATTGACTCGAGCCGCTCATTGATGGACGCTAAAGTGAAAGTGTCCTCTGTTCACCCCATTCAATCGTCACCACCAGTTCCTTCGACTGGGAGTTTACCTAAAGGCAGTACAGCTAGACCTTCTCAGCTGGCCCTTAGGGAAATCATGGGTTCACAGTACCAAGTGGGTTTTTTTTACTTTTCACTGCATTAAAGATTTGTTTCACACTGAGAGAGATCTCCATATACTACATTAAAAAATACAGTGTATTTCCTTTACTAAACAATATTTATTTTATAATGAAGGTAGGGTTTTTCCCATCAAATAGTCTTTAGAAAATATTTTATAGAAAGTCTTCATTTGTAGCACATTTACTATATATTTTTCCCTCAATGAAATTCATTGTCATTCAAAAAGCTTATTTATTTTTGTTTCTGCAGCGTCAGTTTTCAAGCCCTGAAACCTTTCCCTGCCATACTTCGACTGCTCCACGTGGAGTCCACATCCACTTCAGCAATGTGACTGGATTTCAGATGGGCCAAAACAACAACATGCACATCTACACCACAGACCCCTTAGATAGGAAACGGCACCCAACAGCACCACCTAGCATCAACCTCCCGCTGCCACATTCAGGAAGCTGGAAGGACAAGACAGGAGGAGTTGGCTGAGTTCACACTGAGTTCTCTAATTTTCTTTTACAGTTCTCTTTGCTTGGTTTTATCCATTCTTGCACAACAGGAGGGTCATGTTTTGTAAGAGAAGCTCCCTGTATGAAGGCGTAGCTGCATTTAAAAAAGAAAAAAAAGAAATCGTTTCTGTTTTTGCTTTTGAAATCTGGACCGGATTTAGATATTGTTTCAGTAGTATGCAGGCTTTTAAAATTATGTTTTGGTATTTTTTAGCAGTCTTCATTTATTTTGGTAAACCATTGAGCAAAGCTTCACACCTCCCTTTTGCCCTGTCAGCAGTATAAATATGAGCCAAGTCTGGTCATATGGTTTTGCTTTGCACCAACTGTGGTCAACAAATATCCACAGTTATAGTGCCAGCTCACCATCACATGCAAAAAAATCAGGTTGATCAAACAGGTTGATATATGTATATGTATATATATATGTCTTTATAGTTGTCATTGTTTGTTTTAGCCTAAATGCAAGGTTTAGAAACTCCATAATACTTTAATCATTTTCCTAATACTGGGATCTCCACCCCTTTGGTACGTCATGGAGGTTAAACCAAGCATGAGGATTAACTTATTATTTTTGATCCCAGCCTGGCTACCTTGCCTTGCACTGAAATACTGAATTGAATAATCAAAATATGCTGTGAATGTTTTTTTGAATGTGCAAATGCCTGTGTTTTTGTACCGATTGCATTTATTAAGTTTCTTTTATAGTTGAAATACCTTGTACCTGTTTCATACCTTTTGTGGTTACATCTTTACAAACTCATGAGGTGCACCCAAGGAAAGGTTCATACCCAAAGAACTTCCTTATTATACATTATATATACTTTTTAAAATGATTTTTTAAATGTACATTTTTAAATTAATTTTCTAAAAATGTCAAACACATTTTACAGAAGTGTGATTAAAGTTATGTACAAGAGTTCCAGAGTTTTGCAGTTGATGTAATGGTGCTGCCATAAAATTTTGGCATCTTGAATACTTCGCTCAGTACAAGCATGATGTAGCTTCAATGAAGTGTTGGAACGAACATGTATGGAATATTTATGGGATATTGTTTTGCATTATGCAAAAATAATTGCTTTATCACTTTATTTTAACAGATACGTCTGGCGTTATTCTGTATTTTTGTTACTGTGAACAAATCCAAAAAAAAGACCAAAACCAATAAAGTACTTACTCAGTACTTGCAAATATATAGGTTTTTTAAGAGGCTCAGGAATTTCCTAAAACAGCTGGGCACTGTAATTTTTAGTAAATGTTACTCAAACAGGAGTAAATCTTGCATTTATTGGGGACTATTTTCAGCGGTGGGTTAACACATTTGGTGCTCTAGTGAGTACTTCGAGAAGCAGGATGGTTTATGTGGGATTGACTCAAAGTAGAGTACAGTGGACAACAATGGAGCTCTATGGTACAGAGGAATAAGATATATCAGATACACAAACAATACTTGTTAGTAGAATCAATTCATTGCTGCTTTGGTCTTTAAAAGGATTTGTTGACTATAAGAAAAATGTAAATTTTTTCCCAGAATTATCCTTTAATTCTGAAGGTACTTATGTGGAAATATACAGAAAGGGAAACATTAAGAAATTGTACCAGTTATAAAGTATAGTTTACTAAGACTCAGAATTCTTCATAAATTCTATGTTTGTTCTCAAATGTTGTGGTGGGTGTTTTTATTTTACACTTTTTATGTTTTGTGGTCCATTTGCAAATTCAAAGCTGGACCAGATGATACGAATTGTGGACTGGTGGCTGGAGAGGTGCCTCTTGGGAACCCCGAACCCCTAACTCGGGGCGCTGTTCGATGGGGCAGCCCCATCACTCTGGTATTGCTCCGCATACACACCTATAGGTCTGTGGCCTGTGTTTGTGTTTGCATGTGATCAAGGGACCGAATGCAAGATCAGACAGATACTGCCAGCCTGATTCTCTGTGCTAGCATCCAATTAGGTAGCTCCAGTCTCCAAGCCTCTGGCCTCCGGCAGGCTAGCTACCAGCATGTTAGCCTTCAGCCCACACCCCAGCCTACTAGCCCCCAGCATGGTAGCAATCAGCTTGCACCCCAGCATGTTATCCCCCAGTCTGCTAGCCTCCAGCCAGCTTTCCAGTATGCTAACAACCAACTTGCACTCTAGTCGATTAGGCTTGGATTAGTGATCCTTCCTGTCCTGAGCCGGCTACTCCTCTAGCTGCCTGTCCTGAACCGGTAACTTTGATGCCTTCCTTCTCTGAAACCTTCAAGCTTTTAATGAACTGTTCAAGGAGCCACCCTGACATCCAGCACCTTTCAGGGGTACTTGCCTAGACATTTTCATGGGACAACTTGGAGCCCTCAGAAGAAGGCATGGTCGATATAGCTCTCGGCGGCCAGGCCGACACCAGCTCCTGAGCTGCAGTGGTTTCCTGTTCCTGAGCTGCAACAATCTGCTTAGCCCTCGTGTTTCCCTGGCTCCACCGGATCACCTGCCTCTGTTCCAGCCATTGCTGGCCTCCGGCTCTGCACTCCAGATGCCGGATGCTTATTCAGCAGCCTGCCCCAGCTGAATCTTCTGATGCCAGCTGCCTTTCCTGACCTCCAGCCTCGTCACCGACCTTCAGAGTGGCCCAGCCTTTGTCACCGGTTTCCCGAACGGTCCCACCCACATTGCAGACCTCCTGCCCACCCTCCAGAGTGGCTCCATCTGTGTCACCAGCATCCAGGCCCTCGGCCCCGCCTCCTGGTCGCCCTCCAGAAACATCAGTTTTTGCCCCCAGCCATCCATTTTTCAGCTCCCAGGCCATTTGCTTCTGAGGTAACTCCAGCCTGTCCACACTACTCACTGGTATGCGTCCAGCCTGGCCTGGCTCTGCCAATCACCATCACCCCTCGGTTTCTGTCAGCCACTTCACCTCCAGTCCCTACTATAAACCTTATCTCCCATGTCTGTGTCCTGCACTTGGGACAAACCTGCAACACTCTAAAATTAAAGGATAATGAAAACAATCATTAGTTTCATATTTTCAAAATATGAAAAGTCCTTAAACATTTTATTATGTCTTTCAGCAAACAGATACAAAATGGGGTTTGGAGAGGCACACAAGGTCTTTTCCCATTAAATTGATTAGTGGACATGTCCACGCTGTTGTATTGCAGTTATTTTCCTAAGTCAAGGGAAGGGTCCAAAGAGAAGCCTTGCTTTTTTTACAAAATGAAATATAAAATCCACCCCCCCTCCCAAACTAATAATTTAAGTAGAGTCCCTAAATTCCTTTCTTAAACTTTTATTTTGGTTACATGTTAAATACCTTGTGGTGTCATCTGTTAGTCAGTGTGTGCGATTACTTTCCTTGGGTTGTCTGATGATGAACTTTGAGCGCCTGTAGGTGGCACTCTTGTTTTTCTGTTCAGCTAGAGAGTCTCTCTCCATGTCTTCTATTTATTTCAAACAAATCACTTCTGTTGCTGCTGAAAATGCATAATTCATCACTTTCAGTTCACCGCGAAACTTTTTCCCACAACAAAACATGGCTGTTTTTAAGAAAACTAGTTTATGTATTGTTTTATGTCAAAGAAAAATCAAAATGAACATTAATTTATATGAAATGTCAAAGATAACGTTACTTACACCGTTGTTACAAAGGCTTTTATTTGTGTTGACTATTTTCTGTGATCAGTTTTAGTGTTGGAAACGGCACCCAACAGCTGTTTGTTTTGGAAAAAAAGTCTTCGCATTGTTTTGTACACCAGACGTGAATCTCCAAAGCGCTAACACAGGCCTCTGCTGTGCACCAGGGCATTGAGACTAATCGGTTTTGATGGTCCAGTGTGAACTTGGCAGGCTTCTGGCACCGGATCCCTCCCTTCACTGCCAATCCTCCATCTGCCACCGGATCCACTGCAGAGATGCACCGTCGCTGTGTGTCACCAGGATGACAAACTCACACAAGCATATATGTATAGTTTAAGGTTTTTACAGTAAAGCAGCAATTTTGATGCTAAAATTATATTTTCACATGAAGCTGTTCAAGTAGGCCTACTGTATCTGAGAAAAGTATCAGTAGTGGAGTGTAGACATGTTTTTGGTAAGAAAAATAAATAAAAGTGTAGTGTAAGTCATCCTTTACCCGTAATACAACTCTTGGGGCACACAGCAGGGACGCACATTATTTTCAGAACAACCATCTGTCTGCATCAAGTCATTTATAGAGTGCATTTAAAGTGCAGTAGAGGTGGTTTGGTGGCAATAATAGTGTCAATGTTAACCAAGGACATGAGGTAAACATGTGCTTGTCAGATAGCTACATGTGCGAGCCTGAGAAACCCTAGGTTAATGAACTGTAACATTAAATGTTCAAATGTAGCCTCAATGGATATTTTTAATTGCAAAACTATGGAAGATTAAATGCAAGTATGCTGATGATCCAACTTAAAAATCTAACTGAATAATCAATAAATACTATTGCTAGTTCAAAATGTTATTAAAAGTAAAAGAAATATAAAACTTTTCCTTTAACCTCTAATTTGTGGGTAGAAAGAGTGTGTGGGGTAGCCAGCTAAAGGCAGTAAACAGAAGCCTTTTTAACTAGCTACCTAGTTGAACCTAACTGTAATTGTACAAATATACTAGAGGCGCAGAGAGCACGATTTGCATCAAAAGTAATACTCCTTTTTGGAGTCAAAACTCAGTCAAATCTTGACAAAATATGTTTATCACTGACATGATAAACATATTTTTAGATTTAGGGTCACTTACACTTCTCAAGGATATCATTAACTCCAATCCAGTGGTAGTTGTCTGTACGTCCATGGGTACACAGCAAACAGCAACTGTTAATAGCTGATTAGACATACTTTTAATGTTGCTAATTTGCCAAAATGTAAACAAATATAGCCCACAGTTAAGTTGTCTCAATTTTGTCCGGTGGGTGGTGGGGGACCAAAGTCTCAGACTAATTAAAATGTACTTACTTATTACGCTGACGCTAATTTGAAGACACTATGCTTCATAATATGCTTCATCTTCAATGCATGTCTCTTGTCTTCATCAGGGACCACCAACCACTAACTGGAGGGATGTATGGATAGATGGATGGATAGATTTGGTAAGAGGCAGAGAATAAAGACGACCTTTTTTTTTATTAACACAAAGATTTGCTACACTCTATTTCATGCATTAAAGTAAAATCACAAACCTCTGACAGGCTGACACCTGGTGTAAGCAAGCATAGACGACACATTACAGTATTCAGAAAACATTGAGCCTTAAAAGTGCAATGGAAATTGTAGTTACACTCAGGATTATTTGGTGCAGAGTGAATTCAACCATTCATCTGATATATATGAAGATGCATCAATGCCGTTTGATGTCGTCGCCAAATTCAGCGTGACATTCAGTGTGTATCCATTAATGTGTCCTCCTTTCTGTCAAATAACACTTGACTTATTTTATACCCTGCCCTCCCCTCCATACCCTTGACTATGAACATGATCTCCTATCGTAGCTCAACCTAATCTACAAGGGGAACACCAGAAACCCAGAGAAAGTGGAATACTTCCACCCTCCCATCAGATTCCCCCTCTCCAGTTTCAGGTAAGCCTTGTCCCCTCTCTCCATCATCACCAGCCCGGCATTAGTGGCAGCTTCCCTGGTCACGTCCTGATCACCTGCAAAGGCTGAAATCACCGGCCAGCCGTTGAGAACCAAACTCACCTGGGAAAGATGAATGAGAAGATAGAGCAGGTGAGCAGAGGGGAAAGGTAGAGTGAGAAAAGGTCAAACTATAGAAGACATTTGCAGGGAAATGATGGTCAGAAGACATTAATTATATCTATTTTTTGTTGGTATTAAAAGCCTTGAATTTCATAAAAATTCATTTAGCTTGACAACCAGGTTTATCCACTTACTGTACTTCTAGAAAGGTTTTGTTTGCCCACTGGCTAGAGAGTTGTCTTAATCCGCAGTGGATTACTTTAAATGTCAACAATGAAAACAATGATGTTAAGAGGTTTGAGCAGCTGTCTTAACGGCACAGGAGCACACAGTTAACAGAACTTATCTTTGACATTTTGGTAAATATGCTCAATAGCTTTCTGGTGGAGGTTTAGATTAGAAGCTTGATTCCACTCTCATGTCTGGTCAGTAAATATGAAGTTTAGCTTAGTTTAAAGACTGAAAACAGGGGGAAATAGCCTCTCTCCAAAGGTAAAAAAATCTGCCTACCAGCAACTCTAAAGCTCACTAATAAGTTCAGTTAGGTTAAGTTATATAGAGATAAGTTATATCTCGTTTGTTTAATCGGTACAAAAAACAGATTTTAAAAACAGCAATTTGCTGTTTTATGGGGGTTATTAGCTGCAACCAGTAACTTCCTGAAATCTCCCCTGGTTGCTTGGCAACTGTTGAGAGCCAGATATATCAGTTTTTTGGATGGATCAAACAAACAAATTGCAACATGTTAATTAGTGAACTTAATTAAGTTGGGAAGTAGATTCTGTTACTTTTGGACAGAGCCAGGCTAGCTGTTTTCCCTAGTTTCCCGTGATTCCCCTGTCTTTATGCTATGCTAAGCTAACCGACCGTAGCTTAATGTTTTGTAAAATGACGAGCCATTCGTTTAAGGAGACTAAGACTAAACATTCTGAAAAATGATTTCCTGGGTGTTTGTTCTAAAACGTCTCAGCAAGCGAAAGCGAATATGCGTATTTCCCAAAATTTGGAACTAATACTATTACTTATGCTGTTGTTCTTACTTGTATTGTCTGCCGGTTGTAAACTTTGACAACATGAAAGCTGAAACTGTAGACTCCTTTTCTAGGGGCCACGAAGATACTCCTCGCTGGATCAAAATGGCTGCCAACGTTTACTAGGATCTAAGAAGAGAAGGAGATGAAGAGAGAGAATAAATAGTACAACCAGGCACAGAGCCAAGCTACTAATGGCATATTCAATTCTTGGAATATTTGATCAAAACATTTTGGGATGTTTTTTGTTGAGCCACAATTGTGTTTTTTTATAAAACGTTTGATTATTCAATGCTAAATTCTTGCCTGATTTTTTTGATAAAAGTTTGGTCTGCTCAGCATCCTGCCAGGAGAACAAGACAGGGAGGTGATAAACTTCGGTGTTCTGGCAGGACATTTGATATAAGATACAGTACACTGCAGGAAACAAACCTGCCAAATTAACAAATAATTAGTCCGCTTGTCTAAGTTGAGTATCATTTAGATTTTTATTAGGTTTTTTTCACAGCTCCTAGACATTGCGTCAATTACTCAACATCACCACCCAGTATCGGTGTTATGCAAAACTTTCCTGCCTATAAATAAACAGTCAGGACAGTGTTTGAGAACTGGTTTATGATTGCTTCCAGGATGTGACAAAATTGGCTCTGACACAATGAGTCTTTCTGTGTGTACATTGTGTGTCATTGACAGTTGGGTAAACTGAGGATTTCAATGTGAATCAATACTGTTTAGAGACAGGAAGAGGCAGTATTTTTTCTATGAGTAAGCAATGTCAGTAGATTGGTTGGTCCACAACTTTGCTTTAAATGGAAATATCTTGATGGACCCATGAAAACCTACTTGATGGATTGCCATGCCATTTTGGCCAGAAATTCGTGGTTTCCAGAGAATAAATCCTATGACTTTGGTGAGCCCCTGATTTTTCCTCTAGCCACCATGATGTTGACATTTGTGGTTTTGAGTCAAATGTCTCAACAACCATTGGTTGGATTGCCATGAAATTGTGTACAAACATTCATGTCCTCCTCAGGATGAATTGTATTAACTATGGAGATCCTCTGACGTTTCCTCTAGCACCATCATCAGGTCAAAATTTTACTTTGACCAGTACTTGGGTTTGTGAATAAATACCTGCAAAACTAATAACATTTCCATCAGCCTCAGCTGAATTTTGTGGTTACTGCCAATTAGCAAATGTTGGTATGCTAACACGCTAAACAAGGTAAATATTAAACTTACTAAACATCAGCATATTAACATAGCTAGGTTTTGGAATGAGATGTTCAACAATCGCATTTGGGTGAGATGTTTGGCTGGCTATTAAGCTAAACAATTACAAGCCCAACCAATTAGCTACAAGGATTTCATTGACACCCTTCTTGCATTCTTTAGAAGACATTTACCAACATTTCTGCAACAGCTTTCTTATTTTTTCTTTTTTTAAATCAGAAGCAAACACCAGTCACAGACCAGTAGGCCGCATGCTTATCCATGCCGCAGCACAAGTGGTCAAATATAAGCCCACTAATTGTTTCTGACTGTACAAGTCTCCCAGTTGCTCTGACAAGCAAATACCCACTGAACCTTGCTATATCGGACTGGCTTTATGAAGATTAAGTTCATCTGGAGAACATCTATACTCCACATACTCAACAGGGGGACTGAAATACAATTTAAGTCAGACCGGAAACAAACTCTCAGATCACACACTGCTACCATCTCACACACACATCTTCTAGCTGCTGGTAACCTGGAGTTAGCAAGAACATTATCAGAGTTAAAAGGTTGAATTAAAAAAAGTGGAAAGTTTAAAACTAGCCGTTGCAAATAAAGGTTGACTGTGAAAACCGTGTTTAAGAATGAGTCGACTAAGAAATACGTGTTCGTTTTAGCCAGGAAAAGCATGAGACCACTTTGCTTAATTTGCAATCAAACAGTGGCCATTTTGAAGAGTGGTAAAACGCCACAACTACACCAAACATGTCCACTACTGTGTCACATCAAGCTACCGGCAACATTATTGTAAAATCAAGGGAACCAGCATTTTCAACTACAAATTATAGTGAAAAACTTACAACAAACTCAGAATGAACATTTAGATCAGTGTCTCTGTCTGGTTATCACACCTTTTGTGCCCAAGTTTAAAGACTTAATGATACAATGAAGGTGTCATTTCTCACATTGATATAGAAAGGTGTTTTGTGTACATAGTTAATAATTTTTAGAACTTAAATATCAGTTGCTCAAGCCATCTTTTCTGGGCCTATTGACAATGTTGGAATTTGCAAAGTGGACCTTTAAGACTTGCATTTGAGTATCAATAATCTGCTAAACTGTTACTGATCAAAAATTAATAATTTCTTGGTCAATTTGTAGGATGAATTGGTAAAACTCTTACTTTTTGCTTCTTAAATGGTTGTGCGACCAATTTTGGGGTCATCTATACATAATACACTACTGAAACCCACCTGGTCAAAGTAAATAGTCATAGTGCGGTTGCTCATCTCCGAGGGTTCATGGTTGGTGTTACGGATGGCTGAAAATGCCACCCGGCCGGTTCCTGACCTCACCGACATGCCCAGAGCGTTACCCGATGGCTCTGCAGAGGGGGTGGAGTCGCACACCACCAGACACTTTCCCTCCAACACGATTGGCTCTGTGTCATTCTGGCAACTGACCTCTGAGGGCCCCCAGTGGACCAGAAGCAGCAGTCCAATGAAAAAGAATGAGCGGGGAGCATGGTAGGGCGAAGAGGGAGGCGATTCGCAGGGCATAGTTCCAAATGAGGATGAACTTTGGGTGTTTTAGGGCTTTGTTAGTGTTTTTACTCCCAGCACAGTGACAGTATGGCCACCACTTAATCTTCAGCAAGAATGTGTCTTCTTGGAGCACACCTCACTTTAGCAGCAGGATCATAATTTCACCTTCAAAGAAAACTTCAACCAATGATTTCTCGCATCTCATCTTCAGGTAATCCTCAACTAACAGTAACACGGTGTGGAGATGGACTGGAGGGACTATTAGCTGGCATCAAGATGGCGGCTTCCCACAACAGCAGACAGGAAGTCCTTGACAGTATAGGTGGAGGTTATCCAGTTCCTCACACCACAGCGACAATGGCCATCAGCCAGCTGGATGCTGACACACAATTCCAAACTGGTTTGGAGGCTGTCAAGGCTTCAGTCCTGTTGAAGTAGTAGATCACAGTACACAATTTTGCACATGAGTATTTTGTATAAAACCTGACTGAAGCTTGGCTACTTTAAGACATTTTTCTATTGTTGTATTACTATTTTTTCAGAGAATTGTTGAGGAAGGTTTAACTGGAAAAGACATTCAGACGTTGCTTAATTTACAGCAACAATTACAGGAGAGTTAAGTATATACAGGTTTTAAATATGTGTATGTGATCATGCATGCTGTATATTCCCTGTAAGACTACCATCCAAACTACACTTTTTCTTGACTCTCCCAATGGAAAATGGAATTTATAACAAATACACAGTAAATGCACATAAAATCTAGCAACAGCTGCTTCATGGTGACAGAAATGGAAACTGTTGAGAGCTATTAGTACCTTGGAATAACCTCTGAAGCAATATGTGAGAAAGGGCAATAAAGACTGTATTTTCTGCCGAGTTTATTTTAAAGATCCATCATAGAATCAGTCCTGACCTTCTCACTGACTTGTTGGTATGGGAATAAACATTTGTGAAACAGGAATCAACAGTTGGCAAGTGTGTAAAACCATTGGTGAGCAGCAGCGTTCTGAGAGTTTTAGCTGGCAAAAGCTAAATCCATCATAGGGATTTTGGACCATCCTGGACAAACCTTTTATTTCAATCCTTCACTGTACAAATAACAATGTCAAAGGACAAAATGTATTTCTGTGGCAGTGAAGACCAAATCTAGTATCATGGTTTTTACACTATCGCACCAATATACTTGGGTGAAGATTGCAAACAATGGATATTAACATTAAATGCAATAAAAAGCTGACCCAAGTGTTCAATGGCGAGAGGAAAATGATTATGTTGAAGAAGAAAATAAGTAGAAGAAGAAGTGATGAGGTAATGTTTTGGCCAGGAAGAGTCCCGCGTGAGTAATGCCAGCTGGACTCAGGAGGGGGAACAGTGGACTATCACACTCCCACCACCGAGAGGCCATCTGTGTGTAAACACTCCAACTTCTTTCCCCCTGCACCTTTCCAATTGAATCCCTCTCTCTGCACTTACATTCCTTTACACAAACACACATGATCAATGCAGATATTAGAATACTAGCTCAAGCATTAGTGGCAGATTAGCAAACAGCAGTTACCATTATTCACACAGTGTCTGACTCTTCATGCACAGCAGGAAAGCATTAAGTAAATGCTAAAACATATTAAAGTCAACATTTCTTCCATTAAAACTAGAGGAGTTTAGTAGAAATTATTATGGAAATCTTACATCATTTTACAGAGTCAGATAACTCCCTACAGTTAGTGCCTTAACAACACACCCAACAATAAAAAGTACATGCATTTTATCAAAAACGACCCTTGCAACATGCATGCAGAAATTATGTTTTGTTCAAAAATATTGCCAGTAAAACACCCACCTCTCTCTGCGGCAACATACAGAAACAGTAAAGTTAGAGTGTCCCGAGAGCCTGGTTCCCACGTTACCTTCAGCTTTATCTTTGTTCCTCTCCCTCTCTTTTCCCCATCTCTCTCTCCCTAACTTTCTCTCTGTTCCAGGGAACCCCTGTGTTCAAGCAGACGTTTAATCACATCACGAGCATCGCAGCCCTTCTGTTCTCACGGCTCCTCCATCCCCTACTGTCCCTGTTTCCCCTCCCTCCTCCATCTATTTTCCCTCAGATATCACACAACTGATGGCAGAACTGAAAGCTTCCATCACAAACAGATATTTATGCTTTATGTGGGGGGGGGGGACCGGCACTTTTTTTGCAAGAGAGGGCTCAATATGGCAAATTATTTCAGTTATGGTATCTTTTATGTCATTGTGACAATTGACTAATCAAACTTCCTCGCAAAAAGCCCAAGCTTTCATTCAGGTGTCTCGGGTTTGGAAAGCAAAACTCTTCCTATGCAAAGCATTGGTTAGTCTTGGTTGTATGATTTTGAAAAGATGGGTCTGGATACATAATTACACCCATATTTGTATTCTGAATACTTAAATCTGTCTCTTACAAATTACTTTTGATTCAAGAGAATGAGGAGCCTTGCAAACTTGCTAAATGTTCACTGATAAAGTGTTGAACTTGAATTTTCCCAAGACAATCTTCTCTTGTATACAATATCTACGGGGTGGCTGTGACTTGGTGGAAGAGCGGTTGTCCACCAATCGGGGCGGTTTGATCCCGGCTTCCCCCGCCATGTATCGAAGCATCCTTGAGCCAGATACTGAATCCCAAAATTGGGTTGTGCCTTCTGTCTGTGAGTGTGTAAGTTGCTTTGCATAAAAGTGTCTGCTAAATGACTAAATTTAAATGTAATCTACTTGTAGCAACTAAAGCATAAAAATGTTTTTTAGGCACTCACAGTACTTTGTTACAGTTTGGAAAACGATCACTATCTTGGATAAATAATGAAAAATTCCAAAGTGATATGAAACACAAGGCAGGACTTTTTTACTTTATGTTTGAACTGAAATCATTCCCTAAAATTGACCAAAGTGCTTTTGTTGCCCACACAGAGGACTCAGTCACAGTTCTTTCTTCACTCGAAAAAATACTGCCACTTAACATAATCCAGGCTGGTATTTCCCTCAAAACTATGCCAAAACCAATTAGTATGGTCTAAACATAATGTTTAGGACACATTGTTGGAGTGCAAGGCAGAAATCCCAGACTGCTCCTAAAAAATTTGGTGAGATTTTGTTAGTCTGGAGAAAATGTCAAATATTATGTGACTTAATAACCAAGGTAGTTATAAAAAAGTGTGCAGAGAATCAAATCTTCATTTTTCTTACGATGTTTGTACTTTGAATGAATTGACAGCAGCCAATCACATTGTGCGAGAAGGAAGGAAACATGTTTGGCAGTGTGGATTAGCAGACAGAAAAAATAATGACTTAAGAGTTTAGGACTTAGACTTGACTTGGGACTTGTTGGTTTAAGTTTAGACTTGACTTGGGACATGTTGGTTTAAGTTTAGACTTGACTTGGGACTCTGTTGCCATGAGATTTGAAAGAGAATGACTTTGTCCCCCCTCTGGAAATGAATATAGTAGATTGAGAAAAGGCTTAGGCCTAGTATTGACCCCTGAGAGACCCCACATGTAAAGACATGGAAAGAAGAGGCCTAACCAACTATAACCAACAAGAACGTTTGGTAACGAAAAGGTAAACCACTGAATTGCAGAGGCCCCAGTGCCATTTGTCAAGTTGATGTAAAAGGGTAGTGTGATCAATAGTGGGTTTGAGTTAGGGTTAGGGGGTTAAGGTTAGGGTTAGGGTTAGACCAAAAATTTGAGTTGCATAGTAAGTAGGATCAGCCAAGACCAGGGAATGGTTGGCAACTTTGATTAGCTTTGTTTCAGTTCAGTTCAATTCTCAACCACAATTGGACTTTTGAAAATATTTTTAGAAATTGATTTAATAACAAAGAAGGAGAGGAGGAAGGTGTGTTACATGAAGTTAATTGGTGTGAGTGAAGAGGATGCAGAGGACAGGGTTAGATGGAGGCGCATGATTCGCTGTGGCGACCCCTGAAAGGGAACAGCCGAAAGGAAAAGAAGAAGAAGAACAACTATGTTTCTTTTTCTAACAATGCTAATTTGGGAATTGGTCTAAAATGAATACAATTAAGGAGGTCCAGGCTTAGGGGTTTCAACAACAGTGAGACCACAGGATGCTTTAGGCTAGAAGGGAAAGAACCATATATTTGTCACGTCCCTCTGCATTGTATTCAGACGCAGTTGAACTGTTTCTGTAGCTGAATGTGTGCAGAAGAAGTGGCGATGGAAAAATTTACGGAAGTGGAATAAGTAAAAATGATACAGAATAACAATAGTGGGAATGCTTTATCAGACATAATCAACAAGTTGAATAAACGTTGAATAAGAAAGACTTTGCAAAATAAACACCTTGTAAAATAATTAAGTCAACATGAATTAAACATATAAAATAAAAAGTAAAAAAATACTTAGAAGAATTTAAACTTATGTTAAATACATTAATAATGACAAAAGAATTGCCCTTAAATGGGTGAGATATCACAATTTCACAGTTTTTATATTTCAAAACTTTTATTTTCAGTTTCCCAATTTGTGTCTCAAGTTATACATTAACCCCATTTAGGCTATAGAAAAGGCGTCATTATAATTCATCATGAATAGTACAACAGTAAAAAAGTGTTAATAGAAAACAATTCATTTTGTCAGAAAAAAGCGTCATGTATTCCGTAGTATTGCTGTGTTATGACAAACAGAAATAACTGATGAATTTCAGCCTGCTGCAGGTCAGTGTCGATTACTGTTACAGTACAATAAATGTGTTTAAACCAAAATAGGTTCAAAAATGTTCTTGGTCTAAAAAAATAACTAAAATATCTATTTTTACCATCACTCTTTCTAATGACACATCACACACCTGACTCAATGGCTATGTCCTGTCCTTCCCTGAACCTCCTCTGAAGAGAACAGATAATCAGAGGGGCAGCGTTCTTCCCATCTTCTCGAACACAGGGGTTAAAGTACGGGTAGAGAGGCTCAGAGAAGCGACACCCGCTGTAAGTGTAAATGAGAGTCTTTGCATCTACGTTGTAGAAGGACACCGATCCTTCCTCGTAGTCCAGGAAGATACCGATGTTCTGGGGGGTTTCCTGGAGGTTGAGGGTGACGGAGGGGCTGGCGCAGGCGCTGAGACTGCCACCTTTTCGCCGGCAGATCGCCCAGTAACCGCTGTCAGGACGAACTGTGATGGCCCCCTTCCTGTTGATGGACTCCTTGGCCACGCCAAGATCCCAGTCTGTTTTATCTCCAACCTGAAACACAATGTACAGAATACCAAGTCAGACATCAAAAAAACACTTTGAAAACACAACCAGCTCAGACATGCATGCCACCTTAATTAACGTAAATACATCCGTGTCATTGTGTCTTGTGTTACTTTTAGGCTTTTCCTGTACAGTATCATGTTTTAAAAAAGCCTAAATTGTGTTTTCTTGTTTCTGAGCTCCTACCTGAACCACCCAGTAGCGTCTTCCAGATGTGAAGCTTTGTTTCCCCAAAACGCAGACGCAGGAGTCAAATCTCTGAGGATTGTTTGGGAGCGGGGCCTTCTGGCTGCTGAGGCTCACCTGGGGATCAATGAAATCGTAGTTATCATCATCATCTTCATCATACTAAAGGTTAGCCTTTTTAGCAACAATGTCATTGTCATTGCTGCCAATTAATAGCCTTATCATTTTTATACATGTCCTTCTGTCTTTACAGTCTTAAATGTGAGAAACCCAAACTAAAGAACTATTAGTAACCTAAGAAGACTGTGCTCTTCCTAATTTTAAGTCAATGATCATACAATCAGACAATACCTTCTTTCTGTCTGGAGACAGGACCAGCCAACCTGAAGCAGTCTCAGGATCCAGAGTGACATCGACTGCAGAAACAAAGAAGAAAAACAGTGAGTCGGACAGTAAAAAGGGCTAATAATAAAGGTTAAACTAGGTTATTGAAATAAGCAATGGATGAATGATTGGGAGCATACCTGCATATTGATCCATCTTGTCTGCTTCTGCAAAAAGGGAGAATAGGAATGATTATTTTCACGCATTGATTTTCACAATACTCTCTTGAATCTTTGGTCATTTTGTGAAGTAGATTTTCTGCCAAAAGACTACTGACCTTCCGCAGACAGTTTATTCCCAAGTTCCTGGCAGATGCCCACCAGCTTAGAGACGGCTCTCCTCACTGTCCCCATGCAGTTATCTGAGTGGACTGCCACCTCAGACCAGTCTTTAGTGGATGGGAGTTTAGTTAGAGACGGGAAGGTCTAAAATGGGGAAGACACATGGGGTTTCTCATGAGTACAGTTCTTGAAATGGTGATGCAGCAGAGAAATGTTGATTAGAAACATAATGTCAGGTATCTAACCTGTAGGAGGTGAAGTGGGTGCTGAGTCTGCTCCAGGTCCCGCAGCTCGCTGCTCCTCGTCTGCAGTTCGTTGATTTCCTGCTCCAGCTCGACGAGCAGCTCCTCGGCTCTCCTCTCAGCTTCTTTCTGCCTCTCCTCCAGCTCCTCAACCAGGCCGGCCTGTTGTCTCTCAATGGCGGCTATCAGCAGGCTGCAGACCTGCGCGCTGCTCTGTAACTCTCGCTCTGTGATCTTCTGTCGATTTAAACAATAGAACATGTAAATTTAAAGATAAATAACAAACAGACACACCTGAGCAGTAAACTCTTTTTGAACGTGCATCCATACTACAATGACAGACTTACTTTGCTGAGATCCAGTGAATTTCTTATTTGCTCCTTTTTCCCCAGTCTGGCGTGGATCATCTGTTGAACGTCAGCCTTCATCTCTCTCAAACGCATCTACAAAATGTAGGAAAAAAAATACAACATTTTGAATATAGTGTGCTGAAAAATACACATAAAAGCAAGAGCTGAGTGAAAATGTTAAATTGCTTCAAGGGAAAATATGTTGACTGAGTGATTGAGTTCATTTTCTCACTTAAAAAATACAAAATACAGAAACAACAACAAACTTTTGCTCACCTTGATCGCCTTGCTCTCCTTCTCCATGGGGACGGTCTCATGGTGTTTATGGTGCTTCTCTGTGCACCTCACGCACACAGGCGACAGGTCTGTCTTGCAGAACATCGTCAGCAGCTTGTTGTGTTTGCCGCAGAGGTGACTGGTGGGGAAGGCGGCCGGCTCCGTCAGCTGGTGTCTCTGCAGGGCCGGATCGCTCAGGTGTGGCGTGAGGTGAAGCTCACAGTAAGACGCCTGGCACATGAGGCACGACTTGACCGGGGTTGACTTGTTTCCGTGGCAGACGTCACAGGGAACTTGGCCAGCCTCCAAAAGTTGGTTTGGGGAACGTTCCACAACATCGACATCCTCCGATTGGGTTTGTGCGGGCAGCAGAGACCTTTTGATTTGAATTCAATTCTGTTAAATCTCAAAAAGTTAGGTTTTTTAAAATACAATTTGCAATCATCTGAAAGTAAGAGAATGCTTAAAAAAGTAAAAAAGAGATTCAAAACAAACCTTTCAAAGAGTGCAATGATTTCAGCAAATCCTCGGTTGATCCTGAGTTCTGGACGTTTTCTGAATGTCTCTTTGCACAGCGGGCACTCCGACTTCTCCTTTGTATCCCAGAAGCCTTCGATGCAGTCCAGGCAAAAGTTGTGTCCACATGGGATGGAGACGGGGTTCTTGTAGATGTCCAGACAGATGCAGCACCTGAACTGCACATCCAACGGCACAGAAGCCATGTTCCTGGCTGGAAAAAAACACATTATATTACTTAAACTAACATAAAATTGTATTTATATTGTAATTGCCAGTCATACTAATGCCATAAAGCATTTCATTTAGCCATTTCTTAGTTATTTCTAATCTAATGAATTTTATTGTTGCAGCAGTCTAATATCAAATCCTTCTTACCTGTGTGGGTTGTCATGCCTAGTGTCCTGTTGTCCTCACAGATGAAGCACATAATGCAGATGCAGAGTGCAAGACATTTATATACTCATTCAGTCACTCCTTGTTTGAGGTGTGATAAGTCACTCTGTTTACTGTACAGCACCTCCCTGCGGGAATTTACTCATTCAGTCTGGTATTTCTTGTTCTTTGGCTTCGGATGCGGGCTTTGTAATACAATAATTACCCTGAGGTCACACAGCCGAGCTCAGCTGGAGCAACATGCAGGGACTGCTGTGTTGGGTCTCAGCTGCAGACAAAGCTGTAACTGGAAAGTGGACATGTTTAGTCCTCGAACTGTAAAATACTGTAATTATTTCCAGCCGTGTGCATGACTGAGCAACAGCCAAGCCGTGCTCATTTAATCTCTCATGATAATAAATGTGTGTGTGTAAAAATAAAATGTAGAAAACCACCTATGATAATAAGAACATGTACAAAAATGTCAGCAAACTACAATTTTGCTGTGGACCATCATGTGAGTGCATCCTAATTAAATACACACACACGCACACATGTTTGTTTCACTATCCCCGTGGGGAACATTGACATAATGCTTTCTCTAACCCTAACCCTAACCCTCACAACTAAGTGCCTAAACCTAACCCTAACCCTAACCTAATTGTAACATCTACCCTAAAACCAAGCAAGTCTTAACCCTTAAGAACCAGTCTCTACCTGTGGGGACCTCAATTTTTGTCCCCACATTGACACAAGTCCCTATGTGTGCGTTCAGGTTTAAGTCCTCACTGGGATATAAGAACATGAGTCACACACACACAAAACTATGGTCTCACAAGACACCACAAACAAATAAAACAAGACTACTGAAGGGAAGAAAAGTCCAAAAATATAGAAAACCTACTCTAAGAACTTTCACAATCATATTGTCAGACTTCATTGTCTTCAACAAAATTCATAAATCATGAACAAAAAACATTTACTATTTAATACAGGAGAAATCCTAATATACATTGGTTATAAAGTCCATCTTGTCTGCTCTTCCAGGGCTTTTGACACAAAGTTGGCAAACTTAAACACTTCAAAGTTAAACACCCTTTCCAAATTTTTTATCATCTCTACACCAGAATATTGCCGCTTTTTTCCTTTTATGAGCCATTTTGTGGAAAATGAACACTTAAATCATCCTAAAAGAAAATGCAACTAATTTTCCACTTCTCCCAAACCACACAGCGGTCACCATCTGTTTTTCTTCTGAATATTATTTACAAACCAGAGGCAGAATACCAGTTCTCAACTGTGCAACTTCGGCTTCTAGATAAATAATATTTAACTAATGATTCAGGGCCAAACTTGTGTTCATTCTCAGTCTTTCATAAAAACAAAAGGTATGTATGTATGGTGCGTTACCTGTTTTGTCTCAGTGAACTTGAGCAGCACATGGGCTTTCCAGAACCTGTTTTGCAAAGTTCCACCTTTTCTTTCAGATGAATGAACAAAAAAACCCTGACGTCAAGATTAGTCACATGTCAAAAGGAAAGTTTGTCTTTCAGTACATATGCATAATACAGAGCCATCAAATAAGATTTCATCACCTCTTTGTATCAGACACATTTGTTTTATTTTGAGAATCTGCTCACTGCTTTCTTTCTCACTACTCAGATCCTTTACCTAAGTAAAAGTAGCTATTCTGCAATATAAAAACACTAAATTGAAGTAAAAGTCACATACTGGAAATGACACTCAGGTAAAAATATTATGAGCAAACTGTAGGTGAAGTCAAAAGTAAAAGTAGGATAATTCAGAAAAATGGCTCCTGTGAATGTTTCACTCTTATATATATTAAATATTAATCAATTGACATTCAAAGCTGCTTTAGCAATTGCAAAATACTTTCAAACGACCAGCAACAATATAGACATTTAAAACAAATCACAATTTTAACTCAAACTGTATTAGCTCTAAAAAATTAGAAGTATATATGTTTTGTTTTAACCACTTTTGTCTTATTTTTGCAGTTTTACATTCAACATGTACAATCTGTACATGCTGTACAAGTTAAGTGTTTAATTCATGTACAGAATAATAAATCATGAATAATTAATCATCTGTAGTAGAAATAGATTATAAATCATCCCCACACACACACACACACACACACACACACACACACACACAAGCACGCGCGATCAGACATGTGGAAAAGTGTGTAATTGACTCACAATGCATCCAACTGTATAAAATATAATTAACTATATAATAAAGAGGGGTGAAATCTGGTCAGGGGAAGCTAACTTGAGCTACTTTTTATCCTTTTAATCAACAAAGTGAATAAGTAGTTTGAGCTGATTAAAAGTAAAATGCAACGAGCCTTGACAAAAAACATGAAATAAAATCTACATTTTTTAAGTTTTTTTATTCATATACAGACAGTTTTCTTACACTACCTCACACACACACACACCCACACACACACACACACACACACCGGCAGCAGCAAGGTGTCTTCCTCATATGTAAGTCGCTTTGGATAAAAGTGTCCGCTAAATGACTAAAGGTAATTTTAAATGTCGGTAAAGACAGACAGACACACATCTTACTTAATCATCTGTAGTCTTGAATCTGATTGGTAGTCGTGATCATGCACATGTACACACCTGTGCTCTTAAAGCAACTGTAGTAGAAATAGATTATGAATCATCCCCACACACGCGCGCACACACGCGCGATAAGACATGTGGAAAAGTGTGTAACAGGCTAACTTGAACTTACCTTTTATCCTTTTTATCAACAAAGTGAATAAGTAGTAACTACTGCTGTCAAATTAATTGTAATGGAGTAAAACATACAATATTTGCCTCTGAAGTGGAAAGTAGCATAAAATGGAAATACTGAAGTTAAGCACAAGTACCTCAAAATTATACTTAAGTACAACACTTGAGTAAATGTATTTAATTACTTTCTACCATTAAACATCACATTTTAAAAGTAGGTTTTGAAGTTTTGAAAAGAAATTAAAAACAAAACATGCTAGCAGCTCGATGATGCACTTGAAAATGCTAACGTGCTAATGTTTAGCACGTAGGCAATGTTTGTTCCCCATCTTATTTTAATGAGTGACAAAATTTCATAGCAAGCCATCAAATAGTTGTTGAGAGATTCCACCCAAAACCACCAATTTCATGCACACATAATTTCAAGAGTAAAATTCATAAGGATCACCAGAGTCCCCCAGGATTCATCATCCAATTCATCACCAGTGATGATGGTCCTTGCTGCTAGCATGGCCGAAAAAGTGCAACATTTGCCTTTGAAATATAGTTGAGTTGAAGCATATAATATTCAAGTGAAGTACCTCATAATTCTTAAGTAGAGTACTAGAGTAAATTCAGTTCAAATCCATTCTCAGTTCAGTTGCCCAGTTGTCAGGTTATAGTTTTGATTATTATAATTTTATTTTGTTGTGATCTGCTTCACATTCTCAGAAATGTTTTCTTCTCCCTCGGTTTTTTGGCAAACTCCAACAAGAACCTGAATCAGCTGGGACGTGCGATGGCCAAACCAGGAAATTGTAAATATTTGACAGACAAAAAAACGGGAGACACACAAGTAATTTATTTACAACCAAATAATCAAAACGAATAAGAACAAATAGGTGGGAGGTATCTGTAAAGTCAGTAGTGCAGGACATGGATGAGAGAAAACGTGCTGCTTGGATGTTGTGTTGAAAAGAAATCGAAAGCCACAGCACAGAGCTGTGTGTGAAGAGGGGATCTTCCAAAAGGACTGGCTTATATGCGTCGGGGTAGAAGCCTATACTTGCATGCTCACAAAGACTACACTGAAACCTAAATAGTCCTACCTGCCAAAGCACACGCACATATAAAAAACATACACTCACATTTTAATTTAAAGTTAGACTGCTTTTAAATACGCTCAACACACCTCAACTTAAATGCACTCAGCTAGGGCAGGATAACAAGACACAGGTGAACCAAACAACACAGGTGGGAACAATCGGGGCACTCAAAGGCAGGGAGCAGAACTGACAGACACACGAGGGAAACCTACATATTCAAAATAAAACCAGAACTCAACAGCACATGAACTCAAAAACCTGAAAAATTGAAAGATATTATACTAATGTTGATTTGTGTCCTTATAGGTTCTAAACCTATACTGAAATGCAGGAAAAGCACCCTGGCGATGGCAAGAGAGCCAAAATGTTTAGTCAACACAGCACGGTGCACTGTAATGTGATATGCTTTAATTTTTATGGACTTACAGTGACGTTCACACAAGTCTGTGTGTGTTCTCAAAATTAGAAATTATGTTCACAAGGTAATAAATTAAAAAACTTGAACATGTGTTTTAGTCCATTTTTCTGTTTCCTATTCCAAACCAGAAGCTATTGCAAATGCTACTTACATCATTTGGCTGAAATTCAAGACAAAGTTTTGCACATTGAGCTGTAAATATGTTGCACATTGTACATACTGTCATTTAAATAAAATGTCATATTGTACATATTGTATTCTATGATTATTATTTTCTAATAATATTTTGTTTAGTATTCTTTAATATCTTATTGTTCATTTTTATAGTTACAATTCATGCAGTAGACCTGCAGCTTTCTTTCTTTACACTACTATATATTTCCATCATGTTTATTGTTTTGCACCGAAAATACCAAAGAAAAGTCCTCATAGGTGTGAACCTACTTGGCAATAAATTCTGATCCTGATTCTGAATTAAAACCAGTACACAAAATGATCTCTCGAAGCCAGATGAGATCCTTTCCTTTGTCCTTTTAAAAGATAAGGATGGCCAGAGGTGTTTGCAGGATTTCAAAATATATGGGGTTAAGCTAAGATTATCCAGAGCTTTTTTTGTGACAAAAATGAAAGTTACTACAAGGAGTTTTTAACTGAGTCTCAATTTAATACTGATGCCTGATCTACACAAGCAAACGAGACCATCAGCGATGGCTATTTCTATGTAATGTTTTCACAAATTAGATGTTTGAATGCACATTCTTATGGAGGCAGAAACCTGTACATTAATGTGTGACCCCGTTCAGTAATGTCAGCAATGTAGGCCGAATGTTGACCTCCTTTACATTTACATAAATGTTTTTGGCCATAAGACTGTAGCAGGACTGGATCTGTAATTTTAGAGAGACGCTGCTCATTAATCATACAAGACACATCCAGTTACCTCTTGTGTAATAGCTCTTACACAAGAAGTTTGCAACCTTAATAGGAATGTATGACACATACAATGGTGAGAACAGCTCCACGAAGCGCCTGAAGGAGATTTTATGCTATTTAAGGAAGCTGTGAGTTTATGTAACACACATGGGGTAAGCAGACTATTGGCTGCTCTCTGTATTTACAAAAATAACACTATTGTGCTCATGTACACGTACCCAAATCCGAGAAACCATTTTGTCCTTGACATAACTGTTTCATTGTAATGGCTGTGGTGGCATGTTACCCAAGTACACAACCTGAAAACAAAAGTAATTCTTAATTTTTCAAACTTTTTCCATGCTATCTCTGATTGTCTTCCCAGATGATTCTCAGAACACCTGCTAATGATTTTTTTTGCAGTCCCACAGCCTCTGCAGCATGCTGTCTGTCTCACCTTGGACGGTTTAAGTGTCTGACCATATTTTTCTAGTTAAACTCTCTTCAGGACAGTGAGTTTTCCCACTCCTCCAATTGATATTACCTCAACAGCTCCTGTACAAAATATATTTTTTTCAGAAGCGAGTCCAGCCTGGGCATTTATCCTGGCCAGTCAATTGGTGCATCCCAGTTAAGGGTCTCATGAGGTCTGTTGTATTTCAAAGGCTCTTCCAAATGCAGCCTTCCTTTGTCCGAATTTATTACAAACTACCAGTGTGACAGTTTGCGGCCCTCAATATCCCACAATCTATCTGGTGAAAGACAGTTGTTAATGGAGCAGTCAGGTTGTCAATGGTATTTGAATTCAGATGGTTATCAGACATTGGTAAAAACATAACTTCACACATAAGTGGACCAATGAAACAGCCACTGCATGGTGAACATAACCAACTGAAAGAATCTGGATTACATGCAGAACTGTGAAACATTGATTCTGAAGGGGGGCAGTCAAAATCAAACCATCAATCACTTTGTTTAACACTTGTCCTGTCACAGAGGAATTGAAATGGAAAATGCTGTTCAAGGTACTGAGAGTATTGTTAGACAAGTGTTGACAAGAGCTGCTTTGTCTACAAATGCGGTCAATCATGAAGAACTGACACCGCAATGTTCAGTATGTGGGTGATGCTGCACAACCAAGTCCTGTCATCAGCGTCATACTCAGAGCTTTAAAGTTCCATTACGTAACAGTTAGCAGGCGCTATTGGCAGAAATTGAAGTATGTTTTCATTAGTGTAACATCGCTTTAAATAAGAATCGTTGTGTTTTCATTATCTTAGAATGAGCCCTTTTTTATCTACAGAGGGAGCGGATCCCCTTCCATGGAGACATGTTCCTACAGTAGCCCAGATTGGGCCTCTCGTGTTACTCACGAGTTTTGCGGCCACCATAGGTTCTTCTACAGGCTTGGAACGGGAAGGTGAGGCAAGCGGTATTCAAAAGTTTGCAAACTGCAATTTCACTGCTAGATGCCACTAAATCCTACACACTGGACCTTTAACTGAAGGCTCAGCAGAGGGAGTGCAGTCACAAAGCTTCAGTGACCTTCCCTTTAAACGGCTGATGTATTCATTCATTAGTAACACATGCCACCTGGTGAGTGTTTTGATTCAAAGCAGCTTCAGTTTGGTCATGGTGGCCACAGTTGAGACAGAAACCTGTCACTTTTGGAGTTTACCATAGACTGTATAAAACAGGAGTTTACACAATTAAAATTACACAAGTAAAGGGGTAAAAATGAAACACCAAAGTATGATTTACATTTTGTATTACCTTCATATTTGCAAGTGCCTTCATCATTTCAAATATTAATTGTAAAAAAAAAAGAAAATAATTTAATGTGCCCTGGTTCTGCTCGAGGTTTCTGGCTCTTAAAAGGGAGTTTTTCCTTGTCACTGTTGCCAAGTGCTTGCTCATGGTGGAACTTGTTGGGTCTCTGTAAATAATATTATAAAGAGTATGGTCTAGACTTGCTCTATAGGAAAAGTGCAATGAGATAACTTCTGTTATGGAATATAGAAAATAAATTGAATTGAATTGATTGATTAATTAATTAATTTTACTGGCATTTCCAACCGGGAGGAGGCCCCGGGGAAGATCTAGGACACGCTGGAGAGACTTTGTCTCTCCACTGGCCTGGGAAAGCCTCGGTATTCCCCCGGAAGAGCTGGAGCAAGTGTCTGGGGAGAGGGAAGTCTGGGCTTCTCTGCTTAGACCACTGCCCCCGCGACCCGGCCCCCGGATAAGCGGATGAAGATTAATTCATTTTATACGTTTTTAAAACATACACTTTAGCGACTCCTAGTGTTCATTTAAAATGATTTTTTTTTACAATTAAACACTATGCCATTTAAGTGATTCAATAGATATTTTGGTCTCATAACAATTCTACAAACAAGGACATTAAGACAAATTTTTTTGTATTGTTTTATAAAGTTTATTTATTTAGTGCAAAAGTATATAGTCTTTTGTACATTGAAAGCTTACACCCTCCGAAAAGAAACATGTTCTTGCGATCATTTGTTTCTTTTCATCACAAATGTAAGCAAAAATAAATCAATTAAGTACAATAATCATTATAAAAAAGTAAAAAAATAAGTGATGACCTGGTTCTAAAAAAACCATATATAGATGACAAACAATCCTTCACAGCTGTTTAGACGATGACTGCTAATTAGCAGCATTTGTCAGATGTAATTGAGGTCTGAAAATAAATAATTTAACATGTGACCGCTGACAACTAACAGGGTCAAAAGAAGCCAAATGAATTGTTCCCAATCTGCAGATGCATTGGGTCAAAAATTCAAAATATTCAATATGTAAAGCAGAATAGTGTGTACAATTTTAAAAAGGTTTACAACAAAACATTTATTGTGCATCAAAAGGATTGAGGATAAAATGAGGATTTTTTTTTTTTTTTTTACAAATGAATAAGCAACATAGTAACAGTATAAACAGTTCCACGGCTATAAACATGGCTTATTTTCCAGAACCAGAGCAGTAAAATATACAATCAGGTATTTAAAATCTTTTTTGAAGTACAACATAAGAAAACACATGCAAATAAACAAATAAAAAGCAAATTAACAAAACATCTTCACCAATTTTTTACTTCCTGTGCAGCACAAAAAACTCACTGCAAACACAGAAACCACAAGAAATTACGTCTGGAGGTGCTTCTGCAAGTCAAAGGCTAATGAACTTTAGATTCTCGAAGGATTAATATTACTGCTGCATTAATGTCTTTGTTGCATTTTACTGCTGTAGATATTTATGGTTGTGCTAATTTGAATAACTTCATAAACTGTTGGTTAGTTTAATCTACAGTAATACATCATATTCTACAAGATCATCATATGTTTGTACAGTTGCTATCTCTAATATGTCAACTTTTCAGGAAGTCAGAAAAACAGCCCTGTTTTCATCTTTGTGACGATGCATTTTCCAGCTAATTCAAGGGGGGGTTTAAATAATTCATTTAGCTTAAGAAGTAGGAGAATTTACTCAAATCAGAAAAATTAAAAATCACCAACTTTGGGGATACGTGGTTTTCACTGGACAGGAAGGCTATGAAGAACTGTGACGTGAAAAGTAACTAAAGCTGTTGGACAAATGTGGTGGAGAAGAAAGTACAATATTTGCCTCTGAGATGTAGTGGAGTAGAAGTAGAAAGGTGCAAAAAATGGAAATACTCAAGTAAAGAACAAGCATCTCAAATTGGTACTTAAGTACAGTACTTTAGTAAAAGTACTTAGTTACATTCCACCACTGCTTGACAGCCAGGTGAAGCTAATGACCCACATGTGATGACTAATGACTCCCAACCTGTAAGTTAAAACTGAAGAAGCCTTTTGAATGAGAAGAGAAACGTCTTCAAGAATCTAAAGCAAGTCAAACTGCACAGAACAAAAAAAGGAACAGAAATTTCTGGGGGAACACTACAAACCATTGACCAGACGTACGATTTGATGTCCACAACTCATCAATGGTGTTGGAAAATGTTTATTTTATTTTTAACAATCTGATTGCAAGAGTAGCATTACCCATCTACTGCTGACTGGCATGTTCATCAGTTTTTAGTGTCCCCAGGAAACATCAGCTGTGTTGTTCATCTTTTCCTTAATGCCACATATGCATTGGAAAATGTGTCATAGAGAAAGTGGAGAAGGCCTTCGACAGCCTGGACTGCAACACCCTCTGGGAGCTCATGGACATTATGGCATACCAGAAAAGGTCATCAACATCATACAGAGGATGTACCAACACTTATCGTGTAGAGTAGTGCACAACGGCTGCCTCACAGAACCTTTCACCATGGCCACCTGTGTCAGACGGGGATGCCTGCTGTCTCCCTTGCTCTTTCTGCTAGCAGTGGACTGGATCATGAGAAGAACGACAGAAGGACAAAAATCTGGAGTACAGTGGAGGCTGTGGCCCCAGCTAGATGATCTGGACTTCGCAGATGAGATAGCCTCAACATCATCCACCCACCCACAGATGCAAGCAAAGATTAACCTGCTAGCATCAACAAGACAAATATGCCAAAACACCAAACTCTGGATATTTAACACCAACGTTAAATCAGTGCTGCGCTACAGTTCGGAAACATGGAGAATAACAGAATTCTCCACCAACAAAGTCCAGACCTTTGTCAACAAGTGCCTGAGAACAATCTTGAAGACACACTGGCCAAAAACCAGAAATGTCAGAAACGAGGATCTGTGCAAAAAAAAAAAAAAAAGGAAAATTCAAAAAGATGCAATCTCTTCAGTGAACCCAACCTCAACAGGACAGATAATCAGAGGGG
Source organism: Coreoperca whiteheadi (assembly GCA_011952105.1). Taxonomy (NCBI): domain Eukaryota; kingdom Metazoa; phylum Chordata; class Actinopteri; order Centrarchiformes; family Sinipercidae; genus Coreoperca; species Coreoperca whiteheadi. Next base: position 15,168,886 of record CM022475.1, read on the forward strand.
CGGTGTTCTTCCCGTTGTCATGAAGACAGGGGTTTAAGTACGGGTAGAGAGGCTCAGTAAAGTTACATCCGCTGTAAGTATAAATGTGAGTCTGTGCTTCTGTGTTGTAGAAGGACACCGATCGTTCCTCGTAGTCCAGGAAGACACCGACTTTCTGGGGGGTTTCCTGGAGGTTGAGGGTGACGGAGGGGCCGGCGCAGGCGCTGAGACTGCCACCTTTCCGCCGGCATATCGCCCAGTAACCGCTGTCAGGACGAACTGTGATGGCCCCCTTCCTGTTGATGGACTCCTTGGCCACGCCAAGATCCCAGTCTGTTTTATCTCCAACCTGAAACACAATGTACAGAATAGAGAATTAGACAGGCCAGCAAATGAATGATGCAACAACAGCTACTGCTAAAGGGTAACATAAGATAAAAGCAGAAATTCTTGTAATAGTTTTTGTGTTCTTGGTTTGGATTCACGTTGCCTAAATACAAGCTGACCAGGGCCTGTTAACAAAAGTCACAGGAGCCAACACAGAACATACATTTGGTGTGCTGTAATTCCTCTGGTGTCCATTAGACACCAGAGCAGAACATATTTGAACTACATAAAGAAATAGCTCTGCATCCTTACACCCACAAGGGGGTGTTAAGAGTTATTTCTTCACATTAACGGCACATAATGCAGAGCTGCAAGTGAGGATGGTTTTTGTATTTTAAAGAAAGCAGCCCAAAGTTTTCAGCTTTGCTGTGTTTAAGAAGTAGGAGAATTTTCTCAACCCATGAAGAAATACTTACTTAATTTCTAGTGGTCATTTGACAGCAGAGAAGAATAAACTGCATAAAAACTTGGCTCAACACTCTTCACTGCCACAAGGGAGTGAAGAGTTATTTGGTCACATCAACAGAAAGTAATGCAGATCTGCAAGTGAGAGATCCACTGGCCACCTTGACTTTGATGTACAGCAAATCCATCAATCATAAAAAATAACCCAAATCCAAACGTTTTCATTGTAACCTTTAGTGACTTACTATTGGTTGCTATTACACATAACATAATCATTTAGACTATGATAAAAGAGTAGAGAGAATATCAGTATCTTTAAAAAAAAATCATGTTAACTGAATGCACTACCTCCTCCCAAGCTCATTTTGTATCACCTCCATTTTGTGCCTTATCTAAGCTGCTGAGATTCTGAACTCAATCACTTAAAAACAAGAAGCAGATAAGAGTTTGACTCTCATCCGGAAGGTGACTTTAATAGTCTATCGCAAGTTTTAATCCACTTTAGATTTGGGATCCTCTTCATACCTGCTTCACCACTAAACACGAACTTTCATGTTTAGTGGTGAAGCAGCTGCTGGCTTTGCTAGTTTCAGATTAACCATTGCTCTGAAATTGCTCCTTAATTAGGGCCCAACTAAGACAACGTTTTCTACACTTCTATTCTGTATCTGCTATTCTCTCGCTTTATTGAAGCCACATCCAACTTATAGCGAGTAAAACATCAAATTCGAGAACCCTAGTTTGTGGTTGCACTATCATATAAAATGGGGAAAAAAATCTAGATGTCCTGTAAATCTTGTGTTCCTTTCATTATGACATTTTGGGTATCTTTGGAAATGTTTTACCTTGAATTTAACTTAAAAGTGATTTTTTAGAGTTATAATGCATGTACGAACAGCACATTTGCAAGGATGGGCCACTTTATGTAGAGTCAATAGTGTTTGTGGTTCAAAGTGTAACTGGAGGTCTGATTTCCTACCTGAACCACCCAGTAGTGTCTTCCAGAGGTGAATCTTTGTTTCCCCAGAACAGAGACGCAGGAGTCGAACCTGCGGGGGTCGTCAGGGGGAGGGGGTTTCCTCTGCTGGCTGCCGAGACTCACCTGTGGATCGCCATCATTGTCATTTTCAACAACAACAACAACTGACATTCTGTTTTTACATCATGTACATTATCAGTGATGTTCATAATCATCATCAGTCAGCATCTTCATAATCAGGTTGTTTCGTTTGTCGTTTTGGTTCCACCCATGAGATTTGAGCGGGATCAGGATCTCTTTTGCAAGAGAAACCTAAGAACAAATTACATATACACAACATGTAGAACACAACAAGAAAATTATTCACACAAAACAACCATCACACGCACACACACAGTAATAATAACAAATATTATTAGAAATATACTAGTTAGATAAAGGGATAGTTCACCAAAAAATCAAAAAGACATATTTTTCCTCTTACCTGTATTGCTATTAATCCATCTAGATTGTTTTGGTATGAGCTGCCGAGTTTTGGAGATATCGGCAGTAAAGATATCTGCATTTTTTGAATACAATGGGACTAGATGGCACTCAGCTTTTGGTGCTCAAAGTGCCCCCCCCCCCCAAAAAGAAAAGCAATTATGACCCAGTTAGTTCCCACATGAAACTGCTCACAACAAGGTCTGTGGATTATCTTGAGTAACCGGGTCATGATTTCTGGAAAGAGACATTGCAGTTGAATTGAGTTCAAATGTATTTTTGGCGCTTTGAGCACCACAAGCCGAGTGCCATCTAGTCCCATTGTATTCAAAAAATGCAGACATCTCTACAGCCGATATCTCCAAAACTCGGCAGCTCACACCAAAATGATCAAGATGGATAAATAGCACTAAAGGTAGAAGGGTAAATATGTATTTTTGATTTTGGGTGAACTGTCCCTTTAAGCTAGTAATGACTGTATTTAACTTCAAGCTGTGTTCTAGATCATTCAAGTAATAAGGTGCATAGTACTGAAAACCAGACTTCCCAGTTCAGAGTTGGTATGAGGAACCTTTACAGCAACAACAGTTTGAACTCATATGATTTGTACCAGCTATAAACAGAATCATCAAAACCCACAGAAAGCAGATTATTTAAAGAAATGCATTAAAGCATTAAAGTGTTGGCCCACATAGCACTATAGTCTGTCACATACAAGTCAGTGGTCATATTGTCACACTTGACCTTTTTTCCATCAGGGGACAGAATCAGCCAGCCTGCAGCAGTAACAGGATCCAGAGTGACATCCACTGGAGAAGAACAAAATAAATGGATGAGGAAATGTGATATTTATATATATTCATTTAGAGTTCACAGATTTTAAGAAATAATTCACCCAAAATGGAATATTTCAGTCTCTATGCCTTCATGACACTCAAAACACATGTGAGGTTTTGTATGTTCCTGTAGGGAATTGAACAATCACAGCTTCATGTCAGCCTTTTCCAAAACAACACACTTGGCCGATGTCCTAATTTGTTCCAAACAGAGCAAAATAAAAATCACTCCAGCATAATCCAATGGTTTGAAAGCCCGAAGATAACATATTGTCGATCGTTTGCTCATTCTTGTCACATACTCATTGCAAAAAATAACAACGTATGGCCTGGAAAACCTTTTTTGGTGAATACTGCGTTTTATAAACCAACTGGTAGCGTGTAGAGCTACTTTGTGCTGCAACATCATCGGTGAAACCTGAAGGTTTACATTGAACTCATTCATTTTACCCATAATTACAATATTTCCATATACAATGTTTTATTCTCTTTTGGATTACTATATTGCACATTGCACATATTCTTAATATTTCATACTGTGAACTTTTGCACACTCCCTGGTCAATTTTCTGCACAGTACAACATTTTACAGCTTTTTCATTTTGATATTTTGCATATTTTTTCATATTTAAATTTTTTTTTTAAATGTATGCCTTAACTTGCGGTCCCTGCTTTTTATCTTTTTTATTTTCTCATATAATGTTTATTGTTTTGCACCAAAACACCATGACAAATCCCTTGTATGGGAAAACCTACTTGGCTTTCTGAAAAATAGAAAAATAAAGGAAATATAAAGAATTGCTGGCCACTTTTGGCCTTACAAGCTGGTCCAGAGGTGAGTAGATGATGACAAAAGTTTCATTTTTAGGGGAACGTCTTTACACTATTAAGTTCATATCCATACACTTACCTGCATAATGATTCATCTTGCTCGCTTCTACAAAATATAATAAAAATAAATGTCAGTTTTGTGAAACCAAAATGAACTGTCTGATAGGGACATTTGGCAAATGGCCCTTGAGCAATAGAACTGTAAGGCGCTGTTAGAACTATATAAAAGGCTGTATGTACTGTTGAGTTATTGTGACTGACCGTCTGCAGACAGTTTCTTTTGAAATTCATGGCAGATGGCCACCGACTTGGAGAAAGCTCTATTCACTTTTCCCATGTAGGTGTCTGAGGGGATTCTGACCTCAGACCAGTCTCTGGTAGACAGTGGCGCACCCAGAGAAGGGAAACTCTACAGTAAAAGAGGACGACAGAGACACAAATTTCTTGTGAGTGCAAAAAAAGATTGTGCTTGCATTTATTTAATAAATGTAATATGCTGTATCTTTGGTATAAATAATCTAGTGGATGAGAACAGGACTTTCTAACTTGTATGAGATGAAGAGGTTCCTCGGTGTGCTCCAGGCACTGCAGCTCACTGCATCTGCTCTGCAGTTCATTGATTTCCTGCCCGAGCTCTTTGAGAAGCTCCCCCGCTGTCCTCTCAGCTGCTTTGTACTTCTCCTCGATCTCCTCGATGAGCAAAGCCTGGTTTCTCTCAAAGACGCTGATCACCATGGTGACTACCTGAACACTATTATGTATCTCTCTTTCTTTATTTACCTGCAGATATGAATTAATCAGAATTAACTGATGTAGGAATCAGAACACAAATATAAGAATGTAACAGAATAGTCGAAAAAAGACATCGACAGACTGCAAAATATCACCAAATATCATGGCAATCATATTAACGTTGTTGAGATATTTCAGACTGGACAAAAGTGGTGGCCCGACAGACCGAGTGACCGACACTGCGATCCCAGCAGCCACATTGTTAGTGTGGCTAAAATCATCATACATAGCACTGTAGTAACCTTTTGTGTGCTTTATCTGGGAACACTACTGCTTTCGTTCCCTCTAGACCTGTTTTGACCTGATGGATTACAAAGTCAATTTCAGCTTTTTGTAGCTTTCTGAAATGGAAATTACCAGAGCATTTACAGGTAAAGGTGCATACGGGAAAGAACTTTTGTTTTTGTTTTTATTATTAGACAGGTGGAGATAAGTAAAGTACAAGGAGACAGCCAGACAACTCTTTTTAAAATCAAGTGGGGACGTACACGTTTGTCACATAAATGTTCACGTTTAGAATTGAAAAACATTAAAATACAACACTTACTTTGCTCAACTCCACTGAAGCCTTGATCTCGTCAGACTTTCTGATTCTGGCCTGCACCATCCGCTGAAACTCTGCTTCGGTCTTCTTCAGTTGAGTCTGTGAAGGTTGAAGGTGAACACAAACTGTTAAACAGCAACTCTACAACGCAACTATTACAATGACAAAATAAATTATAATAATTTGCAGGCAAACAGGCAGAAAATTGAGAGTATATTGGCACCATAAACCTTCAGTGGTATTGTATGATAGAATGAACATAAAATGAATCTGCATGTAACATGCATTATTATTAAATCCCAGGGTAAAAGATAGAAGTAGATCATTAGATAAAATAAATCTCTTTTCCTCACCTTGATCCTTGCGCTCTCTTTCTCCATGGGGACAATCTCATGGTGTTTGTGGTCCCTCTCTTTGCATTTCACACAAAGAGGTGTCTGGTCTGTCTTGCAGAACATCTCCAGGAGCTCGTTGTGATTTTTGCAGAGGTGACTGGTGGTGAAGGTGGCCGGATCTGTCAGCCCGTGCATCGTCATCACTTGATCCCTTAGATGAGGTGTCAGGTGAATTTCACAGTAAGACTCCCTGCAGACGAGGCACGACTTGACCGCCGTTAACTTGTTTCCCTGGCAGATGTCACAGAGAACATCAGGCATAGAAAGTTGTCTTGGGACAAGTCTCTTTGGTGGGGCTGACTTGTATGCTGGCTTGCCCTTCAAAGACCTTTTGATTGAATACAGATCTGGTTAATTTACATTAAACATGAACATTGTTTAAAAATGTATACACACACAAAAAAACAGACCTTTTAAATTGCTCAGTGATGTCTTTTAAGCCTACGTTGATCCTGAGTTCTGGGCGTTTTTTGAAGGCCTCTTTGCACAGCGGACACTCGGACTTATGTCTTGTATCCCAAAAGCGTTTGATGCATCGCAGGCAGAAATTGTGCCCACATGGGATGGAGGCAGGGTTGTTGAAGATATCCAGACAGATGCTGCACCAAAACTGCTCCTCAGTCAACACAGAGGCCATGTTTCTGACCGAAGAATGACATTATTTTACTTATACATGCATATGCAAATATTTGTGGATTTCTTGTACATATGTAAAAACGCCATTTGAAAAGCACTTCCTATCATGCTTTAAGGGTTGTGTTTTGTGAGTTCCTGTCTTATTTTGAATACGTCGGGTTCCTATCAGGGTTTTGGGATTCGTTAATATCAGTTCCTGTTTTATTTTGTAATTTGTCTGTTCCCTCATGTGTCTGGTAGCTTTGCTTCCTGTCCTTGATTGCCCTTAATGTTTTCACCTGTGTCATTTAGTTCACCTGTGGCCCGTTGGCTCCCCTTTAAGAGTGTCTATATACTCTGTGTGTTTCCCTGTCTCTGTGTCAGGTCGTACGTCTTTGTTGGTTCGGTCTGCCTGTTCGTTTCTGGGATTATGTGCCGTTTGTTAGAGCCATTTCCCTTGTGTTTGTCCTACCTGCCTACACTACCTGTGTCCTGTTTTTCTGATTGTCTACCATTTGGATATTACATCTCCACTCATCATCCTACCACCTCTGTCTGCATTTGGGTCCTTTTCCCTGTTGCCTGTTTGCCAGCAAACCTGACACTTCCTCAATCCCTAGCTTTTTGTCAATTTTAAACTGTTAAGTATATAAACAAATATAACCTAAATGTTCTTAATTGTCAAGACTTCACCAGGATAAGTAGTATCCCAAAAAAACAACAACTGCCAGTTTGAAATTAAGTAAACTCGTCAACTACATGTAAAAAACAAAATGACTTCATCATACTGTAACTCAGTGCAGAAAAAGAAACTGGACAGGAACTGTGGATTTGCAGTTTCTGCAAAGCACTACTACTCTCTGCACTATTTAAAATTACTGCAATTAAATTGTTTTTAATACCTGCCAACATACCTACAAACCATGCATTTACTTCAACATATCGACATCTTTCTTCCCAAATGGTGCTTCCCTAATATGTCTGCTGTTATTGAAATTAAAAGATTATTTTCCCATTCACTGTAAAGCACGATATACAATATCTATTGCTATATACACTGACATAGTTTTCATGTATAAAACAGAACTTTGGTTCCCCCACATATTAAACCAAACATCCTGCACTGGACACTATTAGGAATAAATTTATGAGTTAACGCTTTTCTTCAAATGTCAAAAATTTCCTTGATTACTATACCTATATTCTAACTACGTGTTGTTTCTCAATTACCCTCAGTCTAAATTTGATTTACCAAGTTGATTTAATGCTCCCAACACAACTTATGCACTGGCAACATCTGTGGCCATCATACAAGTGGTTGGCCACCATTCAGATGTGTAACTCTTTCACTTAATGGGCGAATGATTATTGGCTTGGAGGAGAACATCAACACGACTGCATCCGTCCTAAAAGGTACTAGACTATGGTTACTGTAATACATGCTGTCTAAATAGTCTAAAATGTTTTTATCCGTGACTGATTATTACTTGGCATCCCAGTATCCCTAGAAATGGTGGCCATATTGGACTGTCGTGATTTATGTCCAACGCCAGCTTTCAGTGAACCAGTATGCCCTTTATGTAGCGAGGATGAAAAGTAACAGTGTTGAGGTTGGTGAACAGGGGTGTAGTATGATTGACTTTCATGTAGAATCGAAGGAATGCTGCTACACAGGTTAAATCAAAGAAGCAGTTCAGAAACATTTTTGTGGGACATTTTGAAACACATCAAGCATCAGATAAGAACACATTAAAGTAGAAGTATCAGAATGTCCCAGTTAGCTCAGTTAGTTATGTCAGTGACAAGTAATTGTAACATTATAGGTTTCAGTCTGAAATAGGAATGTTGCCACGTTGCATGCTGCTTTATGTAAAAAAACTGACTCAGATAAAAACATACTGTAATGTTTGGTCCATTTCTGGTCGTGTACGGAGTTTTTTGTCCCCATAAGCTGGTTAAAAGTTCATTTTTACATGCATTTTCCCTTATATCCATCTTGACCGCTTTACCTCTGAGCATTTTCCTTTTGAAAAACATTGCTGACATTATTTCTGCTCATGGCAAAAGTTCAAGAAGAGGCTACTGATACCTCATTGTATATGTTCTTACTCTCTACACTATCCGCTCAGTAAAAGTAAGGTATTACCTGTGCGGGTCGACAGACAGATACTCCTTAAAAGATGTTTTGCCAGCCGTTGTGTGAACGTGGTCAAAGCAAACTGTTCCTGAAATAGAAAAAGGCACATGAGTTAAAAGTTCCTCCCACACTGACATTTCTCAAACAGGTCATACTGGTTCTCCTTATTAGCCATTACCAGTAGTACACATTATATTTAAACTGTCATAAACTTTTTTCCTATGTACAAAGTGAGCAATTATCAAACGTACTGTACACGTACGTTTTTCGGGTACTGAGAGAGAGCAAGAGGGCTATACAGACAATAACACAAAACAGTAAGGCATAACAAACAGAGGTTTTGATTTGAATTGAATTTGAATTAGAACATCCTGCACCTCCCTCTTTTTCCTCTAATATTTATATGAGCTTTATGTTCAAGACTACCATTGCCACATAGTGTGATCTGAATTTATAATTAATTTCTCATAACTCATACATGCACGTGTCACTGCATCATGCAGCAGATATTTCAACATAAGACCATTAAAAATCCAAAACAGAGCAACTGAAAGTGATTCCTAAACTTAAAGTGTAATTAAAAAGTAGGATGAAATATACAGTTTGGGTCGTAGTTTGTTTTACGGTACACTAATAAGCAGTACTGTATCAAATTTGACACAAACTAGAAGTAATATGTTCTTTATTAGATAGTAAACAAATACAGTTATACCCTAATTTGACACCATACACCTAAATTATACTGCATATAATGCTGTATTTGTTCCAAAATGTACAATACTTGGACACTATTATGCTAAATTATACCCTAATTAGAAACCAAACAGGGGAGCCTAACACATTATTAGACACCATTAAAATTCAAATACAGTTCGATATCATATAATTAAACAACACAGACTGTAATTAAACGAATGGAATTGCCATATTATATCAGACGTAGCCTTTATAATAGTCAGAAAAAACTGTACTGTAAAATAAAGTCAAACCACATCAGGTCACATCTTGTCGCCACACGTCCCTTGTAGCCTGGACCACAGTGTGTCCTCTCAAAATCCTCTAGAATAGTTTTGTGTAATTGTCCAACAGTGTAGATCAAGAAGGCAACATCACGCAGTCTTGGCAGTTTGATGTTGAATGAATGGACAGGTATTGATGAGATAATAAGCATCCCGACTGTGCAGCCACGTATTACTGGGTGGCATACACAGTGTATTTTCACTGTGCCACATCTGTTTATATGTTTGTATTCAACCTCTCACGATCTGCTATGTTACAGTCTGGGTGAACTTTGGAAATATGTTGCAAAACTAGGCACACTGCAAGAGACCTCACATGACTCTGTAGCACTTTAGTTGTGCCAGGTGTCCCATTTATATCGATGTAATTGTTTTCACCAGAAAAAGCCCAGTTTGTTGTTCAAACACTTCAAAAGGCCTGGCAGTTCATCTCTTGCAGTTGCATGAATGCTGACATTGTTCTACTGCCACAAACACTCTTAGGGAGAAGATGTGTCACAAATGTGCCACATGCCATAGATTTCGGTTCATGCTAGTCTCCTCCCAACAGTCTAGAGGTTTTCACGGGTTCACATGATAAGTAAATGAGATGGAACCCAGGACCTGAGTTGGGGCAGGTCCAAGCTTTTCAGCTTTTTTGGGTTCTGTACGTCCCCGTTGTATTACCGTGGGTCTTGGGCCTGTGTATCAGTATGTGCAATACCTGAATGGATCCAAGTGGACGTGCTATCAGCTCTGATTGCCTGGTGCATCATAATCATCATGAGGTGAAACTTAGAAGTTAGAAGAGCAGCAAAATGACATGCATTGCTACTTGTTTTTATCCGTGACTGATTATTACTTGGCATCCCAGTATCCCTAGAAATGGTGGCCATATTGGACTGTCATGATTTATGTCCAACGCCAGCTTTCAGTGAACCAGTATGCCCTTCATGTAGCAAGGATGAAAAGTAACAGTGTTGAGGTCCGGTTGGTGAACAGGTGTGTAGTATGATCGACTTTCACGTAGGAGACCTAAATTTGCCTCTCAACACAAACCTGCAATTAACATTTGCCTTTAATTAACCAAAACCACAATCTTTCCCTAACTTTAACCAAGTGATTCTGTTGCCTAACCCATGCTATTTCCCAAACCATAACCACTTTGGGTTACGATTACTTCTTCATTAAGGGGACCTTCGTCTTGATGGGTACAACAATAACCACGTGGTTAAGTTCATGGAACAACTGTGGTCATGTTTAAAAGAAATCAACATTGACTCTCGGCTGGAAACGGGAAATGAACAGTGGTCTCAGCAAGTCCAAAATTTTGTTGTTCCATCGCTCTATAGGTCACACTACTTCCCCTACTATTTACTATGGCTGCTCGAGGGCTTTGTCACTTGAACATAAACATACATACATTTTGGCTATTTGCTGAAACAACTGATTCTGTCGTTTTTCTTCAGAAGACAGTCTCTATATTTTTTATTTGTTATCACCTGTTAGGTCTTCTGTAACTAAAATCAAATATATTTGCAAATCATTTGCCATCACTGCTCAGCTCTGCAAAAATCCCACAACGAGTTTAAAGTCTTAACTAAGTTTTATTATGCGCATAATGTGATTAACATGTTGAGGCTGGATTGTGGTTATTACAAAGCTGACACATACATATCATTCATGCTAGCCAAAATAACCCGAAGACACCCTGATAATCTACTTTTAATAAGGAACTTTCCTCCTTCACAGAATCAATCTGAGACACTGACTGGAAGTTGTGAGACCGAGATGAGTCACCCGCTCATAAATCTACTTCCTTTTTGAGACTAAACACAGGACAGCTCAGCACAGATACCAGATCTGAACCAGGGGGGTCAAACAATGTGCAGCGGACAGCTGAGAATGTGCAGGGGTGTTTTAAACACTTCCAGAAGTGCATCTGTGGGACATGAGAGAATTGAGAACTGTGTAACTGCGTTAGGTGTGGGCACATCTGTCCAAAAACACACTTGTGCCAGAGTCCTATAATGACATCAACACCTTCAGCAGGCAGCTTGCAGATTGGAGGCCTGCAGGTGTCTATGGTACCGCATCCCTGTACTGAGTCTGAAACAATTTCCAGTTTATGCAGAAGAAGAAATTGATTTTTGTTTTTTAAATTTGTTCCAAAAATTCAATTCCAAAAAAATGGCCCCTCCCCTGTCCTGTGTCCTGTGTCCTGTGAAGACAACATTCCATTTGATGTAAATGCTGCACTAAAAAGAAAAAAAATTCCCATAACCCTGACACCTCACGCAATTATAAAAGGAACAATGCCAGTACTGTAAATCATCCTGTACTGTAAATGATTTGTCAAGTGATTCTTACCTCCATTTCCCATTAGACTCCTAAATGCTAGCAAAGATGAGACCCTTAGAGATAGACAGTTGCAAGAAGGAAGGTGAGTATTCAAAGGTATATACCTGGATAGCTCAGTGGTTAACGTCACTGACTTCAGTATCCAGGTGGACCCTTAATACTACTTGCCTGAGTGAAACCGATCAGTCATAGCAAGTCATAACAGATGTCACCGGGGTCAATAAGGTGCCACAAGGAGAATTTAGCCAGCTCTCAGAGTTAGAAATACAACAAGCTCGCTATACCAGAGGCACTGCCAAACAAAGGCTCACAGCTCTGACTACCCGCCTGAAGAGATACACGAGAGAAGCAGAAGCAAGGAGAATAAACCGGACAGGACCAAAATTTAACACTGCTTAAAAATCTCTTTGAGAGTTTTGAGAACAGATTTAATGATTGACAGCAGAAAAGGCTGAAAGTTAGGTTCCTCGTTGTCCCTACTTTCACTGCTGAGTTGGACTTTAGGAAAGGCCCATTAGTGGCACAGAAGGTAATGTAAAATAAAGATGATTTAACTGTTAGAACGACAGATTGAAATCCATTCTGATTTGCCGTCCAATGCCGCTATAGGTGCACGTCATGTTGTCATTTTGCCCGTGTGATTGTTAATTCTCTATAGAATTTCTCTATAGGCCTATAATACAATTCGGTGCCAATGATAATTAAGTGGTAAAGTAAAAAACAGAGCATGAACATGGAGATGTTGCATACAAAACCAGATTGGACAAAACAAGTCTAATACAGACTAGGGGAATGCAGATGTGGTTTCAACGTTCAAAACCACAAAAAACTTTCTTCCTCTTGGAAAATTCCATTATGTTGATTGATGGACAAAAACAAAACACTGCCATCTCTTTAGCAGAGGTTCATCGCTGCTGAAGTATGTCTGCTCTGATTCTTTAAAAAGCCATTTTGTCACTGGTGATTGGCTTGAGTGGTGTGCATAAACAAGTGTGCAGACTCTAATAGGGCCTAATGACATAAAGTACAGATCTCTCCCCTTGTATTTCCAAAGCAGCTTTTGTTTTAAATTCAACCAGTAAAAGTTTTGGTTTGGCGTCCCCTTTCGGTAATTACAATGTCTTTATCAGAAAACTGAGCAGATTATAAGACAACGTGATTACCTTACACTTGCACGTGTAGAGAAGTGAGAGGCATCTGCTTGCCTTGTACTTTATTGCCACTGAGTGGAGCAGTCATGACATTGCAGGAATTCCTTATAGGTTTATTTATTTAATCAATATTTGTCATCCACTTCTGGTGACGCATACCATGTAAATGCAACATACCCAGTTCTGGAGCTGGGAGCCTTTTGCACGTCATCACCCCATCTCCCTGCATTTCATGTCTTTCTAAATGGTCATGCTAACAAATAAAATCAAACATTCCATTAAAAAACATCCTCATAAAATTATCTTTATATAAATTTGTATGTGATGTTTTATATACTTTATCACTCCAAATTTTATATGTAATTTCTGGACCGTATATTGGGAAAATGTATAAAATTAGATTATGTAAAAAATAAGTTTAATGCGTTCTTCTTGAACTCAGAAGCTCAAACTGACCCACAACATAATACATACAGTACCAATCAGTGTATTTTTTTAAGGTGTGTAATTGTCTGACTGACTTGGTGTCTGACATCACTGTCAGTGTCCTGTGACAGAACATTTGTTAGTATAATCTCAGATTTTATTTTATGGTTTTGTATGCTCATGCTTATAGAAGACACTTCTCAGTTCAACACACAGTTTTCATTAGACATGAAAGCACTGCTTTGCATCTTGTTTACATCCTTAATACCCACTGAGATCATGGAAAAAGGTTCCAAACCATCCATGCTTAATTCAAACTAATATTTAACTTAGAGGCAATGGCAGAAATGTTCAGAGTTCATTTGAAGGGCCATAATGTACTTTTGACTTATTGCTCAACACATGATATATTTCAGATAACTGATGGAACTCACTAAGAACAGTCTCTAACAACATTATACCACAGCTACAATGTTAAATAACTACAAACACAGAGGTATAATTTACATCCAACAACATATCACATATACACAACAAGACAAATAAGTGCATGTGTAAATATCTCACATACTGCAGGCTATAAACGAAAATGTAACCTTTTCTGTCCCAGGTCAAAAGCCGCATTTTTGTACTACTTAATAAATTAAATTATACATTTAGCAGCCTCTCAAAGTTTCTCATTAGCTTCAAATATGTTTGTATTGCACATTTTCATTTTCAAAATAACCAGGACTGGTTGAAACTGAGGATTTATTTGATGTGACTAGTTGCATTCAAGATTTATGATGGATTATTGTGGTGGCCGTTTAAAGATGAATTCACAAAGGGTGAGATGTCCTTCGGGCTTAAATAGTCAATTAGTCAAACATTTGCAAAGTCGACCATATAAAGCGAATAAGGTTTTAAACTGTGTTAGGTTTGCCAAGAAAAAAAGGACGTTGTCTGATATGAGAACTTATTGCAGAACAGCAACATAACTAATGAGTGACATCTGTGAGTTTCTTGTGAAACTGACAGTAACTATCAGCTTACAACAGCCTCAAAACTACTATATAAAATATGCAAAAATGTACAAAGTAAAACAACAAAGATTTAGTCAAGGTAACTTTTACTCAGGTTTGACTCAAATCATGTTGAATCTACTTCTTTCCTTGATATTGGCAGTCAACACACACCTACTTTCTAAGATGTTTTCAACCCAGTACTTCATTTACTACAGTCATCGTAGTAAGCAAAGGCAGGGTGACCCCATTTGTCAGTGCCCTCCAAAAAAAAAGTTCTCATTTGAGGGTGATTGACATTTTCACATAAGCGCACAGAACTGAAAAAATTACTTTAAAAAGATGTCACATAGTTTTTCTACACGGCGTGGGTTTAAGTAACTGTGACGGTGGTAACTGTGATTCTCATATAACAAAACTGCAGTGTAAGATAAGGTCATGGATGGTTTAGAAAATGTTTGCCGTGGCCTTTGTGCTGCGTTCAAAGATGCAAAGCAGATGTAAAGCCACACAGCCTCACCTGATGCAAGCCGTATGTTAACGTGAGGTGACGTGCGGTTCCTTGTTTGGATGAGTAAATGATATCTTATAATAATAAAATCTTTAAAATGTATAGTTTTTCACAGGAGTCGGTATTTACCACAGTAATCCATTTAATAGGCACTTTCACCAGATTAGCCTGAGTAATGCACCGATTCTTTGTTGAGTCTGATAACCATTTTTTCATATTGCTATCAAAATCTGGTGTTTAGGTGTCAACATCTTGATTCCAGCCACTGAAGCGAGACCGTATGAGTCGAATTATGTTGATCCCTTCCTCTTACTGTTTTTAATTGATTGCCAGGTGAGGATTGTTGCACATTCAAATGAGAGAACCAGTCAGAGCTCTTCAACAGTGGCTGGGCAAGTACTGCACAAGGAACAGGTTTGTGCCAAAAGCCGGTAATTTCCCTCAACAGATGTAACACAAAGTTTTTACCAAAGTTAACCAATATCTACCTTGGGTGTGGAATCAATCTAGAAGTGTACATGTAGAGATGTATTTTGGTGCTCGTAAAGTAAAGTACACACAATTTGCTGTAAAATGTGTATTTTTATAAGCTACCGAAGTCACTTTGTACTTTATGGGCTTGGAAAAGGTCCAATCACAACCCTGTCACATGATCTCTAATGTGAAAAAAAGATTACATTAAATTCCGAGGGGAAAGCCTTTACTGGGCCCTGTAATGTTTTCTTCTTCATGGCCTTTATTCAAGCGTAAGGAAGTATTAACTGTTGATAAGGCTCTTAACTGAAACCAGACTGTGTCACTATAACATGCCATAATCGGGGCATATTTGTAATGCAATGCAGAGCTGCAGCATTCCTCAAGTGGGCTGATGATTAACTGTGTTGACGTTGCATTTCAACTGTTTCACAGCTACAGCCCTGTAATTCACACTCATTCATACAGTAGGAGAGTCACCTGCTCTGCCGTCACTGAGGACAGAAGTGTGACTGAACAGCTTCACCTGGGAGAAGCAGCTGTAAGTATGAGCAATATGCAATAAGAGCTAAAATGATGATGATGATCTGCTGTGTTGAATGAAAGTGACGTTAACCAATTTAAATAACTAAGACATGGATTGTTCAAAAGGGGGAACAGCACTTTTTTATTAGGCTAAGCTGTCAGTACATGTTTCCAGATATCTGAAAATATGGAAATATATGGAAATATACTTGGTTGTAATGTTTGCTGTTTTTGAAATGTTGCTGTGGTCTAAAGGGTTTTAAAGTTGCCAATTTCTTTATTACTTTTCATAACCAGCTTAAATTTTGTGCTGGAGACCTTAATTTAGTTAAGTTGATGTGACCGTATAAACCATATTTTTTGGTCACTGTGGGAAAGCACATAAGCCTATTTCCCAAAATGTCAAACTCTGCCACTTCCATACTCACCTTTCTATAGCTTCTGTGTTCACATAGCTAGGTTTCTCGCTGCAGGAGCTCTTCATACTGCTATTTATAGTTGTTTAACATAACTGAATAAACTAGTTCATAAGTAAAGATTTGTTGTTGCTTAATATTTACACCCACTATCTGCCTGGTGTAGCTGTTTTGTAGCCAACTGACAGAATTTCTTTCAGCTGTACAAAGAGGAACAAAAAGGAAAGATGGTAGACATAAAACTGACACACAAAATGCTGTTTAAGTATGTAAACTTGGAAGATTTTAAATTAAACAAACAAAAATAACACAATATACATGAAATAACAAAATATCATGCTAATAATATAGGACTAAATGAATACATAGTGTTGGTTAGGTTAGTAAACTTGGATATTTCCCTCTCATTCTAAACTGAATACATATTACCAACTCAGAAATGCATATTTCTCCATGTATGATTTAAACATAGTAATACGTTAACAAAGGATCTGCAAATT
This sequence comes from Coreoperca whiteheadi, assembly GCA_011952105.1. Lineage (NCBI taxonomy): Eukaryota > Metazoa > Chordata > Actinopteri > Centrarchiformes > Sinipercidae > Coreoperca > Coreoperca whiteheadi. The sequence goes on from CM022475.1 coordinate 15,185,632, forward strand.
TTAATATATTGCTAGCAATGTTTTGGCAGTTAAGGTTACAGCTTGTGATGCTACAGTAACCTGCTGTTTACGTAAAAAATGTTTTACTACTGATACGTCTTTACTACTAGCTAGTGACCACCAAATAACAACCTGTTATTTAGTGGCCACGAGCTAGTACCAACTATAGAAGGACATTGCGCACAAACTTAGCACTGGATTTACAAATAGCTAGTACAACCAAATCCAGATCTTTATTGTCTTGCTAGAGGATTTCTTTTTGTAACAAGCAATAATAATAGTAATCAAATGAAACAGAGTTTTTTTTCCATTGGTAATAGGTTGTTAGTGGACTGGTGTAATTCTGGACAATGTGGGTGTGTGTATTTAGCCAAGAAAACAGTGACTCATAGGCTGCACTGAGCACACCAAACAGTGCAGGGTGTATAAGTCCTGAATTTCAAGACGTGCATAGTTACACATTTACATGGCATTAGATAATAAATAAACTCTCAGAAGGTAGACCATTGTGTTTTTACTCTGAGACCAGGCATGTGTGGTTCAAATTTGATCCTTTTCGTTTTCACAGGGAAACAGTGTTTGTTCTGTGGATATAAATCTTTGCATGCACTCCCTCTATTAAAGATCTTCCTGGGCATCCGGTCAACTAATTTCCTTTTTTAAAAGTTTTTTTTTATGTTCTGCAGACAATGGCCTCCTCAGGTAACATGTTACCAGAAAAACAGTTCCGGTGCACCATCTGTCAGCAAGTGTTCACCGACCCGGTCACCACTCCCTGCGGACACAACTTCTGCCAGGCCTGCATCCAGAATGTGTGGGGCAGCAGTGAGGTCTGCCAGTGCCCCACTTGTAACAAATCATTCACCCCCCGGCCTGAAATTAGCATCAACACAGCCTTCAAAGAGCTGGCGGACACATTTAAGAGGATTATAGTCTCTTCGTCGGCTTCAACGCTGTCTGTGGCCAAGCCAGGTGAGGTGGTGTGTGATGTCTGCGCTGTGACGTCCCTGCAGGTGAGGGCCCTGAAGTCCTGCCTGGCGTGTCTGACGTCGTACTGTGAAGCCCACCTGGCGCCTCACCAGAGAGTCGCCACCTTGAAGCTCCACAAGCTGATCGAGCCGGCGAAGAACCTCCAGGACAGGATGTGTAAGAAGCACGAGAGGCTGCTGGAAATGTTCTGCAGGGACGAACAGAAGTGTGTGTGCCAGTTCTGCACTGAGACCGAGCACAAAGATCACCAAACTGTTGCAATAGAGGACGAGAGTGGGGAGAGGAAGGTACATATATATATACTCTGAATTAAAAGGGTTTAGGCAATATGGGTTTCTGAAGACCAAAATCAATACTGATATCTATTTTAATTTAATTAACACATTAAACATGGACGTCTTGAGGTAATGATGCAAAGATCTGTCATACTGTCCAAGATTACAACTACAGCTACAGCTGAGACAAAAAAGTTATACCAATGTCATCATAACTTCTGAGCAGTTTGAAATTGATTAGCCATGCAAAAGACTATAATATCTGAATATATATTATTAGGCTACATAGAGTGTAAAGTGAAAGCTTAACAAACACAACATCACCGCGGCTCATGACAAATAAAGTGCCATCTTTACCAACAGAATTCTCTGTTGTAGTTCTGATTTTTAAAGCAGTTTTGGGGTTGTTTTATTAAAGATCGTTGGCTGCATAAAAGCAAAGGCAAACATGCTGCATGACATTATGTCTAGTGCTCAGTTGCGCTCTAGGATTTTTTTGGCTAGTGACCGAGCATATGTATTTAATAGCAGGGAACCAAGGTATACTGTAGATTCAATCACTATATTTACATTCAAAAACGAACCCAAATGAACAATGATGTTACCAAGAGAGAGAGCAGAAAATATCGCAGTTTTACAGTTTTCATGTTGAAGTCAGTCTGGATCCTCAGTCTTTAATGATGGGAAATGCATTATATTTAAAGAAATCCAGAATATTCCACTGGTCCAATTTCTGCATGTACTTGTACCTCTAACTCAATGTTTACAGTCTGTGTCTTAAAAGACAGAGTAATGATGTCATTTGCTAGTACTGTTAGTGACAAACTTACTGTCTGCCAAATGAAGGTTTAAAATTCTGTTCTGTCTGTTTAGGTCCAAATGAAGAAGACTGAGGCAGATTTTCAGCAGATGATCCAGGAACGACTGAGGAAAGTGGAGGAGATCAAAAGCTGTCTGAAGCTCAGCATGGTGAGCCCTAATCGACATTTTAATTACTGTTACAAAGTATCTGTATTGTTTGTCATTTGTCTTATCTAAATTCAGAAGATGACTCATGTCTGCTGTTAATGTCACTTTAAACTACCTCTCTGAAGTAAAAACAGTCATCAGTTATTTCTTTACCGGCCAAATGTAGTGATGCAACATCATGGCAAGAACAGAGTACGATAACAGATGATGTCTTAGCGATTTAAAACATAAATGCCAGGGTAAACATCAGATGTTATGTGTCACTCAAAATCAAAGAGCAAGGGCATCTTTCTAGATTTACAACTCTTTACTGATATATTCAATTACAATACACTGTTTTCCGTCCGAATCCCCACTTACAGATCGAAAACAGCGCTGCTCTCTCTAGCTCTGCAACGTTTCTGTAGTGGTTGTTAAGGGTATTTTGGGAAATGTAGGAATCCCAAACAGACACAGAGAACAGAAATACACAAGATAGGTTAAAGGAACTAGTTTGAGGGTATTTTTCTATTTCCATTTTCCATATTCATTTTCACAGTTCTCCTCCCCATCCAGATGAGTGCGGAGAAGGAGATGAAGGAGAGCGACCGCCTCTTTATGTCTCTGATTCGCTCCATCGAGGAGCGACAAACTGAAGTAAAAACAGAGATTAAGGAGAAGCAGAGAGCCGCTGTGAGGAGGACAGAGGAGCTCATCGACGAGCTGCAGCAGGAAATCGCTGAACTGCAGAGGAGAAACACTGAGCTGGAGGAGCTGAGGAACACTGAGGACCACCTGCACCTCTTACAGGTCATGATCAACCTTAAACTGTGGTGAATACAGGGGTTTTAACTCAAGAGGGCTGTTAGGTAAGGTGTTACAAGTAGGTTAAAGGAAGAGAATTGGTTTTGGTAACACTTTGTTTCACCATGATAAAGATAACATTTCTAGAGAAAACAAAACACTGAATATTTGTAGTTTTCTGTTAAAGATGATACATTTTGGCAGAAAGCATGTAATTTTGGCCTTTTAAGTACAAAAATATTGGCAGTGGTTTTAAGAATCGTATATCAGTCAACACCCCTGGTAGCTCTCTTTCTAAATCAATGCACTACTCACATTCATACAGTAATATTCAAATGTCTTCACTGTCTTTCCCTCTGATAGAGGTCGCCCTCTCTTACGTCACCTCCACCCACCAGAGAGTGGATGGAGATCAGCGTCCACCCTGAACTCGGTGTGGGGACGGTGAGGAGAGCGCTGTGTAAACTGGTCGGCACCCTGAAGGATGAACTGGCCAGTCTTAAGAAGGAAGGTCAAGTGAACTGCATGGCATGAACTGCATGTGCTGCCATTTTGTACTGCAATAATCTTATAATCATCAAATTTTACACAAATCACAGTCAAACTTGTTCCCAAACCTATGACACCTTTTAATCCAGCCTTCTCTAAAGTTTTGTTTCATGCTATTATCTTCCTGACAGAGATGAAGAAGATGCAGAAATATGCAGGTAATGCCTTACTCAACATAATTATGTAGTGTAGTTAAGAACGTTGGATTGCTACATAGTTAAAATGATATGGTTGGATTTGAAACGTATTGATTTTTGTGGCCACTCATGGTTGTATCACAAAAAATACTGTGGAAGACAAAAATGCTCGCAACTGCTCCCCCAACCCGCCGACCTGACCCGCTCACACTGAGCTAACTGGGCTGAAAGCAACATAGAGACGGCACCAGTTTTCACCAGGATTGTCCCATTTTTCTACAAACAAAATGTGCAAGAAAACGTGACAAAGTGCCCTCTAGGGTGCCCTTAAAATTGAGAACTCACTCTGCAGTGCGATATAGGCGTCTTACATGTTTAAAAAGGGTTGGGAACAGTTTCTTACGCAACACAACTTTGTGCCCTTTTTTTTTTTTTTTTTGCCCCTTCCCCTCAGACAGCCTGAGTCCGCCACTGTGTGCAAGCATGGATAAAAGTGGCATATATGTCTGGCTTTATGACTCATGGTAGTCTCAAGTAGATAGTAGTAGTGGTGGTAATAGTAGCAGTAGTACATGTTCCCGTTGGTGAATTTTTCCCAAACTGAAAAATAAGATTATCTCTGAGTGACGTGAAATTCCAGAAGCTAGGTGTCTGTTTCAGGACTGGAAGTCAGTTCTTCCTGGCTGCTCATCAGACCCAGAAATGAATATTATATCAGTGAAATAATACAGTTTTGCAGCACCAAAATTATATTTGCAGTGACCACAGTAACTGCTGCATTTTTTTAAGATTTGTAGTGAACTAAAATGAAATTGTGTACTGGGACTCAAGCCTTCAGGCGTATAGCCATTCAGCCACTACATTATCTTCCAATCCCAGTTTACTTATGATTAAAATCAGTAATATTGTTGTAGGAAGGATGATTAATCCGTATTAGAGTGACTGGACCAGGGATCTGTACAGAAGTATCAAAAAACAAGCATTAGCAGTAGAAGCAGACAGGTATTTGTTGCAGATTTTGTATTAATTTAACTTCTCCTCATTTTATCTCCCCAGTTGACGTCGTTTTAGACGCGGACACCGCCCATCCAAACATCGTCCTGTCAGCTGACGGAAAGCAGGCGGGCCGAGGCGAGCTGCTGCAAATCGTGCCTGACAACCCCCAACGCTTCGACCCCGTCATCTGCGTTCTGAGCAAGAGAGGCTTCCTGTCCGGGAGGTTCTACTTCCAGGTTAGCGTCTTGTTCGATGATGGATTCATTTATTATAAACCACTGGCCGTGAGCTAAAGCTGTACCAGTACTGAATCAAGTTGTTACTTTGAAGTGTTCATGTTCAAGTTTTCATGTTTAATTTTTCATGTTCTCTTGCATCATTAATCAGGTTGCAGTGGGGACAAAGACCTTCTGGGACCTGGGCGTGGTCAAAGAGTCTGTCAACAGGAAGGGGATGATCACCTCCAAGCCGGAGAATGGCTACTGGACAGTGCGGCTGAGGAGTGGGGATGAGTATCGTGCTTTGGACTCCCCCTCGGTCCTTCTTTCCCTCAAGGAGAAGCCGCAGATTGTCGGGGTGTTTACAGATTATGAGGAGGGGACTGTGTCGTTCTTTAACGTGGAGGCCGGGTCTCACATCTACACCTTCGCCGGATGTTTGTTCTCGGAGAGGATCTTCCCCTTCCTCAGCCCGGGTGTTTGTGATGAAGGGAAAAATGCTGCACCATTGGTTATCACAGCTGTTAAGACACAGACTTGAGGATGTGTTCTGAAGCTGCAAGAAAGATGTTGACTTACAGAACTGATTTAGTATTTAATCTTAAAGCCTTGTTTTCTCGGTATCTGGGTTTCTACTGTACATACACCAGCAGTTCTCAAAGATTGGAGCATCCAGCCTGATGATTTTGTATTGAACTGTAGAGGTGCACCATCCACGGTGGGAGCTATGCATATTTACTGTTTGCCAGCTTCCATGTTTTTGTTTGCACTGCAGGCAAAAAGATGCATTCAGCGCAACAAAGACTTGACTGCTTCATCTGCCGATCCATCACGTAACCAACCCTGATCTGTGGTAGTATACACGCTGCTATGGATCAGGGTTCAATAATGGGTGACTCCACATTAAACATGAAGCACAGCTCACATTCAGAACACTAAAAAACCAGCAGCTGCTCAAATAATCAAAACTTCTTCCAAAGTATTTTCCTATAGAAAGTAGGCCGATAGTCCTCATAGTAATAGACAGAGGAAAATATGAATCAGTAAAGCTTTTAAATAATGCGTATTTTCTTTTCTAGTTATTATTGCCTCGTAAAATACATTCAATGTTGTGATATGCACCCTGTGTAATTTTAATGTTATACAGGGTTATTTGTATTGCTATGCATTGGATTGATCTGAAATGAAACCAAAACTATCTCAATTACAAATAAAATCAAAACTATCTGCATTGCTACTGAGCAAATATGTCTTTTTTATGATTTGAGGGTGCCTTTGGGCTCCAATCCCACCTCATGTCACCATGTACACCATAATGCCAAATGCCAAAATTCAATGAATCATCAAACCTGTGCATGTTTATGGTTGTGTTGTACTATAGACTCTACAGGCTTAGGATAGCGCTGTACCATGTATTTACAATGCAGACTTTGAACTGAATTGAGAAATGAAATAGGCATTCAGACAGAGCTGATTTACTTCACGCTGAGCTGATCACTGCTCCATCAAAAACATTATGAGAATGATGCCTTGACTAGTATGTTTCAGTCGGTGTTATGGTGATTTGCTTTTTGAAAAAAGAAGGATTACTTGTTTTACTCTTGGCTCAGGAACCTTTTCTGTTTTGCAAAACCTTTGCATCAGTCCCGACAGACCTTCCATGTTTTCATCTGCTTTGCATTCTTAGAGGACATATTGCAAACCGCGCAAGGAGGATATAGAAGGAATCTTTCAGTAAGAAGCTTTAATAAACAGAGCAAACTGTGCTGTCAAGTCAGTTTTATTTATATAGCCCGATTTCACAAGCAAGGGGCACACCATCAACAAGATGGTCTTTGTAGTTGTTTGGTTTGGGAAGCTTGGTGGGGAATCCATCATAGCACCTCAGGAAGGGCAACAGAGGAGGGATCCCTCTTCCAGGACCGACAGACACGCAAAATTACCTTTCATTTGCGGTAATGTTTAGGGGCCCCTGACGGATGTAAGTCCAATATTCTTTTTGCTCTGATTTGGACTCTCACAGCTCCTGAGAAAAATATGTGGCATCATTAGTTGCTAAATGCTCCACTGGCCAGTTAGCTAGTTGCTAACTTTATCTGCTGTTTGGTGCTGGGACGGTAGCATACGGCGCGTTTTTAAAGGTTTTTACCTCACAGCTGCTTGCTGAGGCTGGAAACTGTTTGCTAAAAGAAGTGAGATTGAACCAAAATGTCAATTTGCACGCTCCAATTCAAATGAGGTGAAAGATACCAAAACGATAATTCTCGTGGCTTTGTCACTATGAACAACCTCTTTCACATTATAGCCTTTCATCCATTGTTAAAATACAAATATTGATTAGTGAAGCTTTAAAATATTTTTGCTGATGCATTTAGTTCAACAGCAAGTCAGTCATATACAAAACTCTATTTCTGAATCCAAGAGAGCTGACTCCCAGAAAATAAGTGGATTTTTGCATCATCATGGGAATTACCAGTGCGCTGGTCAGATAGGGAAATTTCCTAAGCGAAAAAGTGCAGGGCACCTGTTTTGAATATATGGGGTGTGTTGCTTTAAAAGGCAGAATGAAGATACAAGAAACAAGAGAAGACTACTCCCAGATTAGCGAGCATCAGCTTTCCCCATCACAGGTGAGTTTTTATCATAATTACAGTTAGATGATAATAATGGTTTGAATGATGACTAATTCCTTCAAGACAATTTGTCTTCAAGATACTCAGTCTTAAATTTTCTTCATAAATCATTTTATTTTCTATTAGAAACAAAACGTCATGGAGACGAGAGCGTTTGGCATTTTGGTACTCTCAGGTGAAGTAAAGACACTCTTCTCAATTCCTACTAAGCCGTCTTTTGCAAAAAGTGCATTTCAGACAAATATGCAAACAAACGGAAAGCTCTAAAACATTTTCTTTTCCATTGTCCACAGGTCTGTGCCATTTCGCGTCCTCTCTTGATCATTGTCAGTACCGCTTCATCAGCAAGCCCAAAACTTGGCCTGAAGCCCAGCAATACTGCAGAGAGAAAAACACTGATTTGGCCACTGTCAACGACGTGCACGACCTGGAGGCACTACCTGGTCTGATTAACTCTGAAGTTAAATACATCTTCTTAGGTTTGTACAGAGGTTGGGGTTGGTCAGTGTCAGACGCTGACGACTACAAAGAGGGAGAGGTGGCCTACTGGAACTGGGCAAGTGGTGAGCCCATGACACATTTTTGTGGGAGCATAGGATCGACTGGAGAGTGGTTTGCTACAAACTGCATCAGCAGTTTGAACTTCTTATGCTACAATGGTAAGAATATGACGCGCGTTTACTAAAGTGGATGCTTGTAATGAAAAATCCAAAGATAATTATCGGTTCCACTCCACTCTTTGGAGGGTTTCAATGTTTTTTAGCTCATTGTTTTGGTTTTGCGGCCCGCAGCTTTATTGTTTTGGTTCACACTCACAGCTCTCATCAGCATCATTTTAAGCAAAAAAGCTCTGATAAACCCTCTGTACTCTACCTGCTCAGCACCAATCAGCAGAGAGACAAAGTTAGCGACTAGCTGGTGAACATACTGGAGCATTTAGCAGCTAAAGAGACAGATATTTCCCTCAGGAGTTAGTGGACACCAAAACAGGGCTAAAAGAGTCAATCAGGTGGACAGAAACACGACTCCAAATAAATGCTAATGTTGCTCCGTAACTGCTGGATGTGTAAATAAACAGCTGTTTGCTAAAAAGTTTGTACCTTTATAAGGTCATATATATCAATGTTGTGATCACAACTTGTTTTTGCTGGGCCCAAAGTGGTCAAAAATTCATTTAATGCAGGTTAATGTATTTCTCTATAACATTATGCATATGCATGGCTAAAAAAAACAAAGGGTAAAAGTTAAATAAAAGGTAAAAAAAATCCCTACTTATTATTTATTAAGACTTTAACAATCAAACTAATCAGCTTCATCAGGACTGTGTGGGTGTGTTTCATCACATTTGACTGACAGTTGCCTGGCAAAAAAAGTAAGCAACTCCTCTGTTTCCAAGTATCTGCAATCACTGAAGGAGATGAGATGGGGTTTTTTTTCTAAACAAATGTGTAATATGAATTTAAGCATTAGATCACAAACCTCCTTGTTTCTGCATTACAGTTGATGTATCTTTGAATGTAATTGCTTCAAGTGAAGGTTTTGTAAAAATGGGGGGAAAGGGGGAAATCTGCTCCCTTTAAGTTTCGCTGAAAACACAAATCTGCATGCAAAACTGTATGATTTACTCCATATAAGCACCTTCTTATTTATTCTATTTTCTTCTGTTTTAATTTTAATTCCACAGTTGGATCATTTCACATTTCCCTAGTACTGACCCTTGTACCAGCCCATATATTGTATGTTAGGCTAGCTTTGCTATTGGTTTTACTACTGAAATTATTACCTGATGTCAATAAGCTGATAAAAAGTAATATAATAATAAGATATGTTGTGCATCCCTGAATAAGAATCAAACGCTCTATTGACTAACAGCTAATGTTATTTGCAGGGTCCACCACTGATATTTCTCAGAGGTTTATTTTGGGGCCTGGCTCCATGGACTGGTTCGCAGCTCAGGCTTACTGCAGGACACAGCACACAGACCTGGCCAGAGTGCGGAACCAGCTTGAAAATGAGGAGCTGCAAAAGATTGTGAACAACGGCTCGGTCTGGATCGGGCTGACGGGGATGTCCTGGATGTGGTCAGATGGGAGTGAACCCTCATTCACACCCTGGAGACCGCACGAGCCCTTGTATTCTGGACTCCGTGATTGTGCCCTACTTGAGGTCAACAGCGACCCTCTTGGAATGACAGATGGGGCTTGCGATGAAAAAGTGCCCTTTTTTTGTTACAGTGGTAAAAAGCTATTTCTGTAATCACACACTATTATATTTACTATTGAAATTACCTTTCAATATGTCATTTATTTATATTTATTTCTGTCTAATTATTAGAACTATATTTCACAACACGTCTTATGTAAGCAATTATGAATGTGCCTTGTATATATTATTTTTGATATCAGAACACCTTAGAGCGCATTATCACTCTTATACCATGGACGCTTATAAAAGAGAAAAAGGCAGGCTGTGTTTATCCCTTGAACCTTAAACACTGTGGTTAAACTTAAACCTAAAACTTTGTTTATGGGATTAATTTTTCATTTGTCCGTTAGATATAATACTAACTAACTACTAGCAGGTGGTTAGCTTAGCTGAGCATAAACACTGGAAACACAGGGAAACAGCTAGCCTGGCTCATTTCATTTATAATGGAAACACATGAGAATGGTATCAGTCTAACTCATCTAACTCTCTGCAAAATTAAATGTCTTTCCCAAAATGTTCAACTATTCGTGAAAGTATTAATGAGGTATTAAAAATGATTGTTATTCGTGTTCCCTCTTATATTCTTTCCAGCTCCACAGAGGAAACACTTGGTGAGACTGAAGCTGACTCCTGACGACTCCTCTGTAGACATGACAGACCCGGCTGTGATGGAGTCAATCCTGAAATGGGTGACTGCCATTTTTCACATTTAACCTTTGGAGAATTCCTGACAGTTTGTGTCATAAAAATGTACCTGATGTTTATTACACAAATCCTCCCACGTAGACGTGATGACATCTCTTGTTGTGTTGCGTAGGTGGAGAGGAAGCTGAGGGATGAAGGTGCATCTGAAGGTGTAAAACTGAGCTGGAGGAAGCTTCCAGAGAAGGAAAAAAGCACCAAACAAGTGCAAACAAAAACACTTCAAACACATGAACGAGAGTGTGCTCCATAATTCACACATCTCATCTTATTTTGTGTATTAATCCTTCCAGCTTGCTTTAAAATCTGCATAAAAGATGCTTCTTGTTTTAATGTTATATAATGCCAGAATTCTGAGTTACATTAGAAGTTCTGTTTGTTTCAATAAATCTCTGCATATTCTTATTCATGCAAATTTGTATAAAGAGTTTATTATTATTCACTTAAATACTGTATATTAATTCTGTTTGGCCTTTTAGTAAATGTAACTAGTAGATGAAAGTTTAGAAAGAGCAGAAGGAGGATTGGAAATCTTAGATTTAATTCAATTAAATTGCACCTTTAAGATCAAATGGCTTAAGAATTGTTTTGTTTTTTGGAGCGATATCGAGAAATGTATTTGCACCAAAACGGGACACGTTATAACGATTAAAGAATGTTACCACTAAATTTGAAGATAAAAATAAGCCTTTGAGCTATCTGACAAACCTTATACTTACGATTGGCAAATTTCACAAACATAGCCCAACATTTTTTAAGTCCCTCCCAAACTTTAATATTAAATTCAATGCTTACATGAACACTTTAACCCTTATGACGAACAAAAAAAGTGAACACCCACTGCTGTTTTTTAGAGAATTATTTTCTATAGTACCCAATGAAAGTATTGATTATATTTAATTAGGTATTTTCTACCTAAATCTTATTCATTTATATAATAATAAGCATATTACTTAATTTTTTTTAACTTGTATTTATATTCCTTTCCACTATATTCAATATATTTGCTTGTGGTATTTTAATAGCTTTCCTTGTCACCCATTCTAATCTTAATTACATATTGATTTTAATTTGTTAAGCTGAATGCCCGTAAACATTCATATTATTGTTCAATAAAAAAATATAATAATAAAAAAGCATTGACCTGTGACCTTTGAACACTTGATTGAACAGCTAATTATTACTTTGACAAAGGTTTAGTCTTAATATTAAATCCTTATTTCTAGTTCAGTTGAGCACATAAACACATATTTATTCTTCAGAGGTATTAATCATTTTACATAACGCATGAAATCAATTATTTGATGAAAACAGGAAAACAAAATCAAATAATGTAAGGATTTACAAACAGCTGCAATACATTCAAATAAAACTGACCAAAACCAAAGTGAGGAAATGAATAAGGTTTTGATGAAACATATAGACACTGTATATATTGTGAACTCACTAGGTGGCACCACGTCTTAACAAAAGGCAAAAGCCATCAGAGGACTCTGAGAGTTGTTTTCAAATTATACTATTGGTCTGCAGAAAACAGTGCATGGTTGAATGACAATAAAAAATGAAACCCTAATAAAATAAGTCATTTAATGTAAAACCTAAGTTGAGTTATGATATGATCCTAAAAATGGTAATGGTACACAAACATTTTATACTGTCAAATGTTAACCTATGGACTAAATATCTTCTTAGGCCATATTCAGAACTCATGTAAAAAGAAAAAACTAGATGGCAATTTGAGACTGTGATATGACGAGTGACTTATCCCAGTATACAGCTCTACTTCAAAAAAATAAAATTCACTTCATTATTCACTCAGATAACTGTGGTAACTCTGGTAATAGTTCTGTGGATGAATTTTTTATTTTTTTTAGATTTCATATGTTCTTGTGTGTGCAGGCTTCTGGAGGCTTCCTCTGTGGTTAAACTGCCTGAATTTGGGATGACCCACCAGCTAAAGAGTGGCTTTCCTGCTTCCACTACATTTTTACCAGCTTCCACCGAGTATATTTTTACCAGCTTCTGCAATTCCTTCCACCACAGTTTTACTAGCTTCCGCTGCATTTTTACCAGCTTCTGCAATTCCTTCCACCACAGTTTTACCAGCTTCCAATGCATTTTTACCAGCTTCTGCAATTCCTTCCACCACATTTTTACCAGCTTCCAATGCATTTTTACCAGCTTCTGCAATTCCGTCCACTGCATTTTTACCAGCTTCTGCAATTCCATCCACTGCTTTCTTACCAGCTTCTGCAATTCCTTCCACCATAATTTTGCCAGCTTTAAACATATCATAGAATAGATTTGACTCCTCAGCTTTCCGTCTGGCCTCCTTTTCATGCATGGACTGCAACTTATCTATTTCCTCTCTCAGTTTTCTGTCATGCTCTTCTTTTATTTCATTCTTCATATTTGTAATCACCCTTTCTTTCTCCGCTCTCTCTCTCTCTCTCTCTGCTTCTCTCTCTTCCCTCTCCTTCTTTCTTTCCTTCATCATCTCCTGCTTCTCCCTCTTCCTCTCCTCCTCCCTCTCTTTCCTCTCCCTCTCTCTCTCGGCTCGGAGCTTCTTTTCAATTTTCTTCATTTCTTTTTCATATTTTTCCTGAAGTTTCCTCTCCAGTTCCCCTTTTTCTTTTCGTATTTGCTCTTCTTTCTCCTTCAGGATACGTTTTTTCTCCTCTTCGAGTGCTCTCTCGGCCTCTTGGAACATCTCGTTGGTGTAGTGGCTTCCTCCGTTCTTCTGGACTATATTTCTGATCTTGTGGAGCAGCTCAGTGACCTGAGACTGATCCTTCTCCTTGTTACTGAAGACATGGTATTGGCCGTTACATCTGGCCACGAGTTCTTGAAGGCCTGAGCTGTCGTTCACAAAGTCCTCGATGGTGGTGTCTTCATCAAGATCGTCAGCACGAGTAAAGAGAACCATGCTGTATCTGTCTGCTTCCTGGCCAAAGATTTCTTGAATCCTTTGCACCGTCTGCTTTTCCTCTTCAGTGTATCTGCCCACCGCGATGACCACCAGGAACACATGGGGTCCAGGGGCAGCGTAATCGATGCACTGGCATAAATCTTTAGCTGTTTTGTCCTTACCAAACCTGGTGTCAAACAGGCCCGGGGTGTCGATGACAGCAACCGGTTGCCCACCAACCACAGCTGTGGCCTTAGAACAGTCTACAGTCAAAGATGTAGCACTGCACTTTGAGTTGAAGCACTTTTTCCCCAGAATGGTGTTTCCAGTGGCACTCTTCCCAGTCCCAGTCTTCCCCACCATCACTATCCTTATCTCCTCATTATTTGTTCTGGTACGTCCTGTGTAGAAGAATGAGTGACACTAAATAAGACTCAGGTTTTCTGACATTTTACTTAATGCAACTTAGGCAAAGATGGGAGAGAAGAAATATCTATTCAGTCAAAAGGATGTGGAAAATTCACAACATTGGTTTTGCAGACTCTCTGTTTGAGACAAATTAATTCAGTCATGCACTTCTCTGGCTTTCTTTTCATTATGTAGTGTGGCTTCAGTATACTGTTCAGTTCACCATTTACAGGAAAAGGCAGCAGTTCTTTTAAAGTGCCCCCCTCTGTCAGCTAAAAGTGGAACTGTATGGTGGAGACCTGTCCAGACCGAGTATCCCTCACTGAGGTGTGCAATTCGTGGAGTTTTTCAATGTGGGTAGAGTCAAACGATGGACACATTTACCAACTCCCTTCCCGTTTTCTTTGTGGTCCATCTGAGGTCAAACATGACAGTTGTGAATAAAAGCAGGTGCTGAATACAAACGTACTGTACCAGTTAAAAGTTTGGACACACTTTCTCATTCACGTAAATGGGAAAGTGTGTCCAAACAGCTACATTTTGAAGAGCATTTAAAAAAAATTATATAAAGTGCTACTGGCACAACGGGAGTATTGTAACACTTTTTCCTTCAATATTTATTCAGTGGTTGTGTGTCAAACTCAAATAGTGGCAGCCGCAGCTAGCAGTGGCCCCTCTGGCGGCAGCCTGAGCTGCCACTGACTTCGTCACATCTGCTGTTGGAGTTTGTGGCAGCTGATAAATAATATCCCATGCTTGCCAACCCTTTTCTTTTCTCTGCCCCTCTCCCCACTGTTCTCCTGGAGTGATCCCCCCCCCCACACCACATGAGAAATTACAAGATCTACCCGTCCATTATATTTATTAGACATGGTATCACTGCTCTTTGTGATGTTAGAGTAAAAAAATATTGCTATGCTGTTATGGACAGTTTGCCTCGATATTGAACTAGAATGTTTTTGATGGTAAGAAGATTTGATTGATTTCTAAGGATGTTTAAGTACTTTTGAGTAGAGGGATAGTTTCTTTTAAAGTGATGATTGCTTAGTGTCTAATGATAAGAAAAGATGCCTTTGTGCGCTGTGTAAAAGATCACAGGAAATTCTGAAGTGCTTCAGAAAGCTGACAGCTGCATATACAGGAAGTTCAGGCAGCGTGTGGTTAACACGTGTAAGTGAAGGTCGGGTAGCAAGAGTTCAACTTGAAGGGGTCGATGAGGCGAGATGGAGTTGATAGCTAGTGTGTGGTTTCAACAGGCGCATCTAAAAACCCCTCCAGTTAGCGAAATAGGGAACTGAGAGAGTCCGTGTACACGCATAATTTTGATCATCTGAATTGTAATACATCTTTTTTAAATTGAGAAACAAGTTCCAGTCTGATTCCTGTCCTGCAATAAAGAACACGCCTACAGTGTTTTGTAAATTATGTACTTATTCCACATATTTGTCAGGTATTGTCTCTAAACAGCGAGCGAGAGGCTGCCGCTCTCCACAGATCATCACACAAGGCGATCCTTACAGTAGGCCACATCAGAGAAAAGCTTTAGCTGATAGAACAGCTTAATTTAATTTAAAAGCACATCTTAAGAAACTCAACAAAAAAGGAGCCAAATGATTTCACATTTTTAGTGAACAAGAAATCATGATATTTAACTGAAAAAATCTTATAATTGTATAGGCTAAAAGTACTCCAGAATTTTGCTATAGGTACCATACACAACATTAAAATGAGCCATGTTCACTGTTATATTGTAAAATTGTTCTAAAACATGGATATGGTATCATGACTTACCCAAGTTGCCAGCCAAGTTTGGGTTGTAATGCTTGCTGGCCATGTTTGGGTCAAAGAGTACAGAGTAGATACTGTAGCTGAAGTGAAGACACAGAGTTCAGATTGTCTGCTGCAGCTCCTTGTGCGACCATGTGCACTGAACTCACAAACAGCCGCACTGGTCTCACTATGAAAGTGAAACTAAGCTATATGTGATTTTCACAGAAGGGGATTTTTTGTAAATAGGTGGGGTAACGGTCTTTAACTGTTAACTGCTCTCATTTACCATTGCAAGAAATCACGGCACTTTTGCAAAACTGGAGGCACTGCTGCACAAAGCAGCATAAACATGAAGCCCCCCGCCCAAACTTCCTTCTGTATTTACAAGAAACGGCAGCACTTTTGCAAAACTGGAGACACTGCTGCACAAAGCAGCATAAACATAAAGCCCCCCGCCCAAACTTCCTCAGATATTTACGAGAAACGGCGGTTTTTTTTTAGCCTCACATAATACTGTGTGCTACTTCACCTATCAAATGAAAATGGAACAGCATGGTTACAATGTGTCCAGGTTTGGATGATTTTGGTTGAACTTTTTCAGGACACTGCACAGCTTTCATGCAGCTTGATTAACAATGATTTAATGTTTTCCCTTAACATTAGACCGGATGCAACATATGCGTGTATATCCCTTTATAATATAATAACAATATCTTTATTTATGTAGCACTTATCAAAACTAAGTAACAAAGTGTGTCAAATAGTAAGCAAAGAACACATAAAACACTATCATAAGTAATAGAATAAAAATATAGAATAAAAATATTAAACGAACCGACAATAAAAACTTTAATCGGATAAAATCAGGGAAGGCGGCACAATCAAAGTACCTTTTAAGGTTAGATTTAAAAGTAGGTACAGTGTTCAGGGCAGCTCTGTCCCCTTCAGCTGAGAGTCTAACACATTAAAGACCCTTGCCAAAAGATCTCAAGGTGCAAGCAGGGTCCTGCAGGGATAAAAGATCTGAGATATACTGAGGAGTCAGACCATTTAGTGACTTGTAATTAAAGCACCTTAAAATCAATTCTAAAATGTACCAGAAGCCAGTGGCTAAAACTGGGGTGATTCAAACCGGAGACTGTATAGTATAGGTGGATGACGCATCTCCACTTCCTCGCCATAGACTGTAATGAAGCCAAAATATCCCAGATACAGGAGCAGCCATCTTGCGCTTTTGACGTCATTTGGGGCCAATGTCAGCTCAGTAGTCATCAGAGTTGGAGCCGCGGAATTGATGTCCCGCCCACACACCCGGCCGACTCAATCGCAAGCAGAGGTCAACTGTCAGTCGTGACGTGACACCCCCTTTTTATAGAATCAAATAACTAATTAAAACCAAACTTCAGCTGTCGCGTCTAAAAACACGTGGAAAAGGCCAGCTGTGCCATTTTCATCCTTTTATCCGAGGTGCTCCAGAGGATTTGGTACTGTTGCACCTGCCGTTACTAAGCGACCGGTCCAAGTCACACTCTTAATGATCTTACCAGAAAGGATGCTACCCTCTCCCTATTGACGATGCTCTGGACAGCCTATATAAAGCTTGCTGGTTTTCAACCCTTGACCTTGCTAGTGGGTACTAGCAGGTAGAAACTGATCCCAAAGACAGCATTGATTACTCGTCAGGGGCTGTTTGAGCTTAATGTGCTGAGTTTTGGCCTGTGTAATGGACCAAGCACATTTCAGAGGCTCATGGATGTGGTTTTGGCCAACTTACCTTGATGATATCATTGTGTTTGGCCGGACATCCTGGAGCGTTTGTCGCCCCTGGATGAAGTGTTGTTAATTGTGGCCAACCTCAAGGTTACACCTTCTAAGAGCAACTTGTTTTCAACTCGGGGGCAATATCTTGATCATATGATTTCAGCAGAAGGGCTTAGAGCAGATCCTGCTAGAGTGCAGTCAGTGAAAGAGTGGCCAGCTCAAATAGGCTCATTTTCCAAGTCCCCTTGTGTTAAATAGTTGAGTTTTACCGTTTTTTAATCCATTCATCGAATGGTCTTTGTATCTGGCGGTAGCACTTTAGCATTGCTTAGCATACATCATTGAAACGGATTAGACCATTAGCATCTCGTTCAAAAATGACCAAAGACACTTCCAATATTTTTCCTATTTAAAACTTGACTCTTCAGTAGTTACATCGTGTGCTAAGACCAACTGAAAATGAAAAGTTGCGATTTTCTACACCGATATGGCTAGGAACTATTCTCTCATTCCTGCTAATAGTCAAGAAACTTTGCAGCCATACCATGGGTGCAGCGGCGCAATATTACGCAGCTGTAGCTCGCTCTGGTTTCTACAGGGCAGCACAACAGACTGAAGTGCTACGTGGAAGCACGTCGTAGCGGGACTCAAGCACTTTGACCGTATTATGCTTAAATTGTGTATCCTCCACGACCGAGTACGGTCCCACACCTGCGGCGGTCAACACTCCCGTAGCATTAGTGATTCCTTTGGCCCGGTCTGAATCTGCAGGGAGAGGAAATTTTAATTTAAAAAAATT